>JAWNLB010000163.1:0-1200000 GCA_035041595.1 Drosophila basisetae
GTCTTTTGCTCGAAACGCAATTCAAAATCGAATCTGACGGCGGCTTTTAAAAAAATGTTGAAGAGCAAAAAAATTCTACAAAAATACGGGTAATTCGAAAATTAATAATTGCGGACTATAATGGAATTTGAGGACTTCTGCGAGTGTATTTTGATGGTCATCATTTTTAATAGCAACTTTTCATGCCCATCGATAGCTGTTTGACCCAGTCGGCGAACTATTGAGATTTAGCGAATTTTGGTGCCTGAAATGGCGATAAATGGCAAAAGTTTATTTATACACATATTGCGGAACATTGAGGTGATTTATATCCGACAGATAATATAACTCTGCTTTCCGAAGAGTTTATTGTATGCCAGCGTTGCCTGTCAAGAGCAATATGTAAAGTAAAAAGTTCACGCAGCCACCCACCTGTAAATAAAAGATTTTCTTCATTAATTTAATATTTAATTTGAATTGTTATTTATTCGCATTTCGTTTTGCTTTTACAATATTTGTTTGTTTGTATTAGAATACTACTAGAAAAAGCTCAGCATACTTGGACTGCAATCCAAATAAGTTTTCGTCACATAGTAAAAGTATGCAATTAAATATTTTGGGCCTTAAATGGCCTGCAATAAAAAGTATGCACTGCTTTTTAGTATGTCCCAAAAAATTTCCGCCGCAAAGTATGCATTGCTTTATTTTTTGCAAAATAAACAGCGGCCTGCTGCTGATTTCTGTGCGCCTGGTACTTGGGCCTGGAAATCAAAATGTGTGTCTTTTGCTCGAAACGCAAATCAAAATCGAATCTGACGGCGGCTTTTAAAAAAATGTTGAAGAGCAAAAAAATTCTACAAAAATACGGGTAATTCGAAAATTAATAATTGCGGACAATAATGGAATTTGAGGACTTCTGCGAGTGTATTTTGATTGCCATAATTTTGAATAGCAACTTTTCATGCTCATCGATAGCGGTTTGACCCAGTCGAGATTTAGCGAATTTTGGCGTCTGAAATGGCGACAAATGTTGTGCAACATTGAGCTGATTTATATCCGGCAGATTATATAACTCTGCTTCCAGAAGCGTTTTTTGTGTCAGCGTTGCCAGCGTTGCCTGTCAAAAGCCATCTGTAAAGTAAAAAGTTCACCCAGCCACCCACATGTAAATAAAAGATTTTCTTCATTAATTTAATATTTAATTTGAATTGTTATTTATTCGCATTTTGTTTTGCTTTTACAATATTTGTTTGTTTGTACAAGAATACTACTAGAAAAAGCTCAGCATACTTGGACTGCAATCCAAATAAGTTTTCGTCACATAGTAAAATTATGCAATTAAATATTTTGGGCCTTAAATGGCCTGCAATAAAAAGTATGCACTGCTTTTTAATATGTCCCAAAAAAAATTCCGCCGCAAAGTATGCATTGCTTTATTTTTTGCAAAATAAACAGCGGCCTGCTGCTGATTTCTGTGCGCCTGGTACTTGGGCCTGGAAATCAACCAAAATGTGTGTCTTTTGCTCGAAACGCAAATCAAAATCGAATCTGCCGGCAGCTTTTAAAAAAATGTTGAACAGCAAAAAAATTCTACAAAAATACGCGTAATTCGAAAATTAATAATTGCGGACTATAATGGAATTTGAGGACCTTTGCGTGTGTATTTTGATGGTCATCATTTTGAATAGCAACTTTTCATGCTCATCGATAGCGGTTTGACCCAGTCGAGATTTAGCGAATTTTGGCGTCTGAAATGGCGACAAATGCCGATAAATGTTGTGCAACATTGAGCTGATTTATATCCGACAGATAATATAACTCTGCTTTCCGAAGAGTTTTTTGTATGCCAGCGTTGCCTGTCAAGAGCAATATGTAAAGTAAATAGTTCACCCAGCCACCCACCTGTAAATAAAAGATTTTCTTTATTAATTTAATATTTAATTTGAATTGTTATTTATTCGCATTTCGTTTTGCTTTTACAATATTTGTTTGTTTGTATTAGAATACTACTAGAAAAAGCTCAGCATACTTGGACTGCAATCCAAATAAGTTTTCGTCACATAGTAAAAGTATGCAATTAAATATTTTGGGCCTTAAATGGCCTGCAATAAAAAGTATGCACTGCTTTTTAATATGTCCCAACAAATTTCCGCCGCAAAGTATGCTCATCGATAGCGGTTTGACCCAGTCGAGATTTAGCGAAGTTTGGCGTCTGAAATGGCGACAAATGCCGATAAATGTTGTGCAACATTGAGCTGATTTATATCCGGCAGATTATATAACTCTGCTTCCGGAAGCGTTTTTTGTATGCCAGCGTTGCCTGTCAAGAGCAATATGTAAAGTAAAAAGTTCACCCAGCCACCCACCTGTAAATAAAAGTTTTTCTCCGTTAATTTAATATTTAATTTTAATTGTTATTTATTCGCATTTCGTTTGGTTTTACAATATTTGTTTGTTTGTATGCATAAAGTTTTCATTATAACTTGCCACGTGTTTCAATGCTTTCGTATTACTCTGGCAATTGTTATTATTGTTTGCTGTATTTAAATGTTCTGGGTTTGTATTTGTTTGTTGGTTATTTCTCGCACATATGATATTTACGAATAGTACGAATACGAGTACGTTTTATGTATGAACATTTTTTTATCATATATTTATTTTTTCGGGGTTTTTCCTCGGCTTTGCTTTTATTTTTACTAACATTTATTGTTATGCGTTTTCTGAACTGTTGTCGGAAGTGTTTCTTTCATTGTTTTTCTTTTTATTTTTTAAATATTAGACAACATTTGTTGGGCCTCAAAGTAAATGTTTACCTTGCTTGTTTTCATTTGTAATTTTTTTTTTTGGCTTTTTGTTTCATTAAAATTAAATAAAATCTCATAATTTTGTTAACAAATTTCGCATTGCGCTTAACCAAATATTTGGTTTTTTCTTTGTTTTTTTTTTTATGTATGTTTTACTTTACAATTAAAATTTTCGCTAACAGTTAAAAATTGTTTCTTGTCTTTTATAGAGTTGTCTTTATCAAGCAATTATTTTGTTTATTTATTAATGTCTTTTATTATAATTACAATATTTAGCTAATTTGACACTTAAAGCGGAAAAACTTAACAACTTTTGGTTGGTTGAGTTGAGTTGCTTTTGTTTTTGTTAGTTTTGCAATGATTTTAATACACACTTAACAGCTATATAACATTTATTCATTATATATTTTGTTGTTATCTTTATTACTTTTCATTTTGCTTGTATTGTATGTAGTCGTTACTGTTACTGTTACTGTTAAATTTTGCTACTAATAAAATATATTTGATGTATGTATGTATATTATTATTATTATTATTATTATGATTATTAATATTATAATTACTATTAAATTTACTTGTATTTACTTGATGCTTTTTTTCTGTATGCATGAGCCTCGCTGTTGGAGTCCTATGTATATGCCACAGAGACAGTTTTAAAATATATTCAAGATTTCAGTTTTCAGTTTTAGTTTTAGTTTTAGTTGTAGTTTAAGTTTAAATTTAAGTTTAGGTTTAAGTTTAAGTTTTACTTTTTCGTTTCGTTTTAGTTAAATATGGTGGTATTTCTGCAGTCAGCGTTGAGAAGAGCATCTCTTTTAGGTGATGGCAAACATATGTCTTTAGATATGGATATACCCTACATATTTATATTTTTTTTTTCATTTCATTTTGCATTTGGAAAAGGACTTGTATAGTTGTAGTTTTTGGTGTGTGTGTGTGTGTCTTTTTAATGCGTCTTGTTTGGAAGAGCAGCTGGTGGGTAGTTCTAAAACATGAAAGATACAAAGTTGTATAGATAAGTTAATGACTAACTTGAATGCTGTGCTATTAATTTTATGCTTTGAAATTATTTGTGAATTCCCAGGCATCAAATGCAAAGACTTCTTCAAAAATGTACATAGAAAGAGATCTTATTTACCTTCTTCTTCTTCTTGTTCCTCGTATTCTTCAGCACCTGATCAGTAAACATATTTGAAGATTTTGTGCTAGATTTGAATATTGAAGCAGCTGTTGGCCTATTGCTTTAGCCAGTTTTCGCATGGGGTTTTTATCCTATTATTTTCTTATGACTTCTTCTTGTTCTTCTTCTTGTTTTCTTTATATATTTTTTTTATACTCGACCAGGTTGCACCACAAACACTTACAAATCGTCTACTTACAAATGGTTTTCGTTTTTGTTTTCTTGGTTAGTTTGTTGGTTTTGTGTGTTTACTGCATTAGCAACATCGAAAAATTTGTCCAAAAAGGATTTCGCATATATATATACTATATAAGATTATCCTGTATAAGTACATATGTATATCTATATATATATTTAATAGTTATTTTTATGTATAATGTGTATATGCTGTATATAAGTATCTTTCAGTTACACAAGTTCGAGTACTCTAACTGTACGATTATAGAACTGTCATTTCATCCTCATCTTCATCGTCTTTTTTTAAATTGTTGTTGTTAAATTTACATTTATAATAGCATAGACACAATTTGTTCACAATTTTCTCTAAGTTTATTTGTTTAGATATAGAGGCGGTGGCTTTTATTTGGACTCCATTTATACATTTAGTCAGTGAACTGAGAATCGTAAGTATAAATTAAAACAATCGTAGAGCTAAGGATCAGATCAAAATTGAACAGAAAAATACAGTCATGTCCTTAATTCCATTTTCGCATTGATTTCAACAAAAATTGAGAGCAGCAGAAAATTGTAAAACGGTGTTTTTGAATATCCTTCAAGTGTCGACCATCATATACATTATCATTAGCCTACAAATATCATTTTTGCCTAAGAGTACGCAACCAAAAATTGTACATAGTTAAGTGCATATGTATTATGTGTATATATATATAGAAATCTTGTAATATATTTCATTTCTTCTTTTTATATTTTATACATACATATATAGCAAAATCACATTTGACTTGGTGACTAAAAAAACAACATCACGCATTTCGAATTGCTTTGTTCCACCATCCATCTTTTTGTCGTTTTTTATACAATGTAAATTGAGTTCTCAGCTTGTTTAAAGCGGAAGTGAATGACTGTGTATAGGTGTGTGTGTGTGTGTGTTTGTGAATCGATGTTGGTGTGTGTGCGTTTTGTAATCGATTTTCGCAGAAGGTTGTTGGTTTTATGTTTTTTTTTTAGCAACAACTACATAGAATACAGTTTTGTTTGTGGCTAAAGTAACTCGTTTTTGCACATTGATTTGTTTGTTTCGTTTCGTTTTTTGTTTTATGTCTTTTCGCTTAATATATAAGTTTAATTGTTACACATATATATATTTAGTAATATATATGTTGTAGTTAATTACACAACTACAGTTAAGTTTAACTTGAAATTGACATTAGGATCGTTTGGTTCGCACGCATCGGGAAATGCATTCAATCGAACTGCTTTTTGCTCAAAATACACAAAATTAGAATTCTAATTACACCCGAATTTGTTTTGTAAATGATAAATTGTTATTGTGCATTTATTAGCTAGATATATGTATATGTATATGTATATATGTACTTACTATACTTTATTATTGTGCAGTTTTATTTTCACTACTTTCGACCAAAAATAATTGAAAGACAATTGACACTAATCTAAGTTTTTAATTGAAGTGCGTTGTTTACATTTAATTGGTGTAATTTATTGTTATTGTTTAGATATTTATGTTTTACGAACTATCCGCTAATTCCTTCCTTAATTTAAAGAGAATGAAAATTAGTCAACCACATTTTAAAGCAATTGGATCTATGAGCAAATTGTTGAACCTTTCATTTTTTATTTTCACTTCCTAACTGGACCTTGCAACTTCTTTTGCACCTTCTTCTACTTCTTCTTTTGTAAATTATTGTACCCATTTTTTTTTGTTTTGTTTTCAATACAATTTGCTTAATATTATATTCATTTTTTTTTTTGTACTTATAGCAACACATTTATAAAAATACAAAATAAATATGAAAAAAGCTAAGGAAAATCAATAATTTTGTTGTTTTTTAACTGTCATACAAAGATTTACAAATATGGATGCCTTAATTAATATTACATGAATTTTTGTCTTTCGTATTTTAATTTACACAATATTTTTGTTGTTTTTTACAAATTAATTCGTATAATTTTTATTTATATTTACAAATTTGACGCGTTTTTTTTCGTTAATGAAGTTGAGTATTATGTAGATTTTAATTTACATATATTTTAATTTTTATTGTTTTTTAAAGTAAATTCTGCAATATTTTATATCAAGGCTATATGTAAAGTTTTGTAGTATTATTTCTTTAATGTTTATTTTTACATCAAGCAACCGAATTGCTAAAAAGCCAAATCATTGGTGATTGTGTGACGAAAAAGACTTAATAGAAAATTAGTAAAATATACCTTTAAGCAAACTCAAATTTGGTCCCTTTACTTTTATTCATATTTAGTTCTGTTCCGAATTCGGTTTACGATAAGCTCAAAACTATTGTTTTTATTTCTTTGTATTATACATACATAAATGTTTATAGTCGAGCTGAAATTCAGAAGATGTGTATCAAGATACATAGTATATTAGGTGTTATTTTAGTAAATAAGCTCTTTCAAATTGTTATCTGCAAATTTGGCGTGAATTTTGAATGGACAGCTGGGAATTTAATTGTTAGAAACAAAAAGGCCAATAAATAATATAGCTCGTAAATCAATTTTGGTTTCTCAATACACTTTTTCTAATAAATTGCATTTGGTTTTAACTCTTTATTGCATTTGTCTGCGCTTCAGCTATAGTTCTGCCAACTGCAATCAATCAATGGTCAACGAGTTGGACACACGACATGTAATTTAACGCCAAATACTAAAGAGCTTGCTACAACAAAGGGTAAAAAAAAGTAACTCGCATAAGCACAGCAGATAAAGCCAGTGAATAAATAAGAAAATAACACTCATTGTTGTGGCTGGCTGCAACTAAATAAAATAGAATGAAAAAATAAATGGAACAAAGATAAATACTGTTGGACAGCATGGTAGACAATTCAAACGGAATGACAATGGCAGGCAAATAATACTAGCAGAGATAGACCTTTAGCCACATGCCCCCCTCCATGCCCCCTTGTGGCAAGTGGCATGCATTTTAAATGGAATATTTATGTAAGTCGGGTTCGCAAATGAAATAATAGAGAAAGGATTACGAACGGTATGCAATGCAATACATATCTGCTACTTTACACAGAACTTAAGCTTAAGCAAATTATTTATTGAGCCAGATAGGGCTTAGCCTAAATGAAGGCTGCCTTTTGTGGGATTGTGGCAACTCTGGACACACACACACACACATACACACACACACACACAATAAATAGATACATGTCATATACAGACAGTTGATAAATTGAGCAAATCGAAACCCTTTTTGGGCTGGCGCTCGTTAGAAACCAGCTGGGTTTCGATCAAAGTTTTGCCCCTAGGCTTAGGGGCGAAACCTTAATTAAACAATATTAAATGCATTTTCTTAAAAATTATTCAAGCGTACAGTCGGGCAACGAAAAACTTGAAAAGTTTGAGTTTTATGCAAAAGCAAAGCGAAAGAGTTCCGTTTTTATTTTTATTTGAAAATGTGCATTGAAACGTAAAGCAAATGTTTATCAAAGTTTCGAGCTGAAAAGCAGGCTTCCCATTTTTATTTTGTGCCAGCAGCATAAATTTGCCGACATTTTTGCATCACTTTGTTCTGAATGCCTCATTGCAATTAAGAGGAGAGAATTGGTCGACATAAGCTTATATCAATTGTGTATCTATCGGGAAAAATGAAGAAAGCTTTGGATTTTACAGATATTTTAAGTCACTTTGCATCTGGGGTACAGCTACAGGGTATCTCCTAGTCACTCACTGTTGTTGCATCTATTTAATTTTCCGCATAGTTACTTTTTGCCACATATGCTGCTGTGTCACTCGAATTTTAATATTGGTTATTTGTTTGTTTGGTTATTAGCTCTGTACGTGCCCTAAATTAAATGGTTGAGGCTTTCCGATCTATTTTCCTGTGGCAAGATTTCGTGATATATTTTTTGTTGTTGTTTTTTCAATAATATATTCGATTATAAATTAATTAAATTTAACAATTCAATGCGCTTCATTGGTTGCCAGGTAAGCCCTTTGGGGTTGTCAAAATGTGGCCAGCAAATAATTGAATATTTAAATGAGGATATACAATTTGGTAATTGGCTGTGATTAAAGTTAAATATTGCTAAACAAATAAACACAGTGACATGAATAGAATATTCCTGAATGATGATGTATTTATACTCTCAGCTCATGAATAACACGTTTAAATGAAAACCTTTATTAAAGTTGCTTATTTAATGAATTGAATTATGTATTAATTGTAAACTATTCTTGAAAAGCTAAAGAATTTTTAAACTTAGTTATAACTAGCTACTTGAATTACTTACCGCATGCAGCAGGCGGATAAATTATAAGATTTAACTTTGAATTAAAAAAGACTTGATATACTTGAAATACACTTTAGCGAATGATTCTTAACTCAAAGCTGTATTTTCATAATATTTTGGTAATTTCTAAGACGGCATGAAAATTGTATGCGATAAAAATTTGAATCAAAATCGAAATGCAGAAGGTTGTGTACATAATTGAAAAATAAAACGTTCAAATACGAATACATCTGGAGCTATACTTGGTTCTAGTTCTTGTAATGAAGGTGGTGGTTGTTGTTGTTGTAGCTGTAGTTGTTGTTGTTGTTGTTGTAGTTGTATTTTGTTGTTGTTGAAGATTGTTTTTTGGACTTGGTGATTGACTGTGGTGCTTGTTGTACTTGTTGTTGTTGTTGTTATGCGGCCACTAACTGTACTTGATGTTGTAGTGTAGTTGTTGTTGTTGTACTGCGTTTTTGTTAACTGTAAATATGATAAAAGTATAGGTGAGAGCTTTTATTTTCTTTTGGTTAGTGAGTTAAGATCGAAAGAAACATTTTGGTTTTTATTTGGGAAATAAAACAAAGTTTTCTTTTGAGTTTTTTTTTGTGTATAAGTTTAAGTATTTCATTTATTTGTTTTCGCTCAAGATCAAAGAATTGTATTATGTATTTGTTGTTGTATTTGTTGTTGTTGTTGTTGTGGTTTGCTTTAATGTACTTTATTGAGACATTTCGCTTGCATCGAAAATTTCTCGTTGGTTTTTTGTTTTTTGTTTTTACTGTATTTGCGCTTAAATTTAAATAAGTTTTTAATGTTTTGCTTACAATTTTTTTCGTTCCTTTTTCAAGTTTTTTTTTTTCGTTTTGCACTACAGCTTTTTTTGGTTTCTTTTTTTTTTTTGTTTTTTTGAAATGCTAACAACATTTAATAAATAGTAGTTTTTAATAATTGTTTATAATTTGTCATATTGTGTGACTGTATAAGTGTATGTGTATGTGTGTATGTGTGTGTGTGTGGCTGTGTGTATGTGTATGTGTCTATTTAAACAAATTTGCTGTAATATATTTTTTTTGGGGTTAGTTTTTAACTTTAATGTGGGTTTTGGTTTATTTGGTTTAAGATTTGCTTGATATACGCTGAATGAACGCTATAAATATTTTTGTATGTGTGAGTGTATTTTTGTGTGTACATGTGTGTGTGTGTGTGTGTGTGTGTGTGTGTGTGTGTATGCATGTATACGAGATGCAGAAACGTGTTATCGAAAAATTGTTCATAAATATTGAAAAGTTGTTATCAAAAAGATGTTAGTTCGGATTATGTGGCATTCTGCAGGCTTCATGTTATTATGTATGACTGTAAGTGTATGCATGTATATATGTATATATGTTTATGTTTATGTTTATGTATATGTATATATGTATTTGTGTGTGTATTAAGTATATAATGTAGCAAATGTCGCATATATAGTTATCTTCATATATATATGTTTATGTTTATGTTTATGTTAATGTTTGAGTGTATTTTAGTATTTTAAGTGTAAATGTTTTTTGTTTTTGTTTTCTTTTTTTTGTGTGTTTTTGTTGTTTATTTTTTGTTTTTGTTTTCCTAAATAAATTACATTACGCGTTTTCGACTAAACACTTAGAAAATTCAATTTAAATTTGTTGCTATGTTAAGTATTTTAGCCCTCAAAATTATGCTGTACTTTTTGGCAGCGTGTCTGTCATTTCCGGCAGCAATACTATTATTGTAGTAAATACCACGACTACAACATCATCATAATGTGTGAAAAACTGAAAATTCTTAAGCGAGCGGAAATAGTTTTAGATGATGTTTTGTGTGTGGTGTGTGAAATGCGTGTGTTGTGTGTTGTTTTCCTTTCGTTTTGTTGTTTAAAATTTAATTTAATTAAATTTAGATAATGAGATTGTTTTTATTCGGTGGATAAGTTTAACAAGTGGCTATGTGTTTTGTGTCTGTGTATCTGTGTGTGTGTATTATTTGTGTAAATAATAATAACTTTTTCCGCCACATACAATCGAATCTAAAATTATATTAATGCATTAACTAAACTAAAACGTTCAACGCAAATTCAACTAAATTGCATACTATTATTATAATTATTATTTATATGAATTTGTGTCAACTAAGCACAAGTTAAATTATATAATTATTGCACCCGCCAAATTAAACAACTTCCTCCTACTTCTTCTGCTACCATTCTATATCTAAAATGTGTGTGTGTGTGTGTGTGTGTGTGTGTGTGTGTGTGTGTGTGTGTGTGTGTGTGTGTGTGTGTGAGTGTGTGTGTGTGTGTGTGTGTGCACGTGTGTGTGTGTGTGTGTATTGTGTAAGTTTACAACCGGTCGATGTCCTGTGCTTTTAGAGTCACATATAAATGTAGGGGTCGGTCTGCTGCTGTTCCTTGTCTTTGTCAACTTGGCTCAATTAGAGACCAAATATTTTAAGTGAGCAATTGTGAAATGGATACACTTTATGCATCCTTTTTTAGAGACTTTACTGTAGCTGTTCGCGAACTATATCTAATCGATTTTAAACTGATGGATTTGATCGAAAATGAAAACATTTCATATGAGAGTTGTTATCGATTAACGATTTCTGCAAACGCTAAAGAAATAAATTATTATAAAATTCACTGTGTGCTCAGCTTGCTAATGGGGTACGCCTTTTGGGGTCTGCACAGAGCACATTTAATTGGACTCTCAAATGTAAGCAATTATTTCTAAGCCAAGCACACACACAATTAAGATGAAGCAATAAATTATTTGGAGTGTGGGCATTAAATCGCAAACAGGGGAGAACCCCAGATGTTTAAAATCACGCGAGTGTGTTCGAGTGTATATATATATATATATATACATATACAGATATATATATATATATATGTGTGTGTGTGTTTTGGGTCGGTTTATGTACACATACAGCATTAATGGGGTCAACTTAATACTGCTTGTCAAATTCAATGTTCAACTTGCTAATACACTGCAAGAATTCTTCTTCAGAGGTGACTAAGAGAGATTATGCCTTGAATTAGGAATGTATGTATGTCTGTGTGTGTGTATTATGTATGTATGTTTAGTATCTATATAGTAGTATATAACTCGGGTAAACTTTTAGTATAGACATCTATTTTGTGGGGACTTCATAGCTGCTAAGTATACAAATACGTTTTATGTACGAGAGTATATTATTTGCATTTTTTGTTTTTAATAATATGTTTTAAGATTTTTTCAAAATTATCACCAGTAATTACGCGTACGACTACACTATGCAGTTGTCCTTCTTTTTGGATTTTTAATTATTTTTCCTCTTTTTTTGTTTGTAACTTTTTGACTTGCTTTCGTCCATTCGTTTTGTCTGTGTCGAATTCTGTGTCATGTTTGTCTGTGTGTGTCCTGTGTGTAGATTGATTTGTGTAATTTGTGGTGTAATTATGTAAGAATGTAATTATGTTTCCTCATCAAATGCCAAAAGCGAAAACGTATTCGTATTTTATTTGTTTAAGATTTTTTTTTTTTTGTTTGCTTGCATTTAAAATTGACACGCGCTGCTTCCTCTTTCTTTTTGTTGTTAAAAACTATGTTTATATATATATATATATATATATATATATATATATATATAGGCATATTAATGTAGATATATATATAATCTATATGTACATATATGTCATATATCGTACATGTATGTATGTGTATGTGTTTGTGTTTGTATTTTATTACTATACGTGTTTATGCATTATGTATACATGTATATATATATATACATATATACATATATATCGTATATAGTTATGTAAATATTTTGTTTAATGTATATAAGTATGTATGTTTGTGTATGTTAAGTATAAACTATAAGCCTATAAGAATATAGTTGTAGTTGGATCTTTTATGCATTTTTCATATGTAGCTTATTCGTTTTTTGTTTTTTTGTTTTGTTTTTGTTTTTGGATTACTCTCTCAATATGCATTTTCATCATAGATTATTATGAATTCGTTTCGGTGTACAAAGTTGTTGGTTTTGTTTTTAGTGTTGTTTTCTTTTCATTTGCTGTTTTGTTTTTGTTTTTTTTTTGCTGGAAAAACCAAAATAATAGAAAAAGGTTGTAGGAAGTAAAAAGTCTCATTCATAGAAAAATGCTTTTCTTTTGTAGCTGGATAGTTTTTTCTTTCTTTTGGTTAGCAAATAAGATGTATTCATTGTTTAGCTTTGTAGTTGGAACCCGTGTAAGCAGCATGGTATTCGAAATATATATAAAAATCGTCTGCGAGACTCAAAAACGCTTTCAAGAACAAATTCGAATGACAGGCAATTATTATTAGAGGTTGTTTTTTTTTTTGTTGGATAGCAGTTTTCAACTCGTGTTTAATGGTGTATTGAAAGGTATTGTTTGTTGTAGTTGTTGTTGCTGTTTCTTCATCCTTGGACGGTTTCATCAATTCATTAAATGTATATAATTTTTTTGTTGTTTTTATCTTTTTTGGTATTTGATTCTTGGTGGTTGTCAATTCAATAATTCTGAATAAACTGGTCCATTTTTGTTTTGTTTTTGTTGTTGTTGTGGTTGTTGTTGTGTAATTGGTGTGAATGCGAATTACAAGAACTAAGTAAAACCGTTTCGAGCATATGCATCTCTCTCACAACAGAACAAGGGAGCGAGGGGGGTAGTACTTTTGGCAAGTTCGGGGAATAAATCGAGTTCGAGTGTTATTTATAAACAGCACCTACCTTGTGCCCCATGCGCATTTTTTTTAGAGTTGAAAACTACGCGGCAATAAAAATCAGGCTGGGAAATATATTTGCGAAAAAAAAAACAATATTCCAGAAAACTCTGCAAAATAAGGAGCGTTTGCGTTTGCGTTTAACAAATTCAATTTGCTGGCAACCTTAATTTAACATAACTAATTTTTTTGTTGTAACGAAATTTGTCTAGTTTTTTTTTTCATATTTGGTTTCCAATGCATTTAAATAAAGTGTAATTGCGACTAAAAGTTTGTTTGTTTTTTTTTTTTTTGGACTAATAATTCTCGAATTTTGTAACACAGGCAAATCAAATGAAAATAATTTGGCTAGTTTTTATCATAGTTGATTTTTGTTGTTGTTGTTCTCAAATGATGCACACTAATCTTAATTTACACACATCGCTTAGGTCTAGCATTGCATATTAAATATTACATACAATTCTTTTGCTGGGCGTTTTACTCGCTTGATTCCTTTCTTTGATCAGGGTTTTTTTGTTTGCTTTGTTTTTAACAAATGGATTATGTTTTGTTAGCAGTTGTTCAGTGAAAGTATTCTGGGTTCTTTCTTTCTTTTAATTTTTTTTTTGTTTTCGCTATAAACATTTTAATGCCTAAATTGTAAAATCGTTTAACTTAAGCGGCCTTATAAATTTCGATATGTTAAAAATTCAGGATTTAAACGCTTTAACAATTTGGCATACATTTTGGTATAGTTTTTATTTTAGTATTTGATGTTTATTTATTTTTGTGTGTTAGTATTTTATAAGTAAAAAACTAAAAGGCGGAGAAGAATGGGGCTGTGCGTTGCTAGGATGTGGCTTCTTGCGAGTTTGTCTATAGAGCTTTTTATTAAGCAAATTATTTGTCATGTTTCAATTCCTGTAAAAACATATACATATAGAAAACTATTTTTCCATGTTTTGATGATGATGAAAACAATAAAAAAAAGACGAAACAATTCCTAAATAATTTTACATATACATATATATTTATATCAAAAAATCGAGCGCGCATATTATAAACTTTGGGCACACAATAAACGCGTTAAAAAATAACAACAAAATTTAAATATTAAATAAAACAAATTATTTATATATCTATATATACATATATGTTTATATATATATATATATATATAGATATATAGACATATTTTTGTTTTGTGTTTAACTCATAAGAAATTAAAAGTAAAATCATACAACGTTGTAAAATGTTGTATTTAATGGATTAACATTTAAAATTCCATATTATTATTGTTTTACTGATTTTTCATTAATATGTGTAAATTATATAGCTACCAAGTTGTATTTTTGTGTGTATTATTTTATATGTTTTCTTTAATTTATTATATACTTGTTTTGTTTTTTTTCGTTTTTAATTATTTGTTTATGCACTAATTAGGAGCTCAAGATCGTTGTTGCTTTAAGTTCTTAAGAAAATAAATTGTATGATTTAATTAACGAGATTTTTTTTCTTACTTTCTCTTCGCATCATTAATTATTTAAATTAAGTACAATTATACTTAATTAGATAAAAAATATTTTACAATTTATACGATTTACAACAATTTACATAAGAACTAAAACATTTAAAAAAAGGTGTTTAAGATGACATAACCGAATAAAATGAGCAAAAAATTGCAATAAATAAAATAGAATGAAGTGTTTTTTTTGTTGTTTGTTTGTTGTTAATTAAAGCAATAATTGCACATAGTAATAAAAAATGATTTTTGTGAGAAATATATATGTATGTGTGAGTGTGTGTGTGTTTTTGAGTGTGTTTGTGTCTGTGTGTGCTTATGCATGAAAAATTCGTTTAACGCTTCTCTATATAGCATATAGTATTCTTCGTTGATTTGCAGTTAAGAACAAAAGTGTCAAATAGAGCATCGCCCTGCTTTTAATGTACAGACTGTCTAAGAAAAAAACATAAAAATTGTTATTTTTATTTTTAATAACTAGCTGCAGTTGCTTACAAATTATATGAAATTAATTTTCATGTTATTATTTTGTATTTCTTTATTGTTGTTGTTGTTTTTTGTTTTTGTTGTTGTTATAGTTAATCTAACATACGCCTTTGATATGGTTGTTACTGTTGCTTTATTGCTGATATTTTTAGTTAAATTATTTTTAATTCATTTTATATGCGTCACGCCAAATTTTACTTGGAGTTTTGAAATGTTTGGCTCTCTTGTCTTCTCTAAGCTTAAAACGCCTCAAAAATATTCTTTTTTTTGTTTTTTTTATGTTTTGTTTTTATTTTTTTTTATGTTTTTGTTTTTAGTTTAGTTTTTAGTTTTTATGTGTGTATGTACTCGTCGTTTGTGTATTTATGCATGTATGCTTTTTTGTTTTGCCTGTCTCAATGTCGCTCTTAATTTAATATGCTTTAATTGGTTTAATTATTATTAGATTTGATGTTTGTTTTGTTTTGTTTTTAGTTTTGTTGTCGCTTTTTACATTTAGTGTAAAATTATAGTTAATATTAATTTAAATACATATACAGCTCATACATATTAGATTTATGCCTTTTGTAAACACAAAAATTATGTTAATGTTCTTTTGTCTTTTTGTCGTTTTTATTTGTTAATATTTAAATTTAAGAAAAAACTATAAAGTTTACAAGAAGAAAAAAACATTGGCTTGTGCAAGTTTCTCTTTTCTCGTTCTTTTTGTTTAGTTAAAATAATTTGCTGAAATTTGCGTTAAACTAAAATTAATAAATTTGATTTAAAATTGCTAAATTTTTGGTTTAATTTTACACGTTTTGCGCTCTCGCATTTTTTTTTTCGTTTGTTTTAGATTTGATTCAATAAATATTTTGTTTTTTAGCATCAGATTTTTTGTCTCACACGTGAATACTTGTCGAAATATTGTCCAAAGAAATTTGTTGTTGCATTTGTTTGTTTTTCTCTTTTTTGTTTTTGTTTTTATTTTTTTGTTTTGTTTTTATCCCATATAGTATATAAGTCTAAATAAATGAAATATAATTAACTAAAATATTTATATATGTAGTTGAAAGTCAGTTGATTTGTTGTTGGTTTTCTTTTTTCTTTTCTGAGTTTGCGATTGTGTGTTTTATTTATGTTTTCTTTCTTTTTTTTATATTTATTATATATATATATTTATATATTTATATATTAATTGCATATTACATTGTTTACAATTTGTTGTTGTTTTTTCTGCAATTTCATCAAGTGCAACACACAACACACGAGAAACTTTACAAAATTAAAACAAGAAAACATATTAACAATGTTTGTTTTGGTGTTGTTGTTGTTGTTTTTGTTTTCGAATGCAACTAAACAATTTTTTAACCTAATTTTTTGCTATTTTTCCATAGTTTTTATGCACTTAGTTTCATGTGACGCAAAACGCATGTAAGTTTATTTTGGGGGTTGTGTGTAGCTTTTAAACGCCGCCATTTTGTACATGAATGTGGGGTGTGTGGGGTATGTGTGTGTGTGTGTGTTGATTATGTTTAAGTGTGATTCTCATTTTTTGTTTTTGTTTTTGTTTTTCAAGTAAATGGCGCGTAAAAAAGTTACATGCGTTTGCAAATTGTTTTAAAAGTATTCATTTGTTAGCTGTGTTTGTGTGTATGTGTGTTTGTTTAAGTCAAGTCAATTTAATCATATATATATATATATACATATATATATATATAGATATATAGATATATATATATGTTATAATCGTCAGTTTTGCTGCTTTCAGTTATTTGTTGTCTGTCCCTTCCAATATATATAACATATGTTTTATATTGTGTTTGTTGTTGTTGTGGTTTGTTGCTGATGTGTTTACGTCTGCCTCTCTTCCTATGTTCTGCCTCCTCCTCTTCTTATATTCATTGTTGTTTTGTTGTTTTTTTTTGTTGTTGTTGTGTTGCTTAGCTTTGTTGTTCTTGTTGTTGTTGTTGGCTGCGCTTACACAATGGTAATCAAATCTCAATTGTAAATCTCCGCCTTGACATCGCCATCGTTCTCCTTCTCGATCATGCCCTCATTTGCGGCATTATTCCACGCTCCATTCATGCTCTTCGATGATGAGAAGCACAGCTTCATGATGAATGGGAATTTGGTGCCTAGATTCGTTGCAAATAGTGGATAGTGGTTTGGTTGTTTTGGTGGTTGTTTTTGTGGTTTGGAGTTGGGTTGTGGTTGTGGTTGGTTTGGTGTGGGGAATAGAAAGAAATATGCATAGTTATAGAATAAATGGGGTTCCTTCGTTGGTAAAAAAGATTTGTATTTTAAATAGTATTGTTGTAGTAATGTGTATAAGTGTTGTATATCTGAATCAAGTTATTTGCTTTTCGCAGAGTTTTCGTGATGGGATTTTCTTGCGGATGGGATACATGATGGGAGAACGGACGGGGTATGCTATGGAATGGTGGATGGATGGTGGTCGGCGGGGTTTTTCTTCAAAGGGAAATAGGCAGTTAATTTCCACGCTGTTGCGCAATCAGAAAAGTTGGCTCATGCTTATTGCTAAGCAGCCATAATAGACCCAATTTTATATTGACGCCGCATCTAATTAAAATCATTAATACCCTCGACATGAAAACTGCAGTCCAAAAGTGTGCTCGACTATTTAAAGAAGGGGAAAGTGAAGCAAACTCGCTGACAACTGTGGATATTACTTATTAGAATGCTTGCTAATCGTGTACTTCCTGTCAAGTCGAATGCCATTTGCACAGGGTATCTCGTAAAGGACTTGAAACCTTTATTAGATCGTCAAGGTGCCTGGCAAATCGGCTAAGGCAATTTTATGTGCCAATTAAATGCGGGAGCGCCATCATAAAAATACTTTGGGGTCCAATATGCAATCAAAATCATTCAAATGTAAAAATTGCCAAACATCAGCAACGAGCACACACACATACACACACACACACAGAAAGTGCGAAAGAGAGAGAGAGAGAGAGGTGTGCGCATGAATATTTGCTCGATGCATAATATCACAGCCTGAAAGAATGCAATGGCATCTGTTTGCATTTAGCATTTGCTGTTTGCACTCGTCTACAGGTTAAGGGTGTGTGTGTGTGGGTGTGTGTGGGTGTGTGTGGGTGTGTGTGGGTGTGTGTGTGTGTGTATGGGTGGGTGTATATGTTGCTGCCATGTTCGAGTTTATTTGCATTCCTTACATTTTTAATTACTATTTACCATGCACTCGAGCGAGCACTCGATGCAGTAACAGGAACCGAAATGCATCAACAACAAATATGCAAACAACACCCACCAAAATATTGACAAAATATATATATACACACACACACATGTGTATGTATACACACATACACACATGCCTGCACACACCTAGGTGAGGGTAAAGGCCTTCTGACTCGTGCTCTCAAGTCTTTGGCTGGTGCTCAGCTATTTGCATAAAAGATTTTTACGCAAGGTGTAAACAATGATAGCACAGAATGAATACCCCCGTGTGCGGTGTACATGCAGCATGCGGCATCATTACACCACCCTGCATAGCAGCACCTGTGTGTTGTGTGTGTGGACAGCTATGCCAATGTCAGCAGCCCAAAATGAATGCAAAATTATTCGGTACAGCCAGGAATTGGCAGCAGCAACACAGCAGCACAGCACGCTGCAGGCAATTAGGTTAATTGAATGCATCGATGAATGCAATCTCAGGCAACTGCCAGAAACTGCCAGTAGATAACATTTATTGAATGCCGTTGATTGCTATTTTCCCAAAACAAGCAAATGGGATAAAAGTTGCAAATGTTTCCGATTAAAGATAAAAGATTAACATGAAAATGGGGAAAATAAACTGATTTGAATTCTGGCTTCAACTATTCCTAGTATATAAACTGATATCTTTTTTGTTGATGAGACTGAGCCCATATAAATTGATATATGGTTCTTTTTTGTAACATGTTCTTCCAATCTGTTAAGAAGATTATCAATATTGAATATTGAATATCTACTATTTACAATAAGTTCCCCTAATATCTATATTGAGTATTTTGTTTCTAGCAACGCGACCAACACTGTTAGCTCGCAGCTAAAAAAAAATCACTTCAACAAGGACTTTGGCAATGACAGCGATTCAATTGGGAATCGTGCATAAAAATATGGCAGAATCAATGGAAAATACTTTTAAAATGTGTTTAATATAAATGTCAACAACTAAGTCAATCAATTGGAAATCAAATGTTGATTATTTTATGAACACGTTTTGTGGCAAGCAAAATAGCAGTCTCAGCAATTTGTGGGGCATGTTGACACAAGAGGTAAATATATAAAATGCGGCTCGAAGCCGTAATGTAAACATGAAAATAATAATAATCATAATGTGTCGAGGCAAATGTTTTAAAGTATTTATGGCCAAAGTTTAATGGGTCGTCAAGTCGACTCGAGAGAAATTGTAAATGGTAAATGGTAAATTTTATAATAGCCTATTTCTGAGCGGAGAGCGGAGAGTGTAGAGTGGGTGGTTGTTGCCCTATAAAATAACTGGCTACCGAAATTGTTTATCTTAATTACCAAATTAACATTTTCAACGCGACTCATAACTAACAACTTTTGAAAGTAGAAAAGTTTGGGCGCGATCCTGTGCAGATGAAGAGTTGCCTGGGAGAATAACTGGTTTGCTGGGATGGCGAACTGATTGTTTTCTCTTTTTTTTCTTTTTTTTTATTATGTGGCAGTGGGCAGGCAGCAAATGTCGGGAGGTCAATGGAAAAATGGCATCCAAACTTTTGCGCATTGCCCACTTTTTGGATTGGGGTATGGTGATGATGATGATGATGATGGTGGTGGTGGTGGTGGTGGTAATGGTGTGGTGTGGTGATGGGAAGGTGGTGGTTTCTTTTTTTTTATGCGAAAATTTTGTGTAACTTTTGCAAATTTCTTTTTTTTTTTTACATTATTTTTGAAAATGGCCATATGTTTACAAATTTTTCGAACGAGCCAACTTTTTAACTTTAGCATTTTCATTTTGTTCATTTTCTTTTCGAGAAACACTTAAACACAGTACTATCTCACCTTTACCCTCAATAGGCAGATGGTTGCACTTCATGATGGCGAGCACGGCCTGCGAAATATTGGGGAACTCGATCAGGCCCGATGACGAGCGCTCCGTCTTCAAGGGGAATAGACGCACAGATGTGGCCGGCACCTCCTTAATGTTGAATATGCCAATGAGCTGGTCCTCGGTGAGACCGGGCGGTGTGTTAAAGAAGTGCAAGATCTTAAACCGAAAGATATATACATATATATAGTACATCTTATTATAGCTTATTGGTGTTTGTACTTACTTTGCTCGGTGGTTGAATGCGATTCTTACTGGCCTGTGCCGGTGATAGGAAACGATTGTTTTTGGAGCCGGTGTACTCCTTGAAGCTGGGTGTATGATCCGGCAGCAAGAATGGATTAATCACTTCCGATAAGAAGTTCTGCTTTGAGAATGCAATCTGTATCTTGCCGCCAGTGCCAACGGGAATGTTATTCAAGTGCTGCACGCAACGTTCAACGGCAACCGAATCGCCCATTTGTACCATGGCGGTGCCTTCCTTTGTCTTCAAAAACTTGATCTGCAAATCGAGAGTAAAACAAATGATGATTAATTGCTATTAATACTGTAAGTCTATTGGGGAAAATGTGCAAGTAGAGCTAAATATTCAATTAAAAGTAATTTCTAAGATTATAATCTCACTCAATTAGATGTTTAAATATTTTACTAAATTTTTCCATTATTTATTCATTTTATTCGTAGCTCTTAAGTTGAAATAGTTGTTCTCCTGACAGCCTTGCATCAATTCCTTGGGGCATGTTTCAAACAGTTTCAAACTTAAAGGGGTAAAACTCGTTTAACATGCAGCTTGCCACTTGTCAGTTGCATCTGTCACCGCAATTTGTGTCGTAAATGTAAATAAATGCAATTATCTAGCTGGCGCACTACGTTACGTTTGGGTTTGCTTATACTCAGTTCTGTATACGTTATAGGACTACCAACCCGCCGCCCCCGCCCGCCATTAACACCCTGTGTGCTTATATTCAGTTCTATATACGAACTCAACACCCACTTGAACACCCCATTCACACACTCGAAAGACACTCGGCGACTGTTTCCCGTCGAGTGTTGACCTACCGGTTGCCATTTGATTGAATTTTCTTGCAGTGTCATTCGTCCTCTTGGCCCATATCCCATATAAACCGACTCGACCCTGATGCTTGCTGCTGCTGCTGATCCCTAGCATGTGTCTCTGACCTGCGGCAAGCTCAGCCATTTCTGTTCAATTGAATTTACAATTTACTTTAAAATTAAATTATCAAATTGAATGACGCCCTTAATTTGCTGTCCATTGTGCGGGATCTCTCCTCTTGAATTTGAGTCTCTATTGTTGAATTTATTATATTTTGATATAAATTGGTTGTAGAACGTGTCAAATGATGAAAAAAATACCATTTAATGTTTAGGGGAAGTAAATTCATATCCGTATATATAAAATCAATAAGCTATAAAATAACTATAAAAAAACATATAAATATTTAACGAAAGAATATAATCAAAAGCAATCTACGGAATATCTTTTAGCCGCGTTCTGAACTAGAGCACTTTCAGCTTATTTAATAAAATAGTTTGATAGTTAAGAGACTTAAAATGTGGCACACGAGAGCAGTGTTAAAATGTTTGACACTTTGGGGCGTGGTCCCGTCAATTAAATGGGCTAAGTTGGAAAATTGGAGAGCATTCAAGTTCGGCTGTGGCTGTGTAAAAGTTTATTTATGGTTAGAGATTTAAGTGCACTTTTTATAAATCTAACTATGTATCAGCCACCGGCCCTCAACTATTTGTGGCGCCACCAACAATTTCAGTTAATTAAGTAGCCAAGCTTTTTTTTTTTTTGGCACCTATTGCAGCACAGCTGAAAATCCTCATAAAGTTAATTAACCATAATAGCCAATTCGAGTACAATAATTACAGCGGTGAAAGTGAAAAGTCTACGGAAAATGTAAGCTGCTTGGTTGGTTGGTTGGCTGGTTGGTTGGTCGGTTAGTTAACTTGGCCCGTTAGTTAGAGCTTGGCAATTGAATTTGCGCTGGTTACTGCTGCTGCTGCTGCGAGGCATTGAACTCAATAAGTGAAAACGTGTTTTTGCACCTGCACCAAAATTGGCAAAACGCCGACCGTAATTTGTGGCTCAGCATTTAAGTCGAGTTTGCTCTGGCTTCGAAAAATTACACGCAAGAAAAATGCGCTCACACGAATGTCATTTTCGTCTGTTGTTAATTTGCTAGGTTAGTTTTTAGTTGTATTTTTTTGTTGTTTTTCCTTTGATTTATTTGTTGCAGTTCAAAAATTACCCAACTTGGCTTGCAGTTTGGGTCAACAGCAACAGCTGGGCGGCATTATGGCCAAATAATTGCTTGCTGTCTTTGCTTGTTATGGTCTTGGGCCAGTTTTCTACTTGAAAGTGACGGGCAAATTGTTTGTTGGTTTTTGTTGCCAGAAGCGGCAGCAGCAGCAATAGCAACAGCAACTGTTGTTGGTAACAACAACAGCAATAACTATGGCAATCAAGTGAAGTGGCGCAATATATTTCTATCAAGACTATTTTTGTATTAAACTCTGAAGCAGACGAGAGAGGAAAGCGAATGAAAGCCAACTACTTCGTTAAGATATTCCATTTATAAATTTTGTTTGCAATGTACACATTTTTGATTTGATTCACCAAGTAGTATATTATATATCGATCATAAAATATTCATTGTTTGGTTTGCAACTTAAGCTTTCTGGCCAAAAAACAAATTTACACATAATTAAGCAGTAAATAATTGAAATTAAACAAAGGCCCCGCAGAAAATACAAAAGGCAAACAGATTATAGTTCCACGATGGGTGAAAATAATTAAGCGAGATTTTTGCTATCAACCGAACAACAGACGCAGCTGTATCAGAAGCTTATATTGCACATATAAAGTGCGTCTATATAAGTATACATATACATATATATATTTGTATATTTACAAAGATATGGTAACGCATACGCTTGAATGAAACATGAATGCGAATTAATACCGAATAACGAATAACATGACACAAGAGCAGTGAATGAAAACCAAATGAGGCTTATCAAAAAAAGAAGGTAAGCCACACGAAAAAAAAGGCAAACACGCGAAACGCTCGGCTAAAATCATATAAAAATAAAAGCCCAATATAAAATCGTATATATGTATATATATAAATAAATATAGACCATAAATCAGCGAGGCAGAAAACGCGCAGATAGGCCTGCCAATTCCCACAAGCAGCTAGCCTCTCGCAGCTCGCAGCTAAAACAAAAGGCATTTATGATGCCATACAGAAAGATAGAGAGAAAGAGAGAGAGAGAGAGAGATAGAGAGATAGAGAGAAAGAGATAGAGAGAAAGAGAGAGAGAGAGAGAGAGAGAGAGAGAGAGAGACAGAGACAGAGAGACTGAAGATAGGCATGCCCCATACGGATAACACGGGATACGCAAAACAGGCGGTAGGACTCATTCACAAATCAAAGAGCGCTTTTTTTCTCCCTACTCCCCTTCATGCCTCGCTGGCCACTGGTCATCTGCTGTATGGCAGAGGTTGGGTAAGGGGCTGGGCAGGGCAGGGCAGGGCAAGGCAGGTTCCATTGCTAGCGACAAACATTTGGTGCGTGCCTAATGAGCTGTGCTGTTGCCCTTTATTCCAACTCGTGGCCACCAATTGTTAAAGACCACCAGCTGCCCTCCTCATCCCTCCCGTTGCTGCTCATCTTTTTCATTTTCAGCATGAGACTGCCAACAATTCCCCAATAGATACTTCCATGCGTATGTTGCTTTAATTAAAACAATGCGTAAAAAAATTAATCTGATGTGCCATGGGATACTCTTCCTCAGTTTAGAAAGGGTTCTTTTGACTCTGTTCAGCTCACACCAAAAACATGTAGAGTAATCGAATAACAATGAAAAATGTAGAATTTTTTTTACATTCGCTGCATTTTCCACTTAATAGCTCATTATACCCTGTGCTACCCCATAAATGTGTGTCTTGGTTTTTGGTGCTCAATGTGGCGTGGCGTCTGCTGCCGTTTGATTTAATTGCTCACGCGCTGGGCGGCAACACGAGGTGGCATCCACATCAACAACAATGTGAACAATAGATGGCAGAATATTGGCTGCAATAGTTTGCCTAGGCTCAGGCTCTGGCCCAGTCCCAGGACCAGATCCAGGACGATTGCCAGCCCATCCCCGATTCCCAGAGGTATTTTCCAACCAAACGAACCAAATGCTTTTTTAATGCGCATTTAATTGAGTGCGTGTGATTGCTGTTGTTGTTGTGGTTGTTCTTGTTGTTGCTGGTGTTTGCCAGTTGAGTATTGTTGTTGTTGTTGCTGCTGCTGCTGTTTTTAAGGATACATTAACAATTTGGCTGTCTGCAACTGCGTGGAGCTGTTTGGCCTCTTGCCTTGTTTTTGTCAAGCCATTTAACCTGAAAATCAATTTGGCCGATGACTTCATCGCGTGCACAGCTCCTAGAAAATAATTAAACCCGATTGCTTTCACTTGAGCCAGGCGCGACCTGGCTTCAGACACAGCCCCCCAGCAACACACACACATATTCTTTGGAGAAAAAAATGGAAACTAGGCAGCATTAAATATGCAACTCACACAACTCGCACACATCTGGATATACAGCCCTGATGTATGCTTTAAAAATTACAAAACTCATATAGGTAAACGCGTGCATCCCAACACATACACACACAGCCACATACTGGCAGTTAGTCAGTCAGGCTGGTCGGGCGGAGATTGAGGGGAGTGGTGGGGTTTGGGGGGCAGGGGTCTAGCAACCCACTTTTCCTTCCTGTGTAGTAAGCAGCTACCTCATCTGTCGGTTGATTGTCCCTAATCCGATGGGATAATCAAATATCTTCTCCGTATTTTATTTTATTTTTTTATTTTTTTTTTTTTAGCCTGAGGAAATTTAAGGCCAAACTCTATGAGGCTTGACTTATGGGATGTGCGTGATTTTTGTATTCTATTCCTAGTCTGACGGCCTTTTTTATTTTGAAATAGATGGAAATTGACTGTTTAACTAACTTGTTTTATGCTACAGATAAGTTGTGCGAGAAGCGAGCTATTTGAGTTGAGATTTTGAAAAGCCTATAAGCGGAGGCTTGACTTATGTCAAAGTTAGTTGAGCCACGTACACATAAACTACTAAGAGACTTAAGGAAATGGAATAGAAATTCTGATTTAAATGCTATTGTATTTATTAAAGTTTTCATTTATTAATGGTTTTTGCTAATTTGGTGGAATGACTTTAAACTTTTCAGCAGGCGTAAAGCAAATACGAAATATCGTATAAATACTTTATCTTAGGCTTGTTTCTACTTAAGAATTATAGAATTTTAAAGCTCTTTTTTTTCTAAGTAATAACTTTATACGACAAATTTGTTTCACAATTGGAAGAGGGCATGGAGAGAAAAGCATTTGAGTTTCGGTATGCAGGACATGCCTCATTTTTATCGCTAATCTATGGCACATGCCTTTAAAATGGGCACGGCTTGCAAGAAGGAGAGGTTGCGCCCTCAGCGGACCAACATTAACACCAACATACCCAACAAAAACAGCAACAGCAACAACAACGAAGGCAGCCTCAAGTTCAGGCAGCACTTTGATTGAGTGCCCATCAATTTCTCATTCGCAATTCAAACATGTCGGACCATAAACTGATGCACGCACACCCACAAGCACCACAGAGCATACACACCTCTCCACACACATATGCACACATATGTATATCTACACATATGTTAGTTTATAATGAGGTTGGCTGACATGCCAAAGAGCACAGTGGCAAAGAAAAAAAAAAAGGAAGAGAAAAGAGAGTGAGAATAAGAATGGCCCGCCCACTCAGTGAGATTGAGATTGGATTGGATTGTCAAGTTGATGGTGGAGGAGTCGAGAAAAAGCGAAAGAGAAGAGAAATGCATGTTTGTGGCTTAGAGAGGAGCACAGCCCAGTGAATAATGTTTGCGCATAATCATTTTTAATGGCTAATGAGTAGTTTCCGTCTCGGACAGGAAGTTTGTAATAAATCTCAGCTTGCCAACAACAAGCACACAAGCCGACAAGCGGGAGAAAAATTTGAACTAAATTACTTTGCCTTGAATTTATACGTCGTCCTCCTGCTCGCTTGGCCAACCAGCCAGTCAGGCAGCCAGCCGGGCAGCCAGCCGGGCAGCCAGCCGGGCAGCCAACTTGCCAACTATCCAACTATTTTCAGTTAACCACGCATATCCCAGCCCACAATTCCCCTGTGCCGCTATAAAATCCATCCCTTGACTATCGCCCTTTTGGTTTTGTGGTTGTCAGTTGTTCGTTTGCTTTTAGTTGCTGCTGCTCTGAAGTTTTTTCTACATTCTCGCTTTTGTTTGCAGCGTAAATTGCATTTAATTGTGAATGGGCGTGAAGCCAGCACACAAACTGAGTTCACTCTCTGTGTGTGGATGAGTGTGTGCTTGTGAAGACAGTTAAATTATTGCCTAATGGAGCGCACTTGTTGAAAAATTGGCGAATGCTGCGATTTATGAAGTGGAAACTATGTTTGTGATAAGAACGTTGCCCATATGGGCTAAAGATAAAGATAAATACTCAAACATTACAAGAAGTTGCCATATGTTAACAAGATTAACGGTGAACTTTAAGATAGCAAAACAACAATTTCAGCTGTTTATATTTATCACAAATTCTTGGCAAAGCAGATACATTTTCTTAAGTATCTATTTCTATTTCTTTTAATTTCGGAATAAATGTTGGAACATCAAAACCAGCAAATGTGTAATCTTTTCACATACGCTGCCCATTCCTTCCCCAAGGATATTAATTCAAAACGCTTAGCGATTTTAGTTGTTCACACACACACAGCCAAAAACCTCAAGGGTTTGCGCTTTGTTAGTGGCACAAAACTAAACTAAAAAAAAAAAAACAAGTCAGAAAGAAAAACCAAACTCACTTCGTTGCTGCTCTGGCGCAATTATCAAAGGACACAAACAACGGGCAACTTAGTGGCAGTAAAGTGAAAGCGACTCCTGCTGTTGCCAAGGAACTCACTGTATTCTCATTCTCATTTTCATTTTTACCTTTAGCTTTGATGTCGCCCCGCCGACGCTCAGTTCATTTTCATTTTCATTTTATTTTCAGTTTTGCTTCTTTTTTTTGTATTTTTTATTGCCATTGTTAATGGCAGCTGAATGGCGGGGGCTGCAACCTGAGGAGGCGTGGCTCATAATAGTTGCACTAAATGCTCCCAAGAGTGCGGTTGCTGCCGCTTCCCATTTGAATTGTCATTTTGCAAAGGTTTTTTTTTTTGTTTGGTTTTCGGGGAGCTTACTAATGGATAGCATATTTTGATTTACTTTATGTGCTGGGAGAATAAATGTTTGAGCATTTCTTTGGAATCAATTCTTTTCACGTTTTGTGGCACCAGATGATGACGCTGCTGCACTGATTGCTACCCCCAGGCGTCTTCCCTACCACTTCCCTACCCCCTCTCTATTCGATGTACCCTTTCATTTTGCACATGTCACTGGTAGTTATCTAAAACGCTTTATCTAAATGTGTTTTGGTTGTGGACTTAAACTGCCCCACATCTATTTTGTGAGCCTAGGGGCTTTCAGCTTTAGTTCCAGTGATTGTCCTGGCCTTTACTTCCCAATTTTATTGCTTTTCGTTTTATTTGCACATTTACAAATGGAACAGACACACATACACGCGTACACACACACACACACACACACACACACACACACACATACACACACGCACATCCACTTGAAATATCTTGTGGTTTTTGTGGCAACACCTTTTTTTTTTTTTAAGAGTCTCGACACAAAAATTTCTGCTGACGACCAAAACGAGAGGCGATGAAAATGCGTCTTTATTTTCTTCTCGTGTCATCTGGGTAAGTGCAAGCTTAAGTGCTTCAAGCCGTTTTCCCCCCCGCCCCCCTGGTTTTTAAGGTCAAACTGTGACGCAAAATATCTTACGTGAAGTGGCAATTGAAAAGATTTTTTAAGCAACAAGGCTAAGAAATGTATATACAAACTTTAAATGTACAACCTATGAGTATATTAAGCTGGCGAGAAATGTTTAAATAATTTGCGATAATTTACTAAAGAATATGGTCCTACTAGTTTACTGGTTATATGAGCTGTTTAGCGCCTACGCCATATAAAACACATAAGCTGACGATCCGAGATTGCATCACATAAAGTTTCTGCTGCTTAACCTAAGTTTTCACAGCCTGATTTACCTAAGCTTGATAGCTCCTCATGTGGGGAAACGACAATCATTATTCAGGTTTTCATACTTTATTTCCATATAATCCGAGATTGTCGCACACAAAATGAATACTGCTTTATTTATTCTATTAGTCCAGATACTGCATAGTAATTTATGCAACCTATGAGAAATACGCAATGAACTATTTTCAAAATGTTCGCTCGTTTTCAATTAATTAACACATCGTGGACTTATCACAAAAATCATTAACTGATGCCCAGCCTGCGATTGCTCTCCGATATATGTCGTATTGTATTTAACAAATTAATTGTGCTTATAGGTAGTTGCTGGGATGATGGTATTTATCTGTTTGTATGTACTTACCCGTGCGACATTGCCGTAGAGGCAGACCAAATTGAAGAGCTTATCTGTGTTGGAAGTGTCATGGTCCATGCCGTAGACCATCATGACAGCGCCCTGGAGGCATGGATGGCAGCGATAAAAATGTATATATGTAAAAGGACGAGAGAGAACGCAACAACAAATTAATTAAAATGCTGTCCAGCAAATGCAGCAGAAGCAGCAGCAGCAGAAGCTGCAGCAACAGCAGCTGCCGTCGGGGATTTGAGGGCGTTGGGTGTGCGTGGCTTTGATTTGCCTCTGGCAAGGATTGCAGATGGTAAATTGTGAATTAAAATTAAAATTAAAATTATGCTTATGAAAAAAAATTGCAGTCAGCAGCAATGCAAGCCAGAGGCGATGGCGATGGCAAGGAGAAGGAGGAGGAGGAGGGACTCTGTTTTGGGGGTAATTCGATACTCACCTGAGCCTGTCCTTGTTGGGCGAAAGCGACGGGTGCATTACGTCCGGCAACGACGCCGGTGGGCTCCTTCATTAGGCCAGTTGGATGGATGGCGGCACCCTTCCAGTTATCCGGCTGGGTGGGATGATATTCAGGTGCACCGAATGGCGGGAAGGCGGTGCCTGGTCCCAATAGTGGTGGCTCTTTAAATGGAACAAGATTGTGCGTTTGAGCTGGGGCAACAAGTTGTTGTTGTTGATGGTGTTGTTGTTGTTGGTGGTGGTGGTGATGATGTTGTTGTTGTTGGTGGTGGTGTTGTTGTTGTTGGTGGTGGTTGTTGTTGTGGTGGTGGTTGTTGCGATGTTGTTGTGTTTGTATTGTTGCAACTAAATTTTTCAACAATTCGTGTTATACACATTGCATGCAACAACAATTTAACAAGTATATATAAGAAAACAAAATAGAAAAAAATAACAAAACATAAACATAATGATGACAAAGCTTTTAATTTCAACAAAACAAAAAAAGACTTAAATTAAATATGCTAAAAACAAAATTTAAAAATGTTTTCTATTTTATTTCATATCTGAGATTGTTGTTGCATGCAAAATGTTGTGTGTAGTTGTTCTTGTTGTTGTTTGTTTTTGTATATGTTTATGTTTTTGGCTGAAGCGACTCTGTTGGCCAATAGTTTCACGCAAAAAAGAACTCAAATTTCGTTTTAAAAGCGGCTTTGATAACAGTCAAAGTCAAAGAAGCAATAATCGAGCTTTTACTAATGGAACATTTGGTATGCCACTCCACCCAAGTGGTGTAAATTTGGTTTCTGTTTTTATTTTTTTCAGTTGCAGTTGCGGTTGGGCAAAGCGAGTTAATTGAATTTTTTGGGGGGCCTACAAAAATACGAAAAAATATTTGTGCAGCGGTTTGGTTTATTGGCTAACTGGAAAGTGACGCAAAAAACCAAAACAGAGCACAGTAAATAAAAAGCGAAATCTATGAAATGCAATAAGGGAGTCGGAAAGAGAGAAACAGAAAAAAAAGGAACCATGTACGAATTGAGAAGAGAGCAAGGAGAGACACACACACTACAGGCACAACCATAATACATGGATTTCTCTAGAGGGAGGGCGAAAAACAAGCAGCAACGATCCAGTTGAGCCTCATTTCCTACTACAAAGGCAATGCTGGCTTGACAATTTTAATCAATATATTTTTCTGGCAGTAAATTTACATTCACAGCCCCACTGTAACCACAATACTGTTGGCACAACAATAACAACCGAAAATTGTCAACATGTAGACGTGCCGGAAAAACCTCATCGACAGGGCCAATATAGCGAGAGCCAGTCTAGCATAGATTTAACACTCCCCCCCTTACAAACCAAAACCCCGAGTTGAAAACCACAACATGGCCGTAAAGCCAAAAGCCTGAAACAAAGTCTCGGTCTCGTTGCTGGAAACTGGAGCGTTATAATTAAAGTGAAAAGCGTTACAAAGTGTCAAAATATCGCGGCGGGTGCCAGCAATATTAATATATATATAATTTTATATAGAGACAGAGAGAGAGAGAGAGAGAGAGAGAGAGAGAGAAAGCAGGGATCGGGGAAAAAGCTGTTGACTGGGCTTCTACTTAATTAACTTTCAACACATGTGCACCACGGCGCTGCGAAAGCTCTCTCAAGTGGTTTGCCACCATTTAAGCCCAGAAACACTTTAAACTTAATCAAGGAACTTACTAGAAAGGAGCCCAAACTTTATAAATATCACGTCAGCTACTCAAATTTGCATACCACTAACTTCATTCTTTTACGACACACCCCCCTTAGACCCAACACCCACACCCACCTCCTCTCTTTGCTGTCTTTGCTTTTGTTTTGATTTGATTTAGTTGCCGGACCAACGCCAAAAATGCCAGTGGCAACCACTGTTTGTTTTCCTTTGTTGACTACATCATCTACACCACACCAGACACCAGACCAAACCCCACACCACCAATTCGACGCTGCTTCCAACAACTACCTGACAATATTTATATAAAAATCTACACAGCGCTCCGCTCGCCACTGATGCTATTTGTTTTTGCTTCAGCTTCTTTCTGCTTGTTAGTTTTTCACGCTGGCCATTTTGTTTTGGCCAAATTGGAAGCAAATTTAAATCGTTTACAATGCTGCGCACAATGCTGTCATCAAAGGTGGACACGTGGTAACTGATCAGGTTGGATCTGGCTTTATAACTTGCAGATAGTAGAACATTTTCAACATATCTCTAGAATAATACTGCATCTAAAACTGATTTTACGTTGGAAATTTTGAAAAAAAAGAGATTACAAGAAGTCGGCAAACTTTGTTAAAACTGAATCCACTTTTATTCGCATAGAATCAATTTGATTAATACGGCAGGGTATTTAATCTTTGGCAGAATAAAAAAAAAATCACGCTTTTTTTTCCTGTTATGTTGGCAATGGCCCGGGGCAGTCTGAACCAATTCAGTTGACCAGAGATAACTGTTACATAGAAATGTGCAGTTTTTATTTTTAGTTTTTTTGTCAACGCTTTTAATCCGTTTGCATTTTGCATGCGAATTGTTTGCATGCGTGGTTAAAGCGGTGCGTTCGACAGAAAAGCATGAAAGGGATTCCAAGGCAAGCCACGTTTCAATTTAAAACTTGGCCTTAAGCAAATAAGTCGTATAGATAAAGGTGGATGGGAATGATGCAGTGCGGGGTGTTGGGTGCTGTTGCTGTTTTTTGATCTATATTGTTGCCCCAAATCAGATCGCACATGCTGAGTGGTAGTCAATAAATGCTCGACAGTTGGAACGTGCCACAGCCGGAGGCAAGCGATTGAAGCGTTCGTTCGTGTATCAAGAGGTAAACATAGTCATTCATTTTAACTACTGGCCCTTCGCATCAGGATGAGAAGCTCTACGGTGCTTTAATTGAAATTCAGAGACGGGTCGCTGATTTGTAGCTCACCGCTCAATGGGGCGTATGCGTGACGCGCACTTCCAAGTTGCTTTTTCGGTCAAGAAAAAGGGAAAATTGCTCAAACAGCCGGCGGTCGTCGGAAGCGTGCCTAAAATGTATAAGTATCTCGAAGGTGCTGTGCTATATATATATATATATATATAAATATACATATATTGTGTGTATATATTTTGTTGCATGCAATTGCTGGAAAATGTTCACACGCAAGGCGACGACGATGTTACCCAGGTGTAAATTTTTCGCGCGCACAAAATTATTTTAGATTATGAGCCAGTCAGCCAGGCAGCAAGGTGAAAGTTGGTTATGTGGCCGGAAGTTGTAGTTTAGCTTTTATGGAGCGCTAAGTGTGCGAGACTTCGACGGCGACGGCGGCAGCGATTTGACTCCTTTTCGAAGCCAATGGTTATTTGCATACGAGTCGAGTTACTCATACGACACGTGGACCACAATTAACTACGGAAGTTCCCAATAACGTAAACTAATGCGCTTTGGCATGTGCAAATAATTGCCAAAGCCTGCTGGGGCGGTCTAGTTAAAAAGTAAGTTTACAAACTAATTGCACAAATTGTTTAAACAAAATTCCCATACAATTTGCTCGGAATTCTGGTAACGATAAGTTTGGCAATGGTGCGTGACTTGAGTTACGCAAACAAATAGCTTAGTAAAATGCTAAACATTTGGGAATTTCAATTTTTCTTTTTGTTTGCTTTGTTTGAAAACTAACCAAGAAGTTTGTCAACAGAAGGAGTGTGTCTGAATTTGGCAACAGCGTCGGATGGAATTAAAATGAATAATTTGTATTATTTTAGTGCCCCAGTATAACACTATTGTTGAGAAAGTTTGGCAACATAGCATATCAAAAGTTGAGCAAGCTAATAATATACAAAATAACAAATATTTGATGACATTAAAATTTTGCGAAAAGTGGCAGTCGTCGGTTTATATTTGATGCGAAACAACTGAAAACAATGCGAGCAAGGCGCACTTTGAAGTGCGGCAACAGTGCAAGGCAGCTGCAGCAATATACAGCCATAAAATGAACGACTAAATAAACATAAAATCAACCAAACACTAGGCAACCGCCCCTAGATACATACATCAACCTGCTGCCCGACCATCAATTTGCTAGAAAAAGTGCAACCAGGCAACGACGTTTGGGTTGCAAGTGAAAAATGGGAGCACACAAAGATCCATTAAAACAGGCTGGGTAACAAAAAAAAAAAAAAAAACAGAAAATAGAAAATGCAAGCCATTCCGCATATGCAACATTTATGTGCCGTTTATTGCAAAATGGTGGGTGAGGGCGGGGGGGGCGGGTGGCTGTAGCTTATGTATGCTACAAATTGTAGCATACTTTGTGGCATATTGGCGCACTTTGTCGAGCGTCAAATTGGAATCGCAAAATAACGATTGTCAGAGCGGGGGGAGCAGGTGGGGATGGGGAAGTGAGGATTGTTTTGTGGGTTGGTGTGGTTGGATATCGGATAGTCAAACAAAGCACTGTGTGTGCAAACGTTGGCAACCTTAATTGCAATTTGCTTAAATGTATGCTACACAATTTTTCACCAAGCAACGCACACACCCAAACACACACGCCAGCACACAACCCTCCCACCCCCAAACGTATGACAACATTATATCAACTACCCCTGTGTTTGTTGTTTTTGCTGCTTAGGTGTGCATTTTACTTTCGCTGTTCAATGATTTTCAATTTGTCAGAGTCAACTTTGCCGCTGGCAACTGGCGCAACTGTACTAAGAGTCACATCATCATCCCCCTAACCCTACCCCTAAGCCAACTCACATCTATCTCGCCCTTGCTTGTTTATCTGGCTAAAATGCATTGCTGCCACGCCCTCGAAGAGTCCGTCCGCCTTCTACTCAGTTGCGAGCTCACACCGCTCTCTTCATGTCATGTGACATTAATTTTCCCATTCCGCCCCAGCCCCCCACAGCCACCCACACACCACAGTGGAACACATACACACAGTTTGGCGCACGTCTTGCATAAACATTTCCATAAGCAGCTTGCAAATTGAATTTGTTTTCAAAGGCCAAAACTATTATGTGACAGGGCAAAAGAGTTTTCGGTCTGTGTGTGCGATGATAGCAGCGATGACTGTCGACTCTACCACAGACTTTATAAAAAATATATATTAAAAAAAAAACATATGTGTGCGGTGTGTGTGTGTGTGTGTGTGTGTCTGTGTGTCTGTGTGTGTGTGTGTGTGCGTGTGTGTGTGTGTGTGTGTGCGTGTGATCGGGTTGATTATGTGACAATGAGCCTGATTGGTTTTTAATGTTGTGGCTGCAGCAGCAACAATATTTTATATTTTGGCAAATCCATAGAAAGAAAATTGTGGAAAGCTGCTGGATCCTTTCTCGATGTTGATTTAGTTCGTTGTTGTTGTTATTAATGTGGGTGAAAAATTGGAAAAACATTTATAGAGCTAAATCAGCTTATCAAATACGTGCCGCAAAGCATCTGTGACCACATTTGATTGAAAAACTAAGACAAGTTGTTGCCTTAAGCCATTTGGCATTAACGAAAATGTTTATATAAAAGTTGATTTCAAAAGGCATACAAAACATAGATTTTCCCTTATGTCAATGTATTTTATTAACTGAATTACTGTCATCTACACTTATCTAATATGAATTTCAGCTTATACGAATACATTTTTTTTTTATAATGTATTACATATGATATAGCAACTGCTTGATATATATTTCGCAAAATTCCTCACATAATTCAATCTATTCAACAAAAAATGCAAAATACGTAATAACACAAGAAAAATCCAAGTAGGGGCGGAAAAAATGGCAAATGCTTATCACAATAAGATAATAAAAGAAGAAAAGAAGAGGGAGCCAGCAATGAGCCAATTTATATGCGACACGCGACCAGAAACCGAACCAAATACACCAAATTCCCCTAAGGATTCGACTCTTGAAGGAAATTAGCCAGAATGATAAAGGCCGAAGGGCAGGGGCAAGCAGAAGGGTAAAAGACGAAAACCTTGCGAAAGGATTTGCGCTTTAAGTTTTTTTTTTTTTGGCCGCATTTGTTGTTGCTTTTGTACGCTTAACGAGCGTTGCTGCCGCCCCGGTGGCAAAATAAATTTACGTTTAATTCTCATGAGCTTAATTACATTTACGGTACAGATTTGAATTATATGAATAAACGCATGTAATTGTTATGCCCTCTAGCCAGCTCTCAACTTCTCTCTCTCTCTCTCTCTCTTACTCTCTCTCTCTAAGTTAAGGATGCCTTTTCGCTCTAATTTGGTTAACAGTTGGCAAATAGAGGTGGCGAGCACAGGTTGGCAACAGAACGAGTTGAAAGGTTCAGCATTAGGGCCACACAGGACGACAAGCTAATTAGAAACGCAAAATGGTGTTCAAGTTGCTTTCCAGTTTGTTTGTTTGTTTGATGTCAGCTGAGCTGAGTTAAAGGTCACGTCAAAAATAGAAGTCATAATTAGCCAAAAAAACATAAGCGTGTGTGTGGGCGTGGCTTTCAAGCCCTTTGGTCTGGCATAATTAACGAATTGGCAAACATTTTCGTAATCTTGGTCAACGCTGCGGTTCACCATTAATGCATTTAAACACAAACCACACACACAGATGTGTGCAATCAGCACACACACACACATTTGCTCAATCAAAGACTTCAATTTTGTCCATCAGCATTCAGCCATACTCAAAGCTCCCATTATCATCATCATCATCATCATCATCATCATCCTCATCCTCATCCTCATCCTCATCCTCATCCTCATCATCATCCTCATCATCATCAACAATATCATCATCATCAACATCATCATTGTCATCAACTCCTTCAGTCGAGTTCTTTACGAATTGCACTTCAATTTTCGTCTAGAGTTCTCTACCCACGCTCTGTTTAGATGATCCTCATGCCAATCTGGCAATTGCAACATTTGGCCAAAAGGAATGCCAAGAGACATGCGACATACTACTCTACACTGGCCGGCCGGCCAAAAGCATATTCGGGTGCATCGAAAAACGATGCGGCTATATATGATAGAGGGTAGAGTTTTTGGGTTGCTACCGGATGGTCTCGGAATGGATGGATTTTTAGTTAGATGACAAAATGGCGTGTGTGTTTTGCTTGTTTGTTTGATTTTGACTCGACTTGTTTTGCGGTCGGATGTATTGACTTTTTGTTGGGTAGCGCGCCAGGCGGTGTTTCTCATTTCGCATTTCCCATTTCCTATATATTTTAGCTGCTTGCTTGTTTTGGAGTTTATGACATTTTTTATAGCCGTTAGCTTTTGCTGCTTAATGGACATCAGTTGAGCTGCTTCCAGTAAAATACAGTAAGAACTGTGCTTAAACGACTTGCAGTATTTGTAGCTGAAGTCAAGTTTGCATCAACTAAGACTAAGCTCAAAGCATTGAATGTTCATTCCTAGAATGTAATTACTCTGGATTAGCATACAGCCAAAGTGCAAGCTAAGATTAATTTTATATTTATTAATTACTGAAACTGTTTTTTCTTATTTTAAACAAAAATATTAGTATCATTTCTGACTTTTAAAGAAGCCAACTATTACTTATAGCCACGTCGCACTATAGCAGTAAATATTGTTTTATTTATTAAACAAATTGCGCAGCAACGGGCCAAAAGTGGGCGACAATTCGCTTTGGCTGCTTGTCTCAGAGTACTCGCTTCGATTTGATTAAGTTGATCGTTTTTATTATATATTTTTTTTGGTTCTGGTTTATTTGACTATTTTTCTTGCTCATTTTCGTTGGCCAGATAAGTGGGGATGGGTGAGTGGAGTGTAAAAGCGAAAATCGATAATGCCTTTTGGCATTAGCATTAGCGTGTGCCATGGAAAAATAGCTGTGCTAAATTGATGGACAATTTTGATATTGTAATTTGTGAACTGAACCATGTTGCTGCTGTTGCTGCTGCTGTTGTTGCTGCTGCTGCTGCTGCAAGTGTATAGGCACTTTTTTGTAAAATGCCAAACGCATTAGTTAAATGCAAAATTAATTGCTAGAAAAAAACTGTTGCTTAAACAAAATTGTGTTGAAAAGTCGATATTTTTTCTTTTTTTATTCTAACGCCAGCTGGGAAAATTAATTACAATTTATTAGAAGTAGCAGCAAGAACGAAACCCACAACAAAAACAACAACAACGAGCGAGAAGAAGATGAAGCGATGCCACAAGAGCAGCAGCAGCCGCTGTTGGCATAAATTAAGCAAATGTGACCAGAGGCAGCGGTAGAGGCCGGCGCAGTGGCAGAATCAGGAGGGGCTGTGGAGAACTGTTGGCGTACTTTGCCTCATAAAATTATGAAATGGAACATTAAAGAAAATCATCAGCAACATTTAGCAGCAGCAGCAGCAACTACGCAAATTAAGCAAGATGTTGAGATGTGAGGGGCTTAGGGGAAACACTGTGTTGCAGAGTGGGTACATGTGGTCAATTACTTTCGAGCTATGCAGGTCATCACAAAGCGGGGCTGCAAATTGTTGATTATGCGCAACATTTAGACCATAATTTGTATGCAAATGAAGTGGAAGTTGCGATATTGCTCTACCAATGGCAGAAAGGCGACCGAGAGAAAAACGAGATTGGAAAAGTGCTCTTGAATATTTTAGCCATAGTAAAGAGTGGCGCAAAGGATTGGCGGATTGAGCAATATATGTATACATAGATTGTATGTAAGCAGCCCCAAGCAAAGGTCATAAGTGAAAGAGAATTTCCCAATAAATCACATAAAACATTAAAATTGTTGCACTCCCTTTTTTGGATAAACACAAAATACAATCTTAGCGTATTTGTAAGTTTTATGGCTTTAAGCCAGAATTGGCACGAGTAAAGTAAATCAAATTTATAAAGCACAAATTGTTAAATTTCAATTTACGACTTCAACTAGCCTTTGCAGAATCGTTAAAAAGTTTTTGAATATCAAAACTTCAATTTAAAGTTCATCAATAACACAAAGTTGAAAGCACTATCGAGAAAAGCGCTCTCTAACCAACTTTCTCCTGCTCCTCTAATACCCATTGACGCTGATGAATTGCTTTTGCATTATTTTTTAATTTTTAATTTATTTTATTCTTTATTTATAATACCAACTAATGCTGGAGTAAATTTAAAGTAACCTTAAGATATATTGGGGATGATATTATCTGTTCGTACTACGGTCGGCTTGGTCCGGTTGCAGTCATCAATCAAGTGCATTTGATTGAAGATAATCGACGCAATATTGCGCGTGGCACCCCCAGAAAACTTTGAAAGTCACTTGAATATTTTTGGTTCAATAGTTTCATTCTAGCATATTGCCAGGGGTGGGATGGGAGGTTGGGGTCTGTGTGGGCCGCCTTATTGCCCATTAGCGCTCGTTAGTGTACCACACGGCAGTGAGATGCCCATGAGGCGGGGAGGCAAGAGAAGGAGTGTGGTGTGGTGGAAGCGGGCATTGGTTTCTCGAAAAGTTGGTCAGGCGATGACAGCGACATTCTTCATTCTTCATGTTCGACACACCATCTAGCGACAGGCGGCAGCAGCAGCAACATCATCAGCTGGATGCGTACTGCTAGTTGACACCGTTTTGATTGATCGCTTCTTATTGATTGATGTCACAGAGGGGCTAGGGGTGGCGGGGCAGATGAAGTCCAGTCACGCCCAGCGCAACTATTACATCAATAACTTTAAAACCATTACGAATTGGCAACTTTTATTGTTTCTCAGCGTGGGATTTAATTATGGTACATTCTGTCCATTTGCATTACCACCCAGCACCCAGGTCGACTCAGAAAGTGGGATTTTTTTAAATGACCGCAACTTGACACAATTTGTCATTTTCAATTTGATTGAATTACCATAAAATGCCAGGGACACACAATTTATATTTATGCTTTTTGGATTCTCCCTCGGATTTTGCCGAAAAGGCGGTTATCCGAATTCGTTACTGTGTTTTTGTTGCTGTTTTTCTGTGTTTTATTCATGTTGCGGTTATGCGTCCTTGTTGTTATTTCAATATGAATTAATTTATTGTGAGCAAGTTTTTGTTGGATATGGATGTGATTTATGAGGAAACGGTTTTCACAGCAAAGTATTAGTTGGAATTTCCTTTGTTTTGTGATTTTTGTGGGCAAAAATGGATTTAGAGTAAATCCCACTTTCAGGGTTGAAGAGTAAAGCCCATATTCATTTTGAACGATTTGTTTAAATGTGTTGTATTATAATTAATTATACGAATATTTTCCACTACAATATCATTTCAATCTTAATTCTCCCACACTTAAAGGTTTCTGTTTTAATAATTACTTTGACTAATTAAAATAGTTATCGCTCACAATTATGCTATTTACACAAAATATCCGAAAGTGTAAAAGGCAAGCAAAAGTTAATTCAATTAATTTCAGCTGCGCCTTCTTCGGGGCCTAATAATTTTGCTGCGTTACGTAAGCAAATATCAACAGAGGAAAAAACACTTTAATAACAAAAAATATGTACAGAAAAGAACATATATAGATGATACGAGAGAGAGAAAGAGAGAGAAAGAGAGAAAGAGAGAGAGAGAGAAAGAGAGAAAAAGAGAGAGAAAGAGAGAGAGAGAAAGAGAGGGACAGAGAGAGAGAGAGAGAGCGAGAAATGTGGACATACGCTGCCAATCAGCAAAAGTAAGCCACAAAACAAGCCAACAGGCAAATAAAGGCAGATTGTCAGGAGAAAAAGAGGAAGGGGAGGGGTAGAGAACTAATGGCAAATAACTTCACACCTACAACTCGCCTCGGAAATTAAGCAACCAAAGTTGGGCGTCAAAAAAATACTCATATGTATGCATATACAAATACACACACACATATATATATACATATATTTATATATATGTATTTTTTTGTTGTGCTGGGTCAACAGCTGCGCACAGGGGCAAGATAAACAAACACACAACGCAACTTTGCCACTGATAAAGCCTGACAACCCTGGGCTGACAATAACACAAATGCCAAAGAAACGCAAATAAAGTCGCGTATTTAATTTACGTGTGTGTGTTGAGGGGGCAGCAGTAGGGGGCGGCTGGTTGTGGGGGTGGTTAGAGGTTAGAGTAGACTGCTGCTCTTAATGAACACAGGCATAAATCCTCGATTGGTCTTGATGTTGATCCCTATTTGGGGAAAAGGCAGCCATCAACATATTCGGCGAGAGAAATCTTCATACGGGCGCTATAAATGTAAAAATATGCCACAAATATTAACATCGCCCACCACTCGCCCCCCTCCCCCCATGCTATTTTTATGTACATTTAAATGTTTCCTTTAATATATTTTTGAAATGGTTTATTTTTTTTTTGTTGCCACCTGCGACAAATTTTGTGGGTGTGACCAATGCATCGTATTGGTTAGTCAACAGAACGGAAGCAAATTTATTCTATAATAAATGACAGGCGAGTGAGCGAGCGAGCCAGCAAGTGACAACGCCAGAGCGAGAGGGAAGATGCGCGCGAGAATGAGAGATACTTGGCTATTTATATATTTAGCGGCATTCTCCTCAGGCTTGCAATTAAAATAATTTATTTGGCAATTATTGAGCACTCAGAAATATTTGTTTTAATTATGGTGCGAATATATTTTCGTCTATCTATGAATTTTTATGTATATATTTAATTATTAGAATGGGCATTCATGTTTTTATGGCTGTTAAATTTGAGTTGCGGCTTGTTATGAAAATTTTGGCAATTTGCTGGTTGAGAAAATTATTCAAATGTATTTGTATTTGATTTTAATTTGCCCGTAGATTTTGGTAGAAGCATAGAAGCATTCCTTAAATATACTCCTACAATTTTTCCGCTTGTAAGAATCGAAGAAGTAAAGTGCGACTGATTTTACTGCACTAAGAACCAACAATGCGACCCCCCACAGGGCAGTTGGCAATAATAATAATAAAATTCTATTACCATGCACGTGTCTGCATTTTCTCTCTATAATCGATATACTTTTTCAAATAGTCGACTAAATTGCGTATGCATTGAAAATTATGTAAATTGCAACGGCAACAACAATAGAAAACAATCTTCAAAATAAAAGTCGATGGCGTCATGAACTGAATGGATATGACTTTACAATACTATATACTATATACTAAAAGAAAAGCGAAATTGTAATTGCAATTGCAAATTAAAGACTATATACAGAATACAAAGGGGAAATTCGAAAATTGTATTGGAAACCAAGCAAAGATGATAATTCATAAATGGCAGAAGCGTTTTTCCATAACACACGCAAATGCAATCATTTTTGTAGTTCGACAGCTTTTTGATCTTTATGGGTTATTTGGCAATGTTTTTAATTTTTATATGCAATTAATAGAAAAATGTAGTTCAACTGCGAGGGACTTTTGGCCGAAAATAACTCAAGTGTAGTGTGTAAAAGGTGTATTGATGAATGGTATATGTATATACATAAATATATATATATATATATATGAATGTTTATATGTGCATAATGTGTATTAAAATAGTGGTATAGTTTTGAAATGTACTTACGGCTCTCAAGCACAACAACATTTTCGGGTATAGAAAACAGCGACTTACCTGCAAAGAGAAATGAGAAATGGAAAAGAAAATAGTCGTTTAGTCATTTTGCTCTTGTGTTGACAAGTTGGATAAACAAAAATTTCAGATATATATAGATATCTATATATGTATAAATATTTAGACACCATTCAAACAGTGAGTGAGTAGTAAGTACAAGAATTCAATTTGGATAGCCATTCAATGTGTTTAGCGACAAATGTTGTAGTAGTTTTGGAAGGAGAAGGGAGTTTGGAAAAATCATAATTCATTTATAAAAGGAAAGCACGTTGCGCAACACTGACACAACACGCACACAGTGGCAACACTACGTACACACCAGCACTAAGATATGGCAACGCCTCAGCACCACCGCCTGACATTTGACAGACAACGAGAAAATGCTCAATTTATTTTCTGCTGAATCATATCGTAGAAATTGCTTCTTACCATTATGCTGAAAGCCGTCGCCATGATTATAGCCACTATTCATCGACTGATTGCGATAAGTGTTGGGCGAACCGATCCCTATAAATTGGACAGCTGGATTGCTGGTGGTCATCATGAGACCCGCGTTAGCCTGACTCTGCATATAGCCGTAGTTATTCTTATTACCACCGGCAAATCGACGAGCAGGCTGCTGTTGCGGCTGCTGCTGCTGCGGCGGCTGCTGCTGCGGTATGCCACTAACCAGCGGTTGCTGCGACGATTGCGGCAGCGCTGCGGGCAACGGCGATGACTGCGACTGAGATGGTGGCACCCACATATAGTTCTCCATTATTTAGATTGATCAGTTCAGTTAAGTTCAGTTTACTTTACAGCTACCAACAAAAGAAAGTTTTTCGCTTTCCCGTGATTTTTATTCACTTTTATTGATCACTTGTCGCGACTTTGCGAATATTCACACGAGGAAAATTGAGAAAATTTTCTTGATTTAATTTAATGTTTTATTTATTTTTTGTTGCCGAGATGACTTAAATAAACTTTATTCAGGTAGGTGTTTCACAGACGAATGAATTAAGACTGCGTAGACACGCAATGAATTAGGATTTAACACAGCCTGCTCTGCTCCGTCTCGTCGAATGATGTGACAAAGTTCTTATGTCAAAAGCCTGTCTCTATTGTAATCGCATTATCGCATTATCGCACACTTTTCAGTAATGATTCCTGCTTAATTTATCGGCAATGCAGTAGTATAAAAATACTAACAACGAAACATATTTACGGTTACCCAACATGGTGAATCATTTTGGTATTATTCTTAACAGCTTTCCCTGCTGGCCCATATCTGATGTTGCACATACAATTTCCATAGACCTTCAATATAAATATCGAATATACTTATTTGAAGAACACCCAATATATCAAGACATTTGTGGTATGCAATAGTCTGGGAATATTTGATCAAAGTTGAACAACTTTTACGAAATTTTAAACAGTATTTGCCCACATTTTCCCACTCACCTGTTATAAATATGCAGTCCCATTTAGATACTGTCATGTATATTATTTGGCCTCTTTTTCTTAAGAACCAACTTTTGTTGCAACTAATTCTGTATGCTGGTTTGCTTAAATGCTTTACAAAAAGGTTCACTTTGCCAATTTTCCGAGTTTCAAAGTCAAACAATCACACACAAATAAGAGTTTCGGAATCGAGTTCTTAAACAAAAGACACTGCAGCCAGAAAAAGAAATATTGCACATGACAAAGCAAAAATTGCAGGATGCTCCAGCTTCTGCTGCTGCTATATTTGCTGCTGTTGCCAAAAAGCTTTAACCATGCCCAAATGAGTGCTACCGCCCCTGAAAAGGTCTATGGCATGAAACAGAGCACAGAAAGAATGTATCGCCTTGTGTGTGTGTATGTGTGTGTGTGAGTGCGTGTCTAGTGGTGTGAGTATGGAACGTGGCCATTGTGGCAAGCGCCAAAAATGCCTGGCAGCAAAGAGAGAGAGAAAGGAAGCTGTTAAAAGAGTTTTGGAAGCCAACGCATTTGTAAAATGCTGCAAGAAAATTTGCAATGGCCAGAAAAAAAAAAGGCAAAGCGTAGCCAACAACAAACAACAACGAAGAACAAAAGCAACTCGTGAAACTTTAACCACAATTGCAATGTAAAGTTTTATTTTGTGTTGTAGTTGCTGAAAATCAACAGCAGGTGACGCAAAAACATAAAAATTGCATTAAGTGCCAACACATTACAAGTTAAATAAACAAAATAAAGCAGAAATGAAAATAAAAACAAAACTTCCTCTTTAATTCTATGCAAAATTAACACAAAACAAGGAGCACAACGGTTGCCAAGGCAAGGCAATGTTGCCCTGGGTTCAAAAGGTGTGTGTAATGCCGTTATAAAAAACAAACAACAAAACACAAAGGAAAAGCACTTAAACAACATTTTATTCTTGCGTATATGGAAAATTGCTTTTACTTTGAGTTTGTCATTACGCGTCATGATGGGTTCGGGGTTCGGGCCCCTCTCCTTTTTTTTTTGTCCCTGCCCTGTGATTGCGTGAAGGCAAAAAACTTTCAATACATAAGCAGCACAAAGAAAAGGTGGTTCAAGTCAAAAGAGTTGTGCCGAGCTTTAAGATTCTTAAAGGGTTGGCCTCTTTCTCTTAATATCCTATTCAGGATATGCAACGCTTTTTAATTGTGTGCCTGCTTGCCTGTTGGCAGGCACTGTAACTAGTTGGCTACACAACAAAAAAAAAAAATCGCCTTGAAAACTAGCAATAATAAAATCTATGAAAAACACCATGTAAATTAAATATATTTTCTCTAAATGTTAGAAGAATGTACCATAGTTTTTGTAAATATTCTTATTAATATTTCAAATAATAAGATGAAGCACCCTTGGCGATTATTTTTGCTGAGTGTCCACAGCAAATATTTATTATTTATGGACCGAGTCTATTCATCTTGTAGTTGCTTTCTGCTGCTGGTGTTTTTGCTCGAATTTAAAGCAGGCCACCCACTCGATGGTTCTACTAATTTGATAAAATATGGCCAGACCAAGTGGACAACTGGCCAAGAGACTTTCTCGTTGCGGAAGTGGGCGAAAGTTCGAGTCTGAATTGAGTTGAAGTCGAGACATTTGTCATTGTTTTAATTGCATTTTAAGTAGCGCATTTAAAAACATTGTATTAGCCAGCAAAGTCGTTAAGTTTAACTGCTTTGAAAAGTGCATCTAATCTGATTTTGAAATCATTTGCTATGCTAATTTTACAATTATATTTCCATTTGCTTTTACTTTAAAAATTTTTCCAATATTCAAGTTAAGTTTGTGCAGCTAAAATCGGTGGCAAAGCAATACTTATTCCTGGATAGATAAAAAGATACAAATCTATAATCGGCTGACCCCGGAAATGCCGAGGAGCGACATCATAACTGAGAAGCTTTATTTACCAACAATAATAGAAAGAAAAAATATCAACAAATATAAAAAAAATGTAAATAAGAAAATTAAACGTAAACAATAATAACACTTGTAAACAAAAGTTAAAAAAGACATCTAAAAAGACAAAAAGATAGACCCGTATTACCTGCTCGAAGCCAGAACCATTTGGGAATTACTTCAATGAGTACGTTGAAAAACGCACCACAAAATATGCAACACTTTTTTCTATAAATTGTCATTCCGTCTGGCAATGCAAATTTCAAATGTAATTTTATTTTATCGATAACTTTGCACGTTCTGCGAATGGAAATCGATTTCCGAAAAAAAAACAATAATAATACTTGTAAACAAAAGTTAAAAAATATAGATAAAAAGATAAAAATCTATAATCAGCTGACCCCGGAAATGCCGAGGAGCGACATCATAACTGAGAAGCTTTATTTACCAACAATAATAGAACGACAAAATATCAACAAATATAAAAAAAATGTAAATAACAAAAGTAAACATAAACAATAATAATACTTGTAAACAAAAGTTAAAAAATAGATAAAAAGATACAAATCTATAATCAGCTGAGTTATTCCTGCGTAATATTAACGTGGCAGCGGAATACTCCATGCTTGGCCAACTACCTTGTTCGCCTCCCAGTTCAGCCCAGCCTCTTTTAAAACCAGAGATTTTGGATCTGGTAAGACACAAGAGAGCACTGCGTCGTCAATATATGCGCTCACGCAATCCGTTGGATCTAAGGGACTTCAGGCGGGCTGCGTACGAGCTGCGATAACTGCTGTTTGTCACTAAGAGCAATTATTTCCAAGATATGCTCCGCAATGCTGATCCCAATAAGAATCATGGATTCAATTTGTGGAAGGCAACGCGTTGTGTCAAGCGGCAGCCACTCAGGCGGATCCCCATTATGCGACCTGACAACACTTGGTGTCGATCGGATGCAGATATTGCATCGGCGTTTGCGGACGAGCTGCAAAGTCGCTTCACGCCCTTTGCACTAGCATCGCCCAGCCAGGTACAGGACACTGAAGCATTTTTAAATGCAGATCTAGATCCTGTACAACCGATCACCCCTATCGCCCCTACTGAGGTCCGCTTACAGATTCGCAGGCTTAAGTCCACTAAGGCCCCTGGCTATGATGGCGTTGACGGCAGAGTTGCTAAGGCCCTCCCAGAGAAGGGAGTATTGTTTTTGGTGCTACTTTTTAACTCCATGGTTCGCATCCACCACTTCCCCACTCCGTGGAAGTGCGCTGTGATTGCGATGATTCTGAAACCTGGCAAGCCAGATAATCTTGTCTAGTCATATCGACCGATAAGCTTGCTGACCACTTTCTCCAAAATATTTGAAAAAATATTTCTTGGAGGATTGTCGGCAGTTAAAGGCTTTCAGAGGGACATTCCTGATCATCAGTTTGGCTTCAGGCATCACCACGGTACACCAGAGCAAGTTCATCGAGTAGTACAGCACGTCCTCGAGGCCTTGGAGAATAAGCAGTACAGCTCTGTCGTCTTCCTGGATATCCAGCAAGCATTTAAGCTTAAGTCTCTGCTACCATCGGCGCAGTATTTACTGCTCAGGTCTTACCTGCTTGGCTGTTCTTTTATGGTTGAAGTTAGGGGCGAGCGATCAAACATCCGCCGCATTGGAGCTGGTGTACCGCAGTCAACAAATCAACAGACATACAAGTCGGTATAATGACCGTTTGCACAACCACGTCAACCCTTTGGCCTGCACACTTGGGTCAAATACAACTCGCAGGAGGTTGAAGCGCCTCCCCACCAGCGACCTCTGGACTGTAGGGCGTTAAATTAATGTGCCACAAATGTAATATTTGATGTTATTTATTATCTGCTAAAACCTGTTCTATGTTTATGTTATAGATTGTAATTCACTGCTATTATTCATTCTGTTCCAAATCAATGTTTTATAGCCTTTGAATAGGTTGATTAATGTTTAAAATATAACTGTTATATAAAAAAAAAGGAATTATGGAGCTTCTGCTTAAAGTTATTCATCCTTGAAAAGAATGTTGATATATTTAGGAGTTATTTGATTTTTATGCATGGACATTTTAAATGATATTAAAGCGCGCGTTATTCATTTTAAGAGTTCTTTTATTTGCACTTGAAAATAATCAATTAATTCACAACTGCTTAGAATTGGTTATGGTTTGTCTTCGAGTTTAATCTAACATCTAAAATATGAGCATTAATATTGTCTTGATTTTCTCTCTTAAACTTACAGATACTAAGTTAATCAATAAAAATATAAATCAAACAACTGAAAGTGTAATAAGTTTGTCGAAACTAAGCCAAGTTTAAAAACTTTTATCGCGTCAAATTCTAAACAGAGTCTTTTGAATGTATAAAAGCAATCAATATACGAAATTGAATACCCCGCAAAACTGTACCCATTGTACACACACACGCACATACACACCTGCACACACACACATACACACATATATTTATAAGGCTTGGCCAAGTTTCATGTTTAAATCACCAAATGGCCTGCCTAATGAGAGTTGAAATGCGTTTCATTAGACGACTGCGAAGTGCCAGGCACTTGAAAAACTTCAAAACCTACCCAACCCCATCCCTAGTCGCAACCCCCATCACCATGGCCCACCTCTCTGCTGCCACACACTTGACCCAGTTTGTATATGTAGCTGAAAGTGCGTTAATTGCTGGCATAGCAAGAGAAGAAAGGGCGTGGCAGCGCATCGGGGAGAGTGAGGGGAAGGTGGGCGGAGACCTTAGGTTTAAATGAGTTTGACAACAGTCAATGATTGAAGAGCCTTTTTAAGAGGGCTTTTTGGGTGGAATGTGGGGTTAGGGGTTGAGGTGGGGATCAAACGACCCCGAATTTGATGATGAATTATGTAATCCGTTTGGATCTAGGTGCCCCTGAGCTACATCTTGAACCTCAACCTCCCCCGGCAAATAACCCCTCAGCTTGCATGCCCACAGATCACTTACAAGCCATTAGGCAGGCATTGAGCATAGCATGTATATCTCATAGATACACAGATACAGAAACCGCACCACCAAGTGTAGTTTTGTTCGCACAATTGTGTCACACATTTGCGCCGCTCAATCAACACCACATTCCTTGTGTCTCTGTCTGTGTGTGTGTGTGTGTATGTGTGTAGACACATTAAAAACAAAAAGAATTTAACAAAACAATAACACAATGGCCAAAAACATATATAAAACATTTTTAATGAAGTGAATCTAATATAGAAATTAATTAAACAGACAGAGAGATAGACACAAAGAATATCTTCTTGCAGTAGCAGCAGCGGCAATAGCAGCATCACACAATGGGAGCAGTGAGAATTTCAACTTATGTATTTGCCACATGGCCACATGCCACACTAAAAGGCATGGCGAGGGGGCATGTGGAGAGGCGGCTGGTTTGTTGTCATTGCCTTTACAGGTGACAGCACAAGTTCAACACGTTGAGCGAAAACAGAAACTCAGCTGGTTGCCCCATTCCTGGTTGCTGCTTCATTCATTATGCTTATTAGATTTGCCTGTCAGTATAAAGCAAAAGGAAACAGGATGCAGCGAGCAGGGGGCAGAGGGCATGAATGGACCATTGTTATTTTGGCATGTTTATGGTACGCCCACAAAACACCAAAAAAAAAAACAACACATAAACATATCTAGAACTTAGACATTGTACAGCCAGAATATTCTAGATGCTGTGCTTATATGTAATTAGTTTAAAATGATTGTCTGTTGCAATTTGGTGTCTGGTATTTCTTGGAAAGCTTTTCGTCCGAATTCATTAATTATACACAGAAAATAAATTAAGGAGCAATGCAAAGCAAACTTAATAAGTGGTTTTCATAAAAAATAAACATACATTTTTTAGTATATAGATTGTTAAAGCTTTTGATTGTTTTGTTTTATTATTTAAAGATGCAACTGCATATATGGTGGTGCATTGCATTGAACAATGTTATTTGCCCCATTTACGCTCTGTTTGAAATCAGCGAATTTTTATCAAAACTGCCACACAAGCATTCACTTCCTTTTGTCCACTTGGCAGCAGCAAGCGGCAAGCAGCAAGCAGCGAGACGTGATGTCCAAAGCAACGGCATTTATGGCCAGCAGCGAAGACATTTATGGCCAAGAGCTATCATAGTAACATTGCGATATCAACCAACGAACCAACCAACCACAATATTCACACACATATCCTCTCTCCATCTCACTCTATGTGTGTGGGCTAGGGCAACTTTCGCTGCAACAATGTTTTGATTTTGATTTTCTTCTGGTTTTTTTTGCTGGTCTTTTTTCTTTTTTATTTTGTGGGCAAACTCTTACGCATATTTCGATTTGAGCTGCTCGCTTGCGAAAATAAACAAATAAAAGTCATGGTGCCCCCCACGTTTGGTTCGGTTAGCTGCTTACATAAGACGCTCAATTTAGGGTATTGAGGCTGTGGTGGGGTGTGGTGTGGTGTGGGGGTTGTTATTGCTGTTGCTGTTGCTGTTGTTATGGACATTGGCTTTGATGAGCATGGTTCAATGGCTCTATGGCAACAACGCACATATAACGAAAAATTGATTTCGATTTCGTTGGCAATCGACGCTTGCAGCGCTAAAGGAAGCACGACAAATACCAGCAAACAAATACAACGATAAGTAGAAAACATGTTCAATTGGTGAAAACCACTTTTGGCTTGGTTGATTGTTGCTTTTATTTGCTGACAGGCAGCAGAGCAAGATTGGAAAACTTGATTTTCTAGTTGCGAAAAACGCAATGTGGCAGCGACGGCAGTTTTTTATATTTCTCAGAGTTGTCGTCATTCTTCGTTCGCCGGTCGTCATCCACTTTTGGTCGCATGTTGCTCTAATTGCATGACAAACTCTTTGCCAACTTTCACACACTATTTGGCATTATCTTTGCCAAAGCCTGGCCGCATCTGGGCCCTGACTAGTGCCCCCCGACACACACACACCTAGACTCCTTGACATAACTGTCACATATCACGGGCTGGGGAAACTAAAAGTGAAAATCACTGCCAGCCAGGAAATTGTTAATCTGTTAACCCCACCAACAACAACCAACAACTACAAACAACTACAAACAATTGTACAACAATCTTATGTAAGATCAGATTGGTGGTGTGGTGTGCAGAAGGGAAACCTCTCCAAATGCTGTAGAATGAGTAAATGAGATGTTTTTGGTTTTAAAAAATGTTCTACATTCAGTTTAACTAAAATTCAGTTTTCATCTCAATTTGTACTGTTTTTTTATCTTTCTAGTAAACATTTGTAATTTATTTGAATAAAATCTGTCTGATATTTATTATGTCATCATTCAATTCCGCACAAGACCGATCTAACAAATTGCCAATCAAGCCGAATAAAATAGAGATATTAAGATACTTGCTCAAAATAACCGCGTACATAAATCTGCGCAGAATTATTTTGCAATCATCTTGTCTGTCATTTTAAATAAATACATTAATGCATTGCACAAACACTAATGCAAATGCACGAGAATTGTGGCCAAGAGCTGTTGGCTGTTGAAATGTCACCAATAAATACAATTATCAAGCAAGGGAATATTAAATATCTACATTCTTATGTGCAAGTATATATATGTATATATATATATAGATATGTAGAGAGAAACTTAGCATACATCATTGCGAGTTAAGTGTCGGAATATTTGCTTTGCTCGCGCCGAGCCGCAAGTAAACAAATAGACAAATAAACAAATGGACGGACAATAGGACGGACAGAACGCCTCCTTGCATAATTTGCAAATTTTATTTGTGTGAACGATTTCATTGAAATAGCACAAAGTGAGAAATGACAGGATGATTCACTAGCATATACCCTATACTTGTCTCTTAGCTATCTGTACTTTATACGATAAAAATAATTTATATCTATCTATAAATTATTTTTAAATACTAACAATTATCTACTAGATTCATTACTTATTTTCTATTGCAGGGTGTTGAAAATTAAAAGCAAATCAATGTTCAGAAATGTATCAAGAACAGGAGCAAATCATATATTGAATTTACAAACACGAACACTTCAAAATTGGAAATTGCTTTCGCTCAACTAAAGATTATATTTATGACATAGACCAGTGGCTAGAGCCAATCCAATATATATATATATGATACGATTCGACCTGAACGGGGGCCAGACACGCCACAAACTGTTTTCATTAATTGCATTTTCATTTATTTTTTTAATTTTCCATGCCGCAGGGGTCCGGCACACAAATTGCTTACACATTGCTCGCTTGCTTGCATGGCAGTAAGGTCAATGTCAGTGAATTATTTTTAGTTTACTGACCAGAAGCGAGCTAAACTACGCAAACTATACAACAGAAATAAATAGAAATCAAATATTTTTAATTCCGGCACATAATCACAATCGAAATTGCAATAGACGCGGAGGTATTTGGATCATTACCACGGTTTTCATTTATTTACGATAGTAATTTTAACACAAACAGATTATCTATACTAAACGATACGAAAATTTCAAATCGTTAACTCTTTAATGAGCATCGAAAATTGGATATCAGGCATTACGAATAGTCCAAGCAACACGATATCGATAATCCAGAGAAATTCACAAAACAATGTGGTGAATAATCGGTTTAATAAATGTAACAAATAAGGAAGGTGATCATGAAAGTTGTACAGTTACAGATGTTATATAGATGGACGTGAACTGGGATTCGGTAAATATTATGTCCTCATATTGACTTCACATATATTACAATGCCGAGAATTATAATAGTTTAAAACTCTCAGACATGCTAATCACCGAAAACTACTAACTGCAATCAGCCCTATTTGGTGCTCTGTCAATATAACGCAGGCCTTGCTCCATTAGGTTTCCAACTTAAAAGAAGCTCATTTATCAAATGTTCAACCAATGTAGCCAACCTACAGACAACCAAAACCAAAAAAAAAAAAACCAAAATTTGGCAGAATTGAAAGCTGGCCCAGAGAACACATGCCACGTTGCCAAAAGCCACGTTTGTCATAATAAAAGTTACTTAAAAATTGCAGCGCGAATATCTGGGCGCACATAAATCAATGAGTGTGCCTTACGCGGCGTATGCTTGATCTATGTCTGCCGAGTGTTGTGCTAAAAAATTATGAAAAAAAAACGAAAATAGCGATTTAATGTATGTGTACGAGTGTGTACTTGTGTGTTTATACGAAAGAAGAGACCGAAAACTGACTAATTGCGCTTACGCCACAATATCTGTAGTATTTTAATTAGCCGCATTTACCGTTTTGGTTGCCAAGCACTGCAAAGTGACTCATTTATTTGTCTTTAGATCCGCAAATGAAGAACTGCCGCCGCTTGATAAACATGCGTTTCAACTCTTGCTGGCTGCGGCTGCTGCTGCTGTTGTTGCACATTCTAGTTTGGTTTGTGGATCTAAGTGCAGAGTGGAGCCACACCAGCTGTTGCCAAGTCCGGGACCCACATTTTGTACCGACCTGCAAATTTATTGCTGTCCTGCGCCTGCGGGCCATCAACTGTGCGCAACGAAGCCGGCTTCAGAATGGCGCAGTTTTAATACACTTGTACGAACAGTTGATGGTAGACATTTATTGGGGTTGAGTTTTATGATATTTGAAAGTTCATATTTTATTCACAATGTATGTGTACAGTTGTTGAAATAAGTTTAAACTTGTCTATTATTAACAGTTCCCTAGGCTTATGAAGCCATTGTTCCTTTGCAAAATGCAAGTAGCCAGTGTAAAGTGTATTTGGGAATTGCCTTAGCTGCACTTTGATATTTAATTTCGTCGTCCTCGATGTCGTCGCCTTGCTTATGAGATATTTTTGTGTCAGTTGCAGCAGCCACGCCCTGTCAAGCCCCATCCAGCCTTTCAGCCAGCCAGCCCCCCTCTTCTAGGGTATGTGTCAGCGATTTGAATAAATGGTAGCGATCCCAACTAAACTGAAATCTCTGGAGCATTCAGTGGCATTCATTTGTGTGAGCAAAAGTCGTATATTTTCCATTTTTCATTTTATTGAAATGTTTGCAATATTTTGCGCAGTCTTTTTAATTTGTTGATTGCCTCGATAGCAGAGAGGGACTATTGGGAAGTAAATGGGGGAAAACGAAGTGATTGCAATTTACACGCTACTTTTGGGTTGTTTAATTGCCTTTAGCCATGGCCAAACAAGTAAGTAGGCGAACCAAATTTGTGAAAATGGAAAAACAGGAAATCAGCGATCAATACAAAAGTTATCCAAAAGCTAAATTGTTGTACGCTTGGTGGATTTTCGAGTCTGCCTAGAGATTGAGTAATATAAGGATTTTGTATACATATATTGTTATCTGAGTGATGATTAGATAAGGTAGACTATAAATTGAAAGAAAGAAAAACCGTTGCTGATTTTGGGTTAATTTTCATTTGCTTAGCTTAAAGTAATGTGCTTTTCGCTACATTACTTTACGAAATACAATTACTTTGTAAGCTCTGCTCAGAACTTCAATTGTATGCAAATAAAAATCAATTTGAAGCATGGATTATAAGGGATTTGTTTGGTTGAAGCCGCTCATTCTTCGATATACGTCAAACTATACACATTCGCCAGATATTCATTTGTGCAACTGTCTAAAATAATTTGAATACCCTGAACCAATTGAAATTGGTTAAAAGTGTACAATGAAGTTGTGAAAAAGTATGTAACTATTTGCAAAGACTTCGTATCAGTTCAGGGTATCTTCAAGTCGAGGTCGCCTTTAACTAGAGCATTCTTAAAACTGTTTAAAAGTAAATTTGCCAACATATGTAAACGTATGGGAATTTGTACTAAGCTGCTTGCCAAATTTGTGGCCAACATTCCAAATAAAAAAAAAATACAACCAAATATAGCACAAAATACTTTTGCTCTACAAACAGAAATTTTGGCAAACGCACTTTCTTAAAATCTCATTATGTAAAGTACGAAAAGCACAGGACAACGAGCAAATATGTTGAGAAGAGCAGAAGTAAGACTAAAGACAAAGCATGGAGCAAAATGATTACCACTTTTTACTTGGCGTGCAGAGCAAATTGAATTGATTTTAATCTGCATGCAGAGGAGGGCATGTAGCCAGAAGCTCCTTCCTGCAGGATACGACTATCGCTGCCTATCGCTGTCGCTTGTGCCAATAAAATTTGCATTCGAAATCGCTTTTCAAAAAAAATGAACGTGGAGAGAAAAATCTTGCACAGCATCTGTATTTTTGCACGTTTTTTTTTTTTTGTATGTGTGTGTATGTCTTTTGGGGCGAATTAAATTCCGACCAATAAAAAAGTTAAAAGAAACTCTGCCGGCAACTTTTATGCGTGTGCAGAAAACGATAAGAAAAGCCAGGAGAGGGAACTGAGTGTGTGTGTGTGGGGCGGGGTATGGAGGGGTTCACTGTTACGCCTCAGCACAAATAAACTTAAAAGACATATGAAAATCAGTTTTTGAATATTGGCACAAGGCAAACAAACTTTGCTACCAGCTTTTTGCCAGCTTTGTGCTTCAGTGTATCCTCTGCACACAGGAGCAACACGCTTTACTTGAGCATGTGACCAGAGGGAAGAGCAGGAGTGGAGGGAACCATTCACACTCAAGGGTAGATCATTAAGAAGGGGCGGAGGCGTTGTTCTCTATGTTTGGCTATGAGTCTAGTCAAAAAAAAAGAGTGAAGGAAAAACAAAGCAAACAGCAAGTGAAATTCAGACTTCTAGTTCATTATTTTTTGTAGACCAATTACTTAAATGAATATTACTTACTTGTGTGAGATACCCTGCAGGATAGCCAATGAGCTATAGAAGCGTCTAATAATTGATACATCTATTGAATATTCTCACATCTGCTGGAGACATTATTCATGGTGCCAAAAGGCACTTCAAAAGCTCAGAGAGTTGAAATGTTACTACAAACGCAGCCCACGCAACGTTGCTGAAAACATTTGGAAAAACATTTCAAAGCCAAAATAAAATAAAATAGCTGCCGCAGCCCGAAAATCATTTTCCATGCAAATTGCGCGTGGCCAAAATTGTAAAGCGAATGCGTAACGAACGCAATACAAACCAAAAAAAAAAAACAAAAAAAAAACGCACAACAAAATTAACATCAAAAGCGATAAAGTGGTAATAGAAGGTGTCCAAAATGAAAATGAGTTTGCCATTTGATGATAAAAGTGTGTAGAAGGCAATTAATATATTTAGAAATAAAGTTCACGTTAAATGCTTACGATTAAGAATAGAAATTGAAATTTGATTTTGATTTTGTTAAATTAAGAAAGCCAAGGGAAACTTCCGACCTTTTTCTATTATTGCTCAATTGTTGTATTTGCCAAATAAATTAACACCATCGAAAGCATTTAACCCTGAACCCCATTCATCAGTTTTGAGTATTCAGTTTTAGTTCGTGGAACTAGTTCTTCGGTCTTCGCGACAAGTTTGCACGTCGTCAATTAAGAAAAACCCTTTTTGGCAAAAATTAGTGCACTCAATTAATTTTCAAACATCGTTTTCCCAACGCCAACACTTTAGTTTACAGGTAACCCCAAGAGAATCACCCACTCGCCAACCCCACCCCCACGGGGAGAAACAAACACCTTGACAGTGAGTGAAATTTCAATTAATCAACCTCCGTGGTGAGTGGGAAACTGGGTGTAGAGCTGCACACATTGGGCACACAAGAAGGGGGAAATGTAAAAAGGAAACGCGTTTTATCGCGGGGCAAAGGTGGGTGTCAGCGGCGAGGGGGTTGACTAACCCATGTCAACATTGAAGCTATACAGCGAGATTGATGGCAGGATATGAGCTTGGGTGAAAGGTTTATTGAAATGAAATATGGCAATTCAAAGCAAAAGAGTTGTCAAAAGATATCCTGGCATTGTAAATTCATTTTTATTTATTATTATCATCTATTTGGAGTAAGTGAATTACTTAGTTTCTATTTTAGATGTAACGAACAGCTAATAGGTAAATAATTATAATATAATGAAATAATCAATGTAAGGCTCGAAGTGAAATAGATGAAGTCATGGCTAGATCAACTCGACAGCCTAAGACACTTCTCTACACACTTTCCCAATCCGCAGGGTATTACAAGAATATAAAATTTCTAAGAATGCTTTTGTATGGGTTGCTGTTGTTGTTTCTCTGCTGCTGCTTCTGATGTTGCTGCTTCTGCTTCCATTTTGCAGGTGGTGATTAGTCATTATTTATTTTAAAATCAATTAGTTTGCTTTGACGCTTCCACGCTCTTAGAGTGCGGCTGAAAGGTAGGCAAAAGGGGTGCACGCGATGCATGGTGTGGCGCAGACATCAAATTCACGTCTCATTTAAACGCCAAAAGGCATTTTTGTACATAATTTTGTTAGCTTTCTTTTGTGGGGGCAGCACCACTTTGCGGCTCCTTGGGTGCTGAGAAATTTTTGGCGCGGCCCGGAAACGAATATTTCAACGATTTCGTAAACGAATTTCGAGTTTAACAAAATATCAAATAACCAAATGGGATCCTAAACAACTAATTGGCAATTAAAAACATCGTATTTCAATAAAATACCATGGATGAAGGACAAAATTAAATTGCACATGCAATAGAAAATACTAAGAAATTCCGTCCATCGTTCTCCTCCTCGACAGCTGCAAGAACAAAATGGAAAGCTGTGAGGAATTTAATGTTGCATACGTAATGAAGACGTCATCATCAAGACAAAACGCTGCAAATGAGAATGTCAAGAACTGAATACTAATACTAAGTAATGCCCCAAAAAAGACTGCCAATGAAATGTCAACAAAAGGCGACAGAGCAGCAAATCAACAGCGAAAGTGTGAGCGAGAGAGAGAGAGAGGTAGACAGAGAGGGTAAGAAAGAGAGAGAAACGCCCATCAGCCCACGTAGTTGAAGCAAATGAGCAAAAGTGTAAAACAGGAAATTAAATTCACAAGAAATTGCACAAAAGCCAAAATCAAACGGCAGAGAGACAACTAGACAGCTAGAGAGAGAGAGAGAGAGAAACTGTTGCATATGATTCCACTAGAAATCGAGGGAGGGGATGCATGGGTTGAGATATTGCACATTATTGTGCGGCAGAGAATTGCTTGTGAAATAGTTGCCAGAGTGTTTTCATTGCTTTGACATTTGCCTTGGCCATTTACCAAGCACAAATCACTTTTTATAAAATCACAAGACCGAAGAATTTATTAGCTGTATGCAAATTGCTTTTGGATTGTGCATGAAATATGCAACAGGAGTAAAATATGCACAAGTTGGCAGCTGCCTTTACCAGAAAAGCGTAATGAAAAACCTTTAACACTTAACAACAAACATTCTGTGGAAATATGAATATCCAAATTAATTTGATAATAGCTTATTATTTGCAAGTGATTTCTAAATAGAAAGCAAAACTTTTTATTAGATGACTGCCAAAAAGTAAACTAAAAACTTAACAGCTTCTATAAACCAAAGATGCAAAAATTTGACTTTGATTTTAAATTGCGTAATTGCGTAGCCTTCTATATCTTGTACAGCGCAAACCGAATAATACAGACAAATAGAAGAGAGAAACAACTAATCAGATTTTTGGACAAAGCGTAGCCGCCGAGCAGCTGAAAAGATATCAATCACAATAGAACGCATTCTGACCATGAGTCGTTTAGCCAGTTGATTGCTTTTGCTTTTGCTTTTGGCTGGTCGAGAAATTGCCAGTTTCATTGTCTGCCTGCCTGCCTGGCTGCCTGTGCGTTCTTTTCATTAGGTTATCAACTGTTGCAGTGGCAGTTGCAGGCGCGTTTAGATGAACAGAGATCTGTGTACCGAAATTGGTCGAAGCGGATTTCGAAGATGAGTGCACTGCTCAAGGCTGCAGTCGAAATTGACTCGACTCGTCAAGGCAATTGGATGTAACACACAACAACATGTGGCGAGCTGCCTTTCTGCCAAATTCATCAAGGGGCAAGAGGCAAGACGCAATAGGCAAAAGTCAACGCTCACTTAAGCGCTGCATAATTCAGTCTCGTCCGGAAATAGATCTGTTCACAAACAGTTGCAGCAGCAGAGAAGTCAAGAGTGCAACATAGATCACCAGCGACTACTGGCAGCCGCCACCAGCGTTGCCAAATTGCACACACACAGTCCAATATAATAAAGCACTAATTTGCATGCAGCTAAAGGCGAAACGGCAACAAGGATACCAACCGCACCCAGGAGAGACAGAGAGCAGGGCACAAAGTGGGGGTAATGGAGGTGATGGTGCTGTATTTAAAACTCGTGTCACATATGTCGACAGACTGTGTGTGCCACGCCCATGCACAGCATGTGGGCGTATCGGCCGGCCGGCAAGCAGGCGGAACGACAGAAAGCAGCAAATGAAGCGCTTGCTGCGCTGCAAAATATTTTTTTTTAATGAAATTCCATTTAACACAAAATTTATGCTGCCCCAGTTGGATGTCCCTGTCCAAGCTTGGTTAACCGAACCATCTCTAGCAACTAGAGGATCCCGGTCGTAGAAGCCCCGGCGTAGTATGCAGCAGCAGCGAGCATTACAGCAGCATTTGCCACGCCAAACTTTAATTGAATAAGTTTCCAGTACAGCGTGTAAATAAAGAGAGACAGAGACAGACAGAGTAAGAGAGAGAGAGAGAGAGAGGAGTAGATTGAAAGGATTGAAAGGAATAGTAGGATTTCTTGGTTTTCTTTAGTAATTCTCAGTCAGTGCAAGCAATTAATTTGAGTAGTGCATAAGTGTAACAAGCTATAGCGATAAACATAATACTGCACGACTTGCAGTTACCCTAGAGAAGAGCTCTTAGATTGTAAAACTCTATGCTATCTACTATAAGATGGGCCACAACATGCACTGCTTTAAATTTAAGAGCCTTTTCACGGACACAACTCTGTTAGCTGTTAGTTTTTTGGAGGGCATCAATTTAGAGACTTGACTTGATAGCGAACATTGTTGACTTTTCTTCGTAGTTAACAATTTTCTGTTTCCCAGCGAGTTAATTGAATTTCCTGGCCATTTGGCATTGTGCTGGGGACAAGTTGTGTCTTGTCTTTTGTTACAGTTACAATGTTCGCAAGCAGCGTCAACAGTTAAACAGTTTGCATATTGCACAACAATAACAATTGAGTGGGGAGCAGAGTATCTTTGCTCTTGTTTTTTTTTTTTATTTCTATTTTTGTTTCTATCTTGTTGGGCACTAAAAATGTCGTCGAAATTAAATGCTTAGCTGGAGCTGACAAGCGCCAAAAGACAGTTGCACAATTTCCGCCACTGTCTGTCAACTGTGTGTGTAGTGTATGTGTGCGGCGTAAACGATGTGGCAACGCCAATTTATGTTGCATGCTTCTTTGAACGCTGACAAGTAGCTTGTGAAAAACAGCATGCGAAAAGATGCATGAGAAAAGTTTTGCAACTGATTGCTTGGTGGCATGCATCTTGACATCTTGATATGCACCCGAAGTTGATTTAAATGCTCAGCAAGGAGAGTGAAAGAGACAAACAGAGAGAGGGGAAAGATGTGGCATATGCGAAAGATGATTGCAATAATTAGGATATATATACAATACAATAACAAGTGTCTAAGCAGCTAAAAAGAGAAGCTATTCAGCTTTATTATACATGTTGAGCTTTATTATACTATTCAATTTATTTATAATTTACCATAAATGAATATTTAATATTATAATGAACTGCTAGCTGACATTTCAATACTTGCGACTTCAATTATTTCGAAATTGATGTAAGTAAACTTTGAATATGAATAAATAATCACTCGATTAGGTTGTCAGTCATGCAAATCAAGACGATATTTGCTCGAGTTGACAATTTTCATAAAAGACAACGAACGATTTACACGACACGCTTTTCCATAGAATTGCAGAAAAGTTTTGAAAACAGAAACAAAAGCAAGCAAAAACAGTACTACAATGTGCACAAATTAGTGACATTCTGTTGTGCCTGTAAATATGACAAAATGTGTCAAAGTCGCATCAACTTGACCAACATTTATTTGCCCACTTCTGCAGAGCAAAATGGTTGAGGAGGTGGAGGAGGAGGAGGATGAATAGTACATTTATGCATGTACATTCTGTATATGTACAGATGTATATTATGTGTTGGTCAATCACAAAACTGTCTCATTCATCTGTCAGTTGTTGAACTGTTGGGACTCAATCGACTTTGCAAGTGGCATCAGTGCCCCTGAAAGCCACACTCAATTACACGCACTTAACACAATGCTCCAGGATACACAGGACGAGGACGAGGACGATGATGACAATGAGAATGATAGCGATAACGGGGATGATGATGTTGATGATGATAAGAATGTCGATATATGTATGCCAATATTGCAAATGGCCGCTTGTCACAGATTGAGATCTCAACGGAAAATCTAAACACAATGCCCAAAAAGCTGCAAGTGCCAAAATTCGCCAATTATCGCCAGTGCAATAACAAAAGGCACCCCAAAAGGAACAGAAAAATGAAGAGGAATAATAAAGCAAAATTATTATCGTTGTCGAACAAGAATAAAAAGAGATGAAGCTGCAGCTAAGCAGCGATTGGGGCTCTGACAAAGTGGCTAACAGCAGCAACAACAACGGCAGCAACAACTACAACTGTTGACAATATTTTTCAATACAATGCCCAAAAGCGAGATGATGTGCTGATGCCATGGAAACACACACACACAGGCATTCACACACGTACACACACTGTACGACACCAATAACAACATATCATCAGATATGGCAGTTGAGAAACTTGACAACAATTTGAGGTATAACAGCAGCAGCAGCAGCAGCAATAGCAACAGCAATCAGCCACGCCCACAAACCTCCATCCACCACAGTCGCCTGCAGCATAGCAATTCGAAAACACTCAACTACTGAAATCGAGCTCAAGTAAATAACTTTTTCAGCTACAATCGCAACAAGGCAACAAAAAGAGAAAATCATAAGGGAAACAAGTCACAAAGCGCACTAACTAATGCCCTGTAAATTATGCTTTTATTTGGGAATCAAAATTCAATTTGATATACTATATTATTTATATGTACTCAGCTGTGTAATTGTTAAATTTATAAACAAAAGATAGACAGGCTTACCTAAGATAATAAGACATTTATAGAAAATAGCACACTCTACCCCTTTGCGTAATGTGACAGATATAGGGTATTCAAATTGTATATTGCAACAGCTGCTGCCTGAGCGCAAAAAATGAAACAATTTCTTTATCCATATTTCTAGTTCTTTACTAGTTTCTCCTACTTATTTTTTTTTTTTTATTTCTGGGATGGCTGATAACTTTCAAATGCAATGCCGCAAGGCTGTTATGTCCTGGCAATAATGCAAAACACAGCAGCAGAAACTGCAAAGATGAAGCTTAAGACTTCTTGGGGGTTGTTGTGTGTGTTGAGAGTGATGGAAACTTATGGTTAGTGAAAAATGGAAATGTAGAGAACACGACGACTGCGAAGATGGCTAGAACTTGACGTTAAATTTCCCATGAAAGTTTCTTTGGCAGCTGAAGCAACACAGCATGCGAAAATATATATATATAAATATATATATATTTTTTTTTTATATGTATATGACACACAATTCAAAACTTGAGAACTGCATTTCATGTTGCTGCATTTTTGATAAAGCTCTCCAATCGAAACATGTCTGATAATCAGACAAAATGTGCCAATCAAAATGCGGGAAATTCAAAGACATTCTCTAGTTGCAGCAAGTCAGCACCAGAAGTGAAGTATATTATATATTGATTGATGGAATAATAACTAACCTGGTTGACTCAACATGTATAATAAATTTAAATCCACTTTATACTTGTTAAATATTTTGTTTAGCTTTTCTGCCAGTAATTCCATCTTTATAAACACACCTAAGCCACACTTTTTTTATTATGTTATAATCTGGATGAGGACCAATGTGAAAAAATAAAAATTAAAGAATAAAAGCGACATTTTCAAGGAGGCAGAAATTTATATAAATATATAAAAACAAAATTGTGCAGCCCACTTGTATTAAAATTAAAAACATTTCCGACTGTGGCGGAAATAACTGTAAAAGTGGCACAATGCAGCGACGCCGTCGCCGTCGTCGTCATCACAGCCCCGCTGGCGACTTCCGGTTGGAGGGTGGGATAAAAGAGGAATGTTGGCCATTTTGTTTTTACAGGCTGGGATTTGCGAACCCATTCAGAAAACAGCCCATTGAGTCAGTTGGGTTTTGCAGCCTTAACGCGTTTCGTGTCTGCCCACCCCCCATACGCCCCTACTCCCCCTCAGGGGAGAGACTACGTTGACAGTTGCAGCTTAAAGGTGTGAATGATTGCTGAGTGAGATAGGGATAGGGACAGAGATCGAGAGAGTGCGAGAGAGAGAGAGAGAAAGCCGAGAGCAGACGCAGCAATTGTTTGGCATTTTTGATTAGGTACGCAGCACGTAGAATCAGAAGAGCCCAGAAGCGACCCCGTAGGTCATAAATATGTTAATGATAATGGATTGCAATTGAAATTGTGTTGGGCCCTCAGAACATAGGCCCCCAAAGCCGTCAAAGATAATTCCCTTTGCAAGAGGTAGCCGAAATGAAAAAGAAAGTATCCAGCAGCTAACTGTTCGCATCTCTGCCTCGGTGCATTTTAATGTAGTCTAATTAAGTTTTTGCCAACTTTACGCATATTAAATGCGCAACGAACAAGAACAAATAAAATTTAATTAACCTTTTTGATGAGCATATGCAATGAAGAACCACAAAAATGGAAAGTTAACAGTCAAGCAGATTAAAAAACAAAAACTTCTCATACTACAACAGATAATGAAAAAAATCAAAACAAAAAATATAGAAATTTTAATATAGAAAAAATCACTTTCGCATTTCATTTGCGAGGAACAACAAAAAATGTACGAGTATATACAATATATACGGAAAACTTTGTGGTTAAATTAAAAACTGCTGTAGAAATGTTCTACAGCAAATAATGATGGGGAACGCTTATTGTGGTTAAGAGTGGCTGAGAAAAAGGCCAAAAGGCAACAAATGCAGCCAGCGCCAAATAATAAGTACTACATTGAAATTTATTTGTATAATAACAAAGAAAAACAAAACAAAACAAAAGCAAGGCGGATTTACATTTTTTTTTTATAAGCAAAAGCCAAGGAGCAGAAGTAAAAGACAGCAAGAAGGCAACAAGGCAAGAAGGCAATAAAAAAAACATTTGTTGGCATAAACAAAGAGAAGCAGCGAGAGACCACAAAAAGTAGCCAAGTAGTCAACGAAAAACAAAATAAAAGTCGAAAACTTGTAAAAAAAAATTGTTGCAAGTTTCGAGTAAAGTGGAGGAAGACACTAAAGTGAATTCAAAAAGAAACGGATTCACTGGCAAATTAAACACGAAATTGAATTCTGCTCATCATAATTTCCCCAAGGATGCTTATTAGGCCAAGATAGTCAGCCGGGTCAAAAGAAAGTGCGCCAGCACACACAATGCCCCCAAAGACTTCACTTGACGAGCACAATCCTCCAGAAGACGCTGCCATTCCCATGTTCCTGCCCCTGCCACCACCACTACTCCCACTTCCTGCCGCAGCTGCAGCTGCCTCGACATTGTCGTAAGTGCAACTGAGACCAGAACTTGATATTATTGTCCTGATTTGGCGTGAGACAAAAGCATCAGCTATGCACAAAGTCATTTGCCAGCCAAAGAATGTAAAAATAAAAATGTTTATTCATTACTGCATCGAATTCAGAAAGCAAGAAAAACTTTGGGACTGGGATATAAGTCAAATGAGTTTTCTGCTAGAATTTAGGAAGCGTTCAAGTTGTTGTGGACTTTAAAAATGAGACAGTTAAAATGCCGTATAAGCTGTGAAAGTTGTATATAACAAACTATATTTCAAGAACTGCTTTAAATTTAAAATTCAAACAACTGGGGGAAATGTTAGTTTTCAACTTCGGTTTTTAATTTCATTTTCGGCGTTTCTCACTACAAACCCAATTAAAGTGTTGAGCTTTCTTTCAAGCAATTAAATGTTACATGAATAACAATCTACGTTGTTCCACTCAGCGCACCCGCTAGGGAAACATTACCAGACTTCTGCTGGAAAACTACACCAAAACCGAAGACCACATGCATTTAACCCCAGGCAGGTGAAAAAACAGCACTGAGAGACAAAAAACAAACGCCAAACCAATCGAAGCCAAAATAAACAACAGCAAGAGCAAAAATAGGGAATGGAAAGACCGCATTCAATGGATTTTTTTTTTCAAAAACTTTGAAATCTCGCAGTCCAGGCAAATCGTAAATAAAAAGAGACAAGAAAGGGTTGGGTAAATCAATTGAATTTGCCTCTTTTGGTGGGGAAGGGGCTGGCTTCGAAACTTTGACCTTAGCCAATTATCACACACAAATACAATCATTGAAGAAAATTTGCTTTCTAAAACTTTTACGCTTGGCTACTACTATCTAGCAAAATAAATCCACCAAGCAAAAGATGAGCCAAATCAACAACAACAACAACAACAAAAACAAAAGCTAAGCAAAACTTTTGCACAACTCCCCGCAGAGTGTAAAAAGGAAAAGAGCGCCACAGAAAGCAACAAATACTTGACATGGGGGAGCTTTATTTAAGTTCCTTGGATACAAACAACTACAGGCTACTATCGAGAGTTGAAAGATACAGATATCTGCACATAGATATAATTGAAACCCCACAGCACTAATTAAAACCAACGGCAAGAAGAACTTTAGCTCAACTTTTGCGTATGCAATGCAATTAAAAGCAGCAGCAGCCAAGCGGCAGTCAGAGACGGATTTTTGCCATAATCTTTTTGCATCAAGAGATTGTGGTGTCCCCATTGCTCAAACAACAGCAGCTAACAAACAGCCAACCAACAAAATCAACCACCGAGAGACAACAGCAAAGTTAGCACAGCAAGCAAAGTTTCCAAAGCAATGCTTTAAAATTATATTTACGCACAAATTAAAACATCAAGGCTAAGAAAAATTATCAACAAACGAACGTCGCGCCTAAAGGCACCTACCACAACTTTCTAGGCAGGGGGCGGGGTTGAATGTATGGCTGGGGCAGGTTTGTTTGGTGGTTGGGGTTGGGTTGGCGGTCGTCTTGCCGTTTCTAGCTTATAGTTTTGCGATTTTTAGATAATGCAAAAGTTGAAACTAGGTGAGGCCTCGAGGCGCTGCCTTGGTGCTGTTTTTTTTTAATATTATTATTATTTCATGGCCTTGGGTCAATGCACACATAACCCGACCAAAATATAGCTGCTAAGGCATTTCTTGAGTTGGAAAACTCTGTAGCGATCAATAAATAATAAGTGCGCAAATTAGTTAGTTGATAAATGTGCTGTGGGAATACGAAAAGTGCTAGTTTCTATTTCAAAATGGTTAAAGTCATAAGTGAGCCAGACTCCTCAGCTTCAAAGTCGTCCAACAAAGTTAAGCTTGAACTTAAAACTAAAAATTTCAGCTTAACATGTTTGACAAGTTGACTGCCAAGCCCTTTTGGGAATTATAAGACTACAAGAAGAGTGAAAATTGATTTAAACTTTCAGATTATTGTCTAGGGAATTGGCTAGACTCTTTGGAGGTTGTTGCCAATTTAAAAATTATTCGATTATGGGGATATATTCAAATAATAAAATGAATGTAGGATAAGCATTCAGTTTTGGTATTTGCCTAGTTGCGCCACACACATCGAAAGCCACAAAATTTCACAATCAGCTTGAATGCAATTGAATTTTAAGTGTTTTGGGGCCATAAAAAATCAATTAAAATTGTACTTCACACGTGCACACACACACACACATATATATATATATATATATATATATATATATATATATGCATATAGATGTATATAAAGGGAGACAGAACGCTGCAAATCGATTTCCACCGTTGAGGCAAAAAAAAATGAATGAATGAGCGTTGGGAGCTGGTGGCAGACCACAAAGTCAACGAGAAAATTAATACACATGTTTTTGCAATAATATGCGCTCTCTTTCCCTCACTCCCTATATACCCCCAGTCTTACTCTCTCTCTCTCTCTCTCTCTCTCTCTCTCTCTCTCTCTCTCTCTCTCTCTCTCTCTCTCTCTCTCTCTCTCTCTCTCTCTCTCTCTCTCTCTCTCTCTCTCTCTCTCTCTCTCTCTCTCTCTCTCTCTCTCTCTCTCTGTCTGTGTGTGTAAGTGGAAAATGTTTGTTTTTGCCTTAGGGCTTGGCTTTTCCATTGCCTTGTGTGTTTGACACACTTTGGCAGAAGCCAATCGGCAAATGCCACAGACTTGTGAGCGAATTCTGCACTCCCTTATTGGCCCCTCACTCCCCCACCCAAAGCAACCCCTCTGTTCAAATACTTTCACTTAAGAGTAGTCCTGGGCATTGTCACGTTTAAGATTCTATATAAAACGTGTGTGCTGCGATTATCTTCGCTGTAGTCTGATGTTGGATTATCTTATTTCATTTGAGGTCTGAACTCTGAATTGGGATTGGGTCGAGTGCTGTACGAATGTTGATTTGCCCAGTTCCAGTTTTCGCCAAGTTAATTAGTATAATATTTTGTTAGCTCTTAATTTCTTTTAATTGCGCGCATGTCATATACACACACACACACACACGCACACACGCGTGGAAAGTTTGCTAAAAGAAACAAGTAGATAAGGGGCCACAAATTGTGATGATTGCAATTTTATGAGGGCTTTTTCTTTTCCGTCCTTCCGAAAGAGACACGCTCAAGTGCCAACAATTAGAAAAGTTTACCAGGTAAAAGCAAAAAACAAAAAATAATACAAAAAAATAACTCTAGACAAGTAGACTTTTCCTTGACGCTTTGAGCGGGAGAGTTCTGTATTTGACGTACTAATGAATTTATGTAGACAATTTGCTAAATGGCATGTGAACTTCATGAGCAAAAGATGTGGGTCGTCCACAGCAGCAGCAATGCTAATGTATAATATGTGAAAATAAGTAGAAATACCAACGAAGAACAAGAAATTATGAACGTAATTCCAACTTGACATGAAAAGTAACTGAATTACTTATGTAACTAACCTTACAGATTGTGAATAATTTTAAAATTGATGGTAATAAGAAGCATAATTGCTTCAGATCATGCTGAAATCATTTAGTAATTATAAAGCAATTACTAACTAATTAAGAATCAATTTTAATAATTTGTAAATGTTGTAAGCCAGTAATTACAAGTGTTGTACTAACAATAATGATTGTTTCAGCAAACCAAACCAAACCAAACAGTGTCTCATCAAACAGTAAGAAAGTAACTTCACCTACCTCAATAAGCGATCCTACGAGCCTAAGCACGTTGCACTTAAGAACCAAACAGAAAACTCAATATACAAAACACTTAAAATATACGAACTAATCAAAGTCCGACACACACACACACGCATACCACACTGTAGATATTTTGGGGGGAAATGGGTAAAGGTAGTCGGTTGGGGGTAAGATTGACAAAACGAGAAAAAAACAAAAAAAAAATGAGGAAAAGGGTAGGTACAACATTTGTCAGCTAAACAGAAACTACAAATGAATAGGCGCCTTCTACTCACTGTAGGGCTGAGGTCGTGTACCGTAAAGAGGCTCCTGCAGTAATGGTGAGCGACCATTTCCAATCTCCTTAACTGAAATGAGATAAGAGCAAACGGCAAACAATTTGCGCGTGATAAATGTTTCCACAAATTTGTTGAATTTGTTGGTGGTGGTGGTTGTTGTTGTTCTTGTTTGGGTTGCTTTGTTGGATTGGTTGGTTTGAATTTGTTGTTGTGGTGTGTGTGTCTACAAACGTTTTTCTTGTTGTTGTTTTGGTTGATGTTGTTGTTGTTGTTGTTCACTAAAAGCTAGCTAAGAGAAACTGTTCAAAGTGTTTGCTGTTGTTGTTGTTGTTAGAGTTTCGTAACACACAAACAAAAATGGGGGAAAAACGCAAAAATTTGTTAGAAATGTTCTTAAATTCAAAAGCGATACAAAAAAAAAAAATAAATAAAAATTACGAAATCAAATAAACAACAGTCAAGTTTCAATTTTGTCAGCTGCGAGAGAAAAACACACAGAATCTCATCAAAAATATAAGAATGAGAGGGAGCTAGAGGGAGAGAGAGAGAGAGAGCGACAGAAGAGGGACAGAATGAGAGAATCGATGCATGAATATAAAATATTACGGGTCGTTTGCCCAGTTCAGCTGCTGTTTCGTTATTCATTGCTGCTCGCATGTCAATGATTCAATCTTCTTTTTTTTTGTCATATATATGCCATATTATCAAGAATAAAATAAGATATAAAAATACACGAGAAAAAAATAAACAAGAGGCGACTAATTTCATTTGAGTTTTGCGGCAGGTCAGTAGTACAAAGCCACAAAAATAAAAAAACCTCGCAAATTCGTCGCGTTGAATTTTAAATTCTTATATAACGCGATTTCGTAGTGGATTAATTTATGACAAGCGAAACACTCTAAGCCAAATTGAATGAAATGCTAACAATATTTTGCGGTTTTTTTTATGCAATTAGAGCGAACATGAAATAAATCAGCACATAAAAACAATGCAGAGTTCCAAAAAGAAAAAAAACAGAGATGAAAGCTAAAATAAATGATGCGATATCAATCAGTTCTCGCAATTTGGGGCACCTCAGCGACACCTAGCGGCTATCGACAGCAACAGCAACTGCACATTCAATTTAACAATCGTTAAAGGCCTTTTTCGCTAAACTTATTGCTCACATCACACGCTCCACCAAGTTGTTTTCAGGGCCATTTGACCAGCATAGAAACGAATCGAAACAAAATCTAATTCGACCCCAATAATTGCAGCTTGTTTTGGCTGGGCCCCCAACGAGTTGCTTATGCTTAGAACCTGTTCTACGAGTGCTTCATTAAAACATGCGCGACAATTGAATAAATAAAAATTAAAGTATATTTTTTTTTTATAGTCATTTATGGATAAGTGGGCTAATGTCTTGCATTCGAATATTGGAGACTTTTAAGGCAACATAGCCAAAGTTAATCGACTGACAATTGAGCTGACAACATAGACAAACATAGTCAAAATTGATAAATCGGCAAACACTGTAGGAAAAAAGCGAATATAGTTACCATGAACCACAAACTAAGTTGCTCGTTAAGCCATCGTATAAATGTAGTAATGAAGTTCGATTAGTTGATATTGAATCATTCACATAATGAATATGAGAAGCTGTGAAGCTGGGTGTTTTTAGTCATACAAATGCAGCGAAGGTTTCAAATATTCTGCCATTCATAAGGGAAGCCTTAGAGTAGTCGAACTTTTGACTCGTTTTGGGTTATCCTAATCGAAAAACTGTTTAAAATACTTTCAAATACAAGCGCTGAAACTGAATAAAACTTGACATTCATATCGATCTTATGTACTACTATTTACATCAGTCTTAAAGTTTATGGTTTTTGCTTAAAATATGCTCTTTTGAGATAGACAGATAGAGGGGGGCCTTAAGTCAAGACTTTTGCACTTACAAACTATGTAAATTGTATTGGTAGGTAGTAGTTATATTTAGTATAGAGTGCTTCAACTGACTCACCTCCGTCACAGTAGTAGTAGCTGTGTGTGTGTGTGATAATTAGCGACGTTCGTCGACGTCGCCGTTTCTCTGGAGAAGCGCGCTCTCGTTTTCTCCGCTTTTGAATCAAACGGTACACAAGAATAATTTTTTTCTTTCAGCTTTTTATTTTTTTTTGTGAACCGTTCGAACTAATTATCGACCGACTAATACCAACGTGCCGTATACACAACTTCTCTACATGCCCCAAAGATCGATCATATAGAGCTCATATATAGTCACATAACTTTGAACAGATCCCAATGGTAATGTTTTATGCTTTTATTTATATATATACTTTTCTTGTTTTTACGATTTTGTCAATACAAAATTGTTAATAAAACAAAATTGAAGCTTGATTTGAATTTTGTGGTTCATGGTATGGTATACAGAACAAAAATTATATATATAAGCTATACATTTATATATTTATATATAGGTGAATAATTCCAAAACGTAAATTGTATTCAATTATTATTTCGTTATTTTATTTTCGTTTATTTTTATTTTCAGTTTTCTCTCTGGCAAATTGTTATTTTCTGAGGCTAGCTTCAACTCTCGTCGGATTTTTGATCAACATCAGGCACAGCAACAACCACAATCGGGCAACATTTGATAACATTTGATTCCGGGTAACACGATAACACGATTAGCGTCGAAAAATCGCTTCATTTTTATCTTGCTTTTAGTTCAGTTTCAGTTTTATGCAAAAAATTCAAAAACTTGTCAGCGTACGGCGCTCAAACAACATTTCAAGGATCTGTTCAAATTGTACGTTCTATATCGACTATTTATTGAGGCTGTAGTAGCTGTTGTCGTATTACTAGCAGTTCTGGTAATTGTACTAGCCGTTGTAGCTTGAATCGTATCCAAAAGCGTTTGCAAATCCAAATCCGTATCCGTTCTAGATCCCACGATGTCCTCATCAACATCACCATCATCATTATCATCATCATCATTATAAATATCATCTGTAGTATAATCATGATCAAGTCCAACAACAACAATTCTCGTGAGTCCGTCTGCGTCTGCGTCGCTGCCCGTGCCATGCATCCCTGCACACAGACAAACACAAGCGAGATAGAGATAGATAGTAGAATAGTGTTGGGTTTTTTTTGTTTGTATTTTATTTTTTTTTTGGTTGTGATTTTGAGATTGTGAAAGAGAGAGAGATATATACTATATATACATATATACATATATATATATATATAGAGAGAGAGAGATAGAGAGAGAGACAGTGAGAAGACATAGACTGAATTCTTGCAACATTTTATTTGTAGTATATTTTTTCTTGTCTGCGAGTTTTGCATTTGTATTTTTTTTCTTTTTTTTGTTGTGATGCTTAGTCCTGCCCAGATATAAAGTTTTGATATATAGACATATATATATATATATAAATATATTGCTTGCATTTTCGTGGTTTGGTTTTTGAATTTTTTGTATAGATTTGCATAAAATTGAATATATATTTTTGTATTTTTGACTTTTTGCTTAAATTTGGTGCATTTTTCTAAACCTTTTTTTTAGTTGCATAACTGTTGTTGTTGTAGCTGTTGATGTAGTAGTAGTAATAGTAGTAGTAGTAGTTGTTGTTGTTGTTGTTGTTGTTGTTTTTCAAACTGAGGGAATATATATATATACTTTTTTTTTGTTTTTTTTTTTGGGTTTTTTTCTGTTCTGGAACTGACACACACAACAAAAATAATAGTAGTAGTAGTAGTAATAGTTTTACTCTTTTCTTGCTCTGTATTTTTCTCATTTCTGGTTTATTGATGGGTTAAGTAAAGCAAGTAAGTTAGTTAAGTTGGGTAGTTCAGGCGGGCGGGCAGGCAGGCGGGCGGTGGTTTTTTTGTTTTGTTTTTAAAATGGGGGGAAGAGCTACTTAGCTATGGCAACGCTGTGGCATTGGCATTTTTGGCTGTTAGTGGGCGCTTATATATATTAGAACGAGGTTTAATTTTTTTTTAGGTGGTTCCGTGTGTGGTTGTTGTTGTTGTTGTTGTAGCTGTTGTTGTTGTTGTTATTGTTAACTACCTTTTTCAACACTGCCGTGAAAAAAGAAAAACAAATGTGAAAACATAAAATCAAAACAAAATAAAAAATAAAAACTAATTAGAAGTTAGCAGTTAGTTTTGTTAGTGATTTTTTTTACTTGTTTGCGCGCAGTTTTTTTTATTTTAATTTATTTTTATATTTGTTTGGTTTTTTTGTACAGTGCGAGCAAAAAGCTGTTTTCATCGTGGGTTTTATGTTGTTGTTGTTGTTGTAGTTGTTATTGTTGTTGTACTGGTTGTTGTATTCTTTTGGACTGAGATTTGTTGTTGTTGTTGTTGCTGCTGCACTTAGTGGTTGCTGCTGCGTTTTGTTAAACTATTTGCTTAAAAATTCTTTTGGCAGGCTTTTTTGTTTGGCTCTGTTGCTTGTTGTTGTTGCTGGCTGGATGTTTGTTGTTGTTGTTGTTGGTGGTGATTTTGTTGTGGTACTTTGTCATATAATACACAATGTTTCTTTGTATTTGTTGATGTTGTTTTTGCTGTTTGTTTCTTGTTGTTGTTGTTGTATAGTACAGTGTATTCTTTTTTAGTAGTAGCAGTGAAAAGATTTTCATTTTTCAGATATAGTTTTTAAAGTTTTGATTTTTTTTGTATTTTTGGGTTAATTGTTTTGTTTTTAATTTTAGTAGACGCTGTGTTGTGTTTTTGTTGTTGTGGTGTGTTGGATGTTGTTGTGGTTGATGCTGGCTTGCTGCTGCTGTGGTTGTTCTTCTTGTATTTGTTGTTAAATGAGAGAGTTTTGTGTTTTGACAGGATACAAAATTGTACGTTGAAGTTGAAGCTGCTTTTATTTTATTGTTTCACTAAGAGTTGTTTTTTTCATTTTAAATGTAACAGTTAATTGTATAGATTAAGCGTGTTTGCTTGAGTTGACAATTTAAACAAAAAATATATTGAGATTTGAGGCATATATATTTTCAAAAATTTGGTTTTGTGGGAGGATATAAAAAATATATTTGTTTTTCTTTGTCAAAGTTTTGTAAATAGCTGAGAGAGAGTAAAGAGTATATTTTGCTTATAAAGCTAGACTAAGCTTAAGTATATAGATTTTATTGCTAGACATTTTGGATATAGCTTTTTGTGTGTGGGTGAATGATTCGGTGTGCGGTTTATGTGTGTGTGTGTGTGTGTGTGTACATGTTTATCTCAAATAACTTGAGGTTAGTAAAGCCGTAAGAAATATACAGAAAAAATCAAGCCAAACAAAAAGATCTAAAGAGAGTAGATTGTGTATGTGAGAAATAGTTTATACATTTGTGTATTGTCTACGCAGTTTTTGACTATGTAAAATATATGTTTGTATATGCACGAAATACTTAGTTTTTTTAATTTTTAATCCATTTATTTAGATAGCTAAATAGTTGAGAGTTTTGCGCAATCAATCAGCAAAAGTTGTATGATAAAACGAATTTCAATGTTTGCATCGCTATATTTAAACCCTGCCAGCTGCTCAATTTAACCAAATAACGGGTGACAACCTCAAGAGTTGACAGCACTTTTGATGCGCCACATTAGGTTTGGGTAAAACAAAAAGCATGTCAACCAGATTAGATGATGACCAACTGGGGAAAGGTTGCGGGACAGGTTGGGGCGAGCGCGGAGGGTGCTATCTCCCTAAATGTATATACACTGCGACCCTAAAATGTCGCCTGTCACAAAAGAGCTAAAAAGTTGTTCAACTTTCTATGGCACGCACACCCACACACACACACACACACACACACACAAAAACCCCCACACACACACACACACACACATACACAAAGTGAGTTGGGAGTTTGGGTAGACTATCATAAAAACCAATTTAATTGGATCTAAATGCTAAAGTTGACGCCAACGCGTTGCGCATATGAAAAGCAGTCACAACAATTATAGCAGACAAAATATTATGGCCTAATAAGGGAGGGGAGGTGGGGGTGTAGGTGGTGGGTGGTGGGCGGTATTGCCGAAGGGTTGCCCGTTTGGCTGGCCATTATGGCCGAAAATCAAATAAAATACCCATATCTGAGTGCATATAAAAGCAAATTATTCACACTGATTACATGAAGTTTGCCGCTTGACATAAACTAAGCCACGCTGAAAAATAAACCGATATAATTACGTTGCATTATATGAGGGTGCGCTCGCTGACTGCCTGGAGGATGGCCAGTGGAGTGTGGAGTGCCCAGTTTGCAGGGTTGTTGCGGAGCGGGAGCGGAGTTGATGGCTGCCATTCACTCGCACAGCATATGGCGGTTGTAGCGAACTGAACTGGGCAAATGTGCTAGTAAAAACAAATTGAGGATCCAACATAACGCAAAGGCTCTAGATAAAACGAAAATAATCAGCAGGCAGCCAGGCCGAAGGACTACACTGAACGCTACACACAACCCCCTGAAATTGTTGTGTCATAAAAATAAAGTGTCTAAGAAACAGTGAAAAGCCTTGGGGAAAGAGTGAGGGGGGGGGGGGGGTGGCTCAAGCCTGCTTTCGGGGCAGCCTGCAGGACGGTAAAAGTTTCGAGCAATGACTATGGCAACAACATCGAAGGGGGCAAACCAATGTTGATTTAGGATAAGGCAGCAAGAGTCGGCAGCCAGATGAAATAACGAACATGTTTCTTATTCCTTATACATCCTTCGATTGCAATTTAAATAAATAACAAGTAGCAATTCGAAATAGCTTTCAAATGCACGACTATCAAATACCATATATGTTTAAAATAGAAATTTCGTGTCGATAGCTTTCAAAATTCCAGAAAGCTAATGACTAACAAGGTGTATTTTGGCCAAATGCATTGCAAATTTGCTAGCTGTCGCTGTAGTCTGTGTCTTCTAGTGCCCCTGTTCATATTCATCTTGGGTATATAAAGTTATTAGTCTCTAGAGTTTTTATGCTCGTACAGCGCTTTCAACACCTCTTTACAGCCAGGGTACAATTGCTGCCCCGAAGTGCCTTTAGTTTGAATGACGGTCGCATAATTGAAATCACAGGGGCGCACACGCACACAGAGAGAGTTGCCAACGCAACGCAACATTAAGCTTGCCATTGTCATTTGCATACACACAGACACAGTTGTCGTAGTCAGCTGTAGAAGTGTGTGTGTGTTTGGTTGTGTGTGTGTGTGTTTGTGTGTGTTTGTCCCGTATGAATTATTTATGCTCATTTAATTCGATAGTCGTGTGCCATCGCCCGCTGGTCACATAATAAAACGTAGAACACCTACAACTTCTCCTCTTCGGAGTGCTTCCTTCATGGCATGACTTAATCATAAACGTAAAATAGTTTTGTCATGTTTTATGGCAAGTCCCTCCTGTCTGTTCAGTTCACCCATCTATTCAAATTGTTCGGTTATGTGGCTTTTTAATGTGTTTCTTGCTGCATTTTTTGCCTTTCTTTTTCTCTCTTTTTTTTTAGAGTTTTCCCCGTTTATTTTAGTTCTGTTTCAGTTTTTGATGACTTTTGTCATTTGGTTTTTTTTAATGTTATTTGTTGTTTAGTTTTTATAAAAATGTGGCAACCATTACCATACCCTGTACTCCCTGAGGAGTGTATATGGGATAAATGAAGAGTGTATATGGGATAAATGATTTGCAGCGAAAGCCTTCAATAACAAATGCCATTGGAAATTATAAATTTCCAACTTCTTCATTTGAAAATTCAGTGTTAAACTATATTTATGTGTCAGTCTTAGTCAGAGGGTATCTCACAGTCTATCAATTGCCTCGTCTATTGAGTTTGGTTACTAGTTTTGGTTATTGTTATTGTCATGCATTCATAAATAAATAATGACAGACATTACAATGCAGGTTTTTTTTTGTGTATTGTGGTTTTGTGCTCGCGCAAGGCAAAAGGGAGGGAGACAAGCGGAGCTGAGCCGGTTTTGTGGTTAATTATAGCACAGTTTTGGGGGTCGGACATTATTATTTTTTTGTTTGTTTGTTGGTTAACTGAAACGATCATAGCACAAAGTGGCGCATATGTCAGTTGTTATGGTTTTTTCACGAACAGCACACGCTTGATTGATTGGAGGACAAGGAGCCCGGTGTACTCGGTTATAGAAATGGAAACATTACACAAATTTTATGTAAGCCTAATTAGCTGTGATTAACGAAAGTGTAATGACGTTATCTGTTAGGGAAGGAATATGTTATAAGATTTAATTCTTATTCATAGAGTATCCTTTGTAAGCTGACTTATTCTATTCAAAGAAAAGTCAGCGAAAAATATATTTGATTTATATTCTCTTTTTGCCATTTCGAGCTTTTACTTAGTCGAATTTGCGAAACTAATTAGCCAGCTGATGGACAGTGGCTAAAAGCCCGGAAAAGCAAAACTGTCAATTTACCAGAGATAGAAATAGAATCAGACTGAGTAAGTTAGGGAAAGAGAGAGAAAGAGAGGAAAAAGGCGCATTACGTATACGTATTGTAAATGCAAGTCCCTATTTTTGTGGCTTTGTCAAGTGAACCACAAAAATCGAACGTCCTTGGGCCACAAATGCTAAAGACCAACAAAAAGAAGAAAATGAAGATGGCAAGAAACAGAACTGAAGCAACTCACCCGACTAAAAACAATTTGCAGTCAAATAATATAAAGAGGAGGCATGGAGGACCAAAAAGCAGCAAGCAAGTTGAGCTGAGTTGAGTTGGCCCCAAGGAAGAAAAGAAAACACATCGCGTGACAGCACGAAACAAGCCAAAACGCGATGAGCATAAGGATCCCGCCTGCTACTCCTGGACTAGATAACGGAAACGGAAGCGGCAGTAGCAGCAGCAGCACCAGCAGCAGCAACGAGGGAAGCAATGTGTAGCAAACCGCAAGAAGTACAAGGGGAAAGGGTGTGGGCTTTGGCTGATGGTGCAACACGGATGCCATAGAAAATGAGTAGAAAATTAACAAAACGCCAACCGCGCATAGATAAAACTGCACGTGAAGTGACTTGCGGCTGCACACAATTCTTCCCTCACCAGCTCCAACTCAAACCAACCCCTCCACTCCACCCCATCCCCTACTTGCACACTACCCGCCTCCCCAACGTAAATATGCAGCGAGCAGTCAGCTTGCTTAGCCAGCGGCGACCCTGGCGCTTGGCAAATGCAAATACTACACACAAATTTCCTTACATTTCTCCTCATTTCTATTTTTCTATTTTTTTTTTCCTGGTTTGCTGTCTAAAATACTTAATAAAGTTACGCTTCCGCGCTAAAAGTGAGGTTAGTTCTTGTTGGTTTTACACTGCTACTGCCAACACTATTTGTATTGGGGTTAGTTCTGGGGCTGGTTGCCCCTGCTGCTTGTTGCCTGCCACTTAGTTCTGCTGTTTACCCAACGCGCAATGCAGGACAATTTCCTTCTTCTTGCAGGTCTTTCAAATCGATTGTCTGTCTTCCAAACAGGCATCCCTAACTCCCTCTTTGTCCGGCCAAGTTATTTGTGTGCAACTTATGCAAATAGTTTGTTTGCATTTTTCACTTGACATTTAACCTGATATCGGTTTTGTTTTGCGTTTTTGTCATTGTTTTTTTTCCCCCTTATTATCAGTGGTTATTGTTATTGTTGCTTGTCATGCTAGAATTTATGGCTGTGCGTCAGTGTTGTGGGCGTGGCGCTGCTGCTACCACCAGCACCACCAGCACCAGAGTTTGTAATGAATTATATTGATTGGCTAGCGAAACAGACCCGTTTATAATGCCTGTCACATAAGGTCGAAGGTCGTCGCAGCTAACTTGCTTTGCTTGGCTTTTTGAGTTGAGTTCTGCAACGTTTAGCATATTGATTTGGCAACGCTTTGCTCTGTTGTCAACTGAAAACTAATTAGCTCATTGAAGTGGTCTGCTTTCGAAAATTCTTGGTAATCAAACAGCAATTAGAACAGGTATTTTATTCAACAAGTTTCAATGAAATTCCCAGTAATGCATATTAAATGGAAGCCAATTTCAATCGTAAGCAATCGAGATGAAAATTCCAAGCAAAACTCTATTCAGATGAAAATTCATAGTAAAACTCTATGGCTTTGTTATGCAGAAATTGTCAATTAAAATTGAGGATAACTTGTCTTTAAGGAACTTCCTTTAAAAATGAACAATTTATAGGAAAAAGGAATTCAAACATCAATTAACAATTAATTACTTATTAATAGGTAATGAAGTTTGAATAATAGACTTTGTCAAACAAATAACTGAAGTGGAACAAACCATTAAACTGAAGTATTGAAATCTTAAAGTAATCACAATTGAAGTCTTTTACCTGTTTATCTCAAGATTAGAAACCGCTAAGGTGCAGCTGCTTTAAGAAGTCCAGTGCCGCCTATACTCGTCAAAGAGTTGGGAACATTGCACTGCAATGCAATTGTAACTAACCAAGCAGAAAAGCACATCAAAACAGACACAAGCACAATCATCACAAACAGCAAGCAATGAGTAGAAAAAAACACACACAGAATTGTGTGGCGGCACAGTCTATGGCCACTTTTCAAAGCATCATGTTCATTATATGTCCAGTGAGATATGGCCCCTGTTCCATCTCCTCGCTGTGTTTCTGTCTATATCTGTGTCCAGGCCTAATTTACACGCCCACATAATGTGGCAAACAGATGGCCTGCAACTAGCGACCGGCAGCCGCCGGCGTCAAGTTCATTCATTTTGACATTCATTGATAGGAAACTTTTGCCTTGCCACGACTCAGGTTGCTTGTGTGGGTGCCTTGCCATGCCCCGACACGACACGTCAGACTTCCATGGGGGGCATGCAAATGCAGTGCAAACAACAGGAAGAACAACAACAACAAACCGACAAGTAGATAAATGCAAGGGACATTGCCACACACAAAGCCCAAAAGTTGGTCCAGCCAGCAGCAGCAACAACGACAACAACAACAACAAAATATGACAGTGGACAATTTGGCTGCTGCTGGCTGAGTTATTGTGGCTCCAGCCACACAGAGATTGCTGTTGCTCCTGCAGTTGCAGTTGCAGTGCCGTTGACACTTGCAACGTTGCTGTCACTGCAAATCAGAGACACACACAGAGCGAGAGAGAGAGAGAAAGATATGGAGACAGAGTGAGAGAGAGAGAGAGAGAGAGAGAGAGAGAGAGAGCAGAGAGACAGAGAGAGAGAGAGAGAGAGAGAGAGAGACAGAGACAGATTGCTCAGCTGGTAGATTTTCTGCAGTTTGTCGGCCTTTTGAAGTTACGTCTGTTGTCTGTGGACCCAACTGCTGCTTTGTGGCAAATTGCACGACAACATTGCCGCCTCGCTGTCTGGCAGCAGCAGCAAGAACAACAGCAAGCAAACAGCAAACAGCAAACAACAAACTCGAAACGCGTCGCACAACGTTTAATTTCATTTTTATTCAAAGTGAAATATAGAAATTAAAAACGGCATTTAACGCGCAACTTTGTCGACTGTCATAAAACGCGACATGTGCCATGACTGCAGCAGGCAAGGAGTATGCGGGTGTGGCAAGTATGTGTGTGTGGGCGGGGTGTACTGCTGCTGCTGCTAAGAGGTGCCAGGTGGTGCAGCTTTCATTTGATGTGGCCAAGGCGGTGGTGGGCGGTTGGTTTGGGCGTTACTCTGTTGCTGTTGCTGGCGGCTTCTGTTTTGCTGACTCGACGAGCATCATTAATGTTTTATGCTTCTTGTTGTTGTTGCTGTTGCCTGTGGCAGCTTTGTCGCTGGCAATTACGAGCTTGCCGTCAAATGGCATAATGGCGAGTCGGCTAGGCATTAAGCATACGACACGTAATACGATGATGGTTTAAAGCCTTTGACTAAACAACAAATATCAAGTATACGACACCTAGTATGTGGCTGCTGACAGATGGCTTAAAGATGCAATAGTTTAATCAATGCATGCTTTGACAAATAATGCGCTAACGTCATGTACGACGAAATATGGCTTATAGGCAATATTATTTTTGAGTATAAAACGGCGCTTGAGCAAAAACTAGGCATTTGCATTTAAGCTAAAAGCAGATGCCTCTTCAGAAACTTTGCCAAATTTCGCAATATATTCGCAATTTATAAAAACAAACTAGAACTGCAAATGTTTTGTTTGGCAGTAACATCTCATTAAGATATTACGTATACGCCAACGGGCATGGCAAAGGCCATAAAAATACCTGGGCTTATTTTCGATTAACGAGGCTTTTAAATATATTTTATCAACAAAATTATACAAAATAATACATTAAATTGACAGGCAAATAAATTCCGTAATAAGTATATGACATGAAAATTAAAATTAAAGCCATTTAAGCTTCAAATAGTTGACAACAAATGCCGACAGCTTGCACATATTGTATCAGGCATACGCCAAGCATATGTTGTTGAATTTTTTATGTCACCTGCAACATATATGGACACACACACACACACACACTCACACACATACACATACAACAACCAAGTGTGAAAGCTCTGTCGTTGCTAAGCAAATTAAAAGTGTTTAAAAAATGTGTACGGCAATTGATAAAGTTGTAAACAAATTTGTGTTTTTACACAAGAATAAAAACAAATTAAGCTCACCAGTTGGTTGGTAGAACTGAAGTTTTTCTACATTTATGAATATAAATTTGCAAGCTCTCTCTCCACATATACACATATATATATATATATATATATATATATATGGGCAATAAAAAGCACGTGTGAGTGCGTATGTGTGTTTCGAGTGGGTGTGAGAGTGTGTGGGTGTGAGTGTAATAAGTGTAGTTTATGGACAAATGCAAATATTGTATTGATAGATATATATATATATATAAATATATATATATATCTATATATATTTATAGAGTATATATACATGTTTATGTATGTTTGTATGTCGGGTGCATGGGTACACTTATAGACTAATAAGAAATAGTAGTAAAAAATGTGAACGCACTTGGTTGAATCTCACCTGTGCTCAGGGTATAATCCCAGCTGGTATCTGACTCGTTCTTATAAACATTCAACTTCTCCGGCTAGAAATAGTCATAAGATATACAGACATATACATATAATAATTATATATAGTCAAGATGTGGAGCTTACTTACCTTGGCAAAATCAATTTTAAGAGTGCAGCAGCCGGCATAGATGTCGGCTCCATTGAGATTCTCGCGTGCACGTGTTGCCGAATCGAGATTATCAAATTCGACCATGGCCTGTACGCCATTCTTTTTGAAGATGACAATGCGCAACACTTGGCCAAGTGGATTGCAAATTTTATGCAAGACATCCTGCAAACAAAAAAATAGAAAGGAAAACAATAAATAAAAAAGTACGAGTTAATAGCAACTTGAAACGACAGTAACAACCAAAATAAAATAAATGAAAAATTACGAGCACTCCCAATTGTCATATGCAGCAGCCGCAACAGCCACAGCAGGCGCAACCAAACCATGCAGCAAACTCGACCACAAAAACAACAAATTTTTACTCTGTCTCCCAAGCCCAAACCCAAACCGGCATTGTCCTGACTAATTAATATGCAAGCAGTGCACAATTGTACACCAACACACCTCTACACAGACACACACACGCAACAAAAAAGTGGCACTGAATGGGAAATCACGTGGACGCATCAACACACACACAAATAAATCACACACACTGATACCCATATATATATATATATATATATATATATATATATATATATATATATATATATATATGGGTATCATATATATATATATATATATGGGTATCAGTGTGTGTGATTTATTTGTGTGTGTGTTGATGCGTCCACGTGATTCCCATTTATATATTATATATATATATATATATAGACAAACAGCCAATTTAAGCATGACCAATTTCCAGTCTGGTTTTTGTAACGTTGAAACAGAGTCAATAAACTTTAGCAGGACATATGTATTGAACAACGGCATATTCATGTATGATAACATAAAGCCATATATCTATATACATATATATGTAAATGTATATTTGTATAGTTGTATGTAGTGTGAGTGCCACTCTGTTAAGCTATGCATATTTGTATTTATACACTATATTATACATTTTCCCAAAATCAACTAAATTTGATTTACAAAAAAATAAAAACATTGAATTTCAATTGGTAAAGTTGCGCTTCCGTTTCCGGCTTAACATCCTGGTTCTCCTGAACTGAACATAAATTAGAGATCAACAAAATTCATAACTTTGCATTAATTACGGAGTGAAAGATTTTATTAATGTATAAATTACAAATTTGCCCACATCTGTGATAGGCAAGGAATTTCGAGCGTATTTAATCTTCGTCAGTTGGTAGTTAACTGCTTTTTGGCTTCTTTATTGTGGCGCTCATAATTGAAATTTTTCGTTTGGTTGGCTTACAGTTTTCCGGGTATATATTTTTGGGCAACTACCTCCCATTCCCCGATCCACCACATTCACCGCGAATGCGCTTTCTGAAAAATTGTTGGCATTTCACTGACAGTTGGCGCAGCAAGCAAAACTCATTAGCATAATTTAATAAGCAGTTATTGTCTAGGGCCAAGTGCAAGAATTTCAGAGAAGAGCCCAAAGAACATTTTCCAATTAACATTTATAAATTTTCGAAAATTACGTTAATGAGTTTTTCAGAAGCCGCGAGCAACGTGTCTTAAGTCTCTTAACAATGAAAAACCTACAAAATACATAAATCTATATATATATATAATATATATACATATATATAAATATATATTAAGAGAGAGAGAGAGAGAGAGAGAGAGAGAGAGAGAGAGAGACATTGGAGAGTTTGTAAATTTAAGGCAAATTATAATGAGTTGCTCTTGGCATGAAAATGTATGGTAAATTTAAACAGCGAAATTCTTCGACTTCTCATTTCACTGCGTTTCTATTTATTTATATATTATATTAGAAAGTAGAGGACAGGACAGGACAGGAGGGTGGCGGGTGGATTTAGGCCTGTAATGGGTTAAATGTTCAATTTGTACAAGTTTGCTTCAAGCGGTGTTTTGAGTGGGGTGTCTCTGGTAGGGTGGCTCTGGTAGCTTGTTTCGCTTATTGTCTTTGGCCAAAGTTGAGGCACGTAAATCTTGTTGAGAGCCGAGGCTAAAATATATTATTTGTTATTCATGAAATTCATCGATAAGTCGGCGGCAACAAATTTTGCACTCTTGTTCAAAATCTTTGCACAGATTTTCCAATAAGCAGGGGGTTCGTGGTGCGTGGCTGTGGGGGTGTGGGGCGGTGGGCCTGTTCTGGAGGCGGTAATTGACAGCTGCTGAAGAATGGTTTGGCGTCAGTGTGGGGGTAGCTTGATTAAGTGGCTTATAAAGGCACTGAAGCCCATAGAAATTCGTTCTTGTTTGTTTTTTTTTTTATGTGAGCTTAGCACAAAGTGAAGATTAAAAGCAGCCTTGAAAGCGGACTGAGGTTGAGGGTTGAAGGGCGACGGAAGGGGGCAGAAGTTTGTGGGTGTGTATTCAATTTGGTGCTCAACAAATTTGTTGAAATGTATTTATATTCAAATTGGGTTGTCTAAAACAGAATTGAAGAGACTCAGGCCAAGTACATAAATATTAATATATTCTACACTAAATATAATCCTCATTATGCAAAATGCTATATATCCAACTAGCAAGGATAAATATTAAATTTTACAGACTAAGACTCCTTTTACAATTTGAAAACTAAGGTCTTCAAAGTAAATCTTGTTTCATTTTCGGTTCTGTTGTTGATTTTTAATAATATCGTTTCCTCTAAAAGTGGGGAATTGCGTTTCTAACTTTCATCAGCAAAGTGCCAGCTTAACAGACTGATATTTGGCACGCATCTTTGATGCTTAACAAGTATTGCACACACTTCACATAAATGTATCAGTTGTTGAAGCACTCTCTCCCAGACATGTACAGAGATATATGCATAGCTGAGCGTCGAAATAACCAAGTCACTTTGTAGTTGCCTTGTCGACGACGGCACTAGAGTTGAGTGTTTTTTTTCCTATGGCAACTGAAGTTGGCTTATGTGTTAATTAGCGTGGCTTCAACACAGCTGGTGGTAGGTAAAGTACTTCAGAGTCCTGCTTAATCCTCTCCAATTACCATCTAACATTTCTGGGGAAACTGCAAAATGTTCTCCGATTACAAAAACTGACGTTGCCTGCTTCCAATCAAGCGTTTGCCATCCTTTGCGGCAATCCATTATCAGGCCAGTGGCAAAAGGTCACTCTCTATCTCTCTCTCTCTCACTCGCTCTTTCTCTCTGTCACACACGAAGAGGGATATTGAGAAGGACGATTCGCATTCATTTGGATAACGGCACGCGCAACAATCATTTATTCATTCGTTCATTCACTCAATGTGCTTCTCTCATTAACAAGACTCATTTATTTCTATCTTTTCAGTTTTGCACTTTTCTTAGCTGTTGTTGCCCAATGATTGCGACATTTACAATAATTGCCGACATTTTGAGCGTCATTCGGGGCCAGGTCTAGACTGGCAGAGTCCTACCCCCCTGGACCGCTTTCACGCAAACTGTAATAAATGCAGAATATTGTGAAAACTTGCCACTAGACAACGTTGCAAGCTTGAGGCTTGCAACTTGCCATGTTTGCCAAGAAGTGAGATGCATAACTATAATGCGTACTGTGCACAAAAACTAATTAGAAAAGTTCTGTGGTACAAGAGCGAGAATGCGAAAGAGATAGAGAGTGAAAGAGAGAGGGAGAGGTATACTCGTATAGTGAAAGAGAGAGAGAGAAAGTGAGAGAGAGAGAGAGTAGGAGGAAGAGGAAAGGGTAAATTTGTTTTTCTTGCTATGAAAATGCTGTGGACATCGCCAGCTGTCAAGTGTTTTTGCTGTGTGTCTTTTTGTGTGTGGCATCATTATTATTAATTAAGTAATATAACCTTTTTTGCTCGCTGTATGAGTGTGTTTGCCTGTGTGTGTGTGGTGGTGTGTGTGGGTGGTCAAATTAAAATGTGGCTCATAGAACCGCGCAAAAGCTGACACATATGCACTTCCCCAAACTGGACATTTGACTGTCAAAGTTGAAGTCTTTGCTGAATAAAATGTAATATTTTTCTAACAAAACGAAAGCATGGAAGCTAAGTGGCATTTTCTATGGGATCGATATGATATAGTTGTTCGACTTTGATCATAATCAAAAATGTTTTTAAAACAGGAACTCATCTCTTAACCATGACAGATCTATCATATATAGAATAAACAAAAAGAAATAAAATCTAATATTTGGCATACAAAGCGCTTCAGCTGCGACCAAGTGATGAAAGACATTGATAGCCATTCAGGAAAACCTCACAGAACTGTTAATTGAACAAATTATAACCGGAGATGGAGAGAAAAACAGCTCATCGAAAAGAAAGAGGAAATGATATTTTGAGAAATCATTTTAATGATAAATGTGTGGGTCTTAAATCAAACTTGCATGTTTTCAACGTTTGCTTATTTATTTCAAACTCTCGCCGGTAGCTGCTGGTCATAAATTAAGTGCAATCCAAAATACAAATTCACGGAAAAATGCAAACAATAAAGGAAAATTAAAAGTATTTTCCATAAAACGCGGAAAACAAACAAAAATAAAAACAGCACTCAATTTACAGTTGCTGGAAATAGTAGTTTTGTTGACCCTTTAGTGACCCAAAAGAAGATGAAAAGTTGCTGTTCAAAATTAATAAACAGAGCACAAGTCAGACAAAAGAAATACAAGAACAGAATACAAGCAAAGAAAAACGTGTCAAAATGAAAATGAAAATGAAAATATTAATAACACACAATGCGCGAGCACCAGAAAAATATAGATAGATGGGGGATGATAGGGGCGAGGGGTGCTGGTCAGTGGCAAACACGAAACAGTTATTTAAAAATAAGTGCTGCGGATACATTCGTACGTACAATTTTATGAGGCACTATAACTGAGCTATGCCCAGCCAGTTGCAATAGCCGCAAGGATATGGCATCCCTCCCTTTCCCTCTCCACCTACCCCACTCACCCCTCGAACAGTAGTGCAAAGGAGAAAAAACACAAAAATAAATTAATATTTTATCTAGCGCACAGATTCCCGGGCATGCAATGCCTCTACCCTTTCCCTCTCTGGCCAGCCCACATGCATTTTGTTTGGCCATTTTATGGCCATCATCAAAAGCGCATTAAAATTTTAGTAAGGCAGCTTCAGGCGCTCTCCCCCCAACCCGCTCCCGCTCCACCCTGGGGGTTTATGCTGACCAGGCGTGCTAAATATTAAATCAACCACAACAACAACAATCAGGACAAAAGAGAGTGGGTGGGTCTGCTGCGGGGTGGAAGGTAGAAGGTGGACTTGGAGGCAATGCAGCCAGCTCGCGCAAACAATATAAGCGGCTTTTCCAGGTTCGTCAAAGAGATCCGTGCTACCTGCCCCTACCCCAACCGTCGACCAGTTCCCGGGTTCCATTGTATGGTGCTGATAAAAACGAAAGCACATTAAATATTAATAATATTGTGTGTGCTTAGTTCTAATATCAACATTTTTGTGGTGGTCAGTGGGCGACTCTGCCGCTATTTGATTATCACTTGCCAAACCACGTCGCGCAAATGTCATAAAAAATTGCGATTTATGTCATGTTTAAGGCAACCATCGGAAAACATGCCCTCAACATACCCAACAACTATGCCAACAAAAGGTTTCCTGCTGCTCATGACGCAGCTTAGGCCTGAGTTATATGTAAAAACTTTGCTTTGTGGAGAGGAGAAGAGAAATGAATCTTCAGATTTGAGATTTGATGAGTTCATTTCCAATAGAAGTTGATATTCTAAAGCGTATTTAAAGTTGTTATTTTCAACTAGAGGTCAACCCATGTTTAGAAAGGCCTTGTTTTCAAAAATCGGATAATTTTTGAGCAAGTTAAAAGTATAATTTATGCATGATTTAACTAAGTTTATGCGAATATGCCAACAGGTCGATCGAATTTAAGGCTTTTATCTGTGACATGATTTACATGGCTTAAAGAGCTGTTAAGGATAACGGAAAATGGTAAAGTGAAAGTGAGTTGTTTAGCCCGTTTAGTTCAGTCGATAGATGGATGGAATGGATGCTGTCCCACCGTTCAATGTTCAATGTGTCGTAACGATTTTGCCACGGGAGTGACTCGAATGCAATTCAAACACGAACTTCGCCTTCAGAAACTTGCTGTACCAGTTAGCCCGGCTGTCAAGTGCTTGGCTAACGACGACTAACGGCACATGCAAGCAGGCAGAAAAAAGGCAGGCAAAATGCGAATAAAAAAGAAATATACACAAGAAGAAGGCAATGGCCCAAACCTTTTGGCTCACAGCTTTGAGGAGAGGCGACCTTTCCTCCGTCAATGCTGCTGCTTCTGATTCTGCTTTTGTGGCTGCATTCAGTCGAAAAGTGTTGCAAATTACTCGTAACCGGTTTTTGTTAAAAAAGGGCTTTGAACGTACGAATTTCTGCGGTTTTGCCCAGCAGAAATGGGTCAATAAGAAATTCAAATGCAGAAAAGGAAAAGAAATTGAAGTGGCCGCCTCCCTTTAGCCTTTTTCATTACTTTATTTTTGGTGGTTGCGCGAATTTCAACAGTTCGTTGACTCCAGCAACAAAAAAAACAACAATAAGGTAAGGAATGGTCAACATTTAATCGAAATTATGGAGAAACAAACTGACAGAGAGAGGTAGAACGAGAGAAGAGAGAGAGTGTGATGGAGCTGCAAACGTGTTTCGCGCAATGCAGCTGGCTAAGACAAATGGCATTAAATATCAAGGCTGACAAACGTTTTGGACCCCGTTGACAATGCCAACCAACAGTTCATCTTCGCCTGAGCAAAGAGGCAAATGCAAAATGTATACAGCCAAGATTTATGTGAGTATGCAAAATCTTTTGCCTTGCAACTCAGCTTAACTGCAGCTTAGCTAGAGAGATATAAACTAGACCAAGACAAGACAAGAAGAGCTTTGAGGCGAATGAATACAAATTTCAAAAGTAGCAAAACTTTAAATGGAGTGCAAATATTATATATATTTAATTGAAGCTTTCAAATCGACTCAAACGGAATCTTATTTCGTTTCCGGCACATAAGAAATAAAGGTTCCGGTAAGAGTCATGGATTGATACTGATATATATCGATTCTTGAAAAGAATGTTGAATTGCGGTTCCGGTTACACACCCTGTATAAAATACAATCAAATACACTCCAAAGCAGCTTTAAATCCACTGAAAAGCCGACTCACACAAATTGTGTAGCTAAGCATTATCATCCAAATGGCATAAAACTATATTTATTGCAAACATTTGCATAAGAGCAGCTTTCACTTAAATTTAGATGACAAGCACTTGCTCCACTTTGCACACACAATTTGTAAGCAGAGATCGCCGCAGATATGCGATACATCAATCTTAACAAGCTGATAGCTACTATTTGAGTATCTATTAGCATTTAATTGAGCTATCTATGACTCGAAGATACACAACAACAGCCAAGTAGAGCCAACTTCCCCTCGAACGTTGCGACGTCAATTAAGTGTTAATGTTGATATTTTATTGCTGTCGGCAAAAGTCTTTGCAATTGCGACTCATTTACATTTTGGCAACATTTCTCAATGAGGAAGAGAGCCGGAAATGTCTCAGTTTCCCAGTTTCGCTCTCAACAAGTCTATTTTCCACGACGCTTTTCATTTGACTTTCCCGACGGGCATGGCCATGGACACAGGGGCGTGTTGTTGCCACAGCAACATTGTTGCCCGCCCTAGTCGCGTCCGGTCGCTTTCTCAGACAAGTGATTTTTGTCTTCTTTTTTATTTTCAATTATGTTTTTCCTTTTTATTTTCTTGCAACTTTATTTATGCACATTTCCCTTTTTTTCATTTTTCCATTTTTTTCGATTTCATCATTTGCATTATGCTAATTTATAGTTAGTTACAAGCTGAATACGAGGCGTGTCTGCACAAGCGAAATGATAGCAAAATACAAATATTTGTTCGCATTATGATTTGTTTGCCCCAATCGTGATTCGTCGGCCGCTTTGGCCAAATATTCAATTTCAGTTTATGTAAATTTGTCAATTTATTGAAAACACGCGCGGAAATGAAAATGAAAATGACAGCAATGCTTTTAAATTTTAATGGAGCGATTTTAATAAACAAATTTACATATTTTAAAGAGCGCTATTCGATTCTATAGTTTGCAGTTTGCGCTTTATCCTGACAAGTGGCAAATATATATATTTTTCACATGCCGTTTGAGTAAACATTTGCTCTTTAATGATTACTATTTTGTGGGTTTTCTATTGCGCTTTAAATGCTTTTGTTTTATCTATATATTTTTGGACAGTTTTTTATTTTCCTTTATAATCATTATACTCAACAGACACAAGAGGCATTTATGTTTTGTCGCCAACAGATTGTTTTTACTGACTAATTTTATGAAGTATTTTATTGCAAGCTCATTATATTTTAGAGGTTTCCGCCTCCGGATTTATATGAATATATATACATACACACATATATATTTTCCTTTCGTTTCTTTTCTTTTAATGATTTCCTGCATTTATAGCTTACTCCATTGAATTTCGGTTATCGTCTGAGTTTTCCTTGATTTCATTTTATTTTTTTTTTTCAATTTGTATTTTAATTAAATTTGAAATGCAAATGACTTTCATGTTGCGGCACCCTCAAGAAAAAAAATCCGTGTATATATGTATGTAAGCCTATAAATATGTGGAGCATAAAGCCCAATGACCCGACGGACATAAAAACACACACACACACACACACATCCAGACAAAACGAAAAAAGCCAACTCGTTTAATTTGGCAAATACTTTGGCATCCTTATCGCACCTTAACGCAGCTCTTAAGTAGCCAGGCAAAGAGACTGCTAATTTTTTGTTAGTACCACCCCTCCATGTTACCTTCCACTTTGCGCGAGGTTTTACAACCAATAAAAAGAATTTTATGACCACAACATTAAAATGTTCAAATTGAAAATGAGCACAAAACAAAGCAAGCGACATGAAAATGAAAGAAAGCAACTACACAGGACGCAGGCCAGGCCAGAATAGGACAGGCCAGGCTAGGACAAGACACGAACTGGGAACACAGTCCAATTAGAGGGGGTCTGAGCCGCAGGGGCAGCTCGTTGAGTTCTCGAGTGTGAGAGTAAGAGACGGAGAGTGCCAGTGCGAGTGCGAGTGCGAGGGAGAGGGAGAGGGAGAGACGTGCATAAGATACATTTTAAAGCAAATTTATGTGGCACAAAGGCGCACCGTTGAAAGCATAGGAAACGGAAGTCAGGCTACGAAAAGGGGAAGTGAAACACAAGTGGGGCAGGGCTAGGGGCAGTACGAGTAGTAGCAGTAGCAGGAGCAGGCTGTATCAGCGGCACACACATACACACACACACATACGGAAATACCCAAAGTCGGTGAAGAGATGGCCCGCTTAATGTGTGTGTTTGAAGTTGGCTTAAGCCTGCTTGGCAAAATTGCAGCACAAGGGGCGAATTCGAGCGTGAAAATGTAAACAAGCCGAAGGTAAAAAGAAACCTGTAAATGTGTGTCGCAAGCGAATCGGCAGAGCAGAAAACACACGAAACAGAATGCCACAGAGAGACGGTGAGAGCAAAAGAGAGAGAGAGAGAGTGCGAGGAACATGGCAAAATCAACAGTTAGCCAATGAGCCTGAAAGTGGCCAAGTTGAAAGCAGAAGGGCCAAAAACAACAAAAGTTACCGTTGCTACTGCTGTTGCCACACTGCCACATTGCCACTGCCACTGCCTTAACTCGCAAGCAAAAGGTGAGTGTGGCACAAGAGTGAAACTGAGTAAAGAAGACAGCGCGTAAGAAATACACAAGGAGCAACAGCTCAAGCAAAATACACCACCAAACACAAGATTAGAAACCACTTGAAAAAGTGATTTTTATTACAAGGCACAAATGCCCTTCTCAGAAATATATAAAAAAAAAAAACAAATATCTTTCACCTAAAAAAAAAAGTTATAATTTTTAGTATTTTAGAAATGAAAGGCAAGCTGTGTGTCATAAACGATTTCTTAATTTCCAAGACACATTTTTGCAAGTGTAGCGTTAGATAGGGAGAAAGAAAGAAAGAGAGAGAGAGAGAGAGAGAGAGAGAGAGAGAGAGAGAGAGAGGGAGAGTGCGTAGGTTTCTATAACGACTTCTGCGGGCGTCATACTTCGGGTGATTGGGTGGTTGGTTAGTCACAGGTGCTGGCACCACATAGCACCACTGGGCTGTGAATAACGGAAGGACGTTGGTGTTGGCAGAACTTGCACAAGACAATTATAAACGTAATGGCAGACAAGGCAGAAGCAGAAGAAGAAGCAGTAGCAGCAGCAGCAGCACCAACAGAGATGTTGAAGTAAAACTTGAATAAAAGCAAGAGCAAGAGGTATATGAAGAAGAAGAAAAAGAAGCTGAGTAAGTAGAAAGTATCGTTAGGTGGCAAGAACGCAGCTGCTGAGCGCATAAATTCAGACGAACAATGCGAATGCGATGGACACGAATCCCCCCTCCACAAGGAATTGGGGGTGGACAGTAGGGGGAGATTAAAGGTGTTGCCTCGGTCGTTATGCTAAGAAGCTAACGTAGATAATGTTAAAGTGAGAGTTGGGAATGGGGGTGTTGTGGCAGAACCCAGTGTGTACACAGCACAATCTACTACATGGCATTAGTAGCAAATGCAAACTAAATTAAAATCGTAGGCGGCAAGACAGAGAACCACAGAGAGAGATGAGGAGGCATAAACCAGAGTTGCAAATGATTGCAAAAGATTTTAAATGGATGCAAAAAGAGCACAATTATCTGAGGTATGTATGCAATTTTCCTAAGATTGTTTTTATGGCGATTTAGTAATGTAACTATCTGCTAAGCCAAGTGTAATAAAAATAACTCATTCTAAAACTAAAACTTAGAACAAAAACCAAAGTAATTAAAATCTTACTGATTTCTGATTGCAACTTTTGTTAGTCTACAGCAGTATTCTTTAACAATTTCTCACTTATTTTAAATTTTATTGAAACTATTGGTAATAGCTGCTCGTCAATGAAAGTGCGACACAGAAACCTAGTCATAATATTACAAGTCCTAAAAAAGGATTTCCAAGTCTTAAATGGATGTGTATATCAAACACTTCTTGAACAAATTGAAATCTTACCTAAAACTTGACAACCCTGTGACGACTCATTCAGCTAACTACTGATGCGTGTGCGTGTGTGTGTGTGTGCGTGTGTGTGCACATTATACAATTGAGTGTACGTGTGTCTGTGTGTGATATTTGCAGCTTTCAAGTTAAAAGTAACCCCATTGACTCGTCGTGCGTGTCTTGGTTGCGTGGGTGAAATTAGCAGGCAAACACGGGCCAAAGAAATAAATAAAACGAACGATAGGCAGGCAGGAAGAGTAAGAAAAAGGTTAAGCAGCAGCTACAACAGCAACCGGGCATCCTGGCATATCCTGGCACCAACTGCGCTGGCAACGACGTGCGCCGAACACTTTCTCTTGAGTAATTCATAGCAAAGGTCGTAAAAGTCGAGTCAAAGTAATTATGTGAGAGCCAACAGCCAAAAGCGAGAAGCAAAAAAGAAAACTGAAAAAACAGAATAAGGAGCAATAACGAGAAGTAGATGCAAAAGAAGAAGAAGCTGAAGGAGAAGTCGAAGCAGCAGTAACAGCAACAGCAATAGCAGCAATTGCCATTCGAGGCCGAGTTCCGCACCCGGACAGAGACCCATTAAGATTGTATGCAAGAGATGTTAAGACAAATACAAGCGTCAGCAAACACAAACCCAACCCTGCCGCCCTCCCACACACACACACTCAGCTGTGTTAATTGAGTGGGCGAGCACACGTGTGTGTGTGTGTGAGGGCGTGGCTAGTGCGCGTTAAAGTGCCAGCGGCATTCAGCTCAACGACAAGTGGCCAACGCCGAGCAGTATGCAACAATTTGATGCAGACACAGCAAAGAGTGCGGGGCGGCCATAAATGAAGCTCAGTAATTACAATTCGCTTTTAATTCACTATAACTGTAGCCCCAAATGAGTCAAGTAATCAGCCCACGATTGATATGAGCTACCCTAAAGGATAACAGGTAACGTAGAAACTTACTGAATCCAGCAAATTAATTTTGTCTTATTGCAGATTAAGAAATTCTCCGTATAAATTGAAACTTGGAGACTTGAATTGACGAACAGGTGGAAAACTCTGGCAAACTTTATGCAATATATTTTATTTTAAAACTCAATTATCTTATTGAGAGCCTCGAAAATTGTAGAACAGGCATCGAAACTAAACTTGCATAGTTAAATATATTTTATTTTAGAACTCGAGGCTAAACTAAAATTGCTTGGAAGCAAATAAATTTTGCATCATTTAAACCATTAAACCAATAATAGAAACTGTTAGATTTTGCAGCAAAATATATATTTCCATTATGGTTTCTTTTGGTGAAGAACAGTGCTCTAATAAGCATTAAGGCCACAAATGCAAAAGTCCACTTCAACTTGAATTGAATTAGAGGCAAGGTCCTGGCTCTAAACTTGATTAAATAACGGTATTTGAGTCAAAATCAAATTACATCGATAAATAGCAGCAAAATTTAATTGCAACTGTGGCTTCATTAGGCTTTGAGAGTATATTTGTTGCACACTCGATGCAATTAGGCCAACAAAAGGACACGGCAACTGAGTCAAACATCAACATACATATACAGATATATATATATATATATATATAGATATCTATATATATGTGCATACATGCCACAAGCAATATCAACGAATATTGACATTAATTGAATGAACCAATATGGACAGCTAGTTGTTGAAGCAGTCACTACGATGATCGATGTGGGGCAGAGGCGGGTGGCGGGTAGCAGCGAGGGGATCGGGTTGCTGCCGTCACATTTACATCAGCAAGTGTGCATTGATTTGCCTTGACACTTGACATTCGAGTGTAGACAAGAGCGCAAAAAAAAAAATAGAAACTGAAACAAAAATCAAACTGAAAAATCACGAGACGTGCTTCAAATTTGACATATTGGATTGCTGATGAAAATTCCCGGGAAAGAAGGAAAAAAAACGTAACCACATATACCACCTACAACAACCTCCCTCCCCCTCCCGCTTACAGTCATCGAAGCGTGGCGTTGTGTGTGCTTATGCTAATGTGCGTAAAAAGCATGCAAATTTCTTAACAGCAAAAAAATGTTTGAAAAAAGAAAAGGCAAATTAAAGCGCAGCCATTGAATGTCCTTCGGTTTTGTGTGTGCTGGCTGGTCCTGCGGTGCGTTGGCCACATCCTGGCCACGATTCATTTCCACGCCGCATACATGAATATAAATGTGGCAGCGATGTGGGGCGCGCACTCTTCTGACTAGTTGCGGCTCGAATCAAAAAGCCGCCTCACGCAGATATTGAGTTGTAATATCAGAGAAAGCATGCTGAGTGGTTCTATGGGAGACGAGTGAGAAGGAGAACCAGGTTTTGTTTCCCCCACTGGCAATTTAGAAGGTTCCTTCGTGGGCGGGCAAATGGACAGTGAGAAGCAGCAGCAGCAGCAGCAGCAGCAACTACAACAATAACAATAACAACAATAATAACAATAGCAGCAGCAACAGCAGCAGGAGCAACAATGGCGCTAAATAAACTATGCAAGAAATCTATGCAAATTTTATGCAATGCTGAAGCATTTAAAAATGAGTACCTTGCTGCTGTTGTTGTTGATATATGTATTTTAGGGGCGTGTCTGTGCAGTCAGCGGGGGTTGTGCTATAATAGTTAAGGCAAAAGCTCTGATTGTCCAGGATATGCTTGGACAAGAACTGATGATGGGTAAAGGCTAAAAACAAAATAAGAAAGAAGTTGAATAAAGTTCTAAAAAAAAGAATGATAGAAACTTAAAGAGCGCAAAAAGGGTTGAAATGAGAAAAACTGAAGAGAAAGTAGAAATTTCAGTAAAAAAACTTGCAAAATAAAAGATCTAAAGCAAGTAAAGTAGAAATTGCAAAGCCATTAAGGAAGTTTATCTAGGAAAATAAAACTTTGAATTGTTTTAGATTAATGGAAGATAAAAAAGCATGTAGATTAAGCGATAAAAAAGATGCAAATAAGACAAGGGAGTTGTTTAAGCGAACGTCGTTTCGTTTACGCTTTCGGTACAGGAAATTCAAAATTTTTTCTATAGATATTTATTTTTGTTATGGAATTGGAATAATAATATGGGTTATTAAATAAAATATTGAATTGCGACTCCGGTTTCACAACTGGATATCCGATATAAATCGGTATTCAAGATGCTTTGAGTATTCGCTGCGCACAAATTCTATTTAAAGCAATCAGCTCTTAAATTATGTAAATTTGAATTTCTATGCTTGCAATTTGCCTCTCTTTCTCTGAATTTCCTCGCGCCTTTGTCATTTGTCAATTATATAACAAACACCACATAATTAGCGAAATGGAAATGCAGCAACCACAAGGATAACCTTGCAACCCTTGCAACCAACCTCCCACGACGCCAAACGCCAAACGCCAATTAAGCTGACCATAACAAACGACTTTAAACCCTTGCAACTATTTTTTTTCCATTTGTCTTCGCTTCAATTATTTTTGGTTCTTTGTGCAGCGATTTTAAAGCTGACCAAGTCAAAATATTGCACTGGTCAACTATTTCCAACTGTGGTCAGCCAGACCATCTCTTCCCCTAAGTCTCCGCCCTTCCTCCCTCTGCTCGGAGAGCGTTCTCAGACTATGTGGCACAAACCGCGCTTGATGCTGCGGTTGCAGTGCAATTTGTGTTGCATTGTTCAACATTTTTTGGTTACAAAGACTTGAGTGGAGAAGTTCGTTTTTTTTTCTTTTTTCTTTTGATACCCTGTAGAAATGGATGTGAGTAGAAAGCGTGTTTTCATTAGAGTGCATTAGTATGTAACAGGCTTCATTCTTGAGCAGCAGCAACTTGCAGAACTTTACTTGATTTTTATTATATTCAATTGAAAATTGATAACTTCCAGTCTATCACAACGATCTTTGATCATTTTCACTTTGTTTTTCTTTTTAAGTTTATTTTCTTTCTCTATCTAAAACAAATGTTGGCTTAATGCAGTGGTCAACTGACATTGCCAGAACTTGTTCAAGTGAAAAGGAAGAGAAGATGAAAGAGCGAGAGCGAAAGAAAGTCGAACGAATCTTGGCCAGTGCGGCTTTCATTTCCGGCTGCCAAGAAATACTGTCATACAACTTCCTGCTTTGGTGCTCTCCCTTGCTTTTGGCTAATGTGATTGCAAAATGGCGTGCATCCGGTCGGCTTCTATTGCCTGGCTATCAGAGTTCTGGCCAAAGTCAAAAGGCAATTACCAATTGAATCTGAAAGTGCACACGTACCGAAAGACAAAGAACCAATTTGTAGAAGCTCGTTGCGTAAATTATCCGATACGGCTAGTGGAAAATACTCCCAGGGGAGTGCTAACTAATGCGTGTGTCTTAGCTTGAATTCAGGCAATAAACATTTCAAAGATTAATTGTTTGCATAATCAGTCGTTGAGGGGGAGGATTTGGTTTGGGCTGCGCTTGGCTTGACTAGAGGCGAAGGCAACTGATTTACTAGTCGTATACGCAATATTTATGGCACATTTCCATTTAATTGTGCGTTAGAATATTTACGCACACACACAGTTCTTCGAGGGTGGACACGAGAAAAAGCTCAGCCTCAACACTTGAATTATTAGCAGACATTAATTTTTTTACACCATTCACCAACACCCCAAAACAGGCAAAGGCTTAGCGGGCATTAGGCACTAGTTTTTGGGGTGAAAACTAAGCCCAGTCCCCGTTGGGGCACTTTTCGAGCTACCCCAAAACCCAACTGTGTCGTCGCCGTCGTTGTTGTTGTCTTTGTCGTTGATTGACCGTAGCATTTCAGTTGGGCCAAGAGCAGCTTTGTGGTTTGCGTATTTATTTTGTGGTCGGGCCAACGTAGTTAAGTAGGTGAAATATGGCCAAAAGGCGCGTGTCATAGTCCTTTTGATAAGCAATTGCCACCTTTGGGCATAGTTTAGGCAATGGCCACAGATAATGACAAAAGTGCCAAGGCTTAAGCAATATGTGGCTTATAAATAAGCAAAATTAATCATGACCCAACGTATAGCAAGTGTGTGTATTTAGTTCTCCCTCAAGTCAATTGTAATTAAAATGTTTAATGCATGCTGAGACTTGCTTAAAGTTTTCTACTTTCTGCTACAGTCGATTTCTGTTGCAAGTAAAGTTTAATCCTATTACAATTTACGCTTAATAATCATCTCCTCTTTCTATTAAGCTTAATAAATATTAGCATTATGCATTAATATTATAACATTCGACTCTACACACTCATTAACTTATTTACGTTACAATTGCTTGTATACGTAAATACATTTTTCTCTCGCATTCAAAATGTGAATTCCAACAGAGCCAACAAAATATTTGATGCTTCCCCCAAATGTGCCAGCATTTTAATACATTTAATATGCCGCGAACCAGCGCAGCAAAGGGAGGCACAACCAGCTGGCTGACCGCAAAGCCTCTTACCAAAATGACCAAAATCGCCAGCGGGACTGAGCTATCTGTTGGTCTGTTTGGTTGGCCAAATTAACCAAATCAACTAAAAAGCACACAATAAATGAGCTTAAAATCGATCCAAGCAATTGGCCTAATTAAAGAGTAAACGAGGATTGAAGGGCGCAAAACGCTGTCTCTGATCCAAATTCCGAAATGAAATCAACTGAAATAAATGAGCAGCACTATTAAATGATTTAACGGGGCGTATGCGCAATGTGGTCTTTTAGCCCGCCTGCATTTACATTTTGTACCGGTTAATTAACTGCCAGGCGCATAATTAAAATTTGACATTTGTTCGGACCAGACCAGGCCAGCTAAAAGCAAGGTGCATTGTTTTCAGCCAGGCCCGCATCGACTCTGAACCGGCTCACATGTCAACTAACAATGAATAATACCCCGGCCAACCCCCAAAACCCGGCCCCGTCCACATTTGTTGACTGACTTTAGAGCTTGCTATTAGTTGGCCGGCACTGATGACCATTAGAACCAAGTCGGGTGTATATCGCATATCGTAAAAATATATATATATATATATATATGTATATGTATATGTATATATATATATATATATATATGTGTGTGTGTGTGCATGCACTGTTTGCGGTTTTAATTATGCGCCCGTAATGGACACAATCGCACAATGAGTCGCATGTGAACAGCAGCTGCAGCTGCAGCAATGGCAAATTATTGAAACAAATGCTGCACAGCCCAAGCCAATAATCAACGCTAATACCCTGTTTTATACAAAGAGAGGAAGTCTAAGCTGAGTCTAGGGAAAATACAAAAGTTGAAACTGAGGAATAAGTGTATGAGAAAATGTTCAAGTAAATTCCAGCGAAAACACTTAACTCAAAGATACCTTAAAACCAGGGTTTCAAATTGAATAGTTTATAATTTAACTCAACATTATTTCACTTCACTAAAACCCAGTAACATGGTATCTCTATTATAAACCGCAACCACAATATGATTATTAGTTGTGTTCTATTTGAAAATTAGAGCAGGCTGCTTAATGGAAAAACTAGTTGAGAGACAGATAGAGAGAGAGGGGAGAGGAGAACAGCCCCGCCCCTTTGCGATGTTGTGCGTTATTGAAAGTGGGCGCTGACTGATAACCAAAATGTTTAGCAGAGCGCATAATTTTTGTTGATTACGAGCAGGAAACACAAAAGCGTCATTAATCGCACTGCAATTGCCATTTTTCATATATATGCGGAGACAATGCCAGTTTTGAATAGATCTGCCAGTACCAAAAATGAAAAGAAAGTTACATTAAAAGATGAATGGATTGCAAGCCATTTAAAATGCAACAAAAATTCTTGACCCAAAAATAACAGCGAGTACTCAAGCAATCAAAGAAAACTATTTGTCACATTTGAAAATTTAATATTCAGACTTTTTTTCAAAACAATTCAAGAGTGTATTTCAATGCGAATCTTTTCAGAAAGTGCAAGGCAATTGTTGCCAAGACATCTTCACCACCAAAAAATTCTGTTTAATGCCAATCAGTCAGAAAAACGTGTTGATTTTGACATTTGAATTGTCGGGCGCTGAAAGCCTAGACTCGACCCAGTGCCTTCCTTCCTTCTACACAAATCTAATTTGAAATCGCTTTTTTTTGCTCCTTTCTCACTGATTTTCAATAATTTTTCAGTGGCGTCAAATAGCTAGCATGCAAGAGGCGCCTCTCCTTCGGCTCCACCATCTCTCAACACCTCCCACGGCGGCTGTGCAGACGTCATGTCTATGTCAAATAAATAGAAAAGAGTAGAAAAGAATGAAAAAAGCTAAAAAAAAAATAAATTTTGTTGTATTGTGTTGACTTGCATTTGACAACTTAATGAATTTTCCGCCCATTTTCCATTGACAACGTTCTCTCTCTGTCTCTCTCGAACGATGAGCGCGTAAGGCGTGTAATGACATTTTCAAGTAATTCATCAGCATAAATCATTTTTCGAGTGGCAAGTGGCAAGTTGGCGCCCTCTACAGTGCACTTTAGCAAACTCACATAGTTTAACCCTAATACGTGCGATATATTTTCGGTGTGGTTTATGAGAAAAGTTTTTTTTAAGCACAAAGCGATTTGAAAGAAAAATTGCAAAAAAAAAACAAAAAAGTTTGCTACGTGCGACCAAAATGATGAGGAAAAAAAATGCAAAGAAAACACATGTCATAAATGTCTGGCAACGCTGCCCAGGCAAAAACATATATACTTTTTGACAATGTTCATGTTGTTCAAGTTGCCTCCACATGGAATATGCTTGCCGGAAAAACTTTTATTTTTATGTGTTATGTGTTTGGGGGGCACTAACAACAACAGAAACAACAACAAGAACACCAACAACTGGAACAATCTAGCATCACATCAAGTGCTTTCTGTGTGTGTATTTTGGAAGGAAGTGTGTGTCGATTTTACTTGTAATTTGCTTTTATGCTTTATCGCTTGCTTGATTTTTATTATGATTATTATCGTGGGAATTACACAGCAAGTTTTTTTCTCCGATTTTTTTTTTGGTTTGGTTTTCTCTGGGGGCCGAGGATTTGTTGTTTGGAGTTGTGCTTTGTACGAAATTTTCTAGTGATTTATTGGGTCAGCGGTGGACTTGATGTTTGTTTGTTGAATGTTGTCCTTGTTGTTGTTGTTATTGTTGTAATATTTGATGTGCTGATGACTTAAGCCTGACAGATTGTGTAGACGAGGAGCAAAAAAAGGCAATTGATTGCTTGCCTGCTCCCGACAGTCCCCGAGAGTTTGAAGTGCAGCTTAACTAATCTAATCGAAAAGTTAAGGACTGCAAACACACCCTTAACAATTCTCTTAAATCTAATACTCACGCACAAATTAATAAGCTATAGAAGTAGTCTACAATGTGGAATGTCGAAACATTTAGCCAACTTACCTAAAACGAGACAAAAGAGAAGAGAAAGTTAGTAAACACATTTCAGCAAGTTTAGTATAAAATAAAAACTAAAAGTTATGTTCAACTTTAAAGTGCTCGATTAGTTCTGAAGAGTCTTCTCTTAGTATATTTTAAATATACATACCTATATTAAAGAGTAACCCTTTATATATTTTAATTCATCTTAAAATCTTTGTATAATAATTTGAAATTTAAGTTTATATTAGGAGAGCACATGAATTATATTAAATAATTCAATTCATAAGCTGCACATTTCTTTGAATGCTATCCTTTTTGTCTCTATGGATCGTTTCAAGTATATTGGAAAATGCCATCTAATCGATTTCTGTGTAAACTGCTCTTAGCCCCAAACGACTCAATTTCCATATTCATCTGGTGCAACACAAAGCGACTTAAAATCCCTTCTGTTGCAGTTGATGGTGCGAGGCCAACCACTAAGCCCACAAAAGGCTCAAACCCGTAAGTAAAACAAACCAAAAAGGAAAAAAAAATAGAAAAGCAAAGAAAAAAAAATAAACAGAAACTAAACTTCTGCAAGTGCAGAAAGGACGCCATCTAGCGGACGTTGGAGCGTTGTTTAGCAACTGGCAAAGTGCTTCCAGTTCGACGGAAACAGTGTGTGTGTGTGAAAGAAATGTGTATGTGTGCATGTGTGTGTGTGTGTTTGTGTGTGTGTGTGTGTTTGTGTGTGTGTGTGTGTGTGTGTGTGTGTGTGCTTGGCATGCAAAAAGCACAGCTAACAATATGAGACAGGACAACTAGTTGTCACTGCAGGAGGCAGTCACACACACACACACACACACACACAAACATTTACACAAGCGTAGGCCACTAAAGACACACGTGTGTTGAAATGTGGAGGTGTGTGTGTGTGTGTGTATATGTGGAGGTGTGTGTGTGTGTGTGTATATGTGTATGTGTATTTAACAGCAAAGTCAAGCACTTGTGATATGCACAGCACAAAATCCAAATTTAATGACCAAGTAAAATAGACACCAAAGTCGATGCGATGTGGATGCTGCAGCAGGTCGGTGTGTGTCTCTGTGTCTGTGTGTGTGTTTTTGTGTGTGCATGTGGGTGTGGGTGTGTGTGCTTAAGGCGTGGCACTGATGTAAGCTGAATATTTGCGTTTGACTCGACATACGCTTTTGTTATCCTCGTTGTCCTTTCCGCCTCTCTTTTTTTGATACCCTTGCACAGCGGGTATTCAAGTTTTATCGTCAACATATATATATATATTTATATATCTGACGATTTTCGGTATTCTTGACTCTCTCCCTCATATTCTTGGCTCTTAGCAACATTCCACAATTAAATCATATAGTTGTTAGACTACAGGGTATCTAAATTTCAGTCTACTTCAGCTTGATGCTCTCTTTTTGTAATTTTTTTTGTTTTTTTTTGGAATTGGATATGCCTTTTTGTTCCTCACGGCTCTGTTAATGTTGACAATGCGCAGCCAAGGACATGAAACGAGGCGGTGGCAGGAGGCAGGGCAAAGCGGTTGGCAACCGATACTGCCCTCTAACTGGGCTGCCTGTTCTGTGCTGTCCTATCCTGTCCTGTCCTGTTCTGCTCTGTCCATGTTGATGGAGTGTTGTCATGGCGCATCGTTAACTTTGCAACTAAGTTGAAAACACACACACTCAGACAGAAAAAACACACACACACTAACACAGTTAGTACTTTTGGCCGGTGGCAAAGCCAAATGACATTGACATCGACTTCTCGACATCGCCATCGACATCTCTCGACACGGACATGCAACCATCATCAGAGCATCAGCAACGGAGAGCTGACGGGGTCGCAGCAGACAGCAAGCAACTCTTTTCCCTGTCCTCTTGTGGCTGCCACATCTAACACATTATGGCAAATTATGACATTGACAATGCCCCGACAATCCAACCTGGCCATAACGTGTCCTGTTCCACCATTATCCTCCGCCGGCTCTTGCCTTGCCGTAGGGTGTCACATTTCTTAACATGACCCCGTTACCTGTCAGTTTTGCATGCAATTTGTTGTGGCATGCCACATACATATCCGTAACATTCTAAATGAATATTTCATGAGCCCAAATTAAAGATAAAAGAAGCTTATGTTATATAAGTACTTGCCACAATTTCCCCCTTAAGGATCAAAAGGGATGTGATAAGCTTACATATCTGAACGAATATCAATCAGCAGAACTTCAGCTAAAGCTTCCACATAACCTAAATCGAGTTTTACTTTTTAGTTGTCCCTAGGAGTAAACATATAGTTGCAAGCTGTGATGACAGGTACAAAACACACATGCACAAAACTAGTTTATCAAATCCTAAATCTGTACAAGATCGTGAGCCATTTGTGTATAAGATGTGCCACTGTTTCCCCCTCCCTTTTCTCGACTACTGCCAGCATTTGCAAAGTGCGCAGAGGAAGGAAAGATGCAAAGTGTAAAAAAGTACTGCATACTTATCAGCGTATGCCACTTGTCCTTGCTGCCGTTTTCGCAGCAGTTTTCACTGCAACTACGACAACTGAAACTGCAGCCTTCTCTTTGCTGCAGTTGTTAAATTTTATTTTCATTACAAATGCGTTTGCTGCTTATGCACAGCGCACACAACTTAAATAAATACCGTAAAATAAGACTGCAAAAAAAAATAAGCTCAAGCCGAAAAGTTGTGGATAGAAAAGTGAAGCAGATTTTCTCGTATTTTTTGGAAGCAAAGCTGTTGTTTTCTTTTTATTTTTTAGTTTTGCCTGTTCATTTTTTGTAGTTTTATTTCTATTCAGTTGCTGTTTCGCTTGGTATTGTTTATGTTTTGCATTATAAATGACTTTTTATATTTCTGCTTTTTTTTTTTGCTTAGCTATTTTGTTGAATGTGTTACGTGCGAGCATTTCACATTTCAACATTTTCATTGCGCCTGAGCTCAATGAAATTTATGTGCATATATTTGTATATTCCTGCGGCGTTCATTCATGCGTTTCGGGTCGCGATCCAGTTTTACACCCAGGCCTTCCCAGCACAGCCCATCATCCAACCAAAACCTGAATCACCAGCCCAGTCATCGCCACGTTGCAAGCAGCGAATTTGATTTCGTGATTCATGCATAATTACGAGTATAGTGAGTGTATCTCTATATGTATTCATAGAGCGTATTTCGTATTCGAGTCTCTGACACGCACATAAATCAAATGCAATATATCTCAGACAAACATAACAAACACAAACAGGGGTAACAAATGTCAAAACAAATCCACCAAGGATCTTGTCATCTGCTCTATCTCAAAGTAAATGCTCGTTTCCTTGTACAGGGGATTATATGGCAAGAGCGCGTCAAAAGTGATGAAATCTTTTTTGAGGACATTCATTTACTTTCATATTTCATTCTTATAGAGAATATTCCAAATGTATAAAATAAGATATCTTATCTTAGTCAAACAACAAACGTTTGCATAACGAACTTCATAGCAATCCAATAAAATTCATTCATGCTCTGCACAAAGTTGTAGTTAGCATACTTTTGAGAGCACAAATATACACTTTTTTACTTGAGAACATTTTCTAAAGTTGTAAAAAATATGCAACTATTGCGTTTTTTATTGCTCTTTGCAGACTGAATCATTCATTTAACATTCACAATGCAGCACTCATTTCTCATTCTTGAGTGTTGACTGTGCTGAATATGTTTCATAATCTCTTTTTTTTAATCTCTCAAAGATTGCATAACATTTTAGTGGCTATTTATTCAGCTAGACAGCAGCAGCCGCTTAGAGCAATTTTTAGTATGTTCTTTAATTCCATTAGCAAACTTTCTGCTCACTTTACACGACATCTTTTTCGATGTGGCGCAGCCCAAAACTTTAGGCATTAAAAGCGACCATTTATCGCAATCCCAACTCCCCGTTTCTCTTAATGCTTATAAAGTGTAAAGCGGTCAAAATTCAATTAAATTTAAATGTGTGTCAGAGCTATTGTTGCGTAAACTTTGTGTCCAAAAAGTTTTGCGCTGTCCGTTTTGGTCAATTGAAAGCAATTACAAATACTCAGTCAAATATGCGAATAATGTCAAAATTGTGACAATTTTTTTAGGGGCAACAAGAGCTAAACTTAACGCCAAGCAAGGAGTTATTTCACGGATTAAGATGCGAAATAAATTTTGGCTTAAGCAACGAATTTAAACCTCTAGCTCTGGTGCTTAACTTGAAAGTCACGTGGACAAAAGTTTGCAGGGGTTTTCTCGGCAAACATAACATTTTCTTTTTGTTATTATTATTGCAACTGTTATTGTTGTTGTTGTTGTTCTTGTTATTGCTAAAACTTCTACGTCTTCGTAAGCATTTAGTTGTTCTGTGCATTTTGTTAGTGTTTAGTGTTATTATTATTATTGCGAGAATTTTAGCCGTAGTGCAACTTTCTGTTGCATACTTTTTCGGGTAATGGTTGGTTGCCTGTTGAACCAAACACACACACACACACAAACACACTCGCACACACACACGTACAAAATGGCTGCCCGTGCACATAATACAAAATGGCTGCCGGCAGTAACTAACAAAAGCAATTGCAACACATAAAGTGGGCCGTTGCTGAGGGCGGGGGGCGTGTCGTAACAAGCAATCATTGCGTGGATTCTACAAGCGAATATACGTTATATGAAGTACGAGTAATTAATAGCTCGAGAGCACACACAAAAGCGCCTAAGCACATACACACACACACACACTGATACAAAAGCGTATTGTTATAGCTGTTGTTTTTGGTTTGGTCCAGTAATTAAAAGATTAATTTTTAATGTGCGCTTAGTGCGAGCAGCACTAAAGAGAATGCGATTCAAGCATTCAAATACAACAAGTCGGATGTAGTCGATAAAGCAAGACTAGCAGATACCCTCTAGTGAAGAGTCTATACCTATCTTGAGTAAGCAAATGCTTGCTTGCAATTGGTAAATGATCACTACAATATTAAGCCATATACCATCATATATATCCATCAATGTGGTGTTTATGATCTGAGTATGATATACGAATTATATTTCAGATTAGAGATTGGTTTACTTATAGAGATGGATGTATATAAATCGACTCTGCTGTTGATGCTGCTCAAGAATACATATATATATTTTTTATCTTATTTTATCCATTTACATTGGATTTAGGGTATGCACAAGGATTTGGCTAATGGCCATTTCGACTTCTATATACAGACATACACGCACACACGCACACTCATACGCACACACACTTAGCCAAGCACACATTGTTATTTATGCTCCATAAACAGATTTTTCATCAGCGAACCCCGAAAAACTGCAACTTTATGAGCCAATTGGGTGTTTTTTGCTCTTTTCTTCCTAGTGGCATCTCTTTCTAACCCTCTCTATCTGTCTCTCTCTCTGTCTCCCTCTCTCTTACTCTTGTCTGGATTCTGTTAAATTTTTCATTATTACGTGTTCGAGTTTTTCGCCATTGTGTTTATATATATATTTTGCTCTTCTCTTTTTTTGGTTCTGTTTTTCGGTGCATATTAAATGTGCATAGTTTTAAATTTTTAATATAGTTTGGCATAAGCCCATTTCGTCTGTTTTTGTATTTTTGTTTTTCGTGCACTTGATTAAAACAACAGTAACAGCAAAAGATAGTCAATTAAATATTAAACTATCAAATAAATAAACTTGACAAGTATATAGACAAAAAAATTCAAATATTATTTGTGCAAATGAACAGCGCGCTGAAGCGCAGCTCGTTGAGAAAGTGATTATAATAAATAATTGGTTAGATTTCTCAATTGATTTGTGATTATCGTTTGAGCCAATTAAATGCGAGTGAAAAATGGAATCAGCAAATATTTATTGAATTACAAAGCATTACAAATGAAATGTAGAGGCATATTTGAGCTGTAAACGGATTACATTTTAATATTTACGCTTAAGCTTAACTAAAATAGTTATGCAATTAATTAAGCATCAAATTTGTTACATTTCTAATTTGAGCACAACTAAAAGCTTTCATATCAAATTTTGTAATATGCTGCAATGCGTGATTTTAGCTCAACAAAGTTTTGGAATTTTAAATTTAGCTAAAGTACCACCGCACCACACAAGCCACCCAACCCAACCAGCATAAACAACTACACCATATAAATTTTTGAAAAAACATTAATCGTCATTCTGTAGTCGCTTCTTGGCCGCTTATCGCCTACCTCGCCTGCTGTCTGGCTGAAGTGCTTCTCCTCTTCTCCGCCTTCCTTTCTTATCCTTATCGGTGTCAACAGGAGCAGCAGTCTTTCTCTCTGCACGTGCACTATCATTAATACTTTCAAGATGGTTTAAAGTAGCCAAAACGCTTAAGTATTGTTTGTGTTTACCCAAAAGAAAAAAATAGAAAAAAAAACAAAAAACAAAAAGAGACAAAAGCGCGCATAATTAGCAGCAATACAAAAACAAATAAACAGCAACAAAATCAACAGCAGGTTGGACAGCCAATTAGTAAAGCAAAAGGAGGGCTTACCGAAAAGTAACAGCAGAGAGCGAGAGAGAGAGAGAGAGAGAGAGAGAGAGAGAAAAGAAAGGGTGGTAGGAATAGGGCTACACAAACGTCGCTCAACCAAATAAACTTGACAAATTATACGCTCCGCTTATTGTTGCGCCAGCCCAAAAAATATACCCTATCAAAATGAGGCAAATGTTAAATTGTAATTTGCTACACACCAAAGCAACAACAACAACCACAACAACCAGAACAACCAACGATGACAGTTAACCAAAAGCCCAACGGGCAACTGCAATTGTTGCAACTTTGTTGCACTGTTGCCTAGCTAACGTGTCGGGAAAGGCAGGCAAAAACAATTAAACAAAAAAAAAAAAAAATGGGTAACAATCAAAAGTGTCGATCCAAATGAAGCGTTTGCATGTTATTGTTTTTGTTTTTGTTATTTTGCTATTGCCATTGTCATTGTCAGTAAATTAACCAAGCGTATGAGAAACGAGCTCAACTATAAAAATTCAGTTGTCATTTATATGAATATGATTCATATATACGTATAGATATAAATATATTGTGCCTGAACTAATAACCACAAAATGTCTAAAAGCTGATTAAGCTGCGGTTAATGAGCGAAGCCAGCACACTAGACGTACTAGACAGCCCCTCAACGAAAGCTAAACGCCGAAATCGCTGCCTCCTCCAGTTACAATGCTCATGGGGCATATCAGTTGTCGCAAGGTGTTGCACAAGTCGCTTTGTGGCTGCTGTTTGTGTCTGGAGAAACGCGACAAGTTCAACCGCAACACGTTAAAAAGGAGGGGGGGGGGCGGGGGGGTCGTTGGGTAAGGACAAGTTCAGCCTCTGATCAAAGTTAATGGCAATGAAATGTGGTTGTCTTTGAACAGACACTGACAAAAACAGCAAACAGCTGGGGTCTGACGTCAGAATGGCAGGTATTAAATTTATTAAATGGATAAGGAAGCTAACCAAAAACAACAAATTTCGTACTAATAAGCAATTTCTTATAATTCTGTAAAAAAAACAACAAAAGAGAAAGAAAGTTGCCTAAATCATTTGCGTTTATTGTCATTAATAAAACTGTCAAAATTTATCGTTGCTCGCAACCCGTTTTTAATTTCTAATAACTCCCAGGCAAACGGTAATGATAAACACCCTCCCCAATCGCAACTAATTAGAGCCCGTAGAAATAAATGCATAAAAACAATCTTTTAGATGACAACCAACTCAAAATGTTACCAAAACTGGGCAATCAATCAAAATCTTAAAAAGCTATTGCCCAAGGTCAAAAGAAAGAAGGAACAACAACAACAAGTGAACAACAACAGCAACAACAACAGCAACAAGACTCAAACGAGAACAATAACTGACAGTTATCTGTCACCAGCTGCCCATTGGCTGCCCAACGATAACAGCGATGGAATTGCGGACAATGGCAAGGGTAGTCCATATGTGCTGCTTTCGGTGAGCGATTCGGCCAATGGTGGCAACGCCTCCGCCTCCGCCTCCGCCGCCATCTGCAGCTGTAAGAAACGTCGTTCACCCACCTGCCACAATGTGTTGCATGAGCCGCGATTACGTTTAGATCCACCCGGCATAGTGATGGATCCGCTTGTGCGTGGCATACGCATTAGCATTTGTGTGGAGCATACACGCTTTCCGCTGATCGGCAAGGTGGCCAAGGGCATTGGTCTAACCCATGTGCCCGAGCATCGGTTATGGAACGTTCAGTGGTGCGACAATACGCCACATTTTGATCTGCTCAAGAGCATGAAGCGTTTCCAGCAAATCAATCATTTCCCCGGCATGAGCGAAATCTGTCGCAAGGATCTGCTGTCGCGCAATCTGAATCGCATGCTCAAAATGTATCCCGGTGATTATTGCATCTTTCCCAAGACCTGGCTGCTGCCCACCGAGTGAGTTACGTTTCAGATTTGAGAGATATTTTTCTCTTGCTTTTGACACTTACCTATGATCTATGGTGTTAGTGCCTACGATGTGGCTGTTTATGCCAGCAGACACAAGCGCACCTTTATTCTCAAGCCGTATTCATCGGGCCAGGGACGTGGCATTTGGCTGACCAACAATCTGCAGACTGTGGGCAGACAGGAGAAGCTCATTTGTCAGACTTACATCGAAAGGGTGAGTGAAAAGCATATCAAGCATTCTTTCCTTCCTCTCACATTATCCATCCAGCCACTGCTTATCGATGGCTTCAAGTTTGATTTGCGTGTTTATACGTTGGTTACCTCGGTGGATCCGTTACGCATCTTTGTCTACAATGAGGGATTGGCCCGGTTTGCAACCAACAAGTATAAGCCACCGGCATTGGGCAACAGTGATAATATGTTTATGCATTTGACAAACTATTGTGTGAATCGACGCAATTGCAATTATAATGCCGGCTGTGGCATTGCCGGTGGCTTCAAGCGTAAATTGAGTGCCTACAATCGGTGGCTGGTCGAGCACAATTACAATGTGGTCGAGTTTTGGGCATCTGTCGATGATGCCATTATCAAAACGCTGATTAGTGCATGGCCCGTGCTGAGGCACAATTATCAGTTGTGCTTCCCCAAGCACAATAAGATTCAGGCATGCTTTCAACTGTTGGGCTTTGATATCCTGGTCGACTGGAAACTCAAGCCATATATCCTGGAGGTGAACCATACGCCGAGTCTGATGGGTGGCGAACGGGTGGATTTGGAGGTGAAGCGACCACTGATAAAGGACACCTTGAATTTGATAAGCGCTCCGCTGGTGGATAAGGAGGAGATCATAAGGGAGGATCGTGCCTTGCTCAGGGATCGTTTAATGCGGCAGGCGAATCGCAGACGTGTCGAAATCCCCCCCAAAAGAACCCCACCGGAGCAACAGAGAGCCGCTGGTGGTGCTGACGTTAATCAGGCATGCTCCCTGAGTGCTTTGACACAGCAGATTGCCTGGGAGGAGAGTCATATGGGCAACTATCGACGCATTATGCCGCCAACAGATGCCGCTCGACACAATTACTATTTAAAGTTTTACAATCAGTTCAAGCAAGTGTCTCCGTTCAAGGAGACGATCTCGAATCAAAGTCACACACGGATCAAGGATCGCGAGCAGTTGAGGCAACAACAATTGCAGGAGCAGCTCCAAGACAAACACGAGCAATTGCAGCAGCGCATAGAAAAGCAGCTGGTTGCGCGGCACAAACTACAGCAACAGAGATCGAAAGAGCGAGCGATGGGCATTTGGCAAATGCTCAACAAACGCCAATTCGAACTAACAAGCATAAGACAAAACAGGATAGGAGCAGAAACAAAGGGGGCAACTGAGACGCAAACGCCAGCCAAATCCACAACAAATGAGGTTGCCAACAAGAACAACAGCAACAACAAGTTGCAGCGTTTTAAGCGCAAACGCAGTCTGGTTTGTGTCAGTGCACGACGACAGCGTCAACTGCAGTGCCAGCAGCGACGTACTCGACTCCTGGAATGGGAATCGCGCCAGGATGCCGAGTTTCTCGTCAAGCACAGCATTGCGGCGAGCAGCTCAAATGTTTTGTTAGCCAACGAAAATAGCAACAACCAGCAGCAACCAAACAACAATTACAACAACGAAGAGGCCAATAAAGAAAAGTTGGTTACCAAAAAAGCGTTGAACAAGCATTGGTTGCCCGACTCCATCCATGAGTCGGATAAACAACTGGAGGCCGAATGGCGCTCAGAAAGAACAACAGCTGTTAATGGTAGGCAACTCCAGGAGCTGGTGAGTTGAACAATCGAATCATGTTGCAATCCAAATTGTTTATAAAAATCAAATATATTTAAATTGTTAATGTTTTATGCATTGCAACTGGGCATTCTTAATTCAGCACACTACTTGTGCGATTTTCTTTTCTTCTTTTTTTTTTGTAGTTTCCAAGTCTGAGTAACTTTATCAATCTCCATTCTAGTTTTTCCATGAAATGTATGAGCGTGGCAATCTAACCAAAAATGATATCAATCTCTTCCCAACTCTTCTGTATCGCATACTAACGGCCAAAATGAATGAAGTCAATGTCAGTTAATAGTAAGACTTTAAATTTAAGTTAACAAGAGCAAAAGTATCGTAATTCAATTATATTTTCAGCACAACATTTATTTATTTATCAAGGTGTAAATACTGTGAAGGAAAACAAAGAAAGAAAGAAAACGATTTTCGAAGTACAAAATTTGTTGTGCATATTCATAATTATTAATAATAATAAAAAAGAGTACATGTCTATAATTCCATGCTGACAACTGTTCTGAACTATTGAAATCCATAAAAATACGCAGACTAACAATCCAATTGCAATTTTCATACACAACTCGACTAACTTTTGTTTGTTGTCAGTCTTTAAAACTCAATCTTAAACACACTTCCCACAGCAATAAGCATATTAAGCTGATTCGTATCCTTGCAAGGATATTTATTGATATTTTGTTGCCCCAAAACCCATAAAACATGTTTTTTGCAGACATAACATAGACCATTATAAAAAAAAGAGACTCATATGAGAAGCTAGAAAAAAGCCATCGATTTGTCAAAGGCATAGCCGGCGACAATGCGATATGGCTCTCCAACTTCGCCCCCTAACAGCAACCCCAACAAATACTTATAACCCCACACACTCGCGCACACACACACACACACACACACACACACACACACACTCACACACACTCACACACACACACACACACACACACACACACACACACACACACACACACACAATGGGCCACAAAGCTGAGCCACTAACATCTTGCGCTTTGATGGCATCGCATGCATAAACAAAATGCAACACACAATACGCGACTGGCAGCTGCCTCCCTTGTGAGCTAAGCTTCGAGTTGGGTGTTAGTCTTCAAACTTGCATTATTGAAAACTGTAGAGTCGGTTATATCGCATATATATACAATATGCAAAACAGTACCCCCTCTCATCTTTCTTTCTGTCTGTCAAAACGCGGTTGCGGCTGGAGGACCTGCCATCGCCTGCTACACTCAGAAAACCCAAATTGCCCTGCATTTTTCATATTCGCCATAAAAAAATATGATTTTTTTGTTTGTATTATTAAAAAAACACATAAACTGCCGATTTAGGACAAGTCCTTCTAATTTTTAGACTTACTTTTTCTGATTCTTGGAAATTATTTCCAGTTTTCTTTTTAGAGATTGTTTTCGCTGAGTGTATGCTCGTCTATAGTCTATGCTTTCTGGTCTATGGATTTTGCTTTTGCTTTGGCTTTTGGCTTTAGACGTCAACGCATGTCCTGCATGCATTTCAGCAGCTTTTTGTGCTCGTTCCTGCCGCTGCCGGTGCTGCTGCTGCCTTTTTGCCCGCCCGGCTGCAGTTGGCTGTTTTGCACATGTGTCACACACATATTGAAAATTGTGCAGCAGCCGCCATCGTTGCATTGCATCGCTTTTCTTTTGGCTTATGGTTGGCTGACTGGCTGCCAGGCTGCCAGGCTGCCAGGCAGCCTTCTGGCCAACAAAGTCTCGCAGCATACATAACTGCTCTGATAAGCCATTTCAAAGCGGGTTTTACATATGCCAACCCCTTTTCTGCTGCTGCTGCTTCTTCATCTGCTGCTTGTGTGGGGCACATGGGGCACGCTTAATATTTGATTGAACATTGTTGTGCCTGCTGCTGCTAATACTTTTATTGCATTCCCTACAATATCTACTGCTCATCTCGACCCCTCCTCTCTTCTCTTATCTTTTCTTCTTGCTCTTTGCTATTGTGGTGATCAGCTTAAAGTTAAAGTTGGGCGGCGTACGCGCAAAGTTTTCGTTTTCCCCTGCACTTTCCACATATGCGCACAAAATTTTCCTTTTGATGCTTTTAGTGTCGTCTTATTAAAAAGTTTTTAATCTTATCTACGCCTGCATCTACGCCCCCCCCCCCCCCCCCCCCCCACACACAAGACTTACTGTCTTTTGTTCTCATAAAATTTCTACCAACTCAAACTCTTCATCTGGCCATTATCGTCATCATCATCATCGTCATCATATAACAAAGCTGCGGAATGAAGCATTGCAATGGCAAAACTTTTAGCTCATATTACACTTAACTTTCCATTTATTGCTTCTTTATTTTTGGCATATTTGTTGGTCGTCTAAGAATGTTTGTAACTGTGTGTGTGTGTGTGTGTGCGTGTGGAGTGTCTACATTGTTGACAAAAGTTCGGGTTGCTATTAGGGGTCGTTTAGTCTGCGATTAGTTGAGCTTAGTCAGTCGACGTCACAGTCGAACTTGTTACTTGGTCTGATCGCCTACTGTTTGCAACTTTGCCAAAGTTCTTCAAAATTGGGCAATGTCTCAATTGGGAAAAGTGCAACAAACTTGACACAAATTAAGATTTTCGCTTTGTATTCACCATTTTATTAGTTGGATAAGCAGGGAAAAAAGAGCACAACTTTAACTTTGGCATCTTTGAGCAAAAACTTGCCAATCATAAAGTAACCTATAAAAACTCAGCACAAACTGAAGATATATATTACTGAAATATGCATATTTGGCTTATGCGATAAGAAGGTACATTAAAAACCAATAACAAATACCTAACGCAACTCAAGAAAACAAGATTGCAACTTGCTTCAAATATTTCCATACATTTGCTCTCCTCGCAAATACTCAAGTCATAAAAATTGTAATGCAGATATTTCGGTATATATATATTGAGGTGTTTGCACTACTCAAACATATGTATCTATCTTATGTATTACACGCGTTTCCTTATACACTCTTCATCTTATCAGCCATAAAGCATAATGTGCTCTTAATCTTCATTTGCACTGGGATAACAACAACAGCAACAACAACACCAAGAAAATTACGACAGAGCCAAGCTGTGAAATGTATGTAAATCCAGTAAGAGAGAAAGAGAGAGGGTCTGGTGGAATTCCAGCTGGAGAAAGAAGCCTTTTAATTTGTGCCATAAAGTCAGAAAAGGAATTGCTTAATTCCATGACAAACACTCGGCAGCAACAGAGAAGCAGCAGCAACAGCAGCAACAGCAGCAGCAGCAACAGCTAAGTGCATCTAAAGGATATGCGAGTCGGCATCCAGTCAGAGCACAGCATCCAAAATCCCACGGCGATGACTTAAATCAACAAAAGATTTATGCCAGACACAGCTTCCGATTGAGGGGGGCAAGCCAGGCGTATATATGTATATAAGTATATATATAAATCCAGCAAGCTGGACTTAATGCCACACTATACAGACAGCAAGTGCAACAGCAACAGCAACACCACGAAAATAATGCTCAGCAAAATGTCAGTCAGTCAGAAAGGCAGATATGGAACAGAGTGGGGAGAGGAGGAGAGGGGAGGGGAGGGGAGGGGTAGGTTGGATTTGGGTTGTGGGTGGGGTGTACTCCCTCTCCCTCTCCCTCCACCCTCTTACGTTGGAGTCGCAAATGGTTTTTGCTTTTTTCTGCCAGTTTTGTTGTATATGCGAATTAACATGTCTGCTCCGAGACTGAAGCCTGTGCTCTATATCCCTGGCAATATCCAGGGCTATGTAGCACAGTCCTCTCTATATATACATATGTCAACCAGTGTATACACATACGTCTATATTTATATAACACTGACTGTGTTTGGACTGGCACAAATAATTTGCAGTTTTACAGTTTTTCACCGCTTTTATGCTGCATGTTTTCCACTTCACAGGATTTTATGTGCCACTATGCTCGACTCAAGTGTTGGAAAATACAATTGCCAGCACACATGGCACACTCACTAACTCACACATGCACACACACACACGCACTCACACACATGCACTGTGAGAAAAAAACATTTCCGCATTTGTTTTGTTGTTAGTTTGTATTCTTTTCTTTTTTTTGTGTTGTGCCGCCAAATGTTTTGCCTTTGCTAAAAAGACAATAAACTGTGTCAGTGCAGGCCAACAAAAGTGTGAACGTGCGTACGTTGAGATACCCTGTAAGCATATATAGTAGATATGGGGCATATAATTTCTGTGGATTATTATAACTAAGAATTTTATGGAGATCTGGCAGATAGGAAAATTTGCATACGTTTTTCTCAAACGATCTTGTTGACATCTTTTGCAAAGGATTAATATTATGTCAAAGTTTAAGCATTTACGATTAGGAATATATATATTTTAAATTGTGGCTGCTATCGATATCACCGAGAACAGCTCGACCAGACAGACAGTTATGGCTAGACTCGGCTCTAAATCGTAATCAAGAATATATATACCTAATGGGGTCGTATATGCTTCCTTCTGCTTGTTACATTCTTGGTACAATTTCATTTTCGACATTTTTACCAGGATATAAAAAGTGGAAATTTACTTAGAAACTTTTCCCGTCTTCCGCATTACAGCATTACAGAAAATGTGTGCTTATTATGTGTACAAAATTACGCTCAAAGTTTTGCAGCAATCTTACTTAAATATTCCAAATAATTTGTTTATTTTTAAAGTCAAAGTTTGGCAAACACAACACTTATTATCATAATCAATCCATTATAGGGTATTACAGATGTGAGCTAAACATTCGTAATATTCAACATTCTTAAATGAATCTGTAACAGTATTTGTTTTGCCTGCTGCATTCTGCATCCGTTTTTGTATCTGTGTCTCGCTTTTAAGCAGCATGGAAAATCCTTGAGTACTTTATGCATTTTGCATGCATTTTTGTTGCATTCTTTTTTTTTTTAATTGCTGTTGATTCTTCTGCTGTTGCTATTGCTGCAGGTTGTTGCACGTCTAACAATGCAAGCTGACTAAACACTTGGCTTAAATATACACACACGCAAGACACACACACACACGCACACACACTTAAGACTTATCCGTATTGCATATTTGTTGCTGTTTTAAAATATCACACAATTTTCCGGCCAGTTTGTAGCTAAAAAGTAACACATATTCGCCACAAAGCCAGTGTGGCGCCCCCGAAGTGTCCACAAAAGGCAAACACACATGCCCCGCGCCCTGTGCCCCCCTTTGCCACAGCCAATGAAAATCCCACACAGAAAAACATAAACAAAATCAACACTAGCAACCCGAAAGCTTCTTCCAGCTGCCAGCTTTAGCTGCCACTCTGCACCGGCAACAGTGTGGCAAATAACTGTTGTCGCACCATAGACCACACACTCTTACCACATATACATAGACAAACAAATATATATATATTTCTATATATGTATATATAGATATATTATATGTATGCATATATCCTGCTTGTTGAGCTGTGCTCAAGTGTGCGACAAGTTTTGCAGACACTCACAACAAATTGCCATGGATTTTCCGTTTTTCATCGCCTTTGCCAAAAAAAAAAAAGAAAAGAAGGAAAACTTTGCGACAAAGTAGCTTTAAAATACTACTATTAAAAAAAAAACTATGATTGGCAGAGAAATACCCCTCCTGTGCCACTGTGAAAAGCAGGCTGAATACATTTTTCTAACCAAATTTTATGTTCGATAAGGCTTCAACGACTTATGCTTAACAGCGGATAGATATATAAATAAATGTATATATAATATCAAGGATCAAAGTCGTTCCTAACTGCCAATTGCTTCATCGCATACTCCATTTCAACTCCCTTGCAGGGTACACAAATATGCTGTGCGGTTTATGGTTCAGACTAAAGAATAAGCTTTATCATCAGCAGCAGTGGTAATGATGACAACAAAATGGTTATATACATATAAATAAATATGAATATAGTAAGGTCTAGCATAGTATGTGAAAGCAAATTCGATATAGATAGAAGTAGCGAACAAATATTTTTTGGTGTGTACTTACAACTGTGATGGGATAGAAGGGATTTATGATAGTGAAGAGTAGAATGTGATTTGGCCGTGTAGTCTCAGGACGCTTTCTCCTTAGGTCGTCATTTGACTTGTTCAGTAGTGCTTGCTGCTGATTCTGATTTTGTGTGGACTGTAAAGAGTTCAGATATATAGATATATATATATATATATAAGTATTATTTGTATTATTTTATTTTTTTTATTGTGCATGTGTGTAATAATAAATATAACATTAAGATCAAAACCCAAGCGAAGATCAAAACCCATAAATCAACATTACGTTACTGCAAATTTAAACAATTGAGCCCACAATGAACGCAACTGCCTCAAATTTCCTTGTCAGATAGCTGCCCATGAGAAAAATCGCCGACGATTTGAATACCATGCAATAGAATTGTTCATTTTGTTGCATAGCCTTGTGCAAATATGAGACAATTGTTCGGCACTGTTCCCAACTGCATATCATGTTGGAATAGTTTGTTTGTTTTTTCAAAGAAAAGTGCTTAAGGATTTCTGTTTAGCATGCTCTCAAACCGAATCGGTTTCAGTTGCCCTCTCAATCGTTCAATTTCAGTTAATAGTATCGGTTCCGGTTAAATTGACTGATGTTAAGGCATCTGGTAATCTGAAATTTCAGTTATACGCTTCTTGTTCTCAATGCAGATCGTTCGATTTTAGTTAACGGTTTGATTTGCCGGCTTATAACGTAGTATTTACTTTGTACTTTTGTACATAACTTGATTTTTAATTTATTTACAGAAAATTTTGTATATATATAAATAGGCTAGTAGTGCTCGTAATCAAGTGAGGCTTCATTTTTTTTTTTTTGCTTTTTGTTTTCTACTTTTTGAAAGTGACTTGAAATTCTGAGTATTGTGTATAAAAAAGTATTGATTCTGGGCTTTGAAGGAATCGGAATTAATCGGGTTTCCTTAAGTTAGTCGCCATCAGTCTCTATCTAAATCTCATTTTCTCTAACTCCCTCCATTTTCCTGTATATGTCTCTAACTCCTCTATCTCCGTCATATCTCTCTCTCTATATATCTCCCTCTACATTCCCCTACATCAATACATATCCTCTATCTATCTCTATCTAACTCTTTCTTCCTCTCTCTCTATGCATATACGCCCCTCAAGATTTGGTGCTCTAGCTCCCTATCTTTCCACGTCCAGCTCTCTCTCTCTCTCTCTCCATCTCTGTTCTTTTCTGTCTTGCTAAATACATGTAATCAATGCATTAATAGTCTTTTAGCCATTAGTTGACAGACGGCATGTCAAATCGCACTGCCTGTCAAATGCACGCACATGTTTTCAATGGCCCAAAATGCAAGTTGAGCACAGCTAAAGCGAATTGATTTTTAATGACTTTATTTATCTGAGTAACACGCACACACGCATAAATGCCAAAAACTCAAGTCAAAACATAAAGTTTTTGCATAAGTTTTTCACGTTAATTGACGCTGTCAGCAAAATGTTTAAATAAATAAATACTAAACAAAAATGTATGGGGAAATATGTTGATGCTGACGCTGTTGTTCTTTTGTTGTTGTTTGCCTAGCATAATGTATTCGGAAACGCTATAAATAATTGCGGAATTTAGGTAAAACATGTTCATGTCACGTTCAAATGTCAATCAACGTTCAGGAGAAATGAGTCATGTTTGGCCGACGTGGACTAGTGGGGAATATGTGTTGTCAATTTTGGCTCATTTACAGGTAACACAAATTTGTTGGACTGCACTGCAAGTGCAACAACAAAAGTGAATGAGTCTAAAAGAGAGAGCGAGAGAGAGAGAGAGAGAGAGAGACAGATAGCGATAGGGAGTGAAAGAGATGGGTGGTTGTGGGGTAGTTAAGTACATATGGACAGGTCGAGAGTAGCTTGTTACGGCCGCATAGACTTGACACCAAAATGTCAGAGTTGCGCCGATATTTGCGCTAATTAACTGGGGAATATGACATGAGAATGTTCGTATTTATCTCAAAATGTCTCATTTTCTCATACAAACAACGAACTTTTAAATACCCTAAGAAACATGTGATGAAATTGGAAAAGAGGGTGATTATATCAGAGTATCGTATTTCTGTTCCGGTTTCGTATTCCCTATAAATTCGTTAATAAATAAATATTTTCGATATTTTTCAGATAATTTGTATCATAATTTCGCTATCAAATAACCGACTCAGATATCATTTTGTATCCTTATTTTAAAGAAGTGCAAAACCCTGTACATTAAATTATATATTGATTATTGTAACATCGAACAGTAAACAGAACAGAACCCAAAGTTTCTGTTAAATATCACAGAGTATTTTTCTTTCTCGTTTGCTCGTTGCTGCCCAATTCGTTAGTGTTTCTTTGGACAAATATTGCTTAACTTACTAAGTTACTTACTGCAATTCATTAACTAATTGGCATTTGTCGTGAGCAACTCGCTTTTCTTTGCGCTATTTCTCAGTTCTTCGCTGTGTTTCTTTTTTTCCGCTGCTGCTTCTTTGACTTTTGTCGGCGCTTTCACGTGTTATTTTTCGACTTTTATTTTTATTTTAATTTGCTGCATTTTTCTCCACATTCAACCAGCAATAAAAACAACAACAGCAACAGCAACAAGAAAAGCTGGAGTCAAGCTCAGTTAACCTTGTTTTTTTATTTTATTCCATTTTTATTCGGTGCACTTAAATTGCTTCATCTCCGAAGCTCTGTTGTCTTTACCTGACTTTATAATTAGGTTAATGGATCTATCATTCTCTTTCACACTCCCTCTCTCTCTCTCTCTCTCTGTCTCTCTCGCTGATGCTGCTGCTGCATTTTTAGCACCCATTGCTGTAGCTTTAATGGGCGAAAAGGTTCGCAATCTCTTACAATTTAATATATGGTAATAACTCTGCAGCTAAGCAACTCTAGAATTTATTCACATTCCAAGAGCTGCGGCTTAACTGTTACTATGGCAATGATTTTATTAGGCAAATGACTCTGCTTCTGAATCAATTAAGGATAATTGTGTAACAGTTTTGAAAATGTTCTGATTTCTTATATTAAGAAGATTTTATAAACTTTAATGATTAAGAATGTTCTAGCTGAGAGAGCTCGACTTGGAGATATTCTGAAATATGACAGATTGCTCCTATAGTAGGGGAAAAGACTAGCTCAACACGGCTGGTAAACCTGATCAAGAATATATATAATCCATGGATCAGATATGTTTGTTATATGCTTTTGCACAGATTTCTTTACCCATTATTATTCCATAGACTCATTCCCTACAATAATAAATTAAATTATCGATCTGTTCTCAATTGAAGTTATTGTCTACACTATGTCTACTAAAAAACACATACCTTCAAACATCTCTATTAACAGTGTCAAGTACAAAGAGGAGATTAACATGTTGTTCACAGCATAAAGAACTATCATTAGCATTTTTCAATAATTCCACAGACAGAATTCACGGTTGTTGTTGCGAGTGTCGACAAATGTTTATTTACCTTGTAACATAATCTGGCAGAGCTCACATCTCGTGAAGGGTTTCAATCAAAATCCAACACAAAAATCTCAACAGCTTTGACGCACAATTTGTATAAAAATAAAAAAAAACAAGTAGCAAGAAAAATTAAAGAAGGGAAAAAACCAACGCAAGGCGGGCAAAGAAAACATTTGTTTTCTGTCAAATTTGCCTTTAATTATAATAAAGATCATTTTCCGCCCACCCGCCAAGGGAAAAGAAACGTCGACGACGACACTGGAAACTGTTGATTAAATTACAACCTTAAAAAAATGTGTGTGTATAACAAAGTGGAGACTGTAAGTGAAATGATTGATCGATGTATGCTTGACAGGGGTTTGTTTGCGACTTAAGAGCATGGCAACCAAAAAAAAAAAAACAAATAGAAAAAAAAAACGATTTCAATTTTATTTCATTTATTTTTTGCTAGGTTATTTTTTTCAAAACATTTGAAACATTTCTGGCACAACGGCGCGAACGATTTGAAAATAGCCGCCGTCTGCAAGACTTTGGGGCGGGGGGAGTGGCGACGATATCGATGGTGGCTGCATACCACGGCGCATTTCAACTCGAACCGCAACGAAATGAAGATGAATTACCCACAAAACTATTCGTCGCTAGGGATACGCGAGCAGATCGCGAGCTGAGCGGCATAGTGAAGAGCAGAGCGAACAGCAGCAGAGACGTGGATCTGTGTGTGTGGATGCAACGATGCAGCAACAAGAGGCGGCAAGCAAGCAGCAGCAACAAATGACAAAATAAGTTTTTGCACACAGTTTGATCAAATGGTCAAAGCACACTATAAAACTGAGACGACATATCCCAGAACGGATACAGATACAGATACAAATATCATCTACAGCTCACACAATGTGCTTAAAGTCGTCTTTGCCAAGAAATGTATGCAAAATAAAAAGAAATAAAAAAGAAAACGCATCGCAAAGTTGAACTGCACTGCAAAATTGCAGATAACGAATTGAGGTAATAAAAATAGCCAATGTATATAAATGGACAGAGAATCTGTCCGTCCGTCTATCTGTCCGTGCTTCATTCCGTCAGTCGACGTACGCTTGATGTATTGACATTCATCAAACTGACTTGAGAACATGCAGATCTGTTATAGCCTCAATCGTATGCATCGAAGAGTGATAATTGCCAGTGTCAGAGATGGATATGGCTCTTGGGCAATCGATGAAAAGCAAAAGGAAATCGTTTACAGCGAATGCATAATAAATTAACCAAAGGTAAACACAAATTGCAAATTGAGTTATAGAACGATATACGAAAAAACCTGCTTGCAAATGAAAATGGTTTTTTAGTTTAGTTTTGACGATATAATTTATATATGAATCAGAAATCATATTCCACTAAATACAGTCTTACTGGATGTCCAATTATAGATATAAATATATTGCTGACTGAAATTTGAAATTAGAATGAAGTTTCTGCATTCTCGTCGTTAAAATATATTCCATTATATGTTTAATCTTAGCAATGAGTGTCAATCTCGAGTCATACAATAGAAAATGGAAACGACTTTCAGCAAAACCATTAGAAATATATATGCAGTTCTCCCCAGAGACGTCACACAGCTGCCTTGCTTAGTATCAATGACTGACTGACTGACAGACTGAGGGACAGACAGACAGAGAATATGAGTGCGGGACGTTGGCTCTGTCGCTGTGACTGGTCCCTGGGCACATGTTGCTGCCCTTCATTTTGATAGGCAAACGCAGAAGGAGCCCGAAAAACTGCTCAAATGCAGAATTTGTATATATTTTTTTTCAAAAGTATTTTTTTCTTTGTCAAATTTTGGCTGCGACAGCAACACGAGGCGGCATTTGTTACTCGCAATTAGTTACACTGTACAGATGAAGCATCAGCGACCCCCACCCCCTCTCCCCGCTGGCACCCTCCTTGCGCGCCTGTGTTTTGGCTGAGTGAGATCGGGGACGTCGGGCAAAATGTGTCGAACGAGAATTGCACATGAAATGCAATTTACAAAATGTTTTCTTCAACGTTTGCATTGCGAAATTTAATTAAAACAGCAGCACCAGCAGCGGCAGCAGCAGCAGCAGCAGCCGCAACAACTGCCACAACAACAACAACAATGTATATTAAATGCTGCAGTTGAGTGAGCGACATGAGCGCCTGCCTTTTGGGGTCTGCTCTCGAGTTCGTCTGGGTTGGGTAACTGTATTTTGGCCAAAGTCTTCTTCTTTTTGTTGTTGTTGTTGTTGCTGTTGCCGCGTTTTTAGTCGGCCCAAGTAAAAACATCAAAAACCATCCAAGTCAAGTGGCAGCAGGCCAGACACAAACCCTAGCGTCCCCTCTCACCCTCTTGGCACACAAATATCATCATTTTTACAAAATAATGAAGCAATCTGTAAGTTGTGTAAACGCATTTTGGCTTTCTTTGCCACAGAGCAGCATCCACAGCGTATCTCTGTGTGAGGTGTACACAAATACACAATGCAATGCACACTGCTCGCTGCAATCAATCATATGTCTATATATATATATTTACATTATACATATATATACATATATATATATATATATAGAGTGGAGCGGTGCTTGTGGAGTGGAGGTAATAGGTGGTAGGTGGTGGGTGAGTGGTTGCGATTCAAGAAACGTCAAACCTTTTAAGTGAATCTCATTCCGACAGAACCGAGCACATTTTATTGGCATTGCTCATCCGCCACTTGGTAAAATACATGTGCAAACTGTCGACTCTTGCTTTGTGGCATGAAATAAAAACATTGAATAGCCATTTCTTTGTGTCATGTCGAAGTTTATATACCCTTGTGAAATAACGTTAGACTTTACGCATGATTAATCAAGATTGTTGTAGAACAAAGTGAAACATCATCATGTATCTATTTCTTAGGCATCTTCTCCCCAGTTGGAATATATCATAGATCTTCTTCTCTGACATCTTCTTCAACAAAATCATAATGCCCCCTCCCAGCTAGTGTAAGACACACGTCAGAACGAATTGGTCCGCGGGCTCATCAATGACATAAGTACAATACACAGTCAAGCACATACCTCTATATATATATAACGATATATATATATATACATATATATTTGTCTATTTATCTATATCATGTGTACTAACCAAAAAGTATCTCCATTGTATATTTGTCTCTGTATCTTTTTGTTTTTGCCCGCCATTTGGCACAAATCTTTTTGGTGCTACTTGGTAACAAATGCCAACCCTCCTCCCCGCAGCCACCCGCCACCCACCATATGACTAGGCCAGCAGTCAGCAGCAGCAGTTTCTTATCTAAGTCGGCAATGCTCATTAGTCACAGTGTGGAGCAGACATAGGGGAGCAGGGGGGTGAGTGTATGCCAAAGGGGGTACGCGTGAAGCATTGAAAATTGTCATTAGTTCAACGTTTGATTTGGTTCTAGGTTTTTTCTTCTATTTTTTGCAACTCGTGTCGCAGTTCCTGCCCTACTCTCTCAGTCTATCTCGCTTGCTCTCTGTCTGGCATCAGTGGATCATGGTTGATGAAGGAGTGTGTAAGTGCCTCTGTATGTGTGTGTGTGTGTGTGTGTGTGTGTGTGTGTGTGTGTGTGTGTGTGTGTGTGTGTGTGTGTGTGTGTGTGTGTGTGTGTGTGTGTGTGTGTGTGTGTGTGTGTGTGTGTGTGTGTGTGTGTGTGTGTGTGTGTGTGTGTGTGTGTGTGTGTGTGTGTGTGTGTGTGTGTGTGTGTGTGTGTGTGTGTGTGTGTGTGTACAAATACACGACACAATTGTCTGTGCTTTGCTTTTCAATTAGAAAAGTTTACAGATTGCCGATACTTTTTCCTATAAGCGAGCGGCTTTAGATTGTCTTCTAGTTTGCCACAGATTGAGATTTATTATGTGGCAGCTTAAGCGACAGCAATCAGTGATGAAGCAAGTACTAGTCGAAGAGTTAAAGAGAAGGAACTGTGGCAAAAAGGAATAGAAAAAAGTTTAAGCAACTTATCGATGCTTAAAAAGGCATTTCAAACGAGTAAATATTCGCTTAAAACCAGACCCTTCGAAAAAATTATTAGAAAATTAAAAAAAAAGTGTAAATTACATTAGAAAGCATAGCGAAAAAGGTTTAATATATTTTGCCAGACATTTTTATAGCAAGTAAGCAAAAAATAAAAATAAATATAATAATAATAAAAACAATCCGAAAACATGTTAAGAAATTTGCCCGTGTAAACACAGCTTAAACCACAAAGAAAAGCACAAGTAAACTGAGAACACCAGCGAAACACACACACAACACACACGGACACATAGACAGAAAACGAGAACAAAAACAAGCAAAGGATGCCTTTAATCAAAGATAACCAAAAGTAAAGCCTGCTGAAGTAAGGGAAAATTGTTAATGCAAGCGCAACACACTCATCGACACGTGACCCAGTATGAACTCTCCCCACACCCCTCTTCAACTCATTAATATATAAACAACGGCGACCCTTTTGCCCGAAAAGGTCACTCAATTATAGGCCCGGCATAACTTAACCCCTTCACCACAGGGTCATCTCCACAAAAGACAAACAGCGAAAGGCGAAAAAAAGAAAGCAAGTAGAAAAAAATATATACTTTTATAGAAAAAAAAGACAGAAAAAAAATGAATATCTAGAGCTGGTCTCGACGCGCCGCAGACAAGCCAAACCACCCAGCCAACCAACTACCCACCCACTCAACCCATCCAGCCAGCCAAGCCAACAAGCAAACCACAGCCAAACCCAACACCAGCCACAAATCCATCCATCTTTTCAACAAAAGTTGCCGGCTGAAATATATAATTTTTTCTTTTTATTGTTGTTTGCTGTTGATTTGCGTTTTCGTCATTTTGATGTCAGTTCACTTGACAGAAGCCCAGAAAGCCCAGGAGCACAACTAGCCGCCAAAGAAGAAGAAGCAGCAGAAGCAACAGCAAGCGTCCAGCGAATACACTGGAAGAAAAACACTGATTTGCCTATAAGAGCTTAAAAATCATTTTGAATTTTCTTCTTCTACTTGAAAGTTTAAAAAAAGAGTTTAAATGAATACTTTTCTAAGCATTTGTGTACTTCAAAGAAGTCTAAACATGCTTATTATTTGTTTAGCAAATTTGAATGCGTAGCCGAGCTATGAATCTAGATTCCAGCTGTTTAGGTTTAATTTTATGATATTTGGATTTATTGACGAATAAACTACTCTCAGCAAAAAATCAAATCAAAGTAAAAGAAAATGTCTAAAATTAAATAACTTCAATTATTGGCTTAACTGAAGAATCTGTTATGAAGCCAATTAATTTTATGAAGACTTTGGGATTGGTTTACGAACGTTGGCAGTTAAGATATAATATAATAATATTTGTTTATGAATTTCTTGATGATAGAACAACTATCTTGAAATGAGAAATTTCAGCTCCATTTCGAAAGCGATTTTACTTGATTTGAGTATACATTTCTTGAACTTTTTTCCCACTGTAGTGTTTGTTGAGCTCTTTACAGACAGGCCTAAGGCAACCCGTTGATCACTTATGACAACAGTCCACTATCCCCATCTGTCTCGCTCTCTATTAATCTTAGGCCGTCTCTTTCTTTTTTGCGTCTCCTCTTGTAATTTATGTGGAAAGTTCTGTTTGTGGCGCACGGCGCAACATAAAACAATTTTCATTTCATACATATCCCTCATGTGTCTGTCTGCGTCTTCTAGGCATTTTCTTTACGCGTAGCTTTTCATGTGAAAATCTTTACTAATTCGTCTGCTGTTGCTTTTATTTCTGTACTCTTCTGTATATGTATCTACATTTTGTGTTTGTTTTTCGTTCATAATTTTTATTTATGGAAAATGCTTTTAAAATACACACAAGCGTCTTTTCAATTTAGGTATGTGTGTAAATCGATTTGCTACGTACAAAAGAAATTTTCAAAAAAACTATCTGCAAGATATACAAATACCATAATTAAGCCACAAATCGTTTAATTAAATTAAACTAAGCGAACTACACATAAATTATAAATGCAAAAAGACTTGAGGGGCGACAGACAGGGAGAACACAGCGGAAAATTATAGTGAAAAGTCATCGCAACAAATCTCCACAAATTTTCACACAATCTGTGACTGTCATGTGTTGTGGTCGGAAGAGGTGGAAATGCCGCTGCAGGAGGAGGAGGAAGTGGGGGGATTACCCATGCCGGTACGTGACCTCCGGGGGCCAAAACGTAAAAGTCGACGGCACAATTGAAATTTAGCTGTGAGATGTATTTTCTCTTGAATGAATTATTGTTGTTGCTGCCTCTACTGCTGCCTCTGCTGCTGCTGAACTCAAGGTGTTTCAATTTCTTTCAGTGGCAAAAAGATAAATTTTCCTTTTATTTTTTGCTTTTTTGATTTTGGCATTACTACGTCAATGCATGAAATATTTGGTCTATTTCGTTGACAATTGGCAATGGAGGCGGCCAGTACAAAAGCAAATATATGAAAAGTATGCATTGAAAAAAAATAATCATATACGTAATTGAACTACCTCAAGAAATTTGTTCAAGAACACATATTTTTGACAGAATTTCACGCGTAACGCATTATGTTGAAATGTCTTATATAAATCTTGGGCACGTGTCTACCACCAATCACTTTTCAAAAAATATATATTTGTTGGCAGATTTGTTTAGACTGCAACACTTACAAATTATTACCCATTAAGACTGATTTGTGTATGGTGTCAAACGGAGATCTGCACTGGATTGAAATTGACAAAGGGAACCAAAATTCAACGTTCTCTGTTACCGAATAGTGAAAAAGATTTGAAACCAATTCAAAATCTTCAACCTTAAGTACAACTTCGCTTATATGTATATACATATATATCTGATACATTTATTCTCATGGTTGGATTTGAATTTTGAATTTATTTATACCGTTTCAATATGCATTTTGCTTCTTTTGGCTGCTACATCGCTTAACTACACAACCCCAATATAAATACACTTTTAGCCTCTTATGGTCTTATACTCTAGGCCCATTGCCAATTTCTATATATAGTATAGGCATATCATTTTGTGGATATGCACAAGCAACGCAACTATTTGAGGCAATGGAATTGGTTTTAGTTAAGTGATACAATTAATGGGTTTGTTCAGCTGAATTTCAGTCGAAAATTCCGTATGAAATGAAATTTGAGCATACTTTGTAAGTGTTTCTATCCTATTTCATAAATCTTCGATATTATTTCCGTTACAAATTCCCGTAATACACACAGATTTAGTTAATGTCTTTGTAATCTGTTCGTGTCTCGTTAAACATCAGTTTCACAAAGCCCTTTGGAAAATCTGTATTTAATGCGCTGCTTTCTTTATTTTGAAGTTAATCATCTGCATTGCCCACTTGGCAACTTAAACAACCACTAAACCACACACTTGTCAGCGAGCATGGCCATAAAGACGCACTCCGCCGCCCGACACACACCACACACACCCAACGCACACACACCACGCACTTTCCGGCCAAGATGCGCACTGAAAATACATTTTGGCCGCGCGAAGAGTGGAAAAAACTACCAGGAAAATAAAAGAAGGCAAGAAAAATAAAGAAAATTGCTTCATGTTGCTGTGATGTGCTGTGCTGGGCTGTGTTCTGATGAAAATTTATAACAAAAGCAATTGGAGTGCTATAAAAAATTACATTTAGAGCCTGCTGAGCCCACACCCTCAAAATCATAATAATAAACACCACCTGCCGCAATGGACACGATGGACGACTATTCAAACAAAACAGCAACAGTTTCCTTCACCTTCTTTCTCCGCCTCCCAAAATTTAATAGCCCAAAAGTGGGAAACGCGTGCTGGCACCCAGGTGCCACAGGAATGTTGCCGAACGAGTGCCCCAAGAGTCGACCAGACTTAGAGCAAAAAACAGTAAGCCGTAAGAGAATGATTTAGTCAAGAGTGCTGAACTGCGAGAACTATACAAATAAGTTTTACTTAACACAATTATTGTGTTTCTTAACCCACAGTCTCTGAGATCGAACACGGCTAGATCAACTCGGCTGTTGTTGCTCATCAGGAATATTTATACCATATATATGAATATGTACATCGGATATGCTTCCTCATTCTTATCGCACCTCATACATATTTTAATGTATATATTGCAATAATATTGTATCTAAAACGATAGAAATTCGCTACTGCTCACACTTGAACTCAACGCAAACAATATCTTTCTCTCAGTGCAGTCATCTCTTCCCAAATATTTACATTTGTTGGGCAGTCACTAAATTGGGTATACACAAAACTCCAACTGAAACTGAAAAGCCCGAGAAGAGCAAACTTTAAAATGGGTTAATCATCGAGTGGATAGAAGAAGAGCACAGCGAGGGAGAGTAAAGTGCAGACAGCAACATACAAAAACCACCCCCTGAAAACAAACACAGATACACCTGAGAACCGTTAACTGAACTCGACACGACGTGCATTAAATATTTGTCAGCAGTTTACCAAAAGCTTTGCACACCTTCAACTCCCCACACTCTCACTCGCCCACCCCCACCCACAACTGGCACCCCTCCCTCCCAACCATCCCTAGCCGCCCCGTACAACAAATTAACACATGTCTCTGTATGTACTTTATTTTATTTGCTTTTGTTTTTATTTTTGTTTAACTCTTGCTTTTGCTTTCTTTTTGCAACACTGTTGCAGCTGTTGTCGTTGCCTTTGTTGCTGTTGCTGTTGTTGCTGCTGTTGTTGTTATTATCTGTTGTCTGTTTGTCTCTTTTGCTATTGTTTTTCATCAATGTTTCATCAACTCGTTTACTTTTATGGCAATGGGTCGAATGAGTAATAATAAATACTGATGACTATTTGTGATTAGTAGTAAGAACTAAAAATGTATTCTAAGTCAGGCAAGAGGACTTCTAGTCGAGGCAGCTCGACTTGGAAAAATACAGTCAGACATGAGCACTTATATATATATATAAATATACTTTTGCTTGCATACTTCAGCCCTTTCACCCCTTTTCCATAAGCACGTATTGTATTATTATTTTTATTTTTTTTTTGCTATTTCCAAAGAGATTCCCAAAGCTATTTAGCCTAATCCAGCAACAAGCTAATAAATTGCATTCTTTGCTTAAAGAGCATTCCACGGAATCCATTTACCCATACCCTTCCCCACCACCACCCCCACCCCTCATCAGCCCACGGACCCACAAACTGAAATATTTAACACAACTATTTGAACCATCCCACTTTAGTACAGACAGAGAGCATTTCACAGCCGACTCATAGCCAGGCCCACATATTTGGCATAAACACACATTTAAATGTATATATATATTTAGATTATTGTTTTCATAGGTGTTTGTTTTGCATGCCAGTCGCTTTTGTTGAGAAATGTGCTTCTGATAGCACACATTGTAAAGCAGTCGCACAATTTACATTTATTGTACATTGCATAGCAGAAAAAAAAATAAATTGTGGTTTGCTTCTTAACGGTGTGAACGAACTGTCAAACGTTTCTGGCAAAAGTGCGCTAGATAAATAAATACCATATATATCTACATATATATATATATATATATATATATATATATTTATATATATATATATAAATTTAAATGTATGTGTAAATTGTAACGCTTATCTATTTTATCTGCTTATATAGCGAACACGCTTCAAAACAAAAACAAGTCAAAAAATTGCAGTTGAATCTAACCGACTGCTATATACTCTGTCCGTAAGTCTGACAAATCTGAAAACTTGATGAGTGCCTGCTGAATGCATATATACATATACATGTATATACATCTATGCCAATTAATTTAAAGAAGTTGCCCAGCAGTCAACCTTCCCATTTGGGTGACTGCAGCTTTCAAATTTTTCTGCCATCGATTTTCTAGACTGTCCGTAGTTGTAACAGTACAATATGTCTGATCCAGGTATGGACGAGTATATATATATATATCTATATATATATATAGATATTCCAAGTTAATAGTCTCTAAGCCAATATACTCCACCAGCTTTAGTACCAGTGAATACAAAACCAATTGTCATGGTTCGCTGCTTTAAATGCAATCAGCAATGCCAAATGGGGTTAACGTTACAGTTATTTTATAGGTCTATATAATAATTCATATATATATATATATGAAATAGTATAGCATACCGCATATTCTTTAAACATATGTCTGCTATCGACTGCGTTGTTTATCGGTAGAAAACGTGAGTTTAAACAAATTAAACAATCGCTTCCGGTTGAAATATGTTTTATATGCATGCACAAAGCACCTGCCAACAAGTGATAAAGACGACGAATTAAAATGCCACAGATTGAAAGTGTTGAGCTTAGAACTTGACTATATCTTTGAACTTGACTATATTCATTTTAATATATATATAGATACAGAGAGAGAGACAAAGAGAGAGAGAGAGAGAGAGAGAGAGAGAGAGAGCTACGAATGATATATCTCCTTTCTTTACGATGACATTTACAGTGTAAACATAAATCGCTGGTGCGACATGTTCTTTGGAGCTGATTTTAAAGTCAAATATATTTCAATTTTGAAGGATGGAAATGAATGGTTGATTGATTGATGAATTCTAAATACATTTTCTATTTATTTATAATCTCAAGCGAAAATGTAAGACATAAACAAATGTTCTAAGAGCTTAAGTCGATTGGCTCTGCCAGCTTGAGAAAATTTCACATCAAAAACATTGAAAACAAACCTAGATTTTTCCCCACCCCAATCGAAGTCATGTTGATTGCAAAAATTATGAATCTATATCATATACACATTTAATGTAACGGTTTCCTGTCCTAAATTGAGTTCTTTTCAAATCTATCCCCATATGTACATATAGAAGGAATCATGAATTTGAAAAGTAAGCATTTGGCGAAGGGTCTTATGCTGAATTTGCATATTCCGTTTTCTCATTGCGATTCATTCAACAATTTCAACTCGCATCTACGGATTATTGAAATATATTATGGATTTAATGGGAAAAGCAAGTCTGTACTCATGAATTAATGTTTCGGTTACAACTTCTTTGAATACTACTCAATTAAGCCACACAGTGCAGAAATATTAATTGACTCCATTAAAAGCGTATAAAACCGTATTCATTATTTATGAAAATTTACTTTAACTTTCATTTTTTACAACATACCATAAATGAATTAATAAACATCAAGCGACAGCATTGAAAAACTTACCTATAAAGAAAAAAATGTAAAGAAACATTAATAAAAAATATATTTATATCATATTTTTTAGTTGCATTAAACATTTAAAGCGTATTTAAGTTTATTGCTGATTGAATCAGTGTTCATCCAATTGAATTATTACTAAATGCCATTCAAAAGACAACCCAAGCAAAAAAAAAACCCCTAAATTAAAAATGACATTCCCGCTGGCCACAAGAGGTAATCAACTTTTTGTATTTAGTGAAACATGTGGATTCAAATGTAATTTATGTGCGGCATATTTGAAATATTTATGTATGGATGTGTCTATCTATGTGTGTGTTTGTGTGTCTGTATCTCTGTGTGCTTTTCAATCGCTGATGACATTAATAACGTGATTAAGTAAGCGTTCAGCTGCCCTTTCCCCCTCAACCAATGCCCTATCAACTGTAATTAATTGCATTCGCTATGGATTGCAATTGCAGCCAGACCAAAAATAAGTCGATGCGAAAAAAATAATATCCACCTTTATATAAATCAATGTTTTTTTCTTCTTTTTTTTGCACTGACCATGAAGAATATTTTTTCTGCCACTGCAGCATTAAAAATTAAAATAAAATGCTAACAAAAAACGAGAAATGGGAAATGCAGAGCATATTGCGTAAAAATATAAAACAAAGGTGAATGAAAACACCTTTGACTGGAAGATACCCTGTGTGAGAGGTTTTCTTGTTATTTTAAACAGTTGGCAACGAAAAATAACATAAGAAAATTTGTTAAATTAAACATTAGAGTGATATTTTGAAAATTAAAATAGTTTATTGTTTTTGAGGCTATTGAATGTTTGTGATACGTACTGGCAGACTGCCAGATACCCTGCACCATTCGGCTTAACATCATCAATGAGCAGATCAAATAACAGATATGAAGGCACAGTTTTCTTACTGATGACACCCTAATTAACCAAATTGTCAGCGGTAGGGTATGCGAATTAAGCATGGCGCTTTCCACGTGTTCGCTTCTGTGTATATATATTTATATAATAAGATATATATAATATGTATATTGGGTATCTCTGTATGTATGTAGATAGAGTTTATTGACTTTTAATTTAATGCCGCTGCAGCAAAAATCCAGCACAAGAAGACAAAGGCATACATTTGATAATTCAATTTTGCAAAAGGCAAAAGTTGACAAATGCAAATTGAATTTTGTTTTGCTTCTCGCAATATGTCGTAATTGTAGTCTTGCAGCAACATTAATTGTTTAATTGCAGAGAGTGTGGCAAGCTTCCATTATGAAATCGCCTCCAGGGAAAACAGCTCAGAATTGCAAATGATATTTTCCGTATGTTTATTTAAATTTTTTTGGTGACATTTCATCTTTAAATGAATTGAGGCAAGTTCATTTATTTATATATATATATGTATTATATATTTTCATGCAAATGGATTTGCAGCGCAATTCAATAAACGAGTTACACCAAATATATATACACATATATTTGTGTGCAAGCAAAATTCGGTTCGATTCGAATTGGGTCAATACATTTAAAAAGCAGGCAGCCAGGGACCGAGGAAATAAAAAACGTGCAACTCGATTCGACACAAAGCAACAACAAATTGCCAAATAAAATGCAAGAAACAACAACAACAACAAAATCATATCGTTTGAGAAATGAAATGTAGAAGAAAGAAAGTAAAGAAGGAAAGAATGCAGCAAAGGGGACACCGCAAAACGGGTGCAGCAGATGCCAATGCCAGCAGCAACAAAGCAAACAGATGGAGTAAGAGGGAGACAGAGAGAGATGTAAAGGAAGACAGAAGAGCATGATACAAGCACATAGGTTAACCCTATAAGTATTCCAGTTTGTGGAATTCGCCATTCAACATTCTGTAGTCTTTAATGGAATATAAATGTTGTCAGTTATTGCTGCTAATTGAAAATGATTTTAGCTGAGCATCTTTATATTTCATTTTAAATTTCGAATTCTCATTCAACATATTCGAGTTAAACGATATAAACGACATATATAAAAGATTAAGTTTCGCACTTTTCGTTTACGTTCCCGCCAAGCTGGAATAACATTCTGTAAGCTTAACAGTTTAATTTTCACAACTTGGGCAGTTAACGGGTTAAGCGCTGCGTCAGGCCATATTGCATTTCATTGGCATTTTTCGCAAAAGCGCAGCTCCAAAAACATGTTTATATGCACACGCAAACACACACACGCACACACATCCACATATATGCACACATCCGTATAACAGACGCAGACACAGTCGATTTATAAATAAAGCCCCAGCACCGTTAGCAACACCAAAAATAAAGACAGCAAAAACGAACCCACAAAGAATCGTTTGCCATACGAAAGAAGAAGCAACAGCAGCAGCAACAGCAGTGCCAACAGTACCGAAAAAAAATAAATAAAAAAACGGTAAGCGGCATTGTTGCTGCTATTGCCAAAATGCAATCAGCGTCGCAGCCGTCGACGTCGCCATGGCCGTCATGCACATGTCTCAGTCGCCAAAGCCTGCACTATGCTGCACTCTTCGCTCACGCGTCAAATTGAGCGCAGCTTTGCTTTTGTGAGAGACTTGATGCGCTGCATTTGCGAATGAAGCGACGCGACGCCGCTGCCGGCTCTCAGCTTCTGCTTGTTGTTATTTGTGGACAATTGTTGCTGTTGCTTTTTATCTTTTGAACCTCGCACGATCCCACACACATACACACGCACAAAACACTCACATTTAATTATATTTAGCTCAATTTTGCTGTTTACTGTCGTTGTTATTACTACTTTTTTTTAGTAGGTCAGCGAAATTGTATTTTGTGTACTGTTGCTGCTGCTGCTGTGGCGTCAGCTTTGCAGTCGCAGTCGCTGCGTTCAGTCGCTGCAGCTGCGCAAAACTGGATTTCAAAAGCAGCAACAACAACAACGAGAGGATTGCATTGAAGGTAAACCGGCGCATAAAAGACGAAGAAGAAGCAGACACAGCAGCGACAGAAAACTGCATTAAATTTGTATTTGTGATTTGAAGTTGTTGCATTCGCAAAACAAAAGAAAAAAACGAAACGGCTAAAAACGTGTTTCGAACTGCAGCGCACAAAACACAACGGCAAAAACGAGCAACGATCCAAAAAATATGTTCAAGAAAAATTTCCATAAAAATAACATAAAATAGCGCTCCGAAGAAGTCGACCACAAAGTTCAAGCACCTGCCAAAAAAAAACAACATATATATATATATGTATAACAAAAAAAAGCAACGAGCGTATGTAGAATAAAGAAATAAATGTGCAAATCAACAGCGAGCAGAAATGGGGCTACCAAAACAATTCCATATATTTTATCTACGTACTTAACTGAGAAATGCCGCTGCAACTGCGACGCTGACGTTGACGGCAACGTTTGCAGCGCTGCCGGTGGCGTATGACCAATTGAGTAATTACAATCGACAGCGCGGCACGCAGCGGCAGCAGCGAAAACAAAAGCCAACTCCACATTCACCACACACCACAAGAAAATAAGAGACAACCACAAATGTAGAGCCTATAAATAGCAGTGCAAAGAACGCAGCAATATATTTTGTTGTTGTTGTTGTTATTCGAAAGGGATCCAAAGCAATTAAAAGTTATGATAAACAAATTTTTGTTCCATTCACGCACGCACGCACCACAAAAGAGAGCAAAATGAGAGAGGGAGAGAACGAGAGAGCTAACGAGGGAGTGAGCGTGTCAAAGCTCCCGCAAGAGAGCAGGCACGCGCAATCAAAGAGAGCGATCACCACAAAGAGAAAGAGAGAGAGATAGAGATAGCGGGAGAGAGATCGTGACCGTAAGCATAGAAAGCCAAGCGAGCGTGGCGAAAGAAAGCAACAGCAGCAAACTCACACACACACACCCGCTCACATACGAACGAAAATGATTCTGCCAGTGACGAATTATGCAAAGGGGCATGACTTGAAGCTGCGACGTCAGCGTCGCTGTCAACGCTGCTGGTGCTGCTGCTGCCAAGCGATGAGTCAAAATTGACCAAAATTGCGCGCCAAAAATAAGCGCAAAACATTTTGGCATTAACAAATTAACAAATTGCTCAGCATTGCCGGGCACTTTGTAAAATAGCAATTGTAATTGTCATCCAACAAAGGTTAAGAGGAGGGGATGGCGAGGTGGCAGAATGGTTCTTGAGGAAATGACTGAAATAAACCACTGAGAGCAAATAAATGAAGTAAATTTCTAAAATACAAATCACGACTAAAAACGAATTCTTCTTAATTCGAAATGTGTTTTCAATTTCGAATGCTGACAGAGAAAGAGAAATGTAGATTTTCTGTAGGGTATAAAAGTAACAGCGGAAAAGTATCTTAAGTTGATTTGCGGTTCACTTTTAGATAGTTAAAATTAAATCTTCTTCTTTTATATACATATACATATATATATATATATATATATATATATATACCTGATGGATGTTAAGCCAGAACCAAAACAGGAAAAGGATCTTTGCAGATTGCAATTCATAACCGGAACTGGTAGCTCAATTAAACATTTGTTTCAGAGCTGGTTAAAGGAACCAATATTATCAATGACAATTGGAACCAATCATTTTAAAGCTTCAGGTAGAGGTTCTACCTGAACCTGATTTCAGTTTGACTTCCTGTTTTAAATTGGTTTAAGTTTAAGCAACTCAAGTACATATTCAGTTCAGTTTATGGCAAATTGCTTGGATATTAAGGTCCCATTTTAATTAAAATTAACTTTGACACATTAACTCCTAGTTGTAACTGTATCTGTATCTGTAGCTTTGCGACATTCCGCTGAAGTTTCCCTCCATTATTTGTATCTTTTTCAGTCTTGGTCTCAACATTCTTGGCATATAACTTAAGATGACGACTTTTTGCACACATTGGACAGCTGTAGAGACACACACACACACTTTGTGTGACAGCCAGACAGAGACAGAAACAGACACACACAGGGATAGACAAATGTATCTAGTGCATGGTGTATCTACCAGATACACAAGCTAAAAAGCTACAGATACTTGCCACTTACTTACCTGTAACGTGTGCAATTGCCAACTAGAACAACACGTTCACCTGTGACAAAAAGCGCACGGACAGGTAAATAAAAGGTAGACCGAGATAGATTGACAGAGAGAGAGAGAGGGGGGAGGGAGTAATAGTGCTTAAAGGGGGCACGGGACGTGGTTACGATAAAGTAAAAACGTGTTTTGTATTGCAGCCATCGCAGCAGTTTCTACGCTATTTATCGAGCTGCCCCCGTCCACACCGTGCCCCCCTTCTCCCCTTGCCAGACACACCACGCCTCACCTGCTCCCCCTCTCTCTCTCTCTCTTGCTCTCGCTCTCTTTAACTGAGCAGAAAACGTGCTTTTTAGAATGGCATACCACAGCCAACTGGAAATTGTATCTAATTAGTCTACCGGTCTACAATAACAACAACAAGAACCATGAAAAAAACATTTACCTTACATGCCCTGCCCCCAACACCTGCCCTTGCTGCCCCTGTTTAACACTTGCCACTAGTGCCCCCGTTTTTTTTTTTTATTGGGAGAGGGAGGATTACAAATTTGTACGCCCCCATTTAGCGTATGCCTCACAGTTCTATGCTGGGGCAGCTGCAGGCAGGCAAGCTAATAAATAAATTCTCATTCAAAATGAGAATGCGACAACAGTCTTTATAGTCTCATAAACATTTTCACACCCACAACAACAACAACAAAAACAGGTTGTTGTCAAGCTTGCCACAGCTAAATGGCATTCAAAATTGTTTTGTTTTCCAAAATTATGTTCACAATTATGCATTTTTACAATTTTTGTTGGCTGTTTGCTGCTGCTGCTGACTTTAAGCATGCTGCTTATTTATTTAATGTGCACTTGATTAGTGTCTAAACATTTACGTTATTTTAATAGCCACTTTAATAGTCTTGTTGGTGCCACAACTAACGCCAACAATTTACAATAACTAATTTAAATAGTATCTAATAATTTATGCCTTTGCCTAAATTAGTTTCCCAACTATTTGATTTATCATTAAATAATAATAGGGTTATATTCATAAATTTCAATATCCATTTCCATAGATAATTATATCTTTTAGCTTCTATTAAACTAATTTAATTTGTATCATATTTTCTATATTTGTCTGTGCAAAGTTCAAGCTCTTTAGCTCTGGTTAAATGATGGTTATTCAATTATTATTTAATGGGACATTAAATATTCATGTTCAACATATTTAAGTGTATTTTTTATCCTTGATAACTTAATTGTTGGTTGGCTTTTTCCGGCTTTGCAGAGAGGGTAAATATTCTTGATCAGAATCGCTAGCTTCTATACCTACTTGCCCCTGAGTCTTCAAGCCTTTCTGCTTCAGCCAGAATTGGATCATTATATCATATGGTTGTCATGGGAATAATCGGTCAGTTTTTGAAATTTATTGTGTAATTTATTTGTTGGCAGTTGGACTGTGATCTGTACGGATACGTAATCCTCATTCCTTTTCTGCTTAAACATTTGTTCAATTCGACAGTTGTTTCTAGATATTTTTCTATTCTATTCTACTTCTCGCTTTTTCACACTTTCACGCAAGCTCTCTCTCTCTCTCTCTCTCTCTCGTCTCTCTATCTCTATCTCTCTCTCTCTCCCTCTCTCTCTTGAGTAATAAGTTAAGGCATTATTTGTGCAGATCATTTTGTTGGCAGGCTGCTTGCTTAAGGCCATGATCATTAATGTGACTACTCCACTTACACACACACAAATGGTGCAGCTTGCTCTGCAGATACAATAAAGATACACACACACACACACAGGCACACACAATACAATTGACTAACGTCAAAGCGAGCAGTAAAACGGCCAAGCTCAAAGACAGAAAAAATAAACCCAAAAACCGGGCATAAAATGAGGGGAGCAGAGCTGAAGAGGTGGGAATGGGGGGGAGGTGAGGCTCAAAACACGTCACTTGACGACGCTGAAGTTCAATAACCTGGCCAACAGTTACACTCGCACACACACACACACACACACTCGCACACACAGAGGCAATTACCAAATAATGTGCCACATGCACATGTAGCCAAAAACGCCGGCAAGGTAAACCAAAAACCAAAAACCGAAAAAACAACAATAAAATCTCAACTGAAACTGAACAAAAAATAAATTAAGAGTAAGAAGAAGCAGGAGGAACAACAAAAAGTAAAGTAAATTGAAACAAAATATGCGACGATTGCTTACATAACAGCAAATAATGTTAAAGCAGCGGTAAAGCAAAGCACAAACTGCCGCAGAAGAGAGACCGGCAGACATAGAGAGAGAGAGAGAGAGAGAGAGAGAGAGACAGAGAGAGAGAGAGAGAGGCAAAGCGAGCGGAGAGTGAGAAGTAAGCACAAATAATGACAAACAACAGAGAAAACAACACACAAAACGAACGCAATCGAAATTACATTCGAAAAGGGGCAAAGCCAAAATCACAAAAACAAATCTGAAAATCAAAAACAACAAAGAAAAAAGAAAAAAGAACAACAAAACTCAAAAACAACAACTGAAAAACTGATCTGTATACGGAATTTTAAATTGTTGCTGTTGCTACAGATATAGCTACAGCTACAGATACAGATACAAAAACTGAGAGTTACTCACAAATTGTATTGGCATTTTGAAATTGTGCAAGATAATTGTGTTTTTTATTTAGATGTTGAGCAAGTGAAACGAATTTTAGGGCCACTATTAATTAAACATTTTATTAACATATTAAGCCAAAAGTATCAGACAGATACAGATACAGTGTAAATCACTTTGGATGACCTACACTACAAGTAAAACAAACAGAAATAAATGGCAAATTACAAAAGTATTTCACAGATACAAAAGTTTCTTCAAATCAACAGAGCGGCAAATTACAATGTATCTAAGAAAAGTTCAAAAGTACCTCGTTCCTATTAAAACTAACTTACAATTATAAAAGTATCTTCAAGTCATATGAAAATAACTTCAAGTGAAAAAGTGGCAAATTGCAAACTAGCTAACCAACTGCTAAAAAGTATCTTCAAATCAAAAGTGAGGCTCAAAACGAAACAAAATGCTACAAAAGGGAACAAAGCATCTGACAGCTGCATAAGCTTCTCACAACAAACACAACATTTAGCTGCACTTGACAGTGCCAAGCTTTACCTAAAATGTATCCAGCTGCTGCAGCTGACAGATGCAAAAGTTTTCGTTGCACGTAAGGTGCGGCATACAACGTTTGTGATTAGAACGCTTCCCTTGGGCTTCAGTTGCTAAAAGTAGCTCATTGCCGCAAATAGATGCCAAGACAGGCTTTAAACACACACAGAAAAACTTGCCAGCTAAAAACATTTTGGCCAAAAATTTCATTAGAACATAATTAAAAATTTAACGCAGCTAATCAAATTGCACGAAAAGACGCCACTTGGGTTAAACAAACTAAAAGATACTTTCCGAAAACTTCGAAGAGAACTCCAGAATTCAACACTCAAAGCTCATAGTGCGTGGAGGCTAAACTTTTTGCTACCCCAAGCCACCCCCTCACTTCCTTCCTTCCTTGGCGTCTTTTATTAGCTGAATATATATGTTTGTATTTCATGGTATTTCACTCACGAAGTTCATTTCGACATAGGCAAAAATATTAGAATTCTTTGAACGTAGCCGCTAAAAAAAGAACAGAAACAGAAACGAAGTAAAATAAAGAAAGCCAAGTAAAAGAAGAAAACGTGGCACGGCCAATAATCATAATAATAATAATAACAACAACAACAACAAAACATGAGCCCGAAAAATGTTGTAATGGCTCAAAGTGAAAATAAAGTGAAACTGGTTGGGGAAGACGAAGAGGAAGAGGATGGCATGGCTAGAAGCACAAGGAAAAGGAAGGGAAACAAGCATGGCAAATGAAAAACTAATTGTAGCGTAGCGAATTAGGCAAGCATCAAAGTTCGGCTAACAGATGATGGCTTCAGGAAGAAGGAGGAAGACAGTGAGAGCGAAAGAGAGAGAGAGAGAGAGAGAGAGAGAGAGAGAGAGAGAGAGAGGGATAGAAAACGACGGCGACAACCAAAATAAGACAAAAACAAAAAAAATAAATAAATTTCTATGCAAGTCACGGCTTAGCCACAGGGCTAATACCCCCCCCCCCCCCCCCCCCCCCCCCCATCTCCTTAACCGTGCTTTACACACTCACTTGTAATTCACGCAAGTTTCGAAAAAGTGCTGCAGCGGCACGCAGTGGGGTGGGGTGGGGTGGTGAGCAGGCGGGGGCGACTGTGTCGGAGTGTGCGTAGCATACCGAAAACAAAAGGCAACGAGACAGTCTCACTCAGCCAAGTCAAGTCAGTCATTCAGTCAGTCAGTCTGAGAAGGCGCGGCAGGTAATAGAAAACCGTTAGCAGCCGCTCGTAATTGGCATTTAAAAGTATGTCGCACACCAAAAACAAAATCGAAAAAAACAACCCGAGAAAAGAGAGCGATATAGAGAAAGAGACGGGAGGGGGGAGAAAACCCAATGAGCCGTGCATGTGAATGGCATAAAATGGACATGAAGGTGTCAAGGCAGCCAATAGGGGCAAATAGCTGGGGCGGAAAGTGTAAATGGAACAGCATATGTATTTAGAATGTTGGCCAGGGGTAGCGGTTGGGGGGCTGTGCTAAACTCTAGGTTACCTCAACGGGGGGAGGGGGTGTTTGGCACTGGGAAAGGAAAGTGTAACAATTCAATATAAAGCAAAAAAAACTAGTCACATTTTGAACTTCCTAAAAAATAAGTAGACATAGAGAGAGAGAGAGAGAGAGAGAGAGAGAGAGAGAGCTCGACTAGGAGATACCCTATAATAGACTGGCAGATTTCAAATTTGATAAATAAATGATTATTTTGTGCACAGGTGTACTAAAGTTATACACATATGAATACAATTCGGGTATTTAGCTAATAGATGAGTCAGCTCATCTTCATCTAGTTAAACTAATATGTTAAACAAATGATTCAGCAATCCAAACCTTTTATTCACACGTCCAACATTCATTCACACAAACACACAAACAAGAGTTCAATTTGCCGCACTCGCGAATGCAAAAAAGGATGCAATTTAATGCATCTGAACTTGACTTGTCTGTCGGTCTGTCTGACCGTCTGACTATCTCTCTTAACTTGCACAAAATGATGCTTGCCATGCTTGAGAAAGAGATGGAGAGAGAGCGAGACAGAGAGAGAAGGAGAGGTGATTTTTGCATATTATTTTATGCACTCATCAGAGCATAGTTCAAGCAGTTACAATCTGACTTCTTGCAACTACTCTTACCAGAAACAAACGCACACCAAGACTTGCCCCCTCACTCTCTCTCTCTCTCTCAATCTCTCTGTCTCTCAAGCTGAGTCTCTGTTCTCTAGAAAATATTGCTTCATTAATGCAAGTAGATGACCTCGTTCAACTTGTTCCATTTCACAAGCAATTCGCCAGCATCTCATATCCGAAGCTTTTTGCACACTTTCCATTTGAACATATTTCCATGACAGTTGCAACTACAACATTGCAAACGAGCGTGAAAAAAAACACACACTGTGTGTATATATATATATATATATATATGGCCACATGAGATGAGATGGCAAAATGCGACAATGCGCCATATATCAAATTATATAAACGTCGTGTACTTAAAAACAAAAAATACAAAACTACACTTCCGACCTTCGAGAGAGAACCCAGCATGACATCCGGGCCAAATACACAAATCGCAGTCCCATACAAACACATGTATCTATATTGTATCTGACTCGATGTGTGCTTGTGTGTGTGTGGCTGCGTATTTGCCTTGTAAGTAAATGACAAGAAAAATATAAGATTTAAAAAAAAACGGCAGAAGAAATATGTAAGAAAAAAGAACAAAGTATAAAGAAAGCAAGCGTCGTGGGGCAGTATATGGGAAGAGAGAGAGGGGGGGTTCTTGGGGAGAGGCATTAGGGTGGTGGCAGCAGTGCATAACACAGCGCGACATAAATTGACCTTTTTTTTTTTGCTGAAACTTGTCGCGAACACAAAACGGGAGACAATTTGAACAAGCAGCAAAAGTTGAGCACAGAGAACGAAAGGCAGAGAGAGAGAGAGAGAGAGAGAGAGAGAGAGAGAGAGAGAGAGAGAGACGGATGGAGACCGCTAAGAGAGGATGTTGACAGACATAAGAGTTATCCCTCCCCCCCTCTCCCGCTCCATCATTCCCTCGATCAGTTGTTGTTCGTCGCTTAGCACTCGAGACACGAATCATAATTTGTTGTAATTGAAGTTTAAATCGTCATTTCCACCCGCCCCCACCGGAAAAGCGGAAAAACTTGGCAGCTGTTTATTTTTTTATTGTTTTGGGAATATTTTTTGTGTTTGATTTCAATGATTTTCTTATTTATTTATTTCTTTTTACATCGAACAAAAGCTTGGAATTTTGAGAGTGAAGAGTTTTTTTACAACAATTTCTGATGACACACAAAAGCGTATAAAAAAATTATTGACAATTTAAATAAGAGTTTTGTGCTTGAAACAGGAAACGCAACTTTACCGGTTGAGTTAAAGTTAACATGCCAATTGGAATTTTCACTTTTTGTATCAGAAAGATATTTAGTTAAACGCAGTATTCCAACATACAAAGCTCACCTGAGCACATTTTATCTAATTTTCTGATTTACACCTCAAAAACCAAAGAAATAAACAGATAAACTAAAAAACGTACTTAAAATTCCAAGAGAATTCTATGTCAACAACATAAAAAAAAAGCTTAAGAAAACAATAACAATTTAACGACTTCTACACTGCGTGTCTTATAATTTTGTGGGTCAAATTTCAATAATATAACTATTCTTAGCTGTTCAGCTGTTCATGTATATTGCTGACCGAAATATGAACGAAAATTAAATTTGTTAACAACAATAACAATAACAACAACAGAAGTACAAATTGTTGACCAATATGGAAAGCAGCAGTTGGTAATTTTGTATGCCAGTCAGGCATGAAATTCATTTGCGACTCGCCTTGTGCCACAAGTGTGACTAACACACACAAAAAGAAAATGCAATCAGAGACATTGGCAACGGCAACAAGAAGAACAATAAACAATAAAAACAACTAGAGAAAACACTACAATCAGTTGGTCATTTCAACAATTGGTAACAACATCGGTCTACTTTAGTTTTTGTCTGCGTTTTTTCTGTTTTTGCCACAACTAAATCACAACAGAAAACAAGACACAAATTGCATGCAACTTTAAATGGCCAACACTTTTATTTTTATTTACCTGCCATACACACAAACACCCCCTCGTCCTTCTTGTCACCCACACAACTATCAATATTTGGCGCAATATTTAGGGGAGTTGAGACTCCACTTGGCTCTTAACTTGGTCTTAACTTGGCCTTAGCACAAAGGGGGTTGAAACTTTTAGACAGGCATTCGCTTTTTCGTGGGGCATAAAATCTGCTGAGTTGTCAACTCGAGCTATTTTGCCAATTCATTCATAACTAAGCCGACACGGCAGACGAACACCCTTTATCATTATCATCATCATCGTTACCAACATTAGCATTAGCAGCAGCAGCAGCAGCAGCAAATTTCAATTAGTTCAATTACAAATGCTAAAAGGGTACAATCCACATAAATACATAATATGTATTTATATATATATAAATATATATATTTGTTTGCTTGCTACAGCTGAAAAATCAACCCTTAACGCCTCGGCAAACTTTTTGGCAATTAAAACTTTGAAAATGAAGACAATAAAAATCAATTATTGTTAATAACAAGACACAAAAGCAGCACAGCAACAAAACCAAATAAAACCCAATCAAAAATAAAAAAAGAGGCAACAACAACATAATAAAACTGTAAAATGTTGGCCGCAAAAAGGTGGCAAAGTTTATAAATACTCCGAAAAAAGTCTGTGCTTCCACGTAGAATTGCAGACCCTTGCTGAAGGTATGATAATTTGAGAGTGAAGTATGTAATGGCTCTTAAGGGAGAAAGCTAGAATCTTTAGATACGAGTTTTAACATAAATCGTGACCAAAAAGTAGCATCTCCAAATTTTATTACTTAGTTCTTTGATTCTTCTAGTGGCGAAAACATATTAAAAATATATTGCTTTAAAAATCGGTTCAGTTTTGACAAAGTTACAACATTAACTGACTTTGTAACCATATTAGAATTGACAACAAGAGTTGCCAACAATCTTAGTCTGCAAAACCAGTTCAAATGCCATAAAACTCACACAACTCACAAAACCATTTTCGAGTCTTGTACAAAATTGTCATTAATTAAAATAATCAACGAAACAGAAAACTCACTTACGGAACAACCCTCGTAACAATAATAGAGGATTCTAGCGAATGCAACCCTTTCATGTATCTATATCGAATGATGGTCAAAAAACGTAAAAAAGAAGAAAAATGTGAAATGCATTCCGGACTCTGCCCAGACGAATGCATTTAATTAACACGCAAAAAAGAGTTGAAAAGCCTGCTAAGAGAAGGGGCTGAAGAGAGAAAGAGAGAGAGAAAGACATTGAGAGAAAGAGATAGAGAGAGAGAGAGAGAGAGAGGGAGAGGGAGAGAAGGAGTAGCTGCGAATAAAGCAGCTGAGGAGGTACAAAAGCTGAATGCATTTTCTGGCTACTCGAGAGACGAGACGACGACGCGAAGGCCTTGCAAAAGACCTTGTGGCAATGAGTGGGTGGGTTGGATGAGTGGTTTGGGTGGTGCAGACACAGGTAAGCAGCAAAATGCATACAGCCTAAATAAGTGCGGGGAAACTGGATGAAAATGTTGCGAGAAATGTGAAATGTGAGAGGGTGTTGCAAATGTGTTGGCCTCCAGACGCACCACCGAAAAACGCACATGATTACTACAACGAAGGGGGTTGTGGTTGGTGGGAGGTTGTGGGAGAGAAAGGGATGCCAAAGGGGAGCTGCTGCTGACTAAGCTCAGTGCTAAAATGTTTGTTGTTGCCAGTCTGCCTCGGATCGGTCAGACGAATATGCAATCTATTTTTAACTGTCTGGCGGAGGCAACTGCTCTTCAGAGGCTGAGGGGGTGTGGAGGTTGTGTATTCTGAATATGTATGGAGGGGGTGGCTGCTGTATTGGCTGGGATAGCGTGCAAAATTTATTTGCCATGGCTGTTGATGCCACCGCGTGCGTCACGCAGCCAGACGCATCGGCGTCGTTGCTGCTATGTGCACTGGAATTGTACGTGAACGTGTGTGCGAGTGTGTGTGTGTGGTTAGTGGTGCAGGGATGGAATCTGCATAGCTGCAAATTGCAAGCTGTGGTCAAAAATTGTTTGCTCTTGGCGAGCCAAAGTTACAGCAAGCAGTGAACTGAAGCATTCACATCATGAAAACGTACTCAAAAACCAGTCAAAAGCGAATGAAGTGAGTGCAAATTATGAATATACATGAATTGCATTACATATATCAAATATATAAGCGGCAAGTACATAGCTAAAGGCTTTGGCAATCATTTCAAGCTTTGCCCAACTGGCTGACAAGTTCTCAATTTTAAGTTTATATATTTATTCATTGTGAAAGCAATTTCTGCTTGGCACAATTTATAACATTTAAATGTGAGTAAAAAATGACTTACGAATCCAATGGTTGAGTTTTTGTGAATTTTTCACGAAATTATTGATTTATTATTTCAATTAATCGAAATTCTAAAACTTTGCATAAGTGCATAAATCAAAGCCAGATTGGCCCTTTTAAGATACAAAAATTGTAGTAAATTTGTGTATTAAGACTGGTCGCTTGAGAGAACCTTGTGGACTAAAATATCCTCTACTTACTACTGTGTATGGTCAGTAGCAGATTGCATCAATTAATGAATATGAATGTAAAGTAGCTTTTAGCTGAAAATGTTAAGCTAAGGAACCACTCTCAAGGTATGTATTATTATTAATATTATTGTTAAGGTCTGAGCACTGCAGCCACAAAAATTCAGGGTCTCACACCGAAACCGCAACCACTAACTTGCCTTGCCGATCGACATTCACTATCGAATTTCGATTCGGTTTGACAACCTGCTTGATTCTTTTCTGATTCTCCCTGATAAATGAGCTACAGTTCTTGGGCCAGCCCCATCATGACTGTTCCTAGTCTTAGACTAGCCTCGTTGAGGTTCTAATATTTGCCCTTTCACAGTTGCCGATTCACAGTTGGCTTCTGTCCAGGCAATCTTCCCTTAAGTTCCAGTTGTAGTTGTAATCTCGTCACACTCTCTCAGGTCAAGTCAAGTCCACACGCATCATCTCTTGCACAAATTGTGTGTGTGTGTGTGTTTTAAGCCGTGTATTAAAACGTTTAGCTCGGCTGCAAGTGTCTTTAAGAGCGTGTTGCATAAGATTTCTTTCTGCCAAGCGCATCCGACGCACTGCAAGTGCACTTAATCACAGTGGAAGTGGAAGTGGAAGTGGATGTGGAAGTAGAAGTGTACTGGGGCTGGCCAAGTCAGAGTGGCAGTCAGTCAGTTCGTCAGCCAGGTGTTGCTAGATCTGTGAGCACGTTTGCGACCAGCTTGCAGGTTCACGGCACGTACGCAGCTCGCAGGCAAAAAACAGCATTCAGCTGGCAACAAGCTTAAACGATGCCAAGTGGCAAGCGAAGGCGATGTCGACGACGTTGGCCTGGCCTAAACTCATCTAAACTAAACACTGAACACTAGCAGCTTTAGCCCCCACCAAAAAGCGTAAAGAGGCAAACATGGCCAAAGAGCGACATGGCCAAAACTCTTCAAATGATGAGAAGATGCTGCTTCATGTGCTAATTGCGCTGTCAAGTCAAGTGTACGAGTGTGTGTGTGTGTCTGTGCCTGTGTGTGTGTGTGTGCGTTGCTGAGAGCAGACGGAAGCAACAGCTCAAATGCCACACACACAAACACACTTACACACACACAGCCCTAATGACGTAAAGAGAAAATTTGTTGCCTACTTTTGCACGCTCTCCAGGCAAGAACAGCAACAGCAACAACAATAAAAACCCCCCAAGAATTTCCCAACAGCAACAAACACATATATATATATATATATATCTATATATATATATCTATATATATAGATATATTTATTTATTTATTACAAAGTAAAAACATTTGCCATTTGCAATTTTCATTTAAATTTTTTTGTCTGCTAAATAAAGTTTCCATTTTGGTTGCTTCGCCTGCCGTATTTTCTAAAAATTTTACATATTGCCACATAAAAACAAACAAACAACGTGGAAATTTTATCGGCAAGCGGCGACAGATAAAAATGCGCCGGCAAAAAGCAGACGCCAACAACAACAAACAATATTTTGGCTCGCTGCTGGCAATAGCCAAAATCGATTTTTCCAACCCTCAACATGTGGCAGGAGCAAAAGGCAGTCGAGAGCCGGCTCTCGACTAGACTCGACTCGACTCTCCCGTCTCTTCGACTCTGCCACTCTCAAAATACTGTGTGTCTAGTCGATGTTCTGCTCTGTTCAGCTCTGCTATGCGGTTTTTGGCCTCTGATTTTTCTCCTTTTCTTCTTTTTATTTTTTGGGAGCAGCAAGTTGGGAATGAGTTAATAAAGTTTTGGCAAAGATAGCCAGCGAAAGAAATCTGCAGAGTGAGTGGAGTATATCAATCTTATCTAACTGGTGTTTATTTTACTTTGAAGTTTGTTAATATATATAATATATAAAAACATAACTTCGATTCATGAAGCTAACAAGTCGATAAATTATCTAAAATATTTCATAAGTCATATGCAACTGGTTGAAATGAATAATAATCATTCAACAGCAATATAAGTTATCAAGTTGTCATGTTCTCATTATTTAAACTTCCATAAATATTGTCTCTACTTATATATGAAGAATTTCAAAGCAGTTGGTAAATAAACCCACAGATATTCCGCTTTCAACTGATTACTTTAAAGTTCTTAAAGAGTTCTTAACAGTTTCGAGCAGCGTCCTTGGCAAAATTCAAATCAGCCTTTGGCATTGCTGCATATTATGAAATTTATAAATGACAGCCGAACAGCCCAACAGTCTCTCAAAAAAGTACTCGCCGCCTGATAAGTTTAAGAGCCAGCTCTTGCAGCACTGGCTGCACTTCAACCCCAAAAAAAAACAAGAAAAAAACTTTATCGGGCATATTTCATTTCTGGTTCTGTTTCTGTAGCTGGTCGCCATCCCCTTTTTTGTTATCAGGGTGCTGAATTTAGGTCTGGGTTGAAAGCCTACAGTTCGCCGCCCATCGCCCCCGCCTACGTCCCCAACCCCAAATTGATTGAATAGACCAACAAACAACTAAACCAATATATGAAAATGTGTGTGCTTGTTGTGTGTGCTTTTCAATCTGACTGCCTGTTCCTGATAGGGGTGGTTATTCAATTGGAGCCGTGCACGAATATGTGTATAAATATATATATATGTATCGAGAGTTTTCCGCAGGTAATTATTATTTAATATTTGGGGGTTGATTGAAAACATATCAGAAACATTTTTGTTGTTGACATTCAAAAGGCTACTCAAAATTGATATAGTTGAACCCTTCTTTGAACAAGAGAGAATGGTTAGATTGGGCACGTTAAAGTTTATATACACTAGCAGACAGGAGTCCATCCAAATCTTAATATAGATTCTACTCCTACGGGAGGCATAGAGAGTATATACATACTCTATATATATGATATAGTAGTCTGATATTGATAATTTTTCCCCAGTCTGTTAGAAGCAGAATAAAACTCATAAGTATTAAGTTTTGATCCGAATATTTTGGCAAACAAACAAGTTGGAATAGTCTAGTCGAGAGAGCTCAATGATCTACATGAAATTTGAACAATGAAAGCTATGTCGTAACAATTGCGACTTTTATTGCTATCGAAAATCGATATGTATCAATAACAATAAATGGTGGGAGAATAGAATTTATATTAATAACTGAAAGTATTCTATTCACTTATGCTCTGTCAGCTGGGCGAGTACATGCATATGAACAGATTATACTCGCCTAGCAATACTGATCAAGAATATATATGACATACATGGACTGACAGGCGCCTGCTTCTAACCGTTGAAAAGATATCTCTGGATACTTAGCATATTTTTGTTAATGAATTTGGCGTATCGAAATATTTATCGATGTTATCGGTGTTATTGGTACTCACCCTAGCATGCATGTTGACGTCGTTTTCGCCGGGCTGTTGGACGCCGGTGCGTATCTTTTTATTCTGGGGTCCCTCGCTGACGACGATGGTGGCCCCGCCACCGCTAACGCTGCTGCCTGCGACAGCACCACCGACACCACCGCTGCCGTTGCTCGCACCGTTATAGGGCATTGTGGTCGGCGTGTTGAATGTGAGCGAAGCCTCCGTCGTGCTAAGCAGTGTTTTTTTCGATAGAATCTTGACGTTTACTTTTGGCCGTAGCCGACGCTTCTTTATTCAACTGCACAGTTAACAGATATATGAATAATGTGTGTGTGTGTGTCTGTTGTGTGTGGTTGTTGTGGCAATGCGTGTGTGTCTGGTGTTGGTTGTTGGTTGGTTGGTTGCTTGTTTGAGTGAGTGTGTATAAGTGTTTTTAATTTCTTATTTTATTTTTGTTGTGTGGCAGCACTCACTCGAGAACGCAGGACGAACACGAGATACTCCGCAGAAAAACGTTTGTTAAAAATGTTGGTTTAAAACGCGCGCGATTTTTTGATAACTTCTCCTAATTGATTTTCGAAGAAGTTGTAAATAATTTGTTATATATAATTTATATATATATTTACTAAATGTTGCCTTTTATTCCTTTTTATTCTTGCTTTCTTATTTATTTTGTTGCAAACACACTTTTTCTTTTATTAATTGGCCACTTTCAAACGCATTTGACGTTTTCTTCTTCTTATTGCACTTTCAATTTGCGTGTTGAACGTAATTTTTACTTATCGCCTTTCTGTGTTTGTAGAATCAGCTGTAAAAGCAAGAAAAAGAAGAAGGAGAAATGGGTTATTAAAGCATGTGACTTCAAATAATAACAATAATAACTTTTCTGCTGAGTCGAGTGAAAATTCTCGTTGCAAATTGCACAAATTAATGTGGACTAAAGAAAAGACTTTCTAATAAAGCAATCAGAGTTATTAATTTAAAAGACTCCTTAATGAGTATTTAAGCAATATTCATTAATCAGACATCAACTCGAAGAAATGTTGCACAAAATGAGTGTGAATAAATTTCTAAAAAATAAAAATAAAATAAATATAAAACATAAAATATAAATTACATTTTGAAATGCTTTATGAAGAATATGACACAAATAAATTCTTAAATACACTATATTTGTATTAAAAATATATAATAGACGTAATTGAGCTTAAAATTGTGGAAAATTATCTTAAAAAAAGCTCGCAATATTTTTTGTAAGCATGCAAAACAGTTTAAAGTTATTCGCTTGGAATAAAGTGCTCATCAAATAGAAATATCTAAGTTTTTTTTGTACCAATTTGGATATATATATTTATATATGTATATATAGAGCACATAGTTATCTCTTTATTCATTTTATCGTGCAACTGTTGCTCAATTAGACACTAAATTATCAACAATCATATCAATCATATCGATTGCCTCTCAATAGGCACATTTGGCGCTTTATCAGTAAAATTGCACAAAAAGAGAGAGGGCAAAAACAATGGCACGAGATAGATTTTGTCACATATGCATAAAACTTGACATAGTTGGAAGTAGATATAGCTAATAGCATATATAAATAAAGTAAACAGTTGACCAAAGATATGGGGGTTATGCAAATAAAAAAGCTAGCTGATGGAAAATACAATAAAATGGAGTTCTTATCAGAGCTGAGTAAAAATAAAAGAGAGATTTGCATATACAGCTATATGAATATTATAAATGCTTAAGCATTATATTATTGATTGAGGACCCTAATAATATAAAGTGGAATAGTATTTCGAGAATTCGTCTAGAATATTATATATTATCATAAATAATTAAAGGATTTCCTTATCTTTTATATGAAGAATTTCCAAGCAGTAGCCGAATTAACTAAATCCAAGTTACCTTTGCTAAATAACAACATAAATTCCAAGCTATTATCTGAATTCTTTACCAAAATAATTACTTTTATATATATATATGGATATTATGATATCAAAGTAAATTGCAACAAAAATACATTAAGCACAACATTTTGGCTTGATTTAAAAACAATACAAAAGAAACGCAAGCATTTCACAACAATATAATGTAATATAATATCATAAGTAATATATAAATATATATATACTCGTATGTATATTTATATATATTTTTTTTGTGTTCCACATTCTGTGGCCAGGTTTTTTGTGTGTTGCAAATTATGATATGTTGCAACAATGGGGAATTCATTCTAATTGGAGTTCCGAGCGCATAAATCAGCAACAACAACAGACCAAAAGCACAATGCACAGCAAACACACACATACGCACAACAAGCACTACACACACACACATACACACACAGACAAACGCTCAGAAGTTGCAGGAACAACCCTCGGCAAGAAGCTGAAGCTGCAAACAGCTAAAATATAAAATAAAGCGCCGGCAAAACAGCAAAAAAAAAAAAAAAATATGGCCGAAATGTCAAAATAAGTGTAGAAAATGACATCGACAGCAAAAAGCAGACAGACGGACAAGTGACAAGGCAACAACAGCAAGAAAGCAACACCAAAAGCGAATTGGCGAAAACGAAACGAGAATGAAACATGGCTGAACTTTTAAGCAACGGAAAATCCGCGTGCAAAGTAAACTCGGAAAAAGTTGTGTTTTATTTTCATTGTTGTTGCTGCAACCCTTAAGGGGGAAAATGGGAAAGCTAGAAAAAGAATCGAAAAGCGGACAACGCGATTGCCGTTTGCTTGCCGCTGTTGCTGCTTGCCTTTGTTTTGGGGAGAAGGGGGAGGAGGCCACAAAAAAATAAGGAAAAATGCCGGGGGTTGATTTTTCATTAATGAAACACACAACACACACAAAAAAGCCGCGCGCGGAAAAGCGAACGAACTTTTCTTGCTTGGTTTAATTTTTTTTGTTTTTATATTTTACTTCACAGCTTTTCAGCATTATTTTTTTTTGCATCCCCCGCGCTTTAAAATGGCGGCCAAAGCACAATAATTTTACTTTTGATAAACTGTTGATTTTGTTGTTCAAAATTTTGCCAGTTATTCACAGCTACAATTTGTATGGTTTTTGTGTTTTTCTTTTTTGTAAAATATTGCTGAATTTTTGAAATGCACACAATGTTGGTTTTTAGTTTTTATTTGAATTTATTTTTATGTTGCGAAAGTTACAACTGCACTCTATAAATTTCTGGCTGTCAATGGACGATTTGATTTGGTGTTGTTGTTGTTGTTGCATTTGACAGCGCCTACTTACATTTTTTTTTTTTGAACATTTGACAGACAATTGACAAAAGTTGCTGCTGTTGTTGCTCTCTCTCTTTCTCTCGCATACACGCACATACACATATACACGACGACGACGGCGACAAGCAAGCAAGGTGAACGAAATGTGATTTGATATATATTTTTATTTGTTATGTGTGAAGTTGTATTTGAGTTGAATTGAATTTTTTCATCCGTTATATTGAAGACTTCTGCTGTTGTACACTTCGGCGCCGCGCTGGCGAATGACGGTCAAATAAGAACTGAAAACCTGTGAGAGCGTTTTCATCAAACGTCAGCGTCGGCTCTGCCTGTCTGCCTTTTTTTTCTTCGTCGTGTGTGCACACAACACGAAGCGACGCGCGTCGGCGAGACCAAAAAAAGAGAGAGAGAGAGCCGGGCGGAGAGCACGCACAGGTAGCTTAGCAGCTCTTTAGCTCTGACAGCAGCTGCACGCGTCGTCGATAGGGGTTGCAAAGTCTCACAGAGAGAGTGAGATTTGGAGTTGGAGAGCGAGCGTGTACACCTATATGTATGTAGCGTGTGAAAGACAGCCAAAGAAAGAGAGAGAGCGAGCGAGAGGATGAAAAGTGTCAGCGCTGTTGGCTCAGTAAGAGTAAAAGTACCTTTTTGGTACTTTGAAGTTTTTTTGCTGCCCTTTTTGTTTGGCTATTTCGTGGGTGGCAGAGCAGCACCTACCGGTTACATTCTGTTGTTGTTGTTTTTGTGGTTGCTGCTGGTGCGAAGCAAAACAGCAAAGCAAACGAGGCGCTTAGAAAACTGTTTTCATACTTTCTTAATACAATTTCGCCAAGATTTTCACAGACACAGACACAATTATACATATTCCGATTATTAAATAGCTGCATTTGTATGCAAGTTGCAAGTGAAACGGTATATTAACACTTTCACCCGTTTGGCGAGGAGGCGTCGGCTTTTTTCTGCTTACCTTTTGAATAGATATTTGAGAGATGATTGTTTTTTTGTTTTTGTAGCTGCTTCTTTCGTTGCTGCACTTTCAATTAATAGCAAATATTGTTATTATTATTATTATTGTTGTCTAACTTTGCGTGGCAGGCGATATTTATATTTTGCTGCTGCGATAATCGCGTGTCTGCTGCTGCTGCTTATTTCTCCAGCGGCCCTTTTTTTTTTGATACACAAACAAAACGACGGCTGGGGCAGACAGAGACAGGAGAACAGGCAGCCAAGCAGCGAATGACACAAACAGTGGCTGACAGAGAGGGACAGAGAACACACATACAGCGACGAGAGCGTATTGCGAGAGAGAGCGAGAGAGCGCGCTGCGAATCGCACAATCGAGTTTGAGAGATTGTTTGCGTGTGGCTGTGTTGTGTATGTGTGTGTCTGTTGTGCACGTGTATGTGTCTGTGTCTGTGTGTGTGTGTGTGTGTGTGTGACGTCGACGTCAATGCGGCGATTCAAAAGAGAGCGAATATAGCGCACGCAATGGAAAAACTGGCGCGGCGACAACAGCAACAACAACAAAAGCGACGACGACGACGCGCGGAAGTATTTAATTAAGCCCAAAAAAGTATTTAATTTAAATTGATGGGTGGTGGTATGTTACCGTATGCGAAATGCACACTCACACGTACATACGCGTTAAATTCACAATACACAATTGCAGTTGTCTCTCTCGTAGTGGTGTGCGTGAGTGCGTGCGTGTGTTTATCTGTATGTGTGTGCGTGTGTTTGTTTGTTTGTATTTGTTTCTGTGTGTGCACTTTTCTGCTGCTACTGAAAGGTTTTCAACCGTGCGCCACAGTGTCTCAATTCGTACTGAGAAAATGAGCGGCATGCTCAGCGATCAAAAACACATTTGACCACATTGTGTGCGAGCAGTATGGCATGCCCGTGTTCGTGCACGTTCTCGTGCTCGTGTAATCGCTCTCATTTATTTACAAGCGTGCGCGCATCGCGCACAGCAACAGCAGCGAGCAGCGAACAAGCAGTAGACAAAACTCACGCAAGTGTGCTGAAAGAGTAACCAGAGCGCGCACAAGTGAAATGTGCTCGCTCTCTATCTCTCTGTCTTTCTCTCGCTCTCGCGCTCCCGCTCAGTCTTGTAACAAAAGCAAGAGAGAGAGAGCGCCAGAGCATAAATATGCATACATACAAACACTCATACATATAGACGTATATGAGTTTCATGAGAATGCTTGCATGTGTGTGCGCCATGCTTCGCTTTGCTTTGGCTGTGGAACGCGCGCGCCTTGTTTTTGTTGTTTGTGACTGGCAAAAAATTGAGCACAGTGGGACAATGGCTGGCAAGCAAGTGGCATGTCTATCGAAAACAATATAGTTATAAAATATTTATAAGTTTTTATTTAAATAATACATTGCAGTTATTAGAAAAGAACATGTTTCTCTTACAAGCAGCTCAACTCTTAATTAAGTTTTCCAATATAATCAATATATTTATATTTATATATATTCAGTTGCATAATTTTCACTTATATTCATTAGCGATAAGCATTTATTATCGATAAGTACTCTGATTGGCCTCTCTCACACAGTCAGTTAAGAGCGAATGCTTTTGCGTTTACTCTTCTTCAACGCAGCACGCCACTCTTCCACTCTTTGCGCTCTGGTTCACCCACGCGGAGCAACAACATCAACACCAACAAACTGCCTTCGACCTGCTCTCTATTCTCGCTGCATTTCCATGTAATTGCTGTTTTAACAGTCGCTTTACATTCACTAACAGCGCCTTACATTCGCTAACAGCGCTCTGTTGTTGAACAGAGCAACTGAGTTAACAGCACTTGGACATTAACATTAACAGCGATTAACAGGCATGTTAATTATATTTATCGTTATTGAAAATATATTTTTGAAATGAAAATGTTAAGATGGAAATCTTATTTCTTTCAAAATCGAATAAAAACTATGCGAAAAAACATGAATTGAGTTTAATGCACATACAAAATAAACCAAAATTGTCATATTTATGTATATTTATTGTATGTTAAATAATTTCTAGTTTTTGACGTTCGTCTTTAGGGGACTGCCAGCTTGCTTGCTCCATTTAATCATTGCCCTGCCCCTCCCACTTTTGTTATCTAAGTTAAAACACTCTACCAAAAAAAAGAAAGAAGAATACGAAATGCATTTTTTTATTTCATTTTTTTATTAGATTTTATGATGATGGGGTGTGGATTGCTCCATGCACGACAACAATGGTAACCAGGGCAGTCAAATAGCAGGACATCATACTCCCCACCCCCACCCCCACCACCACCCATGCACCACTTCTCTCCTTCCCCATCCCCAGCCCCTTCCCCCTGTTAGCGCCTAAGTCGCATATACTGCACATGAATGCCGCTCGATGGTTACGTGTTTTCCACATCACTCCACCCACCCACCACCCCCCTTGCTGCTCGCTAGGCACCCCTTGGCATTGGCATCCTTTCTCTCGTTGGCTGTCCAAGGCTCAGCGTTCTGCTTAATGCCAAAGTGCAGGACAACAACAACAACAACAGCAGCAAATGCAGCAAGCTGCCTGGTAAACAACATAAACTATTTAGTCTATGCATCTAGGAGTGTGTGGGTGTGTTATGTGTGTGTGAACATGGCCAGGCATTGGCATCAAGCGTGGCCGGCCACAAGCTCCTGGCCAATACCCCTTAGTTTTCATTTTGAAGCATGTGTAACAAGCAGCCAGCTGAAAGCATTCCCAATTTTTAATCAGATTAACAACTTCCTTTTACATCTCAAATCAAAAATTCACAAACAATAGTCATTATTTACTTAGTAAACATCATTTGCAATGCTCAGAATGGGTTCTTTGTCAAAGTGTTCTGCACAACAGTTTAAAGAAATGAATGCAAACTGTTTAATTCCATGTCGGATGATAAGTTGCCTGAGGGTGTTATACTCGTATTAATACAGATTTTCATAAGATTCGAATAAAAATCTAGAGGGTGTAAAAGGTGCGTCATTAAGAGGCTACAAGGATACAGAGGCTGACTTGAGGTGGGTGGGGCAATGCGTAGATGTACGAGTATTTTGTAATCTTGAAGAGATCAAGAGAGAGTAAGGTTCTAATAAGCTGCTGCTGATTCGCTAGCATTCTTTCGTGGACTAACTAAGACTATAAGTCGATGTTTCGTTTGGACTCTGCTTTCAGAGGGGGGGCGATATTCCTCATCACAGTCTGGAAGATTGCCCAAGCAGACTCGCTCAGCTAAAGCCCCGATACACCCTCAACGATAGAGAAATAAATAGAGCAATCATGATAAATGGAATCAAAGTGACTTTCGCAATAATAATAATAATAACAAAGTGATTAAGCTAGCCTTGAAGCGAATCTCAATAATTACCCATCTAAGGTTTAACTGTTCGCAGAGTTCTTAAGCTTTTCTATTGCATTCTACGAGTAATGGGGAATTCTTACAAAAAAGAAAATAGCTAAAAGGTTTTCAACAATTCTCAACAATTTAAAGGATAACTGCAAGTCGTTCCTTTTAAAGCGCTATATCGTCTTGGTCTGGCCTTTGGCAACTGGAGCGAAACTCTTTGCCAATGTTTGCATCATAAAATATGGATTTAGTCGAGTGTACTCGAGTGTGTGTGTGTGTGTGTGCGTTGCAGCTTTGTGTGTGTGTGTGTGTGTGTGCAACGCTCGAACGTACTCATCGATAAGAATTCTGCTGTTATTGTTGCTGCCATGCTTGCCACACTTGTTGCAGAGATTGCATTGCGTCTTCTTCTTATTGTGCTGCTTCTTCTTGTTGTGCTTCCTTATGAAATACAATCAAAAGTAATGCAAAATATGTCCTTAATCTGATCGTTAAGCCACGCAAAACATATCGAGCAATCAGCTTTAAGTCGTGTCAATATAAATATAGAAATGTGATTCTTGGAATATTCCATTTGCAATTTGACTAGATTAACTGAAATCAAAGCATTTCGAATATCGACTAAATATGCCTTCGACTGTGAGTCTATGAATATTCTATGTGCTTCTAAAGCCGACAAGTTTCGGTTTCTAAGATCAAGTATGCCATTGTCAAAAAGGTTTGTCAGAGCAATGAAAGTGTACAATTTGATTGACTCCTTTTGGCTTCCATGAATATTAATCCAAAATCGTGTTTATTTTAAAATGGCAACAAAGCCCGGTTCACTTGTATTATGTGTGTAGAGAGTGGTTATCCCTCACCTCACCCGGTACTTTAAGAGCACTCAGTTCCAGCAGATAAGATAATAAACTCAAGTTAAGCGAGTGCTTTCCTCAGCTTTCACTTCCATTTCTCTGTCTTCTTCCTCCTCTCTTCACTTTCACATGCAAAATGCAAAAACCTAAAGCGCTTTTAAATGGATGAATACAAGCAGGGCGGGCTGGGATCTGAGCGCTACACAGTGAGAAAAATTGCATACGCAAAACTAAAAATTGTGATTTTCTTCTTTTCTTGAATGAAATAAGCTTAAGTGATCAATTTGAGCGGCAAATGAAGCTCTGCAATCCTACATTCATCAAATGATCTAAAAACTGAGGGAACAAATGAGAAAGCCTTGTTCAAGTTAATCAATTTGAATCTAAGCATATATTTTTGATCTATAACTCAATCTAGAATGTATGTTATTCATTTTGGTTTTCCCTCCCCCTCTCTCTCTCTCTCTCTCTCTATCTCTCTCTCTCTATGTAAGTGGATGTAGTCGACTATCACTTCAACATGCTGACAAGTCTCCTCGTGGCTGTTTCTGTAGCTGATAAGACGTTGCTATCAACGCCTTACACTGCCATACTGCGACACTGCCACACTTCCCCCCTCCCCTTCCCCTTATCTTATCCCCTAGCTAGCACATCAGAGCAGCGCAGCATCCGTTTCCGCTGCGCTGCAGCGTCAGCTTAGTATCCTGTTTTGGCCAGATTTACAGCTGAAACTCCTTGCGTGTGTGTGTGCGCGTGTGTGTGTGTGTGTGTGTGTGTGTGTTGCGTGTGCGTGTTTATCTATGGCGTTGCCGGAAAGTGAAACGCTTATGAAAACGTCCGGCAAGGCATTTCGCAAATCCTGCCAACCCTGCCAACCCCGCACCCCAATCTCCCCAATGCCAGCCCATTTGCTGAATGACCTTCTTTGGTCTGTGGGCTATGCTAAATTTAATATTAACTTTCATCTGCTAATTTCGCACAGTTGAACAATGCTTCAAGAATTTAATATCCTTGATGCTTCAAATGACCAGCAGCTGGTTGGTTAGCTGGATGGCTGGTTGGTTGCATGAATGGATGTGCGAATGCTTAGGCACCGAATCCATTTTCTAACTCTGTCTTTGGCGCTGGCTCTGGCGGTGGCCCTTGTCCCAAGATAAACAATGAAGTCTTGACCCAGTTCCATGTTACTCGTTTGCCTTGCCCTTTGTCATCATCATCGTCAGCACCAGCAGCAGTAGCAGCAGCAGCAGCAACAGCTTCAGTAGCTCTGACATGGACAAGACAAAAAAAAAAAAAGGAACTTATTGAAGTGGAGAGCGATCTTGACTAGGGGATACTATTTACCCATCATTAGTCATAGATATTTATATGTATATAAGTGTTCACTTGTCTGGCTCTTATTGGTATCGCTAATCGATTTTTATCGATATTCGCCAGATGCACAAAGCTATTAATGAAATATACTTTATACTTGTATACATAGAAATTTAAATATATATATATATATATACATTTTTTCTATATAATTTTTCTTGATTTTTCCAACATCCAAAATCCAAGTCAAGCGTTAAACACTAAAACGAATTGTATTTAAACCAAATCGAATGCGATTAAATATGCCGTTCATATTCTAAGATATAAAGATAAATATATTTTTTTAATTGGTCAGTTTGTATTGCTGTATTTTGCACAATGCACGCGCTTTTTGTGTTGCTAATAATTTGTATGATTGCTGAAGTTTTGGGGGCTACTTGTCCCCCAAATACACAGCAGCTGGGAATGGCTTGTTTACAACGAATAATGCGAAAACCAACCAAAGAAAACCCCAACTAATTTGGATACACAAAATTTAAAGGCGATCATCATCTTTAATTGAATATAAAAATTAAATTACAAGTTGAAAATAAAGAAAAATGATTATTTTAACTTCATATGCGTAAATGTATTGAAAAATGCAAGTGAAAATTCATAGCAGGCAGCTAGACGTAGACAGGGAGCGCCTAGAGTTGCCAGACTGTGTGGAAGACTGGCAAGAGTGGTCTGGCAAGCTGAAGCAATCGATAAGAGATCAAAAGACTGTCGTAGTGTGGTAAATAAATTCATCCAGTCGTCATTTCGAGGCTCGTTATAATCAGGGTGTATATTCTGAAACTCGCAGAGCTATATATACCCCAAGCTATGTACGAGTATATCACAGGACTGAATATGTTATACTATTAAAAGTTTATGTAAACTACATTTGCATACCAAATTTTAGGTGATTAGCTCCTGTAAATCCGAAGATCAATATGGACAGTAGCATATCTTTATAGATGCCTTGCTTACAGCTTGAATAAGAAGGCTGATCTGAAATAAGATAACCGTTCATTTGTGTTGCCAAGATACCCCTTTTCGCAATGCGAAATGCATGCAGGGTATAATAAAAAATAAAAGTTTTCAGGAATACAGCAAAAAATGCGTCAACTTTACATACAAAATTGTGTGCTAACCCAAAAAATTGAGACAGCTTTGCCCCACTTCACACACTGACACACACACACACACACAACCACACACATATATAGATATATATGTAGCAAAATATTTATTTTTCGACTGTATTTTTTTTTTTTTTTTTTTTTTTTGGGTGGTCCGGTTAAGTTTGGGCGTGGGTGTTAAAGTTAAAGTGCAGTGAGACAGTCATTGGATCATTTGTCTTGGCAATGTTGCCCTTTTCAGATTCTGCTTTTGGCTCAGCTCCTTTTTTTATTGCCGTTGCTGTTGCTGTTGCTGCATGTTGCAAGTTCCGGCAACGTAATGCTGCAATGGGGCTTATGGGTTTAGGCAGCTTATATGACAGTCAAGTTGGCAAAAGCCAAAGCGAGCGCAAACAAAAATGAAAGTATGCAGAATAATACTTATCAGTTTGGTAAGTTTTAAAGCGAGTTAAGCAAGCGAATTCGATAAGAGACACAAATGCAGTTGGTAGCTGGAGGGGGATAGTAAATAAAGAGTAGAAAACATTTCTTGATTGCAAAGAAAGGAATATTAAAGAAAGCAAACTGGGCGAAATGTGAAAAGTTCAGGAATCTGCAAAGTATTTGCAAAACCAAATTAAAATCAATCGACTTGGATAAATAATAAAAATAAAAATATGCATAAATATAGTAAACTTCTAAATAGTCTTAGTTACAAATAATATTATTAGTAAGACCACTAGCAAAGTATATCTTAAAAAATTCAAAGAAAATAAAAATCACGCCAGGCAAAAGAAAACGGCAAAGGAAAGCACCGCTCAAAAACACTAAGCTCTCAAATACATACACATTTATAAATACATATATATATATATATATATATGTATGTATATATATATATATATTTGTATATTTAACTTTAGCAATGATACGAGACAGGAGCAAAAAAGTGAAAAGGGCAACAGAATCACTGGCCTGGCGCTGACGCTGAATCCAGCTGAATATCCGTAGCAAATGAAGGTGTCAAAATGACAAGCAGACAGCAGCAAAAAAAGGACTCACACACACATAGACACACACACAGATAGATAGCTGCCATTCTGGCTGGACGTGCAGTGGAGCGATGGATGGCTATACTGAATAGAATAGCCTGCTGCTGGGCCTGGTCCTCGTCCTCGTCGTCGTCCTGCTTCTGGCCAGGGTGTCTGTCGGGCTAACTGTATAAGCGACAGCAGCATTTTCTGACTTGCACCATCAACAACAGCAACAGCAACAGCAAAAAAACAATAACAAACGCTCTTCGTACAGTGGAGACTACATAATTGTATGTGTATCTATGTATCTATGTATCTGTGTATCTACAAGCTGAGCCCGCTGCATTGTATTGCAGTTACGTGCTCGATGGTCCAGCAAAATGGCTGAACACAAAATCAACAAAACCAAAAAAAAAAAAAACAAAAAAACAAATGGACAGCAAAACGATGGCTAAAGATGACATTTCTATTGACATCCCGGTAGGAAGAAACTACGCCAACAGATGGCTTTTGAGGCTATTTTGAATTTAATTTTCTTTTATTCAAATCTGACAACTGAAAATGGTCAGAGATATTTTTAAGAAAGAAACTTGCCTACAAATTTAAAACAGAAGCATTTGTTTTAATTTCTTCCGGACTTTGAATTTCAGTTAAGTTTCCGGCTCTGAACTTGTCTCGGTCAAGTTGCATACATTTTCGTATTTTGTTTTAAACAAACGTTCAGCATTGAAAATGCTTAAGAACGTCTTTGAGCAAATTATTTTAGCTGAATATATTTATTGAGTATTTCAGTAGCTCATAAATCTATCCAACCCCTAACAGGTTCAACCTGTAAAAAACATACGTGTCTAAAGCTGCATAAATTTATTTACCTTGGTTACTAAAAATATTTTGTGCAATAACCTCAACCAGCCCATCAATCTTTGTGTCTAGCCACCCCGCCCCCCTTCAAATGGGGTACACAGAAAATGGCAACATAAAAAAAAAACAATATAAAACGCTTAAAGAATTTAACGATGGCCAACTACTGACATGATGGCCAAATGCCAAAGCCGATTTAAGTTGTGGCAAAACTTTAAATGAGTTCAAGATTGTAGATTTAGCGGGGGTGCACACAACACCCCATTATCCCCCGCCCCCACCCCCGCACCCAAATACCACGCCCACTTTCTGTTTTTTTTTTGTGATGGTTGTGCTGATGAAGCGTAATGATGATGACTTAGTTAGATTGATTGATGGCACACAGAGACACACAGACAACAAGACGGCTCCACATTTGGGGCTGGCCAGCACTTGAACAAAATTTAAAATTTACGCACTACAAAACGAATTGAAGAAAAATCAAACAAGAATGCTGTAGTTGAGAGAGCTCGACTACGAGTTACCCCGTTGCCAAGTCTTTAATGATCTCTGCTGCTGATCAACATTTTATGTATACTTTATGGATGCTTCCCTCTTCCCCCTCAACTATCGAGTGTGTTCCATATTCAAGTGGAGACTGCCATAGTCCCTAAGATCAGCTTGACTCGGCACTATATAAATATATTTTTTTATACCTGTGACACACCTTCGCACAAATTCATTATACCCTTTCTAGCCCAATTTTTAATGGGTTCAGGTTATTAATAAAATGACCGAAAACACAAAAATATTGCTCATACGCCGCATTGGCTGCATACATTATAAAAATAGCAAGTGAAACGCATCTGACGCAGCATATGACTAATTAAATTTTTGTGGCGTTTTTTTATGTCAGTCTGTTGAGGCGGAAACGCTGTCTGTTTGTTGGTCAACTGCATTCTTGCCATAGAACTTGGCCCAGTCAGTCAGTCAGTCGCAATGGATCAGTGGACGGGTGTGCATCGGGCGTTCATAATTCGGGCCTATTATCGCAATAATGATTCCATAAGCAGCGCCCAGAGATTGTTTAAGAAACAGTTTAGCATTTATCAAATACCACCAACGAATGTGATTAAATCCTGGCTGAGACATTTCGAGGGCACGGGCTCCTCACAAGCCGGCGGAGCGAAACGTTCCTCAATTCCAGTGAGCGTTGAATTATCGAAATTGCAATAGAGTATTTTCATTAATATGATTCAATACTTTTCTCTTTCTTTTCACAGCAAATATTTTGCACGATTTGCAATCAGTGTCTGAGCAATGAGAAGAATTTCACCAGCTCCGTAAAGTGATCAAATACTATAAAGTATTATACTAAGCAGTTTCTATATATTATGTAAAATTCCTTTAACATAGTCATAGTTATTTTGATATATAATAAACTCAAATGTGCTTTTATTATTTTGCTAATTGACAAGCTTGTTGGACATTTCAATCTCAGCACTGTATGGGTGCCAAGCATTTGAAAAACACGCCCGACATTTGTCTCATTTCGAGCGGTTCTCGCACATTTGATTTGCATGGTTGGCTAAATGTTTCGGTCGGTTTCTTGGCCAATGTAAAAAACAGCAAATTCTTTTGTTGATATTACAAGTGAGTGAACAACAGGAATTGACATATTTTAGACATTGCTGTCGTCCTAAAATATATTTTGTTTCTATCAGATTATATAGAAAATAATTAGTAAGATGGAAAGCAAGTGTTAAAATCTCAGTTAAAGAGTTAAATTCTTTCTACACTATTTTTCTTTGCTAAATTCCCAAATTAAATTTGTATTTCGTTTGAGCGAGGAGTTCATTTGGGAATTAAGTTGAAGTTATTGATTAACCTTAAATGTGACTTTGGTAATTGCTTAAAATATTCCCATTTAGGCAAATATTTTCCATGTAACTTTCTTCAACGTGTGGTAAAAAAAGTTTTCCTTTTATCCCCAAACACAATTTGCGTTGAGTTGCTCAATGTAATCAAAGACGCTGGCTTATGTAGTATGTCAAAGCAATTCTATTTATAGATGTTTTGTGGCACATTCTCTCACACGTTGCTCGCTGGTCGACATGCCCAGACAAAACCTACACTTATCCACTCGGCATGGTGGGCAGCTGTCAAGTTTGAAGCCAAGTAAATCCACATATTAACTTTTACCGACTGCTGATTTTTTTCCCACATGTCAAGCTTTCTACACTGTTGTCACCTTTTTCAAGAAATAAAAAAATCAAGTGAAATAAAATAAAATAAAATGAAATAACAAAATGTCATCAGAGCCTGTCATCATGTCATATCAAATAATGTACCGAGGTGGGTGGGAGGGGTAGGGGGTGCTCAACTACCCCCAGGCTCTAACGCATATTAAGTATTACGGTTTACAGATTACAATCGGAAAATGCGCATAAGGTTTTTACGATGCGATGTCGATGGATCTGTGTGTGAGTGCCTCTTTTTGTGCGGCATTAGTTTGAATTATATGTGGAGCACATATTTCGCGAGGCAAATAAAATTAGGTGTACCCCACAGATTGCCACATAAAAAATTCCCAAAACTCCGACCGAGTGGATGGCGGGGGGGGAGAGCGAGTAAGGATGCCCGGAAAGGAACGTCAACGGCAGAGGCAACGTTTTGCTGGTATCATAATTTCGAAATGACAGGTAATTTGGGGCAACAACAGGAACAACCGTAATGGAACTTGGGGGGCGTGGCAGACACGAAAGCGAAACCGAAAAAAAAACAAAAATAAAGTGCGAGCGCCAAATGGGAAAATGATGCGAGTTTATTAAGTACCGTTACTCAAAATGTACAAAATCCACAAGGAATTTACGATGCGCCATTTCCAAAATAAAAAAGAGAAGAAAAAAAAGCGAAACTCAACAAATTTATATTGTAAATATATGTGAAGTGCTCAAGTCCTTAGACCGCTGTGCTATCTCTAAATGATTTAAGCACACGAACATGCAACTAATGACTGTAGTCTTAGGGTACCCCACTCTTCCCCCGCCCCCGCCCCCGCCCCCCCAACACTAGCCTGGCCCATAAGCTGAACTCAGGTGCGTGAATGCTTTAAACTGCAATTGAAATTTAGAGCGCTGGAACGTGCCACCAGAAAAATACCTGAAAAATGGGAAATGGTCTAGAATATTTCATGTGCTTACAAACTGCAATTGATCAATTGTGTTGCCAGAAGAGTAAAGTGGGTGTGAGTAGGTCTGACAAGTTTATTGTGAAGAGCTTAAGCAATTTAAGTCTTCGATTTGATTGATTGAAATAAGTTTGTGATACGACAGTTCGCAGGTTTGCATACAGGTTTAAATTGAAACAAGATACGGGGGATTTCTTAGGCTCACCGAACATGTCCTTGTGGCGCCATCTAAGCTTAACTATAAATTTAAAATACCAAAAGATTGTTCCTTTGGGAACTACATATATGATATAGTAGTGAGATGTTTATGATATCTTCAGAAACCATAGAGTTTTTGAGCCAATAACTAATCATTCAAGCGATTGGCAGCTATGGCAGCTATATAGTATAGTAATCCTATCCGATAGACTTATGGAGTCGGAGATATCTGCCATATGTAATAACAAACATAAAGTCCTGTCAGATTCAGCTAGTTTGTTATGGGTAAGTTTAAATCATTTTGATATTTTGTGATACTTTCCTTTCAAGAAGAGCAGAAGCATCGCTTTCAACTTGTATTGTTGAAATTGTTGAAATTCTTAATTTTCTTATTATTATCTTTCACTTTTAGTAACCAAAGCAATCTGGTTTGAGATATGAAATGATGTTGTTTGCTAATAACAGTCAAATGCACTCAACTATTCTTTGGCTCTTACGTGCATTTCCCTTTTAACCGGATCTAACAACTCTGGCTGCATTTACTATTGCACATCTACAAAGAACACGAAGAATCAAATTTAAATGCCAACGAATTGTGTAACTTGGGCACAGCCTCGTTTTCTTTTTACCTGGTATTACCTTCTTCTCCTCTCCCCCCACTCGGCGAGTGTTGTTGTAACTTTTGCTTGTCCACATTGCTGTTTCCGTGTTTCTTGCCGTGTTGCTGTTTCTGTGCGGCTCTGTGCTGCTCTGTGCTGTGCTGGCATTTCATTTAGCGCACAACTTCACATTTGCGTTGTCTGCAATTGCCATTTCCGCTTCCTGAAATTTGCCACTCGTTACACACACACACACACACACACTGGGAGATGGGGGGGGAGAGACAGCGCAGCAATCTACCAGGCAACCGACATTTTCATTTCCATGCTTGGGCGCTTCGCACGAATCAATTATTCATCATCATCGATTAAGTAAGAACAGCTACCAAGTCCCCTCCCCTCTGCCCCTCCCCTCGCCCGTCCCTGTGTGGCAGGCTGTCTCGCTTTTATTGTTATGATTTTTGCCGCCCCCGTAATGGCCTGCTCATGAAGAGGACTTTGGCCAGAATTTCGCTCGGCGCGAAATACAGTTTAATGATACCAACTAAAAGCCCGAGATTTATACATACATGTATAGAGTGTGTATATATACATATATATATATATATATAGAGTATATATATCACACATGTGTGTGGCATATGTGCAGTTCGTATATCCATAAAAGAAAAAATTACAATACATCCACGACAGGACATCTGTATGGAATGTATATATATAGATATATATACGAGTATATATATGTATATATTTGTATATATTTGTATGTGTATATGGTATAGGCGAGCCCTGTTTTACTCTGTTGGGTCGGCTTTGCTTATTTCCCGCCGTTATCCATTAAATATTTATGAAAATTGCTTTTGCTGCAGTTTTATTCACTTGATTGTCCTTTTGCTGAGCAGCTCCTTGCTTTGCATGCACTCCTCTGTTCTTTATTTTCTTCCTTTTTTTTTTTGGGCATGCCAGTAAAACAATAAAGCTTAAGAATTCAATTTCCTAAGAGCTTAAAGCTGCCACTTCCTGCTCATCTTAATGTGTGTGTGTGTATTTGATTCTTGACACACATAAATCGTGGCACAGCACGAGACATGTGCCTAGATAATCTCACATTATGAAAAGATATGTTACAATAAAATATTTTCGCATCAATAGCAAATATTTTTAATAGCCAACGTTAAACAACAGAGTAAAGCATGATATATGGCCGGGGTTAGCGTTGGGGCTTACGATTGGGAGCGGGTCAAGTGCCAGCGATTTGAGAAGACTACCGACTCAGAAGGGGCACAATCGATCTAAAAGGTTGCAGTGTTTGAAGTTCACCAAATCAAAATAGAGTTAGTCAGTAGAATTCCGTGCGATAACGAAACAAAACACTTCCTTAAACATATTCAGAATTATATCAATTCCATATTCTTAAGTATTATTTGAATTGCTTCACAACTCAAACCACTCAACTAAGCAAGCTTTCTCCAATAGTTTGAGCCAAAGTCCCGTAGGCTGACTTCTAATGAATTCAACTGCAAGGCTATCTATTGGGGACCAATCAAAATATATGTATGTGTTTGGGGAACTATTTCAGTTAGCCACAAACTGCTCCATAATATGCCATTAATTCGTGATGCACAACACACACTGAGAGGGAGAGACAGAGAGAGACAGAGAGAGAAATTAGGCAGCCAAACTGCAACTGGAGCCAATTTCAATGGACAAGAACAATGCATTTGGGTTGAGTTAATGGAAGTTAGGAGTCGGCATGCTGGCGTGGTCGGGGGTCGGAGATTGGGGGTTGGGGGATTGGTGTGCTTGGGGGCAAGCTGCGTGTGCAACTATTATAAAATTGCATTGCATGAAGATAGATGGCATAGATATGCCGAGGAGCGCTGCTAATAATACGCATTTCGCTTTAACGGGACATTGGGGCCAAATCTGGCATGCAACGTTTTCTTGCAGTTGCTACAGTTGCAACAGTTCTTGCAGTCTCAGTTGTCTCTGTCGTTGTTATTGTTGTTGCTGTTGTTATTGTGTAAAGGACAACATGCAACATTGCCTGCATCAACTGACTGCCTGCCTGCCTGCCTGCCAGCCTTCGCTCAAAATAAATTGCAATTTTATCGCGTATAATTCAATTAAATGATTTTTGGTTTTTTTTTTTTTGTCGCATTCGTTTGTCTGCTGACATTTTTGGGCTGTCTGCTTTTATTTTCTTCTTTATTTCCTTCACTTTTAACGCATTTTCACATTTTCACATTTTCTTTTTCTGCAGTTGACACTCGCGCTGCGTTTTTTGCTGATTTATTGTGCATCGCTTTGTCTTCTCGCGTGTCTCTATTATGTCTGCTATCTAAAAATAAGCGCCGCACTCGACTGCATATTTAGATTTCGACTAGCCCTGCTTCCCCTTCCCCTTCCCCTTCCTGCCCCATGTGGGACTGCCCTAAACAGCAAATCAGATTTAAATATTTTGGCATTTTCCGTCAATTTTCATTAAATGCACTCGAACTTTAGCTGTATTTGCCCAATTCGGTGTATGTGAAACTTTTGTTGCATGCCAGAATGCGGCAAGTTGATAGCAGCAGCAGCCGTGCAGCAAGCCACATTCGAGATTCGATTCACTCGCAACTGCAGACAGGCTTTTGCTCCCGATCCGCTCCTCGTGCGCCTGCTCCTGCTCCTGCCCCACACAATCTCAATCACTTATGCAGCAATCAGTCTCAGCTTGCTTTCCACACGTACGATTACTCACTTTGCCACACAAAACATGCCCTACGCCAAATGGCATATGGCCTTTGGCTTAAGCAAATAGATATCTATATACTAAATAGATAGATTCTCAGATGCTATCAGCGATTGAAATACAAAAAACCCTTTTTGGAATATAAATTCAACATTTGTTTAAGTGCCAGGAAGTAATATTATAAGTCCATTGAGCGTCGTAATGAAACCGAATACTGGGAAAAGTTTTTGCAATCAATTTAGAATATACAAAAAATAAAACATATTAAAAATTGATTTCAGTACTTTTTTTGTTTGTTTTCAATTAAATTTGCACTTAATATTTATAGAAAAATAGCTTTCACACAATTTGAACTGTAACTTGCTCAATCATGCAGCTTGCCACAAGCCGCACTGTGAAAATAAAAATGCAATTTTCACATTTAGAAGCTAAAATCAAATGAAGTCGACTGCATAAACTAACTTTTAGTGCATACGAAAGGAAATAAGAGAGAGAAAATAGAGTGGAAATGCAATCGATAACAACTGAGAGAATATATATAAACTGAATATATATAGTTGAGTCAGCGAATAGCTTTTAGGCATATTCCATTGGAGAAAGGCTTGCAGTGACTGTTATTCGATATTATTAACTAAACATTTATCAGAACAGTCAGCATTGAAGGGGATATTTTAAGTCTGTCGTACACTGAAGGGAATGCCTCTTATATCATAAGGCATATATATTCTTGATCAGCATAGGTGGGTAGTCAAGACATGCCATGTCTGCCTGTCTATCTTTTGTTTTTACTGCACAAACACCACACTTTTCTTTGCACAAGTTTAGTTTATCTTGGCATACTTTTGGGCTGAACTCAAATTTGTGTGTTGAGAGCAGAAATCGCAAATTGAAGTCATCTAACCAACTGCATTTCTAATATTTTCCGCTAATAAATGTTCAAATTTTATTAAAATTTAATCAACGAACGAAAAGTAATTTAGCACAACAAAATTATCAATTACAAAGCCGGCTTTGCAATTCTAACATTCAATCAGTCAAACGAATTTTGAGTCACATACTCAATGCTTCAGTGGAAAGCTGTAAAGACTCTTAAAAATTTTCTTGAATATAAAATAAGAGAAATAATATATAAATATATTTTAGACGGTTGAAGCATGGACACAGTTAGTGTCGATGCTCATGGATTGATTTCCAAGGGCGGACAAGCCAGTCAACTGGCCTTGCCCCGCATTGAGCGGATTAAGGATGTGCGTCAATTTATGAAGGAATCGCAGCACTTCAATGGCAACATTGAGAAACTAACCAAGTTCATTGAGAACCAGGAGCAACAGTGCGCGGACATCAAGATGCTGCTCAAGCAACAGGTGCAGCTGCAGATGGATACACTGCATCAGGTAAAGGAAGATATTATGGAATTGCAGCGACAGCTTCGTGAACCCGGACAAGGACTAAATAAGATTTTGGTCAAGTTTCTCGATGAGACCGAAGTGAATGAATATGAAACGATGGATGCTCTGGCACGCTACAACATCAAGATGAGTTCACTGTACGGTGAAATACTGGCACTCGACAGCGATGTCGACTATGTCAGCTATTTGGCCAGCATTGCCAAGCTCAACAAGGAATATGTCCTGGAATGGCACAAGCGCGAGAAGCTGCAAAAGCCCAAACTAGCAAAGATCAAAGATTGCAGCGTTAGTGAGGCCAAATAGTGGGATCATCTATAAATGCTTGGGGGGAGTTATAAGTTATAAGTTATAAGAGTATTGTATTGTTAACTAAATTGCAGGTCATATACGAAAAACTAAGCCCAATATCAGTTATGGTTTTCAAAAACATGGCACTTTCTATTACACAGAAAGAAGATGTGTTCTTGGTTTCAGCACACAAAATCGAAACTTGATTTTTGTTGCATAAATTCACATGTTACTCACAGACTCGCAGACTCACAGACTCAACGACTCGCTTATTCGTTTGTTCAGTTGCTGAATTTGCATTCATTCTATTCATGAATAATCCGTGCGACACTTGCGTTTTATCGCTTTGCATAGTTGCTAGTTGTTCTTGTTGTTCTTGTGCAGTTGCGAGTTGGCCAACAGGTGGCGCTGCCAGGCACTTTTTCATGGTGAATGTCGTGCTGATAGCGAGGCGTAATTATTATGCTCGACACTCCGCACCCGCAACGGCTCCCTCTCTCCCTCACCCCTCTCTTACTTCAACGGACTGCAGATTGCAAATGGTTATGGAAATAGGATTGGAGGTAGTAGCTTTTACTCTTTGTTGTTTCTGCTCCTTGTTGTTGTTGCTTTGGTTGTTGTTGTGCCCGTTGTTGTGCTCGTTGTTGTTTACTGGAACGCATAAGCGCCTCTAGTTATGCAATAAATAAAATGCGATTGCTGCCCGCCCGGCAAGCGTAAAGTGGCGGCCATGTTTGTGCACAAACTGCAAGATGGCGTCCTGCATCCGTTTGAGTGCCAGCTAACCCCGCCCCCCACACCTATCCCTACTCGTACCCGTACCCGTACCCGTACCCCTACCCCTACCCCTAGCCGCACCCCGCTTCCGGAACACTTTCGCTGTAGTTGTGTTGTTGTTTTGAGTGTCTGCTACAATTCCGCTTGGCAAAAAGTTTGCCAAGCCTTGTTGTTCTTGTTGTTGTATTGCGCTCGTTGTTGTTTGGTTGCAGCTTCCGTTGTCGCCAGGCTGCTCAACTGCAACTTCCGCCTGCCCCTTCTCCTATCTCTCTCTCTCTCTCTCTGTGTGTCTCTGTCTTTGCCACCCTTTCTCGCTGGGCAGTTGGCTTATTTAGCTTTGGTTTAATTTGACAAAACAGAGTATTTAAGAGCTGTGTAATTTACGTAGCTGCTGCAATGGCGTTTTGGCCAAAAAGGTCAAAGGATGGCGTGAATAATGCAACAGACAACAAACAACAACAACAACAAAGTGACACAGTTTGCAGAGTGTGTCGCTTACAGTTTGCTAATTGAGTTGCAACTCTCTTTGCAGGTTGCTTAATGTAGGTAATTAGTGCTGCCAAAAAAAAAAATGACACTGGCTAAGACAACAGTGGCAGCAACAACAGGACCAACAGCAACAGCAACAGCAACAACAACAACAACAGCAACAGCAACAACAACAAAAACAGTAACATCTACCACAGCTGCTGTCAATTTGCATAATCAGGCTAAATGGCAGCGTGCAACTTTGTCTCCCTACTTTGAGAGATTATTTTGCATTCCGCTTTTGCCGATTTTTTTTTGGACAGTACTTAGATTAACAAGCGGATAACATCTAATGCGATTTGCACGGTAAAGTTGTAAAACGTAAATTGCATCGAAATTGTGAAACATAAAACTCTCAATGAAAAGTTCTCAAAGCAGTTAGTAAGCTTAATAAAAGCACAATTCATTGGTGAAGATTTAGATTTTATGTCCATAAAAATGTTTACTGCCCTCAAGTAGAGATGCAGCTGCAATCACCATAAATATCTTGGTGAGACAGTAAAACACTCTATGACAGCAAACACCCAACAGGGATCACTGGCTACTGAAGTACACAACACAATCGCAACTGCCTTGAAAATCCAAAGTTTTACTCTTCCAGAACTATGATCATGCCCAATTGGATCTAGTCATTTCAGTAGTTGTTAGATTAAAAAGCAAGCAGTTGATCACAATTCTGTATCTGATATGGATTTGTATCAACATTCGCGAAAGTTTAAAGCTCTTTTAGTCACTGAGAATGGCTTTTGCAAACAGGCAAGGGGCAGATATGGCTTAATACTTAAAACTAATATACTTAATGGACTATCAACTGCATCCTTTTGTCTGTTGCAACTCATGCACAACTTCGATTTAGTCATTTTTTTAGAATATTTTTACTGGAAATAACAAAATCTGGAAATCAGCATTATTCGGCTACACTTGATCACTCCTAAAACTGATCTTTATTCGTAGGTGGCTCTTGTAAAATGTTAAAAAAAAAAACAGTTCTTTCTGTTTTTGATTACCAGCAACGAACTGGAAAATGTATTTTCATGCATGATAACATTTTGCAAATAGTGCAGGTCTTAATTATATAGCTAACAAACACAAAACAAACACACACACACAACACAACCATGCCACAAACAGACTCGCAACAGGAGAGATACCGTTGCTGATGTTGTTGTTGTTGGGGCAACAAACCAAATTTTATGGTTATCCAAAAAGTACGTGCAGCAATTGGCTGGCAAAAGCAAATGCACGTGAGCAATGAATGAATGTGGTGGGCAACAAAGCCCGAGCGCAACTTGCCACATGTGGCAAATTAAGTTAAAATTAAGCAATTAATTTAATTAGTGCACTGTGTACAGGGGACACAAACGCACACCATTTGCCACTTGGCACACACGCACACAAACCCACGCAACATGCAACAGTTGCAATTAAGCACAGAGTTATACAAATATACATTTGTAACATTGCAGCTGCTGTCGTGTTGCATGCTGCAGATAAAGCTGTCGTCGGCCATTTGCAATTGCGGAAATTACGCACACAAATTAATGTACACACGTAAAAACACACACACATTTTGCGAGTATTTTATTCAAGATGAAAAATGATTATACAATGCAGGAAGAAAGAGAGAGGGGGGGCGGGGTTTGTCGTTGCACCATTAAGAAAAAAGCGTTGCGAAATTCATTTATCAATGCATAAAATGCTATCGACTCCTTCTCAATTAAGCAAATGCAGAGCACAGCACAGCGCCGCACAGCGCCGCACAGCGCCGCACAAATGCATCAATTGCAATTAAAGAACGAGTGCAATACACCGTCAAAAAATTCAGTGTATTGAAAGGAGAAATAAAGCAGCGGCAGCGGCAGCGGCACCGGCAGCCGCAGCAGCAGACTGACAGCAAACATTGAAAGTGTTTTAAAATGCTGCGGAAATGTGCAAGCGTTCACTAATTAACCTGCACAAATGAAAACGAAATGAATTTTGAATTAAATGCAAACATTTGAGTCGGTCTAAAAGTTTGCTTAACAAATTAAAAGTTTCGGTAAAGTTGTTTTCAGCAAGTGTGATTTTGATCAATCGTTTGCTTTGCTTCGTTCAAGGCAATTAATTTTATATATACACCTAATCGATACATGTTCATACATATATAAATCTATTTCTCTTCTACTCGAAATCGATGGCAATAGTCTTGAGTATGTTTTGTGCATGTCCTGTTAAGTTTTTTATGTTTCAACACCTCTTCAAGCTAATTGTTTGCAGCTCTTCTGGTAAGTGCACAAACTGCTGCCACAATATTTACATGCACTATGCAAATGCAAACACTCAAATGCCATCTTCGAGTTGCTGCTCGAGGGGAGAAGGCAGTCGTTTCACACGCAATGTGTACCCATGTAATTCGAGTGGTCAGCATGAAATGAAGCGCCTAATGTCACACACTACATACATACACAGAAACAGACACACAAATATATATATATATATATATATATATATATATAATCATAAGCGCAAACAGATAAGGCCAACTGCAAATAGTTCTGACACTTGAACTACTCTACGTGCAAGCTGATTGGTGTGGGAAAATATCAGCCACATGACTCTTAAAGGAAGTAGGTAAAATCATTTGGAAATTAGAAATAGAAAGAGAGAGAGAGAGAGAGAGAATGCTATAGTAGAGAGAGAGAGAGAGAGAGAGAGAGAGCTTGACTAGAAGTTACCCTGAAGTCAGCTGTTAAATACTTAGTGGGCTTGTCGATGGTAGATCACACGATAAATATGAATTTACTTTTGGATTAATAAAATCTGCGTTTCTTATTCGATCCTAATGAAATTTTAGCTGTTGAACAGCAAAATGTTAAAGAAATATGTATATATTATGTATCGATTGGTTATATCTTCAGATTGGTGTTTTTTCTTGCCAGGAAAACTATTATTAAAGTGAAATCTCAATCTTAGATAGACAACACTACAGACTCAGTTGTGCAATCTGTTGAAAGATACATAGTTAATGGGTTTGAGGATGCATCCTTCTGCGTGTTACATATTTTCGCACAGCTCATTTCAAATGCAATCAAAAAATTCAAGTGGAACATGACAAAAATACATGTCGCACATTATCAGCTGGCACTTCTTAGTGATGCTTGCAGCACAGTCAGCATAAACTCACGAAACACGAAAGTCATTCTTACAACCTAAACTTGAGGAGAAGACCAAACCAGCAAAACCTTTAAGTAGAGCCCTCAAAGCCACTGACCAGCTCAGTTGCTCGCGGGCCGTTCAAGTCAACGGTTTTGTTGTGCCAAGTGTGACAAAGAAACAGGGCAAAGCTGGGCAAAGAACTGGTTTTTCAATCACACAGTCAAAGTCAAAAGTTACAAACTCAAAAACACAGTCAGTCAGCATGTTGCAGCTGTCGTGGTTGTTGCTAATCATTATGCTCTTGTTGGCTCTGTTGTTGCAAGTACAAATGCAGCCCGTTGCGGAGCCGGAGTTGCCATTACAACTGGAGGAAAGTGAAGTGAGTCGGCCGTTGTACGATCAGCGACAGACGGGCAAATACAACATACACGTGAGCATCAAGGATGTGGCCATCATTGAGGTCGATCACAATGAGCTGGCAGATGTAAGTGGACAAGCGAAAGAAACAAGTTGGCAATAAATCCATAAATAAAGCAGCTAACAAGTCTAAAAATAAACCCTTTGCATTTTCCCATTAGGAATCGTATAATGTGGACGATGATGATTATTATTATGATGATGATGTGCTGACCATAAAACCCATCAAGTTTACCACAGCTGCAGCATCAACAACAACAGAGCCAACAACAACAACAACATCACAAACGATACCCATCACGACAGCAGCAGCAGCAACTGTTGCAACAGTTGCCGCAGCCAGCAGCAACATGAGCTCCTATAGCGCTCAGCTTTTGGCCGACATTGCCGCCACGCACCGTCAGCGACCCAAGGCGAACAATTTAATCATTATGGAGACGCCCGTTGGCAGCTCATCCACACTGATACCCAAATGGCTGCACGCTCGCTCCAAAGAAGAGCCAATCACGACGACAACAGCAGCAACAACAAGAGCAACAGCAACCACAGCATCGAGAATATCCACACCCAACATTGAGTATACGCCAGCCCAGGGTCACGATTCGCCCATTTTCAAGGTCAAAGTGCAACGTGCCGCACCCCCAACGGAGAGGCCCTCGCGTTGCCGCAGCCAACACTTTCGCGATGCTCAGGGCAAATGTCGCAGCACACGTTCCGGTTCCATTTTGTGAGGCTCGAACAATAAATAATAACCGCAAACTCATAATCAGCTTATCACATGTGATTCTCTCTTTCTCTCCCCCATCTCTCTATCTCTCTCTCTCTCTCTCGTTTTGGGTCTGTCTCTTTCTTTGCTGCGTTTAGAAGAAAGCTGTTCGGCTTGCTAGTGTCGCTGCCCTTTGCCGGCAATCGTCATGGTGCTCATCATGCCAATGGTCTACAGATATCGCCTTAAGATCCATTTCCACAACAATCATAGTGATGATCGAGCAGTTTTTAGTTCTTAAGTACTTTAAATAATACTTTGCGTCTAGTTAGTCTCTAAGTGTATGACAATTATTTGCTTGATTTAAGATTAAAGCGTAAAATACTTTTGACTGATTTTGCAAACATTTGTTTTTGTTATTTTTTGTTTTTGGGTGTCATTGGTATGGATGCAGAATCAGAATCAATTAAGTTTTTAAGCAAGACGTAATCTATTTTCTATCTATATCTCTGTGTATTATGTATTAAATACATAATTGGGCATGCATAATGCGGGCTAAATAATCGCAAATTGGTTCTGTGTGTGCTCAGCCAGTTAAACATTATTCAGCTGCACTCCACTCCAGCTGCTATTCCACTTAACATCGTTAATAATACCCCTTTGTGTGGATAAATATTTATATATGCATATAAATATTGAAATTGCTGATTGCCACAAGTAATTGATTTGATAAGACTGCATAAATTATAAAAGATTTGCCAAACTGAATAGTGCGGTTAACCAAATACTGATAATAAAATTGTGCAGTAAATTTGTAAGCGGGTAAATAATTTGAGTAAATGCACTTAAATTTGGTGTTGTTTAAATAACTAATGTTTCTCGAGAAAGCAAATCGAAGCTGAAACTAATGAACCAGCTTGAAACTAATGCTAAACATGGTTGACTGAACTTCCCGCATCCTTCTCTAAGCCACATCCAAGTCCAGGGTCAAGATTTTTGCCAAAAATTTCAGTTCTGCTTAGCACAAATCAGAAAAGACATGCAGAACTTGGTGTTGGTGGTGGAAATGGCAAGCAGTTGGCTCTCTGATCAGTCAAATAACATAAATGTTAATTTACTGACCTTTGCAGACATAGAGCATATTAGAATTGGTACCTGAAATACAAAGAGGCATATTTGGTAATTTAGTATTTATAACCCATGAGCTAATTTACTTTATATATTAATAAATTCAAAGTGACAACCAAATAATTATTAAATATATATAAATATATGTAAATAAATATTTAAAGATTTAATTAACGTCAATAAACATAACTCAACAGTCAATTAATCAGCTTTAAATGATTTCCGTTTAATTGTTTCTCGATAATTCCCTATTTTTGCTTTGCTTTCGCACTGAAAATTTCACCTAAAATTGGATATTGTGTTTTGGCAGCAAGCTTTAATTTTCCAAATGACTCATTCGCATGGCTAATATATGCGCTTAATCGTAATATATGCGACAGTGAGAGAGACAAAGAGAGAGAGAGTGAGAGACTGCGAGAGAAAACATGAGCCTATTGAAAGTCCATTACCAGCCACCTGGCTGGCCACAAAATGTATGCCAGCAGCAGCAACAGCACACAAGGCCGAAAGGGAATGATTTGCATGATGAACAGTATTCAGAATGAATAGTACGGTGGGCGGGTGGAGGGGCGTGGCATACAAATTGGGTGATTGAATGGGTAACTGAGTAACTAATTTGCATGCAGGCAGGCAGCCGAAATTGGAGAATTGGAGAATGCAGAATGCAGAATGCGTAATCAGCATTTCTCATTGACTTGAAAATGCACCAAAGATTAGATTAATTTTCGAAATGAAATTTTATAGCAATGAAGGAAATTTTCTTGTTACAACTTTTAGAGAGGTGGGCGTGGCGGGGCGGAGCGAGGCGGGGATGTGGGATGTGCGAGGTTATCTGCATTTGTAATTAGTTTTAGCCGCAAACAAATCAAGGCTTAATGCTTCGCTCCGAAAAACATTCTTGATTTTTTTTTTGATTGCTCAGCAGAAAAGAACTGGACATGCAGCCAGGACACGCGTACCAAGTGAAAGAGATAAAGATAGGGGCAGTTACAGAGAGAGAGAGAGAGAGGCAGATAGACAGGGCTGCCCGGTCTTATGGCGCATATGAAGAGTATAAATTGCACTTCATCATGAATTTATTATCAGCGCAACTGCAGCTGGCATCGTTGCAGCTGTGCTGTCTCAGCACAAGATGTGCTTGCCACTTCCTTGTTGCCAACACACACCAACACACAGGTGCTGCCAACAACAACACCAACAACAATAGGCCAACAGTCTGCTGACCGCGCTATGCACTTTTCTCTTCTTTTTTTTCGCGCAGCCAACTTGAAATTGTGTTAACTCAGCGCAAAAATATTAATTCTAATTTCCAAAGAGGCTGCAAAATTGCGTTCCACACTTTTGCTAAATGGCTGCCATTTTTAGCGGCTTTTAGCCGTTTTTAGGTGCAACTTAAACTGTCGCATAAAAGTGCTCTCGTTGAGAAATGCTTCGAGATTTCGCTTGACAGTTGTCTGAAAAGGTTTTCACTCATTTTATTCTTCACTTTTGCCTCTTTCCCGATTTCCCCCTTTCAATTTCCTCCTTTCTCCATCTTTCCTCTTCCTTCATCTAACACGCGCCATTTGCTGCTCATCAATTAGCCGCTTGGTAAAAAAAAGTGACTGCCACTGAGTAGCTTTTAGTGCTGGAAGAAGGCTTAGGGAAAAACGCTTTTTTATTGCCTACTTTGAGGCGTTTTACTTCTAGCAGCGCCAATTACTTGCCAGCTTGGATTTTAGGCCCTGGCTCTAAGCATTGGAGCATTTACAAAAAAGAGAAGACAAAAAGAAGAAGAAGGTGCACTGAACTATGCAGATGACAGGTGGTAAAATAATGGAGCTTAGCTATGGACTTGGCCCAAAAAAAGGGACAACTTTCTTAAATTAAAAGCTCAGTCATTTGTCCTAAATTCAAAATAATTTATTGAGTTTTTCTCATTAAACACACAAACACAATTTGTTTTACTTTGGAGCAAGATAAAATTGGTTTTGCCCTAGAAAATCTGGAATAAAAAAATGTGTCACAATGCAGGGATTAGCCTCAATTTGAGAACATTTTCATTTATTTATTTCGCTTGCATGCCGTTAATATATAATATATATGCTGGGAACCCTTTAAGAACAGCCAATTGCTTGGCAAAAGAGCGTCATGCAATATTTAACAGGATGCCGCGATACGTTTTAATCTCTGCGCACATTTTGCATATTAATCACTTAATTAGGTTAGCATTATTAAAATAAACAAGTGTCACAGATTGGATGTGAATAGGGGTGTCTGTATGTGTGTGTGTGCGTGTGTGTGTGTGTGAGCGAGTGTGTGTTTGTATTTGCTGGCATTTATCGGGTGGGCAAACACACCAGCAGCAGGAGCAGCAGCAGCAGCAGCAGCAGCAGCAGCAGCAGCATCAGAAGAGCAGGATTCAGATGACTTCATTTTATGTGTCGCAGGTGCTTAAAAATGTTAAAGGGGAGCCCTTGTGTGTATGTGTGTGGCACGTGTATATTGCATTAATTATGCGTCCCACTTAAGGCCAACTATGCACACACACACACACTCACACACACGCAAAAACAGCTTCACTTTTAAAAGTGCCTTTTTTAAGTTGCCACATGCCGCATGCCTCAAATGCCAGCGATTAGATGCGTTACATAAACCGCGTAGCAAGTAAGTAGACATAATTTGAGTGGGGTTTAACTGAAACGGAGATACCCTTTATACATAACCGAAACAAAACAAAAACCAATAGAGAAAGGTATGTATATAAATATACATGATATGCTGCTCGGCTTGAATATACCCTGTAATATAAAGTGACATACACGCATTCAACTTTAATCGGATAGAATGATAGAAATGTTTGATTTGAGACCTTTTTGCTGTATGGTGTAATGCTTGTGGAAAAAGGTATACATTTTATGTAAACCCACTGCTCGACTTTAAGATATCCTGTACAATTAAATATCATAAATCTAGTCATGAAGATACTTTCTCAAATTTTAACAATAATTTATAAAAACTAAGATGAAGACCAAGAACCAAATTCATTCAGTTTCTTTATGAATTTTAATACACTTCATTAATCACTCGTAAAATGCGTACACCCTATAAATAATGCGTAGAGTATACGCAGCTTGTTTGTATTACGAGAAGTGTGTCCTTATCAAAGAGCACATAAATATTATTTATTGTTTTTTACGCCAGGCAAACGCAACGGTTCAGCTCAGTTCATGTCAAGCACCCACCCACCCCCCCTCCACACACACAGACACACACACACACCCAGCAGCATGCGGCTGGGGTGCAAAATATTCAAAGGTAGCAAATGTATGTTGCAAGACACCGTGGCACCCATCCCGTCTACTCCCCACGCACCCCTCCAGAGACATCGCATTCCGCTGAGAAATGTGTTCATTGTGCTTTAATGAAATGTGCGTAGGATTGACGGGGCAGGGGCAAAAGCAGGGGGTGGGGCCGTGTCTAAAAGGTGTCGCTGTCACCAAAAAAATACGGCGCTCAAAAGAATGCTACAGTTTCTTAGCTCCCGAAAATAAACACAATTTATGCCGCGTTACATTTTCTTCCCTCTTCTTGCTGCTATTTTTTTTTTGCTGCCTGCTTTTTTTATCTTGACAAACCATTTGTGCAATGTAAACTTTGCGATGAAGCAATTTTAAAGTTGCCAACTTCAAATGACGGGGTAATAATTTTAAAAACATTTTTGTAGCAAGCACTTTTGACATTTGTTATTAATACGATTCGAATATGTTTTTGGGGCAACAAAACTTTTAAATGAGTTGCCAGTGACATGAAAACATTTGCTAGTTTCACACACATGCATGGCAATGTGTGTGTGTGTGTGTGTAGAGTATGTGTGGGTGTGCAAAACAAACATCCATCACATTTTGGGGCATCAATCACTTTAGTGCGGGCTTACATAAGCGAGCAATTGCGGTTGAGTAAACAGCTTACTGCTTACTGCAATATTTGATGGCCATGTTAGAAACACAGAGACGGAATGTGATGTATAATTTGCTTAATTCAGTGGGAACAATTGATAATGGGTATATCAATATGTGAAATGTTACTGACACTGTTTCAGTATGTCATGAAATATCTTCGTGCATATTTTACTGATTTTATTTTATATGAATTTCCATTTGCTGTGTGTTTTGATACCAATACTTTCATTGTGTAGAATGTTAACTTCCTTAAATATACATATATATCTGTATATTTTTGATGTATTTTCATATTGCAGCATTTAAAAGCTGACTGCAGGATATCTCCAGTCGAACTGTCTTCTTGACTCGGTTATACATTTCTTCTTTTTTTTTTAGGTTTCGTAAGCGTTTTATCAATTAAACTCAGTATTCAATTAAACTAGTCGTAGTCAATTTCAGACCAGTTTGCTTGCCGAATGATATGTGACAGATGAAAGAGAAAGAGAAGCCTTAGAAAATTAGTATACAGCATGCAACAGTGTACATATCAAAATAAAGGTAAACACAAAATTCAATTTAATGCAATCGAAGTCTGAAGTCTCAGAATAGTCTAGTTGTTCAATTTTCAATGTTTGCATTCGCCCTGTCCAATTCACATGGCATACGCCATATCCTATCTGCAGCCACCAACTTGGCCACAAACAAACTTCCTGTATCGATGCGACCACACGTACGGCTATCAGCTTCAGCTTCAGCTTCAGTTCCGACTCCAACTCCAGCTGCTCTCCTGTCACACTGCCATACTGCCACCCTGCGGCCCAATATCTAAGTGAAAACACAGATCAACAGCACGACAATCAGCACAGAGAAAATTGGACCAGCTACCAGCTACCAGTCGTAGGCAACTACGGACAAGGTAAAGACATGGGGCACAGTGGCCCAGGCCCCGAGGCGTATCTATTTTGCAATGCACACGTTCCACACACACCCAGATCAGCAACTCCCCCAATTCAGGCTCCTGCTCTCATCTGCTGGACACAAATTGTGTGACGCCCACTTTCGATTTGTTGGGTTGCTTTTCTCTCTTTCCCTCTCTCTCTCTCTCTCTCTCTCTATCTTTCTCTATGTCTCTGCTAGCCGTATTTTTGCCAGTTGCATTTCTTGGATTGCATTTAAGCAACATTTATGCATTTTTAATGTGACAGCTGAACGGATGAGATGGCCGCCTGCTGCTGCTGCAGCCGTTTCTGTTTCTTCAGTTCGTTCGTTAGCCAACCTGCCAACCTTTCACCTTGTTGGCCTACTGCGCTGACAGTTTGTGCATTAGGCATATAGTTTTGCTGGTGTATATGCGATTCATATATGTGTGAATTTTTAGCGCATGCAATATTTAGTGTTGTGCAATCTCACAAAACTGTCGCTCTTCCATTAGTTAGCTCCGTTTCAAAGATGGAGACAACCGTAAATCATTGGGTTAATGTGTTGGGGATTTTGTGGATTTCAACATGTAATTTTTGACAAAGCTTGCATATATTTGTGGGCATACTTGCATGCATTTTTAAAGTAATTTTCAAAACTAACATGCAAAAGTGAAGCGTGCACTTGGCTTCAAATTTAGCATCATTTAGAGTTCAGTGGCTGCAGAGCGAAATCGAATAATAAATCCACAAGCGAACGCGGCTACATACGTTCCACACGCATTTCATATTCACGTATTAAAAGTTATTCTCGTATGGACTTACGTGCCTATTGTGGTATCTAAGTTCGTCTTAAAAGCTCTGGATAACATAGCGAACGAAATCCAAAAGCGCTCCAGCACACTGCCGCCATTCTTTTTTTGCATTTCTAGCAGAAATTAATAAGCTTTTTCAATAATACACAAGATCAATCGTATTACAATATGTTTGTGGCTTCTAATAGCTTGGAGCTTTCTCTCTTTAGCTATGCTAACCATGGCTCAAAAGCTGTCTGGTTCCAGTGGAGAGCTAAATTTACTTCCACACTCGCTCTTTACCTACACATGTAAGGCGATCAACTGCCATTGGTGTGACTGCTGTGGGTCAGAGAAATGACTACCACTCTCACTGGTCCGTGCTCTTCTGCTTATGCAGCCCACTCTCACAGCATCCACAAGGTACGCTCTTTAAACACGTAAACTATTTATCAGCCTCGCTCACAACTTCCACATGATTCGCTCTTGACTCTCTGCGAATTCAATTGATCCGCGCTCCTCTGCTAAATGCAGTCCACAAATTAACTTATTTGTTGGAAATACAAAAAATTCAATAAAAAGCCATCATTTAAGGTATGCAAAAGCAAATAGTTTCCAGTATTTATTTGTAGACTATTTAAATAAATCAGCAAATCAACAGCCATAAAAGTGTATTTTAATTTGGCCATTTTATTTGAGTTATTCAGCTATTTAGTTGTCATAAGCACATTCCGCTCTAACACTTGAGCGATCCACTTTCGATGCTGCCCCACTCGAAATCGTACTTAAATTGGCCACTGGAATTATTCGCAGCAATCACAATTGACTGCCAAGTGCATAATCAATGCAATTTGTAATGATTTGCAGCAAAAAGTCGCCGCAGCAGCAGCATCGACAGCAACTGCGGCACATTGGGTGTATGCCAAAATGTTGCAACAAAATGCTGCACGAGTCAACTAAGTATGCAATGCTTTTTGTGGCAGTCGCCAGTTAGCCAGTCAGCCAGTTAGCCAGTTAACCAGTTGTTGCCCGTTTGCTAGTTGGCTGGTTTTGCGAGTTGGCCAATTGCAACTTGGTGTTTATTAGCATGATTAGCTGCCGCCCTGCATTGCCACACACACACAGAGCAACACACACAATTTGTATGCGCATTGAATTTGGGTCAGTGGAGAGGGGTCCACGGAGCAAAATAGCAAAGCATCTTGTAATTTGATTTCAGCATCGTCCTCGTTCAGGCAAATGTTGCCCCTCTCCCTCTCCCTCTCTCTCTCTGCTCTCTCTCTCTCTCTCTCTCTCTCTCTCTCTCTATATATATCCCTCTATCTTTCTCTGTACTGCTCTTTCTCTTTTTGAATTTGTTTGCTTGCCTGTGCTCACCAATTGGCATTAGATTACACTAAATTACACTGTGCAACAAGTCTGCAAATCAAGTTTTGTTTTCAGAGTTGTGCAAGGACAAACTATCGACTTGAGTGGAGCTGCTTTGATGTCCAGCGGCAAAGCGACTTCAACGGGCATTGAACAATTGGCAAGCCTGGAAGACTGGAATAGCTGTGGCAAGAGAGACTTAAAGATGTTTCTCCGAATTGTTGCAATAACATTTAAATGACAAAAACGAGAAACACTGAATGTGATTATCTTAGCTTGTAGATTGCAGTTAAATTGCAGCTGTCAATTGAATATTTCATCAGGCATCTTCTTCAATGTATTACAAACTTGAAGGCAAATTATGGAATCCTCTTTTTGGCAATAATCTTTTAAACTGAATTAAATATACATTTCTTAATCTTCGCTCTTAGCTGTTTGGCTTTAGTTGTGAGCCAAGTTGCAAGTTTATCATTTGTTTGGCTTAATATGAGGCCATATAATGATTATTGCTTTGCTAAGCCATGCAAATGTGGCCTGAATGCAGGCTAAATAAATACACTTAAATTAAACAATCAGTAAGTATTTAGTTTAATTATTAATTTGTCGTACAGTGTTGAAGAATATTCAAATGCTGGCAAAAGAGCATCGAAAAGATATTGAATGGGCCAAGTCGGAAAGCTTAAAGCGCATTTTTAATTAGTTTTCCATGCACTTCACAGAGAAAAGAGATAGGCAGAGAGACAGAGAGAGAGAGAGGAGAGAGAGAGAGCGACAGTCGCACATGGCTTATTTCGTTTCATTTCCGGTTAACCGCATCCTGCGTAATAAGCGGCACTTCCGGCCCCAAATAGACTTAAACTGTTGTTGTTCGCCTTTTGTTTTTGTCATTGTTTTGTTTTTATTGTGAGGCAAATTTTGTGTTAGCCACAAGACACATCAGACCGACAACAACAACAACTACAACAACAAGAAAAAGCAAAAACAACTGGAATTTGTGTCCTTGCTTCGACAGGATGTTGGCTGGCACTTCCGCCCGTCCAATGGCACTCTTTGTAGGAGCCTTGGCAAAGTTTTTGTGTTTTGCATGCGAATTGCACGTTTATGGCCACTTTCTGTGACGCTGCTGCTGCTGGCCAAATTGAAAGCTGAGGCACAACTGAGGCTGCATTTTTATTTGCACGCCCCATTGTTGTTGTAATTGCTTGTGTAACACACTTGCCGCTAGCCACTTGCCACTTGCCACTGGCGCCACACCATAAAGTTTGCTTCAAATCCCTAAAAGTGATTTAAACATTTTAAAGTTTTTTTTTTCAGTTGTGACGAAGATTTAATGCCCTTAAAAGTATTACTTACCTGATGCTGGATGACATGGGATTCCGCGCAGAGGGAGTGGAGTATTACTGGTAAAAATGATAATAATGTTTTCCTTATGAGCTTTCCTAGTTCCCATTTGGATTAGTAGTATCACTCGGAGTATTTCCTATAAGAAATATTATAATATAATATAAACTATTTATGTTTCTTATAAGAACTTTACATTGTTCACAGATATCCGTGAAATACAACAACTCACCTATTAACGGATCGTATTAGTAGTAACTGAAATAGAAATAAGAATTTTTAGAAATTTATTATCTATTAAATATGAACACTAAGCAGACTCCACATCTACATATATCCATATCCACAACTATTTCTATATCTATCTAAATCCACAAATCCTCGAATCCAATTAGATTGCCTCAAGCAACAGATAACGATAAATATGTCAACTTACGATCCACATAAATAATGATGGTTCTTAGATTAAGCAAAACATTAATTAACTATATTATTATGACAAATAGCAACAGTTTAATTTGCATATTACTAATTGTTGACACAATAAAAACACATCCCCATCCAAATCAACCCAAAATGCACTGGCAACCAAAATGTTGCACAGCAGCAACACACTTAAATAATGTAAAATTACAATTTAATTGCATTGTGAGTTTGCGGCGGCAGAAGCAGCGTTGCAAGGGTTGGATTGAGTTGTGCAGGGGAGGGGGGTGGCGGGGAGTGGAGGTGAGGTGGGTGTGGGTGTGCGAGCAAGCAGCTGCTTGAAACACTAAGTGCGCCCATATGCAAGGACTTACTGTGTCCATCACATGCACATACACATATACATATGCATATATATGCACATGAATATATATACGAGAGTGTATATGTATATGTATAGTAGACCCACAAGCGAACCCGGCTACATATGTTCCACAATCGTTTTATTTGCACGAATTAAGCAGCTCAGAAAACACACGCTGTTGCTGCTGCTGCTGCCATGGCTTTTGCTGCACCGTGGTGTCAAGTGCACAAACTTAATTTTTAATACTACAATAAATGTTCTTTTTATAGTTATGCTCTTAAAACTCTTAATGGACTTGCTTACTTACCTATTGTTGTATTTAAGCTCGTTTAAAAGCTCTGGATAGTAAACGAACGGAATCCACAAATGCGATCGATCAATAGCAAAAGCGCGCAAAAACCAAATCCTCTCAATTGGTTTGTGCACACACTAATACAACAGCTTTGAACTTTCATGCTCACTGCTCTCCACACGCGCGAAAGTGCGTGGACCTTATTGCATTGCCTTATGCTCTCTAGCAAAGCGCTCTCTGACGACGGAATACTGAACTAACAAACCATGGCTCAAAAGCTGTTTGGCTGTAGTGGAGAACTGTATTTACTCACACACTCATCGAGCAACTACAAAGCTCGCTCTTTACTTACACATATGACGATCAACTGCCGTTGGTGTGACTGATGTGGGTCAGAGAAATGACTTCCACTCACAGAATCCACAAGGCGCGCTCTTTGAACACATCAAATAATTAACTTCCACATGACTCGCTCTTGACATATTAACCCTCTGAGAATGCAGCTGATCCGTGCACTTCTGCTCAATGCAGCGAACTAGTACACAATTGAAATCCACACATTTCTCTCTGCCTAAGTTCTTGTCTCCCTTCATTGATCTTAATACCCTTTAAACAAAGTTTTGCGCATTTCATTGTCAGTGTTTGAGGCTGTTGTGCGTGGGTGGTGGCATTTGTATGGGGACCATTTGGATGGCTTCTGCCTGTGGCTGCGCTGTGGTTGTGCATTTCTGCGTGTTGCCTGTCAGTCTCTCTCTATCTCTATCTTTAGCTCCATTTTCTCTCTCTCTCTTTCTCTCTCTCAATATCTCTGCCATTAGCATTCATGTGCGTGAGCGAATAGTGGGTTTTGGCAAGGGGCAGGGGCAGGGCGCATAATGCATAGGTCCTGCCGAAAAAGCCAAAGCCAAAGCCATTGCTGCAGCTGACGACGAGGACAACGTTTGGGGTTAACTGGCATTAATGTCAAGCAGCCAGCCAGGCTGCCATTTTGTAGGTGCACACTTTGCGGTTTGTTGCAAGACACAAAAGCGAACACCCAATCAGTCCCAACCCCTGCAAAAATTTGCTGGAAAATCCATTTAAAAGTTAGCTTGCATATCTTCTTCTTCTCTGTGTGTCGTGGCACACACACACACAGACAAACATGGATGAAATTTGCTTAAACGCATCGCCTTATTTTGCCATTTGAGTCTCGCCTGTTGCATGCCACAACACATTTTCTGCATGTTTGCCCAACTATTTAGTAGCATTTCTCCATTGTCTTTGACATTCCTTTGGTAAATATGTCAGCTTGTCACAAGTTTTGTCATTTTAAACAATTTGTTTACTTTGTATTCGACTCGATTGCATAAATAACTACTAACAAACTAGTCGCGAATCCTTGTTGTGTGCGCACAAATTTAAGTCATTTTATTCAGTTCATTCACAGTTTATTCACAGCAAGTGCCCAACAAGTACTCACATCATGGAAGGTGAGTTATTTATTATTTACTCAGCATCATCTTATTTAATGATGCACTTGAAAGTTCAATTTATAATGCCTGGATTAACTTGTATACCAAATATGCTAATTCTTGATTTTATAGTTTCTGACTTAAAGATTTCACTGTGAATAAAATCATAGTTTTATTTTAGAGAGGAGTTCTAGACTTATTCTTCATCTTATTCATATATTCATCTTAAGACTGAAATCTTTAGGAAATAATAAAGAGAGCATAAGAAAAACTTACAAAATGTTAGATCTTTTATCTTGGCTTGAACACTTTTGTAGATCTTATAAAGTACTTAAGATTATTAAAGATTCCTATACACAAAACTCATTATAATTTCTTATTTTATATGACTGATGGGCAAAGGATAACAAAAACTTACAAATTGTATAAACTCGAATCTTAGCTGGGAAATGTTCGTATTATAAACACTTCTATTCAATATATATTCGATTCTGAAATTGAGATTTCAACTCTAGCAATTTTGTCAATCATTTTTGCGCCTGTCTTCAACTTTTTCAATTTAATAGAATTGCTTCTGTCAATTGCAATAGTTATATCTTTATAGCTAAATCAATTTCCAGCAAATCAAAGTCAAATCGCACAATAGATAATAAAAAGCATAAAATAAAAAAAACTGGGTCAAAGTTGAGGAAATGGAAACGCAGGCAGTAGTCTAGACTAAAGACTGCCTGGAGGAACCCAAATGCCTTTTAGCGTTTCTGTCATATTGATTTTGATGGCGATGGCGATGATTATTGATAGCAGCAGCAGCAGTAGCAGCAGTAGCAGCAGCAGCAGGTGTGGCAGCATGCTAGATTGGGGCAGGTGCGTGCCATGCGTGCCAAACACCGCACTGCACAGCACAGCACAGCACAACATTCACAATGGGTTAGCTGGGCTGTCAGTTGCTGGCAAATCGACAGGCCAGGGCCAACCTCAGTCAGTCAGTCTTGGAGCGACTTTCATCCGCGATGCGTGCTCGACAACCAAATGCCCAGGAACGGGAACAGCTGCGTCGACAGCGCTCCGAGTCGCGCATGATTATGGCACGCTGCCGGGCCAGAGGTGCCCCTTTCCACTTTCACACATAGAGCACTCGATATGCCTTAAGCAATTCACTAATCCTGCGTCCATCTGCTTGCAGGCTTTGAGTATGTAGTCAATCCACCGATTCTACCCAAAGTGGCCTTTGGCAGCACCATGGATCGCGAGGTGATGCCCCTAAGTGGCTCAGCTGTGACCAGTTTCATGAGATGCCATCTGCCCGAGCCTCGTCCGCATCCCAGTCCACTGGACTATGATTGTGCGAAGCCAATTGGTTTTAAGGTAAGAATCCATTAAAGCTATTATCGGTTTTCTGTCCGTTCAACTGTTGCCTGTCTTAAGTCCAAACAACAAAATTGGACTCATATAGGTCATATAGCTTCATAGGAATGATCAGTCTGCTTCCTCTGTCCATTTAAGCAGTTCTTCATCATCTACTCAATATTGACTTAGTTCCATCTCTCTCTTCTTCTCCGTCTCACTCTCGCTCTTCCCCTTCCGAAGTATCCCTCAAAGGCTGGCTTCTCCGCTCTGGCCAACAAGATGTCACGTCTGCCCATTGTCCGCGAGCAGCTCATTCCGCCCATGGGCGCCTATGAGGCATCACCTTGGATCCTACGCGCTGGCTACACCTTCGATCGGCAGGTGTTGGCCGAGCCCAAATGGCTGACACCTGGGTAAGTTGGACGACTAGCTTAAGCAATGCTAATTACTCAATTTGCTGGACTTGCTCACTCACCCGCAGTGCCTCCACTTATACCATTCACAACAAGTATCCGTATTATAAATTGGAAATGGCTTTCGGCAGCCGTCGCACAGTTTGGCCAGCTGTGGCTGTCTTCTGTGCACCCACCAATCTGGCCCAGTGTCTGAGCTGCCACCAGCGACCCAGGGGCGATTATTTCCACCACTTTGCCACCGACAAGGACATGTGCCGCAACTGCATGCACGACGAGCTGTCCGCCATCAGGCATTGCAGCCTGAGCGTTGTGGAGCGATATCGCCGGAATCAGCACATCAAACAGTTTGTGCCCGCCCGATACTGCGGCTTCTTTCATGATCATAACGGTACCACAGCCGCCACGGAGCTCACCACGCGCAAGGAGCTGCGCGAGAAGATCCGCGTCGAGAACTATTTGTATCGCTTTGCCCGCAAAATCGAATAACGCTTGGCGATCTATTTCTAGAAAGAAAGGGAAAACAGAAATTGTATGTAAATTTTAAATGCAATGAGAATGTTTAATCGATTTCACTAATATTAAATAAAATGCATCAACAACGAGTTAAAAGTTTTCGGCCTGCCGTCATTTCAGAGAGGCATCTAAACTTGCCAAAACTGAATCGATTTTCAAAAGAAATTTATTTTGAATTGTGCTTTGATTAATACTACTTAAAGTTGGAAACATAAATCCAAAATAAATTCATTTGCAGAAAATTCCAAGCTTCCCAAGGCATTAGTTAGTGAAATCAATAAGTCAAGCGAAACTTCGCCGATTTTAAAAAACTAGCGATTTTCGAATATGATTTAAACTCTAGATTTATGCTGCATTTAAGTTTCGAAAGATGACTTTAATTTGTGGTTCATTCATTCCAACTAAATCAATTTTGAAATGGTTGCAAATTTTCTATATTTAATTTCAACAAAGTTCGTTTTATCAGCTGCCAAATATAGGAGGAAATCATTTAAATTTAATTGAGCGATTCTGTTAAGCGAAACGCTTAAATTGGCATTGCAACAGCCACAAATGCCACACAAAACAGACGCGCAACAAATTGTGGCATTCATATAGGACATGGCCAACTAAAATAACATGCATTGACAGCCTGTTACCTGCCACACATACACACTCACACACACACACACACACACACACAAACACACACATAATGGCTGCGAATGTCGTCGCCATTGTTGGTTGCCGCCAATGCCTGCCACATGGTTGCCTTCCACGTGCCTGGTCGCATTGTGGCTGCAAAAGGAAAAGGAAACTAAATGCCGGAAATACGAATAAAATTTTCCACTAGCAAAATTAGAAAACTACCTATTAACTTGAGATACGTAAAGTTAGAGAGCCAAGAATGTATTTAAAGTTGTTTCAGCTCCAAAATATCAGTTGAATAAAGTTGAATTATTGAGCAACAATAAAGAACATAATTTTTTCTAATTTTGACGTGAGTGGAAATATAAAATGCATACATATATATTTAGCACAAGCTGAAAAACTACGCATAATTTCAAAAATATTAGTTGCACAAAGTTGAATCATTGATAAACAAAAAAGAACAGCCACTGTGATATAAAATATGGGAATCATGAACTACATCAGCAGCGAGCGTTCTCTTCCTTTTAAGCAATTTACGTGTGAAGAGTGGAGTTAAAAAACACACACATCAAATAAAATAGAACAAAACACTGACAAATCGTTGCAAATGGCGATGCAACCAAAAAGAACAGCCACTGTGATATAGTTGTGTATAAATATGGCTGTATATCAGCAGCAGCAGTTCCCTGTGGTTAAACATAGCATTGGTGAATTTATGCAGCGGTTGATATTACTCATTACTCATTTTGTTGTACGGCCTTTTTGGTACAAAAAGAACAGCCACTGTGATATAGACAATACGTTAAACATACAGCACAGCATCTATTCTCTTTACATTAAAGGCTATAAACCACAAATCGGAAACGGAAATGCAAACAGAAATCACAATTCTCGCGATTAAAATTTGAGGCAGATTTCATTAGTTGAATAACGAAAACGAATACCGAATAAGGAATTGTAAAACTAATTCATCAACTTTATCAGAAGCTGTACACTTTTCATACCGGAAACGGAAGCACTATAAACACTCTTCACTAGTTATTCAACACTGGATAGTTGACTTTTGGGCAGAGCACGCGCTATAAAGGAAAATCACTGTGATATGAAACGATTTAATGAACGCATATCACAACGATCGTTCCTTTTAGCGAGTGACCCATAACGAATGCAACAAATATATGTAAACATATCAGAAATATTATATGCACTATATAATCGCTGCGTATGCCACAACGAACTTCAATGGTTGTCTAGCTTTATGATCAGAGAAATCACCTAAGGCTGGACGACCAAAGAAACTAATTGCAACCTCTATAAAACATAGACCGATTTTTCATTTAACCAAAACTCTTGCTTATGTTGAACATTTTAAAATTATAGCACGAGTGTTCGGTCTAGTCACTTTATATATATTGTATATAGAGTTTAGGTTCAAAAGCGACCAAACCGACAATCGCCATTTAATTTTAAAATTTTAAAATACTGGCTGGGTTTGACTGCAACACGCACACAAACACACCCACTGCAAAAATTGCCATTTTATATTTTTTCTTTTCTTGCCACAATTTTGAGACACACTTTGCCCAGTGATGGTTTTAGAAGAGTCAACATTACTGTACAGAATGCATCCCAAAAGCAGAGCTATGAAAATTTGGCAAGTATTTTTATATACATTTCTTAGCTGATCCATTTCGATTATACGACAAACTTCACCCAGTGATGATGCACAGAAACAAAGTTGTCAAAACTGAACAAGGTTTGCCATATAATGTAATTATATATATTATACTTATATATACTAAGCGATCCTTGCACGTTGACACTTCAATGCTGACTGATGCCCTAACCGAGTCTGGCTTCAGTTTATATACCCCTAACTAGCTTAGGGCTTACCTGAAGTTCAGTTGGGCTTAGCTGGGCTGCTTGCCTGGAATTTACCTGCTTTAAGCGACGCTTTCCACGGAAATCGCAGTTTCTGGCCTTCGTCTAGAATTTTGCAACTTAATCCGTGGCCATAAACGGATTAATCCTGCACAATACACACACACACAAAATATATTCTGGGTAAAAACGCGCAGCTGTGTCGCGGCGTAAATTCGCAGAAGTGCAATTAGGTTAGTCCCTTAGCCAAACAGAAAAAGGATCGCTGGATTGGTAAATTGAGCAGTTAGCTCGAATCTCAATCTTGGCCTGCATTCGTCCTGGACTGGGAGTGTACTTTTGTCACAGTCTGTACATCGTACGCAAATCGTTAACAGCTACTGTGACAGCGCTGTCCTTGAGCGTTCCTTGCGACGGGATTCAAGGGCCACCTGTTGACTGGAGAACCGCCACTCAAGATCCTAGAAAAATGCATTCTCAAGCAGAGTTGTTCACTTTTAATTGCTGGATATGTCCTTACTTCTAGGTGGAATTTTAATTGCTCAAAGTTAACTGTGTAGTATTCTTGATGGGTTTCTTCGACTATTCCTAGAGCGATGCAGAGATCCTGCGGCATCCTTTACTTATGTTTATGCTTAATCAGCCATTTTCACCTTTTGCCAGTTTCACTTTCCTCAGAATTCAGTAGTCGATTCTGGCAAAATTCTGTGCAGGAGACAACCTTCTAGATTTTGTTTAACGATCCGAAGACATCTGTCATTTTCTGTGCCGAAAAGTATTTAGATTTACAAGCTTTGGTCTTGAAAATACAAACAGAAGCTTGCGTTTTAATCAATAATATATTAAAGTAAGAGAAGGCAAGACAATATTCCAGATTTAATCAAGGTTATTTCAAGACTGGGACATCTTTGTAAGCATAAATCGTCTCCATCTAATCTTATCTAATTTTTCGACCGATTGATCCTTTGGCAGATAAGGTATATCAGCTTGATCTTTTCATTCGTTTGACTTAGTTTAGGATTACTTGCTAAATAAAAAAGATTTTCAAACAAGAAGTCATTTTGGGATAGATTGTATTAATGGAACCAATATGATATACAAGTCTGATCCCCAAGACTTTTTGTGCAAATGTGAAAAGTCTATAAATAAGCAGATCTCTGCTGCCTCTGCTTGGGTATATAAAACACAACACATATTTTCCACTATATAGTTTAAATTAAATCTTTATTTACTCAGACATTCACACATTTAATTACTTAAAATACTTTTATATATTTTATACCGATTTGTTCTTTATTGTATATTTAAGACTTAATTAAAGAAAATCTTGAATAAGATATTGAGTGATTTTCACACTTCACTGAAATTTCACTAAAATGGCAAAACAAAAATTGTTCTGGATTCTGGAAACATTGGAATATTGTTGCTATTTTGCTTTCTTCCATAAATCCAATAAAAATGTAATCAAATTTAGGAAACTGAAATAAAATTCTATGAAAATAGCAAGTCTTATGTAATAAAAGAGAAATTTCGAAAGCATTCATGAAAATTTCGAATCCTTGGATACGAGACTCAGATATACAGTATATATGTTATCTGCAAGACTATAAATAGCCATATAAGAGATTCATTTACTGTATTCTTAAAATTGATTATTTTCAATTCTTAGACATTAATCCAATCACTATTTTGTTTTGCTTTAAAAACATGCACCATCAAAAATAAATAAATAACACGATTTGTTTTTGTTTTTTTTTAGCTTTCGCTTTGTATTTGTATTTTGTTTTTTTTTTTATTTGGTAAAATTAAATCAATATCTTCATTCAATTATATATTTTTTTTGTTATTACCTTTTTTCAGTTATCTTTTCTTAGAAAAACGAACAAATTTTCAGCGTACAACTAGAAGAAGAAGAAAACAAAGATTGAAAGTATAAAAAAAAACAAGATGGAATCCAATAAATCAGATAAAGAAATAGTTTTGAATAATGTTTTGATTCTAAATCGATCTTGTTGTTGTTCTGCTTCTTTGATTCAAATATTTTCCTGTGGTTGTTGTTGTTGACGATGATGCAGTGTGTCTTCAAGATCTTTTTGCCACTCTCTCTCTTCCTCTCTCTCTCTCTCTCTCTCGCATTTAATCTCTCTCTCTCTCTCTTTCTCCGATAGGCGCTTCGCCATTACCAGCTGTGGGAAGTAAAAAAGACGTACAACAATATTATTGGGTAGAAAAACATTAAGACAAATGTTAGCGAAATGCTTTCTTCTGGCCGTTCTTCTTCTTGTTTTTGTTGTTGTTGTTTTCGTAGTCATGTTGTATGTTGTATGTTGTTTGATGTTGTTGTTGTTGTCGGTTATCTATGGTATGTAAGTATGTTTCGACGCCTTTGCGCTTAAGGATTAAAATTAAAAACAAAACTCTGCAGTTTTTAAATGGAAACCTACAAAAAAAAAAGAGAAAATGTATCATATTATTATTAAGGGTATTCCCAGAAGAGAGTTATATTTTTGTCATTGCTTACCGTTTTGTTTAAAATATATGGGCTTCCATTAATTTGGTGGCATCAATGCCGAGGAAATCAATGGGGTACGTTAACTATGAAAACTAAGCCTTAATGCTACGTGTTATAGCTTTTTACACTGCAAATAGAAGAAGTAAAATATCATTTAATTAATATATAACTTAAGCAATTATTTGTTTAGAACATTAATGAAATAAATCAATTTTCAAGTGATTTTCGAAATCTTTTAATGCTAACCAGAAGTGTTCAGAAAAAGCGTAATTTTTAATCAAAATTTACATTTAGTTAAGCTTAAAGTAAGGTTCTGTTAAGGCTGGAAATAATATGCTATAATCACTTGTTGATACTACAGATTTGCCATATAATCTAAATAGTTGGAATGCTTACAATGTTTTATGTATTCGTTTATTAATACTTATATTTACATTTTCATTTGGCACTTATAGTTTTTTTTTTCTTCTAAGTAATGCTTGAAACATTTAAAGTGTTCTTTTATGATTTCTACATTAAAAAATATGTTGCTTATTCTTAAACAAAAGGATCAAAGTGAAGTTTAATATTTAAATAAGTACTTAAAGTGCTTAGAAAAAGTAATGCATATTTAAATAAATAAAATAAAATATAAAATACAAACTTCAATCAAATTTGTATAAATAAAAATACCAAAAATGTATAGTTTAACTTTCTTTTGGAATGTTGTCTTTTATTTTATTTAATGTTTGGAAGTTTTTATAAAAATACTGATAAATATGTTTTATTTATTTATTATATTTATTTTCATACTTCTCTTCGAAAAGTTTTTCTCACTGAAAACATTCATTTTATATATAATTTTTTAATATTTTTGTGTAGAGTTTATTAAAATAGTTATGGAAATGAGTATTGAAGCAATAGGTTTCTTTTTGTACATAGAAAAACAGTCTTGTGCGTCACGAAAAAAAATACAGAAAATATTTAAAGACATTAATAGAAACTTACAAGAAATTGTCGTTGCCGCTTTGGCGACTGTTTTAGCCGCTGTTGTTGCTGCTGTTGTTGTTGTAACTGTTGCCGGCATTGCTCTGGCAGCAACATGTGTTAAATGTTGTTGTTGCTGTTGTTGTTTTTGTGGTTGCTTTTGGTTAGGTGGTTGTTGTTGCTGCTGTTTGTTGTTGTCATCTTCATCAACAATGTAGTAGCTAAAATGTGTATTGTTGTTGCCACCATAACAGCCACCGCCACCATTTTTATTGCTGTTGTAGGCAGCAAGTGTGGTTGGTGCTGCTGATGCTGCTGCTGTTTTTGGTTGCTGCTTGCGCTTGTGTCCGGTTATGCTTAGAGCGGCCGTTAGACTTGAAGCCGCATGCAGTATCGAGCGCTGATTGAAAATGCTATTATAGGCAGCCGCCGCAGCAGCATTGTTGTTCTTGCGAAATTTATGCTGATGATGATGTGGCGTTGGTGGCGGCGGCGGTGCCGATGGTGGCTGATGTTGTTGTTGTGATAACTGTTGTTGCTGTTGTTGTTGTTGTTGCTGCTGCTGCTGTTGTCCTGGTGGCTTTGGCGGTTGTCACGAACAGGCCACCTCAGTTGTTGTTGTGCTATTATTGCTGCTGCTGCTGCTGCTGTTGTTGTTGTTGCTGCTGCTGCTGCTGCCATTAGTTGGCTCGCTGTTGTCCAAGCAGCTGCTGCTGCTCTCTGTTGTGCCATTATTGCCGCCCGCCTTCGCCTTGAAACTGGGCGCATTCATTTGCGATGCAGTGGGCGTGGTCGGCATCACACCACCCATATCGCTAGACGCATTCGAGTTGTCCTCGTTGAGCTGTGTTTATGTGTGTGAAAACAGTTGCATTTAATTGACATTTTTATTTAAATAGAGAAATATCAACTGCATTTACCGATTCACTTAGCCGATGCACTTTGGCGCCACTTTCGCGTCCACGATTGCTGCTGGCTGCTGACTGTTGTTGGCCCGGCGGCAGCGGATCCTGCGACTGTGCCAGCTCCGTGGAGAGACGCTTGCGATTTGCCTGCATTGTGGTATTGAAATTATTATGACTCTCCATCGATTTGCGCTCGCGCTTCAGAAAATCAGCGTCCAAATAGACAGACAACTGTTTGCGCTTCACATGACGCGCATCGATGGCCATGCCCTCCTTAAGCATCTTAATGTTTACCTGTTGAGCAGGCAATTTATAATATATATTTAATTAATTAATAAAATATAGCTTAGAGAAATATATATATATATGTACTTTGCACAGTGGACGCTCTATAATTGGTATACACGAAATGAAAACATTTCAAAATAATTATTTTCTATTCCATTCTTTCTAATGAACAAGCAGCTTCCACTGTGCAATCTCTGAGTATCTTTTTTACAATAAAGTATTTGTTTGTTGGTCTGCTTACGCCATGCATAATCACATGCTCTGTAAAGTTTTGTATGCTCTCGGTTAGATCAATGTTGAGGTTCTCGGAACGCTCAAACTCGAGTCCAATAAACCAAAGCGAACAGAACGGCGCTGCCACCGTTGATGTGGCAGGCTTTTCATCCTTTTGCTGCTGCTGCTGTTGTTGCTGCTGCTGTTTCAGATCATCTTCGTTGCCGCTGTTATTTTGCGAATTGTTGGCGGTAACAGCGCCCTTCTTCAGCTCAAAGCACTTGGGATTGACATGGGCGAGTGCAATATGCGGATTACGCTCCAGATTCCCAATGAGCAGTCGCACCTTGGACTCGACGAGACCGCACCATTCCAAATGATCGTCTGCCGTTTGTGAGTTGACGAGCAGCACAATAAAATGACGATATCTATAAAAGAAACTGGGCGCCTCAAACAGACGATCCCAGTTGACGCGTCCGAGCATTATTTCATCTGTGATGCTCATGCCGCGATTGAATTCGGTCAATATGACCTTCTTAGTGGACTCGGACACATTAAATGTCGAGTTCTGTTGTGGATATGCGGGCGTTATAATTGGCATCAAATGATAACGATCCGAGGCATTAACACGCGGATCCCAAACCTAAAACAAAAGCAGAAGTAAAAACAGATAAGTTATAAATATATAATATATATTTGATGACATTTACCTGAAAACGTAGATTCACATTGTCCGGATGCTTGAGCAGCACCGGATTAGGCCACTTCCAGCGCGAGAAGACCAAAAAGAATTTGTGCACCAGCGTTGCAGCGGCCGCATTCGGATACAGTTGACAGGTGCGTGCCACAAGCATGGCCCAAGTAACGCCACCAAAATAGCCAAGCGAATTCGAATAGATGCCATGCTCTGATTGATAAGTATATATATTAAATTATGATTTCAATTAGATGATACTAATACGATTCCACTCACTTTTTGCCCACAATTTGATGGCGCGCAAGGCGAGGCGAAAGTTCTCAATGTTGGGAACGAGGGCAAGTATCTCGTCGGTGACTCGACAACCGTTCAAGCTGCGCACGGATCGTGGATCCAGATTCTTGAGCAGATTATCGTCGCGCAAATCAAAATCATCGGGTATCTCCTTGAGGGAGAGGCGGGCAAACAGCAAATCAATTTCGATGCCATCGAAATTCATTTTAATCACCGGCACAAATGCCTCCTCCACCGAGCGACACTCGGTGACCTCTGGCTGCTTCTTGAGCACCTCGAAGAAGCTCTGAAAGTAGTCGGTCCGCTCGATGTTGCGTGGCGCCACACACAATGCATCGATATCGGCACCCTTGTGATGCACACCCAGTCGATACGACCCAAATGTGTAGATTTTGCCACCGAGGCGTTCGGCAGCCGCCTCGGGCATATTCTTGCTAACGGATATCTCCTTGATCCATTGTTTGACCAGCGTATTCAGCTTGGCCAATATCTCCATGCGATGATTCAACTCATCCTGACTCTCGAACACATTGTACGGCTCCAGGGATTTGCCCAGCTCCCCGGTGCGTTGCAGATCCTCGGCACGAGGCTCCGCCAAACTGATGGCCGATGTCATGCCCAGCTGTTTGGCTGGCTGGTTGCCATTGTTATTGCCATTATTATATTGCTGGCGTTGTGTTGGTTCGGAATTCCACATTTTTGTTTTTTCCTTACGTTTAAATACTGCAATCACAAAAATATTTATGCAGAATTAAATTATGCGAGCTTTGGTCCACATTTTTCGCTTGGATTTAGTTTTAGTACTCACCTAACTAGTCTTACACAAATAGCTGGTAATATTTTATAATCTTAATTAATTTGCCTGACTTGCTGCTGCTTCCAGTTTTTGTGGCAGCAATAAATGGAATTATGCGCACAATAATAAAATGCTGCAAGTAGTAAAAATGAACAATTATTTTCTCAAGTACAAAAATGAAATCGAAAACATTGAAAATAATGCTTCCGGCAGTTTCAACAAATCTTTAATTGCCTTTTCTCGGACACAATGCAATTCCTATGCAAAATGCGATAAGATATATGACCAAGAAACAAAAGCAACAAACTAGATCCACAATGTAAACAAAATGAAAGTCCAAAAATCACCAAAGAGCGTTAAAAAGTTCTCTCAGTGCTGCAACTTTTGAAAGTGAACCTAAAAAAAGCCAAACCAAAAAACAGCTAAATGTGGCTAGAGATAAAATAATTGAACAAAATTATTTTAATTTAACAATTTTACAATTACTTATTAACAACCACAAATTGTTGCTACATTTGTCAGCTATATTTCTTGACACTACTTGAAAATAACAACAAAAACACAATCTGCAAAAATGCTGATTTAGCAGATATAAAGCTGAGCTCAGCAGCACTGCCTGTTGCTGAGAGCTGGCCACACTTTGCTCAGAGCAAAAAAGAGTGAGAGCTTTTCACATTTGTTGTTGTTGCTCTTTATCACATAAACAAATGCGTAGATATCATTTCAATTTGGGACACAACACAAAAGTGCAAACTAATCGTCCACACATATTACAAACATAAGCAAAAAAAAAAGCAACAGTAAAAGCGTATCAAAACGAAATCAGAAAACAGACACCTACACACACAGAGAGAAAATGCTCACGCACTCACGCACACCCACACACACATCACACGCATAAATTGTGAATACAAACAAATTGTGCGCTGCGCAAAGAACTTTTCTGTTTACTGCAACTCACCTGCGCTTCTTCTTCTTGTATCTCTTCTCGACGCTTTTCTTTCTCTTTGCTGTAGTTCGGCTAAGTTATCGGTTTTAAACAAATTGATGTTTCGTTATGTTGTTGTTGTTGTAAGTGTATGCTTATATGTATATGCATGTGTGCAGATGTATACATATGTTCATAGGTATGTAGTAATTTGGCAACGTACGAATCTTGTTTCCCATTCATTTGTGTTGCGCTCCGGCGTTTTTTTACTTTGCACTTTTTGTATTTGTTATTTGTGTCGCGCTTTTTTAGTTAGTGTGTGTGTGCTTTATTTTTTTATTCGGTGTCGCGCGTCGTCGTCTGCTTCTTCTTCATGCTTATGCTCATATCTTTCATATCGTATTCGCTGCTTTTTACCCACATGTAACCTTTTTTTCTTTTGCTTTTCGTTTTTCTGGCCTGCTTCTGCTTTTTTATGCTACGTGACTCTGACGATTCGGTCGCTGATTGGCTCACAACAAACAATCACTTGTCATTTAACGGATTACGGATTGCGTCTAGTTGGTTTACTTTTCTTATTTTTCTTTGTATTTGACTTTTGCTGTTTGCGTTTAATTGTTTAACCGTTTGTTTTGCGCGTTCTACAAATTAATACGAACAAGAACCGCAGCGAGCGATACAAATGTGTGTGGATAATAAAAGAGAAGCCACAAAATGCAGAGTTGCATTTCGTATGTATATCGCTGACCATTCACATGTCTGTGCGCTGCGCATACACATAAAATACTGGCGGGAGACCAAAAAAAAAAAATACTAAAACACACAATCCACAACGTTACTTTTCAGTGATACAGAAACGAAGAGTTTACTGATAGATGCAGTAATTAATTATAGCTAGATTGTTTTCAGTTAATATCATGTGTGCAAACGACAGCCTAGTCTCTTGGAATCCACACAAGTTTCACGCATGTGGCAACGCTGCCAACAGCTGTATACTTTATTTGTATTTTGGTGAATTTGAGTAAAGCTGGGCAAGAACCATGTAAAAACAGGCAATTAATGGCAGCCACAACAACAACAACAACATGATACCCTGGATGCGCGACAAGTTCAATGAGAAGCGCGCCAAGTGGTTAGCACGCAACAAGCAGCGGCACAGCAACGACACTGAAATCAGTGAAACAAGTTCCACAACACAACGCACAGCGAGTAGCGGCACTGGCACTGGCAGTGGCAGCGGCAGCGATGCCGGCAGCAGCAGTCTCAGTTTGCGCAGCGGCGCTTCCAGCAGCCTCCAGGTCCATCATCATGTCGAGACCCAAACCGATGGCAGCGGAGCGGGTGGCGGTGGCGGGGGTGTTTGCATATTGCGAACTCCCTCGCCAGCGAGAAGGAGACGGATACATTTGGAGCTGCAGTTGCAGCAGCAGGAAGCAGCTACAAGGAAGAAGGAGAAAGCGGAGCAGGCGAACACGTAAGTTGACAACAAAAACAATATCAGCAAACAACAACAGTTAACAGTTATTTTCCCAATTATCGAAATTCTCCGTTGGATTAACCATAATAATAACACAAACAAACACACACAAACTATGCAAAAATTGCGCAGTTTGTTTCTCAGGTGAGTTCAGAGAGAACAGTGCTGGCCATATAATTAGAAACAGCTGAAAACTAGCAATTGCATTTTGAATGTTTGCCTCTTTATCAGTACAAAATACCACTCTACTTATTTTGCATTCTCAATTTGCTGCAAGTGTGCCCAATTATATGGCGAACACTGTATAACTACACCCATACACACACGCAGAGATTGACTAAAATCTCTCCACTCTCCACAGAAAAAACAATGCTCGCCTGAGCACGGCTTCGGCAACGATTGTCTCGGATCCGGATGCGTTGGTCAAAATTGGGGAGACGATCACAGTGCGTGTCATTTGCCCCAGTTCCCGTGTGCTCATCTTCAAGACGGACATGAACAAGCGTCTCAATGATCTGAAAAGTGAGGTTATCCTGGAGTTAAGCGATGATCCCGATTCGATACAGTTATTTGCGCCCGATGTGCGTCATCTGAATCCACGCTATCGATTGTATCGAGCCGAGTACTTTGGCAGTGAACTGAACGAATCACAGACGCTCGCCCAGCTGCATGTGCGCCACAACGAGACCTTCATCTTGTCACCGAAACGGAATACCCTGTCGCAGGCGGTGACACGCACCCGCGAGGTCCCCGGACCCAATGATGCACTCGTCGACAGTGCGACGAGATTTGTGCCTAACAACACCTGCACGCTGCCCATCATCGACATCAATGAGATCTTTCAGCAATCGAATGTGGGTCGATCGACAACTTATATACACACATATATATATATATATACATATATATTGTATTTATAACTCATATCTTGTCAGATTCAATATGATGTGCGCAAGGTGCTCATTTCGCTGGCGCAGGCATCGGCGGCGATTATTGGTGCCGGTCCGTTTGCGCCGCGTTTGATTAGCATGCTGAAGCAGCGACTGGTGAATCGGCGTAATCATCAGGCGGATACGGTGCAGTGTCTCGTCGATATGGGCTTCAATCGGCAGATTGCTGAAAATGCGCTGCACTCGAACAATGGCGTCTACTCGACCACTTTGGAGTGGCTCATCCAGAATCAGCGCGAGGAGGAGGATCCGCAACAGCAACGGGATCAGACTTTGCCCACGTTGCAGCGCAGCTTCTCATCCATTTCACCCTCAACCATTCTCACCGATAACGTAACTAGACATAACAATATATATATTCAACTTATTTAAATTCTCTGTCTCTCGCTGGGATTAGGAGTCGATTGAGAACACTGCTGCTCTGTTGCAAATTGTGCGCATTTACAGTCATCGCGATACGCCGCCAAACGAGGAAATTGTCGGGGCTCTGACGGACATGGGCTTCGATGAGGCAGCCGTTTTGTTGGCCCTGCGCATGACGGGCAACAATAAGGCTTCAGCCTGCGATTGGCTATGCGAGAATCGTTCGGCAAGCGTCATCGAGCTGCGAGAGGGTCTCTCTCCAGACTCACCCATACTCAAAGTAATACTCGAAATGCCGCAAGTCCAAATGACGCTCAGCAATCCAAAGACATTTTTGGGTAAGGTTTACCAACTAGTTTGTATGCAATTAGAACCTATCTAGAATCTAGAGTAGATTAAATACAAACTTTCAAACTAATAATTATATTTCTCTTTTGCATGCAGCCTTTTTGGCCATCTTGGAGAATGAGAATGCGATACGCGTTTGGCGTGGCGACAATGATACCACCTCGGTTATCACACATATCCTGCAGAAGTACCACGAGGAGAAGCATGTGATGGGCATCAATCAGTTCTACTTGAATCGCTGGTAGAAGGCAAACAAATGTGGCCTAAATAATTGAGATTAACCAAATTCTATTTATACATAGCATATACACATTCACAAGATCATATATACATATACATTTACATATATATATATAGATATACATACAAATATTTAGATATATATATATATACATATACATATATGTATATTTAAATATAGACATACACACTTACATACATACGTAGGCTTGGTTAAAGTTAAGCGCATCTGAGCCTCATATATATATTGTATGACAAGTATTTTTGTAGCCAAAAAAAAAAAAGAAAAGGAGAAAACTTAAAAGTAAAAAAAGAAACCGTAATAAATTGCACCAAGCCAAAAGTAAATGCAAAAAACGCTTCGCTTTCAGAGCACAAATGGCTGCAATTGAGAAACGCTTACCGATCAGTACGAAAGAAATGCATTGAGTAGTCTATAAACAAATTACAACTATATCATTAAATCATCTATGCAACTAGTTCGATTAGTTCTAGTCATGATCTTAGGCTTTTGTCATTATCAAATCAATCTTATCACGAAAACACTCGCACAACACCTACTCTTAACTTGATCTATCTTTATAACTAAACCGTGATTTCTGTGCGGTTGTCTTACAAAAAAAAAGTTGTTGCAAATTTTGAAGAGTGAAAAAAAAACGGATAAATCGCGACTAAACGTAAAGTATTATTTTGTAAAACAAATATTGTATTTGTATTGTTTAAGTAATAAAAGCAAATTAGTTTTTATAAAAAATAAATGCAGAGTTTATTGACTGTAATTTCTCTTATTTAGTAAGACAGACTTTTAAGAGCAATATGGTTAATGACGTTATACATACCCAGGTAATCTTTAATTGTTCAGATTACTTCAATTAGTAGTTTTCTTTTCTATTGCACAATTGATCTGTAATCTTTCAATTGAAGTGCTTCTAATCAGTGTGAATCATACTTAAACGTTTACCATCCAAAGTTCACATGACTCATGGAAAATGAAATCATAAAACTTGATTGGGGATATACCCAATTGTAAAATAACTAAAGAGTGAGATAAGCATTAATGTTGCGGATTGGGGATTCCAAGAGTCCAGCTTTCACAAGCAAAGGTGGCGAACATATAATGAAATAGGTGCGTGAAATTTTGAATATTTTTGCCTAATAAATAAGATTGGTAACACTTTAAATAAGTTCAACTAACAACAGCCCGTATGAAGAAGGCAAAGCTGTCCATCTCGCGTTATATAAACCATGTCGACCGCAGACCAATTCAGGAATATATAAATGTGGCCTATAATTATGTATGTATGTGTGTCCTTTTGGTCAAGGGTCATGTGGCATGCGGCATGCTGTTTTCATAAGCGTAGCAAACATTTTCACAAGCCCAATTAGTTGACAATCCCTCCAACTCCCACTGACCGCTGACCACTCAAGTGCCGAGAGTTGTTGTTGTTGTTCCAAGGACTCTCAGCTCAAGACCGAGCATCCTTTTGGCCAACTTCCGCCTCGACATACTTATGTATGTGTGTGTGTGTGTGTGTGTGTCTGGTTCTATGCGCAACGCACTTGCTGCCGAGTTCTAAAAATTAATAAAAACGCAAAAACTTTCTTCTTCGTTCTTTCTTTTAACAGTTTTTTTTTTTTTTGAATTGTTTTGGGCGTTTTGTCAGCTTGCCACGTGTGCAACAAACATAGTTGCGAACAAAAGTGAAAAAGCCAAAAGCAATAAAGTTTTCAATTGTTTCGCTTGCACTCTATTCTCAAAGTACTCTGTTGCAAATGGAAAATATTTCAACGCTTGCAGTTGATTATTTATTTAAGGTCGGCGAAAAAAATGATGATAAATAAATACGAGACGCATAAAAATAAGAAATAGTTCAAAATCTGAATTTTTTCAAATTGAATTCGTTTTGGATTAATCGAAATATAAAATGTTAAAAAAACAATATATTCAATATGTTTTCATTGTCATATTCTATTTAGGCATCAACTATCTGTAGTCCTTGCATATTGCAAGGACTTCTTCGAAATCCAATCGGAAAGCAGAGGTTGGATTAAGCTTGTGGCAAGGACAAGCAAGGAATCCGCCTATTCACCCAAAAATACCACATTTGCCTGCCTCAGCTTGCTTTGACCCCTTCTGCTTTTACTACCTTTGAGAAACATATTCTTTGTTGGATATCGGAACGTTCCCATATGTCTGTCTTAGGGAGGAAGACCCCTAAAGTTATATACTTCTACAACCAAGAGCTGAATCTTGACAGATGCAATGATGAGGCGCTTTTTCAGCTTTTGTTTGCGTGATTTTGCAACTTAATAAGCCAGTCAGCCAGCCAGCCAGCCAGCCAGAGTATTGCTTCGTCGGCTATGCTTAACATCATTATTTGCTATTACTACATATTTTATTCTTGGTTTCTTTCCGTAGTTGTGTTGGCTTCAAAGTTTTTTAACTGGTGCTGACTTTAAGTGCAATTCAGTGCCGGGGCACAAGCGAAAAAATGCAAAAAACTTTTACCCCACTTGTAGCTAACTTTCTGCATCTTCTTCTAGTTGTTGGATTAAGTATTGTTCTTGTTGTTGTTGTTGCTATTGTTTTTTTGTGGTTTATTTTTTGGTGGCTGCCACATTTTGTTTTGTAGTTTTGCAGTTTAAAAACGCATTGCCAAATGTGTCACACCAAATGTGGTGGTTGCTGTTCTTGTTGTTGTTGTTGTTGTTGGGCTTAGTATGGGTGAAGCAGTGGGCGTGTTGGGGGAGTGCGATAAAGAGGATATTACTATTCGGTATGCGATTGCTTTGTCCTTTGCATTGCACATTTCGCACTTGACATGAAACAAAAAGCATCGTCAATGTGCACCGAGTGCTATAAAGTTGTGCAGAAAACCCTTCCACCCCATCCCCTCCCCCACAGCCAACCCTTGCCCAGGTGGGCAGGCAAAAAGTGGGTTAAGTATTTTAATGGTGACATTCAGGCTTTTGAATTGCTTTTGGGCAAGTCAAAAGAAAAGTTTTACATAAAAACACACTATAACACTACTTATTTGATTTTTTTTTGTTTTGTTTTTTTCATTTTCATCAAAGACTAACTGAAACTTGGATGGCCAACTCTTTTGCCTTTGTTAAAATATTTGTGCACTTTTGTGTGTAAGGTGAACACTGGTATGAATAGAGGCCTTAACATTTAGTCTATAGAGGACATCATTTAATCTCAACTCACTCAATTCAGCAAAGGAAATAAGCCAGCCTTCTCCTGTATCAATCAGTAATTTCAATTCTTCAAAACTTAAACTTAAACTTGAAATGATCGCAAATTTATTATAATTTCATGTAAAGAAAATGATTTATTTAACAGCTATAACTCTCTTATAAAGAAAGTTTACTTAAAATAAATCAATATGCAAATTTAGAGTTTAGCAGAAGATAAATGTTCTATCAAATTGTTCTCACACACATCTGTGGGTTTCGTGTTTATAATGTTTTGCAATTTGTTAAATTTTATTTGGCGTTTGTCTATGTTTTTTTGCTTTTGTGTTTGTTTTTGTTGGTTTCCAGTTGAGCGAGAGATGCGCAATGAGAAGCGAATAATTAAACAATTGCACTTTTAATTCATAACAATTAATTTTACGAGCGACCACACATTTTTCATTTTCATTTCATTATTCAAAAAGCAGCACTCGAATTACAACTAGTGAAAACAGGCAACTGCAATTTTTGAAATTTATGGTAAACGCGTTTATTTAGTGGTTGCGATATGTAGTTATATATAGAATCACTGAAGCTGAAGTGCCTTTTAATTAATATTGTTGAAATTGCGCTTTTTAGTTGCGCTTTGTAGTAGACTTCAGAGTTACAATTGCAAATTGATGCAAGGGTCAAGGTTTATTACTAAAAAACACACAGCAAATGCACTGTTTATGTTCTGAATCCATTAAATATGGGAAAAAGGGTATGGTGAAGTAGTTCTTAAGTATGTGGTAAGCAGAAGGAAGCAACTTCTTCAAAGCATCTACATCAAATATATTCTTGATCAGTCGAATTGACTTAGCCCTATAAGCTAGGATCTCAGAGACTACCACAGTTAGAGGCTTCAATATTGATATATAATTACTCCAATTGATATTTTAAAGACCCAAACATATTATTGATATTTTCGTCAGATGGGATAAGAAACACAGATTTTGTTAGCCAAAAAGTATTTTCCTATTGAACAAATTAATATCAGCAAAGCCTTATTATATTTATTTATTAATTTATTATTATTATTATTATTATTATTATTATATTTAACAGCTGGTATCGGAGTATCTTCTAATCGTTACAAATTCTAACTTGATAAGAGTTAATACTGGAAGCTGGTTCACAAAACAATGTTTCAGCATGAAAATTCCCAAAGATCGTATACCAAAATGTCTGACAAGTGCTCTACATTAGTATAAGGTTTTTTTGTTGGTATTTGGTTGCATAAAGGTACGACATTAACCGATAATATCTCCATCCGATCCGTTCCGCTTTCGTTCCGCTTGTGTTTGGCTTTCAAGTTCCGTTTTGACACCCTTCTTTAAATTGTTCAGGACTTGACAATCGCTACTTACTTCAACTTGGAGTAAGTTTGTTTTTTTCATAAAACATATATATTCTAACTAGTTGCCAGCTTGGCTGCTGCAGCTGCAGCTTTTTGCCTAATGGTCCTTGCCCCTTGTTGAACATGCAAAAATTGATGACGCATGCGGCAACAAAAGGAGTTAGTGGGATGGAAGGGCGTGTCGAAGGGGGGTTGCAACGGTTACGCTATAATAAATCATCTGATGCAAGCCAACATCAAACTAACTACTTCTAAATCCGCACCTCTCACGAAGGCAAATGAGTTTTTGATATTATCAAAAGGGACGAAATGCATTGACAAGCAACAGTCAACCAACCCCCAACCCCCTCTCCCCATCGAGGGGGGACTATAATGCTTGCTTAGCCGCAGGATAAGAGACACACGCCCAAGCACTCCCCAGCAGCCTATAAAAAAATAAGAGTAGCCTTGGTGGGGAAGGGGGTTGTTATTGTGGGATGGGTGTCGAGGTTTGGGGGTTGATATTGTAGTCGTTTTTGGCTGTTGGCAATTTCCGTTGCATATTTGCAGGCGTCGCACAATTTATGAACATTATTATTATTATCATCGAAGCAAAAACCAGAAAAGCCAACGCCAAAAAAAAAACAACAGCAATGCGAATTCGGAAATTTTCGCAATTTGTATGAAAATGTTTTTGTCATTTGAAATTCTGGTCGCATTTTGGTGTTGTTTTTTTTTGAGAGAGTTTTCGATGTTTATATTTGCCGTAAAAGTCGAAATAATTTGCTATAATGCGCTGACTCCTAAACATTGCATTAAATATGCATTAAAATTGTCGTCTCAGCGAATGCGATATAATAAAATATTAAAATTGACTAAGGCATCGATTGAGTGATCGACGAACAGATGCCCTGTAAGAAGCAGAAGAAACACAAGTATTAATTTAGAAAATTGCATGCAAAACTACTCAAAATCCACTCAGCATATCACACTCCCTCTCTATTATTATTACAGGGTATTGAAATGCATAAGACGTGCACATTGTTTGTTTAGCTGCGAGAACATTTTGCTTGCGATTTGGTTTTAATGACATTTTGCCAAATGAATGCATGGAAAAGTCGCTGGCAGGCTTTGATTTTAGCACGATGATATTTGACTCAACTTTGACTTTCAACTCAATATTCTACTCAATTAGTCAGCCCTGTTTGGATTTAGAAATCATTCAATTTGTTAGCAACTTGTTGTTTGTTCCCAGCTCTTGGGATTTGTTTAAGCTGATTTAATTTATTGCTTGGACTATTGCTTAAACTTTAGCCTAATGTGTTGAGGAGTGAATGTTTTTTATGGTCTCAAACCGAATCGTATTTCTGTTCCGGTTCCTGTAAAGTTTATGTAGATTTTTCTGTTCCGTTATGGACAAATAATATTGTTTATTATTCTTAAAAGAATGATTGAATTTCGGTTCTGGTTCTGAGTTTGAATCGTTTAAGTTGTGAATTATAATAGCTAAGCCAAATCACACTGAGTAGTTCATACCAAATTTGATAGTCCTTAAAGTCATCCGTAAACAAAAGTTTTGAAATGCTGTCATCATCAAACTATAAGACACCCAAATGTAAAGCAACTTTTAACTACCATCCACCCCGTACCTACCCCTACCCATCTAAAGTTCAACTCGTAAATCAGTTCATCCAATTAAATATTTAAAAGCAAATCGAACTGGTTGATTAGCAAAAATTACGAGACCCGATGTTGCCCCAAAGATTCGTCATAAAATACTTGTTGGAAACTTTTACAACGCGACATGAAAATTAAGTTTGGCCACGCCCACAACATAACCAGCAGCCCCTTAATGGGTGCTTCTGTGTGTCTGTCTATCCGTCTGTCTGTGACTGAAACGGAAGCAAATAAAAATGCAGCTTAAGCGCATGAAATCACACAAAGATACTAAAAATTGGAGCATTCAAGCGGCATGGAGTCTGTGGCAGGCACAGAATGTGTTCACAGCACGCACACACAGAAACACACACACACAGAAACACACACAGAAACACACTGATATGCATATAAAGCAACACAACAACTACCACCCTGTGGACAAAAACAAAACTCTACAGTTTATGACGCAGTAGGCCAAAACGTCCCGGCCTCATAAATATAAAAATTAGTTGCTGGTCAGTTAGCAAGTGGGTGGCTAATGGGCGGAAGACGGGGGTTGGAAGGGATACGGTTGACCGTTGATATCGTGTGGGCTCAGCTCAGCTCAGTTCAGACGAGGACGCGTCGCTCGCGTTGGCCTCGAAGGCTACGGTGGCCGCCCCACAATTAATTAATTAGTTCAGTTTGACAAAAATTGGTGGGGTCGCAAAAACCACTAACTGGTTGGCCAGCTGAGTGGGGGATGAGGGGAGGGGAGGGGGAGCTACTGGGGCTAGACCAGACGTGTGTGTTTATTTATTATGGCAACTGCTGTGTGACACACGGTGTATGTGTGTGTGTGTGTGTGACTTTAATTTAGTTGTAGTTTATGTAGGGCTTTTTTGTGTGGCAGAGCAGAGAGCGAAAGTGTTCTCAAGTCACTCTTAAAAACAAATGTGTTTGGTCTGCAACCAGTTCAAGGGCAAAGATCAGCTCATTAGAAGCGAGCGCGACTAATGTGGATGGTGAGTGCTGTGTGTGACAAAGTGGAAGATAAGTTATGTGTCCGCTTTACATCACATGCAAATGCACTTGTGCTAAGAGTGAACTGTTGTGGATGCTATTTAGTATCACTGCAGACACATGCTTGCTGCCTTTGCCGCTGTTGAAATCGTTGTGTATTCTATTTGCCGCTCAGCCAGCTTAGCATAGGACTTAGCTCGCGTGCGTTTAAGTTGTGGATCACTTGCTTCTTCGCGATTCACATTTCTCATCTGTTAAGAGAAACATGTGCAAAGCGAAATGCGAAAGCAGCAGCTAGCTTAAGAGAATGCTTTGCTTAAAAGCAAAGAGTATACATAATGCGAACTTAGAGCCCACTTAGAGTCCACATCCAAAATAGCATTGCTTCTGGCAGAACGTGGAACACAATTTAGTGTCCACTAAAGCAAATTGCAATATCCAAAAGAGCATGAAAACATTTTATTAAATATTAAACATATTTTTGTAAGTTTTGTATCTCAAAATGCTCCAAAAACTATGCTACAAATTAGTGTGTTACTGAAATATAAGTCTAGTTGAAAACCAGTTTTTAATTGCGTCTTTAACGCAAAGCAATTCAAGGGGCGATAAGCTTGTCGATGTTTGGATCTGTCCAAGCTGACACTAACAAGCTGCGTTTTGACCAACTTCTCGGACATTGATAGCCTTAACAGGGCCTTATTAAAATGGATTTATTTTTAATGAGTCAAGGGGCTGGTCGAAGTTTAATGAGCCTGGCAAAACAAACCGCCCAGCAATGAAAGAGGGGGGAGGTGATTGGTGATTGAGGAAAATCTTTCACGTGTGTGGAAAATAAATCATCATTCTCCAAACACAAATACACAAATACAATTGCAATTTTCTTTGACTTTTGCGCAGTGGCTTAAATCCTGACAAATGAGCGAAAATCTCACTCCGAGAACACAAGATATTAACGTGTATTACCTACTTTCCCCCCTCGGTAAATGCATTAAGACTCTATATATATATATAAACTACAATGCGATCCTTTTACTGCTGCTGCACTGGCGTCAAATTTGCTGCTTCATTTATAAGGCTTACAGCGCCGCCCTTGCCACAACAGTAGTCACAGCGAAATTAAGCATGAGTAGCAACTATGGGCATCATCATCGCCCATAGCCCATAGTCCATAGTCCATAGTCCATAGTCCAACCCCCAAGCGTGTTATTCTTGCCAAGGGTAGAATTCTTGCTGACTTCTTCTTCGCCACAGCATTGACTTGCTTTTGTTCGAGAACACGAATTATGCATTAGTTTCAACTTGTAGTGCATGATTAGATGTATTTTTGTGTTCCTTCCCCTACCCAACAATCGTGCTGAGGGCTGCAGCTGACCCAATAAAAATGTAAAGGTTGCTGACACGGGGCTTAAGAATTACGTATACAGTAAATAATATATATGTGGGGGATTCAATGAATATCTGTTTTGGGATAAGTAGTTCATAGCTCGGCTTTCATATTCAATTTGAATAATAAATGTGGAAAACTAAAATTAATTGGAAAAAATAAACAGGAATATAGACTCCATATCGCTTTTCTAGATTTAAATGTTATCCGAGTCCAAAAACACTTTTGAAAATTGGTTTATATTTGACAAAGTTATAAGACATTTTGGTAAAAACCCTTTTTTCATATTTCATTGCAGTATTCTAGAGATCAAACCATTATATATATACTCGTATACTATTATATATTTGAACTGTTTCTCTAATCACCATTTGCTGTACTCCAATAATAAATATCAATCATAATAGATTTTAATTTGCTGCACCATGGCCGACTGATGGATATATACCCTTGTGTACCTTCCAACTAACTTTGTCAAACTGTCAAACAATTCATGTTCAAGCACACTGCCAACATTTTCTTTAACATTCTTTGTTTTCTTTTTTTTTTTTGAGACATGCCGTAGACAACCCCCAAAAGGCAGCAACGGCAACAACAAAAAGAGGACTGTTTTCCAGTTAGCTGGCTTTTAATAAATATAAAGCGTTAATTTGCTGCATAATTGCGCAGTGCCACACCCACCCACTCGCCTGCTTGCCACGTAGGTCCTTCATGTCGCTCGCAGCTCGTTTTGGCTTCTTGTTAAGTAGCACAGCCTCCCACCACTATAACCCCCCCACCCCTTGCCTCTGCCCAACTCCCAAAAACACCACACCCTTGGCTCGAAGTAGACAGGCAACCGTCAATGGGCTGCGGCGCCTCCCCATTTTCATGTCTTCAATGACAGTTATTTCATTTTTCTTGTTGATGTTTTTTCCCTGCACTCATTAAATCAAGTTAAAAAGGCATAGAGCAGCCTGTTGTTGTTGTTGTTGTTGCTGTTGTTGCTGCTGTTGCTGCTGTTGTTGTTCTTTCTGTTGTTAGCCAAGCTGTTGAAGTTGTCCTGGATGTGCTCCTGGTTTTTAACTCAACGTTGTTGCTGTTGCTGTTTTCTTCGCCTTGTTCTTGCGGCAATGTCGAAGACAGCGCAGAACATTTTCAAAAACCATTTTGCACACAACATGTTAAAGCACAAATACACATAGAAAAAGGACATAAAATCTTGCAGATCCTTGTGTACATGACTTGGCTTTAATTATTGTAATAACGTTGCCATTCAGAGTTGGTTCGTAGCCGTAACACGATAAGGTTCACTCAAAAGAGTGACAGCTCTTTAATAAATTTCAATTGCACATCCAACTAATTGGATAACTTATTTAAATATGTATATATATGCTTTAAGTGAGTCAACCAGACGTGGGAGCAGATCACGAGCAGAGAAGATAGAAAAATGCTGAGGATGAGTCATGCTGAAAGGTAGTTTGTAGAGAGCTGCTGTGATTAAAGCCTATAATAGAGAGAGTTCTCGGAAAAGATAATATTTCGATTGAAATATAGAAAATATAGGGATAAAAAAGGAAACACGACTATAGTCAAATAAAATAATTGGCATGTCTTTGAAATAACAAATGAATTTATTGGTTATCTAAAAACGTAGTTTAGGCACTAAAGACTTACATTTATTTATTTTTGCTATGACTCAAGCGTATATAATACAAACGGTGACTAATAATCGATTTAAATGATACAAAAAAGAAGAATAACAAAAGTTTCATTTACTATACTTCGGATGTTTTGAGCCAGTAAAAAGCACATTTGTTGAATTCGTCTTTAAATAATACATTTCTATATATTTGTTATGTGATGCTATTTGTTAGTTATCAACGATCCATTTATTGAACTGAAAACAGCTATCTCCGTTCTATAAACAAACACTTTCTGTCGTTTCCATTTCCGTCTATATATTTACATAAGAAGTTATGTTAAAAACTTTCTTTTGATATTAGTTTACAACAAGTCTATTTAGATATACTCGTATAATGATTACGATATAACACAACCATCTTCCAGGACACAGCAGGCGGTTAGCGCCAGGCAACATGCCACATCAGCATCCGACGGACCGTTATTCTGCTCCACATACACCGTTTGGGGCTGGGTGACGATGATAGCGGGCTGTTCACAAAAGACGGGTTGCGGGGGCACTACTTCAATCACCTCGACGGGGGGCGGGTAGAACGGATCGATAAACGGATCGACGTAGTCCACTTGATAGCCAGCGTTAAACATGATCCTTCACCGCTCAAACTAACTAACTAAATGCAATGACTAAAATATTTATTGCTGTAGGCGGCAGCAACTTGTTTTGCACTAAATTAACGATTCACTGGAAAGTTGCTCAAATAATTTGTCGCTGTGATTTTTTTTTGATATATATGTTTATATATAATGTATCTAAAGCCTTGGCATTTGATCAATGAGCTGTGATAATGAAAACAGTTTGTGTAAATGTCCAAAAATGTTCGGCACAGTGGAGCAGACTCAATGAAAATGTAAAGGTATTTATTTATTTCGATAAATCTAGATATGAATTTGATTTATTTTGTATTTTGAATAATGTTTTGCGTATTTTTGAGTTGCTCGAGATTTGCCCAAATGAGTGTCTAAACAAGTATATCTTAATATTTTTGCTGCTTATCAGCTCTTTGACTATTTCAACAATACGAGTATAATGTATTATTGTTATCTGCCTGCGTATTGTTATCTTCTGCAGCATTGCAGAATTGGATAGGAAACACAGATTTAGCTTACGCATTTTCCTTACATAAACAAAAGCAGATTTGCTTATAATCTATTTAACTATCTATCTATCTATCTTATAAGCAATACGAGTATATTATATCCTTTTTATTTTAATGATATATAAAATTTTAAATTTTAAACAATGCTAAAGCAATTCTGCAATCATAATCATTGTGGTAGCACTGTGCGGCGTCTAGCCGTGCAACAGTGCGAATGAGTAATATTGTTTGGGCTTTAGATAAAGAGCAAACGAAAAAAAGTACACACAAATTATGGTGAACGGGTTAGACATAGCTGCCCAATGACCCACTACCCCCGACCCCGCCGGCCCCTTTCTAACTAAAACATACAAAACCCTTGTCAAAACTTTGCCTCTGCGGTTGCAATGCAGAGTGAGAGAGAGAGAGAGAGAGAGAGCAGAGAGAGAGAGGGTATATGAAAAATCACATAAAATCTCTTTTATCAAAATGGTAGCAGCAGGCGGCACTTTTTGACACATTTTCCGTTTTATTGGCAAATTTTGAGAAACACACATATAAATAATAACTGGGAATGTGAACTAAGTTTTTTTGCGTCGGGCGCTTAGAACCCGCTCTTCACAATCGTAAAACTACAAATTGTTGCGGCTTTTCACTGTATTATTAAATTTGGCGAGGCCACAGAAACAAAAAAGACCATTTGAGATTTAAGCAAGACAATATGTTGGCCCAGACCAAAAACCACAGGCCAAAAGCATTATTTATAACAAATCGTAAAATTTTATTGCACGATAAATGTGTGTGTTGTTAGTGTAAGTGTGTGTGTGTGTGTGTGTGCGTGTGTGTCACAAAAACCAAACTTAATTTAACGTAAAGCATTAAAGGATTTGCAGCGCCTTTGGTTTAAAATTTCATGTTGTTGTTGTTGTCGTTCGTTTGCTACATTATCGTGCAACAGCAACAACAATCGCCGCAGCTGAAGCAACAGGGACAGCAGGGCACACAGCAACAGCCCTTGTCCTTGGGCTCCGCAGGCTGCACAATCACCGTCGTTGGCCCTGAAGGTGGTGGCACATTTATCACCTCGACACGTGTGCGACTATCCATTATTGTAGTTTTTAGTTGAAAGCTTCTATTTTTGTTAGTCAAGTGTCGATCGGGTTACGAGCCGCGACTTGTAGCACGTTTAGAGAGCCGCACAATACTACACTTAATGCCAGATCGCACTCTTATAGCTATTGGCCTGGCCAATCTCAATACTCAAATCGCCTACTGGGAAATAGTCTTATCTGTAGATAAAACACTATCACGCTCTTATCACACACTCTCTCTCTCTCTCTCTCTCTCTCTCTCTGTCTCTCTTTCTCTCCCTCTGTCGCTTGGACAGGTGAGCCATGTTATCTGCAACAGAGTTGCTTTTGGTAATTTATATATATAAAATACTTCATGGTCCCATGCAGGGTGGCAAGTGTAGTGGAAACTCAATAATTCGAGTGCACAGCAGGCAAAATCTTTTAAGCATTCACTTTATGCATTTAGAAATTGTATATAAGATATATATTTTGTGTATATCAGATTCAGATTCAGAAAGTTAACCTTTGTCAGATATTTAATTAACCAACAAAAATGCATATAAAAATATCTGTTTCAATATTTTAAATGAGTTTCGAACTGGTTTAAAGCCAATAAATTGCGTAAGTTACAAAAGCCAGTTTGGTCTCTAAAATAAATTCAATTGAATTTTTATCATTTATTTATGGGGGCAGGTTTCGTTTCAATTGTAGATTCGAATTCGTTTATCTTGTTACTAAACACAAATTGCTGATTTCATTTAGTAATCTCAACAGACACTGATCTGATTAGCCAATTTAAACAGTTCTCCTCCCAATCTTGAATCATTTAATCAATAGACAAATGCGAATGAGTCATTCTAAAATTACTATCAATGCCAGCACGGGATGCACCGCTAATTATATTATATATGTTATCTAATCTGTTTATCAAGCAGTTATCAAAACTAAAAACATAATTACACAATTTACATGCACAGCATTCTATATATAAAGTATATATATATATATATATATATATATATGTAGATATATACATGTTGTAGTTGTGGGGTTATCATATTGTCAGATCTCAATTAAGAATTTCAGCTAAAAATGGGGTGGGGTGTGGTGGGTGTGGCGTATGAGGTTTGTAAAGGGAACTTGCCCTCAATGAAATTAATAAAAATATATTTTTGAACGCGCAATGGTGATGATAATTAGTGTACGTGATTCTATTTACTTGATGCAGCAGCAGCAGCAGCAGCAGCTTCCCCAAAAAATAAAAGGGGTGCTTTGCAGCATTGATGTTGATGTTGTGCTCCTCCTGAGTGTGTCTCTGTGTGTGTGTGTAATATGATATGCGCGTAAAAAATATAGTACGTGTGTGCGTGACAATGGCAACAACGTGCGATGACAGGACCTGAGACTTCGAACTGCAAAACAGAGTTCGGCAAACTGTGGAGCATGCGAGAGACCCTTCTTGTTGTGGGTCTGCTGTCGGGTGTCAAAAATAAAATAACGCCTGCTCGGAATTTTAAAATAAGCAAATGAGTTTGCGCCTGATGTAAGTCAGCAGCAAGAACCAACAACCAACAACCAACCAACAATCAACCAACAACGACAACAACAGGCCCCCATAAATATTTATAAACTTTGGCCTGTCATATAAATACAGGGTCATTAGTTGCTTGCACACCTTTACGCTGGGGACACCCCCCTCACACGCCCTTCTCCGCTTCTCTGCCCCGGGGACAATAAAATCCAACTAGGCGGTCATTTAAATGTTTATGGCTAAACACGACACTGACAGCAGCACGATTGGGGCTTATGAGTTCTACGATACTACACAGAAATGCAAAATGCTTGAGTTGTTGTAAATGTCATTGCAAGGATTAAATATTGGTAAAGTTGCCTGAAGTTTTACTTGTTTTCCTTAATGGGATTGCGTTAAGTGCAGCACTTGTCAAGTGGCTTAAACAACTTTCACAGAGACTCTTAGACTCAACTAGTTTCTTGGCTGGCCATATAAGACACCTGCTTTTTTAAATTAAATATTATCTATCAAAAGATTGGCAATTTATATGGGTATATTTTCTTCGAAACATTTTGGCCAAGTTATGGCCTTGAAACCGTCCTCAATACCAAAGTGAATTTCGATCTTAAACCGCATTTTCTAATTTGAATGCAGTGTTAATTTCAAAGCACGATCAAAGCAATATTGCTTTTGAAAATCGATTGAGCTTTAACAAAGTTGCTGGTCGTGAAACGATTTCAATTGTTATTGACGAAAAGTTAGTATTAAATTTGAAAAACTTGCAACATTTTAGTACGTAGCCGTAAGTAGCTGTAGCTAAAGACTGAGAGGCATTTGTAGACGAGGCACACACTTATTTATAATTTGGCGATGGCGCGAGCCACGCCCAAGTGCCTATGCGAAAGAAACATATAAAAATGATAAAGCAAAATGGCGAAAAGTGGCAGTAAAAAAATAAAATGCGCTGCCGCAAAAGTGCCATTTGTGGCATAAACACATGCGCGCCAAAAGTTTGATAAGACAAAAGGCGACAGCAAATGTGCGGGTGGTGGCAAGGTGGCAAACAGGTGAGCTGTACTGGGCAGGTAGGGCCAAAATAAGTTTGCCAAGTGTGGCGCCACACACACACACAGCGATAGACTGGCGGCTCAAAAAAGAAATACACAAGAACGGCAAACGTGGCAATGTCCCAAGGATGAACTTCAGCTTCAGTCGTTGGGACCACAATGTGCCACTAAATGCTGCCACTAAATGTGTGCCAAGTATTATTGCAGCTGCCTATCTGTATACATATATATATATGTATATATATATTTATGTGTGTTTGTTTGTGTGTCGCATATTCTTAGGGAGCCGCCTCGAGTCCTTTGCGCTGCCTTCTTTTGCTCGCGCATAAAATTAGCACAATAAAAACCCATAAATGCGGCACAAAAACATGAAAATCCACTTGTTATAATTTAATCGAGTTGATAGAATTTTTACGACACAGCTTTTCCAGGTAAATTTTCTTCTCCAAATGTACGCCTACACGACACACGTGTGTTGTGTGTGTTATGTTGTGTGTTTGTTTGTGTGTATTTCTGCTGAGAGGCAACGCTTAAAATGTAGGTTAAAATAAAAGCTGTTATCACACGAGACCAATTTATGGTCGGCCACAAAGATAGCGCAGCTATAAACTACAAATCTGACAAAACAGTGGGCAAAAAAATAAATAAATTCGGAAATGATGTAAGCCATAAAGTTCCACTAAGCTGCCAGAAGTTTTAAGAAGTGCTGGTTTGTAAATACCTGCAAAAATGCAAAACATTGTTTGGTTTTTTTCTACTCAAAAACACAACTATAATTTAATAATTTGAGTGTACCTCAGTTACCGTATAAAATTAATTGGCTCATAATCTTCATCGTTTTGATTGCCCGATGTTGTCGTTACGGATACTTTGCTAGATCGCTGACTGGCTATCGAGCTTACTTTTCTATTGACCTCATCATCGGTGCATGACAGACACACATCGATGAATCTCGCCAGAGTTGGCGACTTGAGTTGACGGGTAATGGGAGCTGCCTCCTCCAATGCCTCCTTGGTGCGCTCCACTTTATGCTGCAACGTGTTCGCCTTCAAAATTTGCACAACGCTCAGAAAACGCCAAATGAAACTGTTGCAGTTTTGACTCTCTGTATCAAATTGAACAAACCCAATTAGTTTTGGATTGTAAATATTTTTTAAACGCTGTTGGCAAACCTTTGATGGCTTTGCGTGCATTAAAGCAGCATTCATCGTAGTGCAACTGCGATAATTGAACACCCGCAATTTGATGCAACAAATAGCATTTCTCAATGGAGTATTTGGCAAAGCACATGCGTTTCTCCAGTCGCAAAATCGCTTTTCTACACCAACAACAATAAATATCAAATGGCATTGAACTATTATAATTTGTATTTACCGTGTCTTCTTGCCTTCTAAATCATCGTCACCTTCTTGGTATGTGGAACGATCGCCGAACACAAATGGCACAATGTCCTTAATCTTTTCCACGGGCAGCAGCAACATTTGCCGCATCGCCTTCGTCCCAGGTCTAAAGTTCTTCGGCACACGATACTGTTCGCATAGAGCCAGTGCCATAGTATTGTATACCTCATTGATGAACTCAAATTTCCAGCACATGACGCGATTCGTCTTTGTCACATAATAATCACCCATGATTTTCTCAACATACTGCGAGAGACTCTACAAGGAGGAACTGTCAACGACTAATTCAATATATTCATATTGTGTATATACCTCGATATCCCTGGCCTTACGTAGCTTTCGAATATACCTTAGGTCTGCAATCATATTGCGATGTGTCTGATATTGTATGCGGAATAGGTAAGCTTCTCGGTTCTTCTCCAACATTTTCTTATTGGGATACTTCAAGAAGCTGACATAGTACAGCGGACTGCGACATTGTAACATTTTCTACAATTAAATATATTAAGTATCTGTCACGTAGATTATATATCAACACTATAACTGCTACCGACTATAAACTGTCTGACAATCTCGTATTGCTTAACAGAGAGTGTTTTCAAGAACGATTTTGAGCGTTTGCATTGATCCAGCAGCAAACTGGGATTCTTTCTCAACTGTTTCATGAACAGAACATCTGTCCACGAATCATTCAGATACGTCTGATGTATAACGTTGAAAGCCCGTGCTCTGCGCGCTATTTCCAGTGGTGAAAGAACCTCCTCCTAAATGAAATTATTAATTGAAGTAGGCTCGGTTGAGATATGATGAAAGAGTCCTAAATGCAGCACCCACCTCCACTTCTGGTATGCTGAGCACATCACATTTCTCCAGATCTCTCAATATCTTCCACATGGGGCGTTCGTCAATAAACTCTTTGGCTTTGTTTATCTCCCGCACACGTTGAATCAGCTTAAGGTTCTTCAAAAAGTACAAAGACATGGACTTGCCAGTGACATCTCTGATGATATCATTTACCTAGATGCGAGATCCCTTGAATATATATCTATATATATTGTTGGTTTGCTTACCACAATTTCGCGCGTTTTAAAGTTATTGCCCCTAACCCCCATGAAGCTACGCATATTGTCATGTAGCTCAACTGAACTGCTCTCGAACTGGTTCAACTCAAAGAGCGCATCGCATATTTGCATATTAATGGGGCAATTGGGACCCCTTTGAGCCAGTGCCATTTCTAAGATTAGCAAATACTTAACATCACAAGAGATGCGATGATAATGGATCGATGACAACTTACTTTCAGCGTTGCGTGCATCTTGCAGGGCCTGTTCGATTTTGGCCGCTTTACGCTGCACTTGACTGCGTCGATATAGGGTTATATAATCGGAACCATCAATATTCAGTGCCTTTGTATAGTAGTATAAGGCAAAGTTCTCGCGCCGTCGATTAAAGTAATATGTGCCCCAGTCTCTGTATATATCATGCTCAATTTCCGGACTCCAGTCGAACTTATTCCACGGACTTATTGCGCCGTCAACGCCAGTTGGCGGCACATGGCCCACAATTGAAGTCATTTTTATCTAAACTATCCCCAGCGCTAGTCCAAAACGGTAGAAAATGTACAAAAAATAAAATTTATTTTATACTTTTGTTTGTAAAACGTTTGTAACTATTTGTATGTGAAATGCTACTGAATTATATTTTTTATATAGTCTGTAACAAGATGGATGAAGAAAATGTCGCGGAGCTCTAGATGGGAACTATGTTGGTGGTGTCTATGGAAAAATCGAATACTATTAATAAGTGTGTTAGAAATATTATACGCAGGAAGAATGCAAATTCAGTGACAGTATTAGCTAAAAGAAATAGAAGATTCCCGGGAATTTAACAGATTCAATCTTTAACTAACCTTGCGGGGGATATTATAAACAGATATTTCCGATCTCATGAGGTCTACAATTTTCTTATCAGTAACTAGTCTAAGATGCCCCTTCACATACAAAGAGTATCCAAATGACGACTAGAAACATGTGCCAATTATTCAGTGGAATTGGAGTACTACACAGAATCCAAGATAGATTCTTGCATTTATATATAATACAAAAGTCACTTAAACTAGTTGAATGTACATTTAATTCGAGTAGAGATTCACATTGGATTTGTCGCTTATCACATATATGTACACATTATTTAATGATAATATCATCATCATCATTGTTAGAAGTGTTGATCGAAGGCTTGCTGTTCCGACGCGATGAAACAATGCTCTGTTTCTTGACTGTATCCTCGTCATTGCATGTCTTGCAAACCTCCATAAATTTGATCAATTCGGGATTATTTAGCTGTTGCGCCATGGGTATAGCCTTATCCAAGGCTTCCTTGGTCTTTTCCACCTTGTGCTGCACAGTATTCGCCTTTACCACTTGTATGTAGCTCAGAAAAGTCCATAACAAGCTGTTGCAACTGTGAGCTTCTAAATAGTAGTACATAATATATAAGCGATAAACATATAGATAGACCAGCACTCGATTATCGAACCTTCGACGGCTTTGCGTGCACTCAAACAGCACTCGTCATATCGGCCTTGTGTCAGATGAACGTTCGCAATCTGATGCAGTAGATAACATTTCTCGATCGAATACTTTGCGAATAAAATTCGTCTCTCCATGCGAACAATCAGTTTTCTAACACTTTTCTCTATGAGTAAAATTATCGATAGTTGTATTTGTCGGGGCATACCGTGAATTTGCAGCAACAGGATCTTGAACATCGCCATCTTGGTATGTGGAACGATCGCCGAACACAAATGCCGTTACGTCTTTGAGCTTATCCACGGGCAGCAATAGCAATTGATACATTGACAACGGATGATAGCGGAAGTTCTTCGGCACACGATACTGTTCGCATAGAGCCAGTGCCATAGTATTGTATACCTCATTGATGAACTCAAATTTCCAGCACATGACGCGATTCGTCTTTGTCACATAATAATCACCCATGATTTTCTCAACATACTGCGAGAGACTCTATAGCGCAGGAGGGGTGTAGTTCTTGGAATTAGAATCCAATCGTAATCATAATCAGCTGTTACCTTAACTCTCCCCTCACTTCGCAGCCGACGAATTTCTCTTAGATTGGCAATCATATTGCGATGTGTCTGGTATTGTATGCGGAAAAGATACGCCTGCCTGTTCATTTCCAGCATTTTCCTATTTGGAAACTTCAAGTAGCTAACGTGGTACAATGGATTACGAGATTGTAACATTTTCTGTGAGCAGTAGAAGTAGTAGAAGTGGTTTTAAATACAGCCTACGACAGGTACTGACCATAAACTGTCGGACAATATCGTATTGCCTATGTGAGAGAGCATTCAGAAAATTCTTGGAACGTTTACACTGGTCCAGCAGCAAGTTGGGATTGTTGCTCAACTGTTTCATGAACAGAACATCTGTCCACGAATCATTCAGATACGTCTGATGTATAACGTTGAAAGCCCGTGCTCTGCGCGCTATTTCCAGTGGTGAAAGAACCTCCTCCTAAATGAAATTATTAATTGAAGTAGGCTCAGTTGAGATATGATGAAAGAGTCCTAAATGCAGCACCCACCTCCACTTCTGGTATGCTGAGCACATCACATTTCTCCAGATCTCTCAATATCTTCCACCTCGGACGCTCGTCGATGATCTCTTTGGCTTTGTTTATCTCTCTAACTCGTGCGATTAGCTTGGAATTTTTCAAGTAGAACAACGACATGGATTTGCCAGTGACATCTTTGATGACATCATTCACCTAGGTGCGAGAAAATCTCTTTTTATGGTGTTGTTCTCTATATTGGTAGACCTCATCATTTCAAAAATACCACATCAAATCGACTTTCAAACTTTTCCGACTTGACGCCGACAAAGGCTTGCGTGTTGTCGAAGCATTCGGCCATACTTTGCTCAAATTCGTTGAGGTCAAAAAGCGCATCGCAAATCTGCAGATTAATTGGTGCATTGGGCCCCATTTTCTTGCTAGCCATGACTAGGAATTATATATGTATCATATGTAACAAGTACCGAGTAGCTGTAATGGGCGAATACCTGAAGCATTTCTTGCATCCTTCAATGATCGTTCGATTTGGGCCGCTACTCTCAGCGCCTTGCTGCGCTGATATAGGGTCATATAATCGCTTTCATCTAGCGTCAATGCCTGCGTATAATAGTGCGTAGCCATATTCTCCCTGCGTCGATTGAAATAGTATTTGCCCCAATCTCTGTAGATATCATGTTGGATATCTGAGCTCCAGTCAAACTTCTTCCATGCCGGTATGGCTTCTGCAATGCCCTGGGCTTGAGGTGCATTTATTATTGAGGCCATTTTTTCTATTTTCTATTCTCTATTTTTTTGTATTTTTATATATATATATATTTTTGTAAATTTTTTTGATTTAAATTTTTAACTGATTTCATCTGTTTTTACTACTACTGATTTTGATACGCTACAAAATCTGAGACTAAGTTTAAATAATACAAAGGCTTCTTGATGACAAAAGCTTTAAACAATTTGAAGGCAGCAGGTGGTTGAGCTCAATAAGAGTTATCAATTTATTGCAATTAAGATAAATCTTACGATAAGAAGATTATATTCCTTTTTTTAAGATAGCGAATGGTTTTTTTCCACTATTCGGTATACTCGGACTAAGAATATCGGATCCTGTAACTAGTACTTAAAAAGTGTCGACTTTCGGTTCCGTTTCTGCATTTCAAATGCATTCCTCTATTCGAAATTAAGCACTTAATCTGTTAGCTTTCCAAAAGAACGCCTTTCACAAGTAGAGATACCATCTATAAAAATTCCACAACTATTGGGCCAAATTCATTGTAGAAATATGGATATTTCAGTTTTTTCTGGTTTTGCTTTATTTGCTGATCAACGATAAGGATATATGTATGTGTATTATTATGCCATCAGGGACCAGGACTGCGTGTTGTGGGACAGGCGTGCAAGTTTCCGTTTCCGCTTCAAATTTGAATTCTGTCACACTTCCAATAAGCACCTTGCAGCTAAAACCCAAACTGCCAGCCACGCAACGCCACAAAACATATTATTAATAATGAAAATCGTTGCAGCAATATTCAAAAGCAAGTCATGTGACTGAAAAGTGGCACAAACATATGAGAACAGACCCCCCAACTAGAACCGGCTCCATCGTCTCACCCGATTCGCTACCACCACCATAATAATTGTGCATGCCCAGTGTGCCCAGCCAAGAGTAAGAAATCACTTAAAGCACACACATTCAGACACACACACACACACACACACCTAGTTGAAAGTTTCAGTTAAGTGGATTACGTACTCTGTGGCACAAAAAGGCGACCACAAAAGGCCAATGATAAGTGTTAAGAGTCGTAGGCGTCGTATTTATATTATACTCTGCACTATACAATATGTTATATGTGGTTGGGGCCAACTCAACGCGCACATAAATCTAATGTATAATAAATTTAAATAGCGAATTCATGCAAAATGGCAACTCGAATGTGGCTAGTTCCACGCCCCCTTCCCCTGCCCCTTCCCGAGCTCCCTCTTCCAGCACGCACCTCGAATGCCCTCCTATTTTGGACCCGCCTCATTTTTGGCTGTCTCACGCACACCATGCAGATGCCGAGGACGAGGACGAGGCCGATGCCGAGGCCGACAATGACTACACTTTAGCGGCAAATTTGTGCGCATTGTCGCCGTATTATTTCCTATTATTTATGCCTTTTCCACTATTTACTTCAGTACTTTTTTTGGTTGTTGTTGTTACTGTTGTTGTTCACGTTGTTGTTGTTGCTCACACGCCATTGCTGTGGTATGCAGAGAACTGAACGCGAACCACTCCTTCTTAGCCAGCGCCAGTGGCGTAGGCAGACCATCGGCTAGCAAAAGTGGCGCTTAGTCAAATTTTCCATTTAGTCATGTTTGTTGAACATTTTAGCCATCGAAACTCGCAGCTGGATTAAAAACTGAATCATTCACGTAAAAAAACCCGTGAACAAGAAACATGCATAAAAAACGGTGTCAAACCGGTAACAAAAGTCAATTTTGAATAAATATGTAAGCTTTACTTGAAACTTTCGGAAATATAATAATTGATAATTAATAATTGATAATTAATGTTGAGCAAATATTTTTTGTTTTGGACTATCTGGTTAAACTTTTATGTATATATAAAGCTAAGACTTCTTTTTTTTTTTGCTTGCCAACCTTAATTACCCAATTCACTTGTGATTAAGATTTGAAACCCCTTCTTTAGTATTCTACGTCCCTGAACGCATTTAGCTGGCGTGTTAAGCATTTGCGATTGAAAAGGCTCGCGTGGATTTTAAACATTTTCACACAACATTCTCATATTTAGACGGCACACATCAGCGGCAGTTGAAAGCCAGTTGCCCCCCGAGCCGAGGCACTGCCGGATAACTTGGCGGTAATGTAAGCTCCATAAGCCAAATAAAGGACACACACTAATAGCATGCAACACACGCGACCAAAGCCAAAGCCAAAGCCAAAGACCCGCCAAACGTAAATCTGTGAAATGTAATTGTTGCCATGAAGAAAGGCAGAAAACCCAAACTCGACAACCCCAAACCCAATGCCCAATGCTCTGCTCACCCCACCAGATGCCCCCTAAAAACCACCCCGCTCAGCTAAGGGCATTTTAAGTAAGTTTTGCTGGAACTGTGTGCCATATTCGCATTTTGATAATCGCTCGGGCCTCCATCGTTGAGTCGAGTCTAGTCGAGTCGAGCCCTGTCGCTGATATACAAATTGGCTTTTGCAATGACTTTATACATTTTACGAGCCAACAGCGGCCCTTTCGAGTGGGTTTTCCTTTTTCGCTTTTTCGGCTTTTTATTTTTATTTTTGCCTTTTTATCGAGTATTTCTCCTGTGACTCGTACTCTTATTCTTCTGCTTTCTGCTTGCTCTAGTTGAGAATGTGCTATGCGAGTTTGGCGCGCTCTGATGCGATTATAAGGGCTAAATTGATGCAGATAAAATTAATTGAATTCAAAAAGCCAAATCCGCTGCCCTTTTTTTTCCTATTTCTCAACTTGCCTTTTTCGGTTTTTTTTTTATCTGGTGATTTTGGCCAGATAGTTTGGGCCAGTTAGCTGGTTAGGTCAGGCGAGCTTATATCTTGAATGTGCACTCAATCGACCTTCTAACTCATATGTGGGCCAAACTTACTTAGGCTGTAGAAATGCAATTAATGTATTTTAGACTGAGATGGATATGAATAAAGTTTAAATATGAATTGATGATGAAGATCCCCTTTTAGTGTGTCAAACTGGATCGACTTATTATTGAAAAAACAAGAAGTTAAAATAGATATAGTAGAAAATAATGATAAATTATCACTTATCACATTAACTGATCGAGTTTGCTGTCATAAATTGGCAGCAAATCGCTTAAATAAAATAAAATCATGATCAATTATCGAATAAGTCAACGAATTCTGATAATTACTTAACAAAGATAATATAATTATATAATATACCACATCATCCATGCTAAGTCAGAGTAATAAATCCTGAATGCCTAAAAACAAACTCTTTCAGAGTCCCCCAAATTTGGGAAATTCTCATTTATCACGTCAAGAAATTTTCTAGGGCGGGGAACAACATCTAGCAGTCTGTCCATGACAAATTCTTTGGTTTAGTTGCGATTGCTCATTGAACTGCGAATAAAAACAACCAACTAAATCAATAGCCAAATGCATTACTATCGCGACCAACCCTCGCTCAGATTAGATATCACTTATCGCCAGACCCCATATAAACACTAAGTGAAGTACAATATCATAAAACGTGTGCTACGCATCAAAGTGAATTCAGTAGAAGGCAGAAGTTTCACACGTTCGCAGTTTAAATTGATCAAGGACACAGCCAGCAATGCATTCTCACGGACCTCCGCCACCGCATTGTCATGGACCGCCGACACATCACCAGGGACCTCCGCCACATCACCACGGACCTCCACCACATCACCAGGGACCTCCGCCACATCACCACGGACCTCCACCACATCACCACGGACCTCCACCACATCACCATGGACCTCCGCCTCATTTCCAGACTGCTGTTCCTCCAATTTATTATGAGACGCCGCCACATCATCATTGTCCGCCTCCTCATCATCATGGACCACGGCCTCAACCGCGTTAAACTAGACTAAATCAACCCATTTGCTTTGGAATCACTTTCTCAACTTAATTTCATATTTCTTTGCGATTTGTGCTCAGAGCTCAAAGTTCTTAAACAATTCTTTTGTATTTTAATTATCTCAACAATAAATATGTTTTTTTTCTATATACAAACAAGAAAAAAACCCAAACAATTTGTGATTTTATTATTTATTTTAAATACATATACACATAATTTATATTGAACGAATTTCTGGGTATTATTTTCTATGCATTTTCTTGGCACCGGAGTTCTTATGCCCGTTCAAAGTTATCTATTTATATACTTCAAAAATTGAAATATTTTTCGACAGCTTTACATATTCAAGGAACGAAGTAGCAGTTTTATTTTATTCTTAGAACAGGTTTATTTAGTCAAACGAAAGATAAGAATTCACACTTCATATACATAAGTTCTCTATCTCTTATCGGTTTTAAAGTTATCATAAGGACAGTTATTTTATGGCAGTTTTATTCATTTGTTTTTTCCTTCTTATTATTATTACGTATGACTAAAAAAAATTACATGCTTAACTGCTGTTACTCATGCTTTGTAGTTTACCCAAATATTGTATCTATTGATTAGCAAAATATTATACTTGAGATTAGATAAGATTTATCTTCGCAAACATATTTGGTATGAACATATAATGTGGTTATTTGTCGGCTATCTAAAGGGGTTTAGTAAGCGTCAACACTCCTCGCGAAACGCACGTAAATAATTTGATTCCAAAAACAAAAAACAGAAAATAAGAAGTAAAAAATGCCACCACCACATGGAGGACCTGGCTATGGTCATGGGGGACCTGGAGGACATGGAGGTCATGGAGGACCTGGAGGACATCACCATCACGGACCGCCGCCGCCCCATCATCATCATCATCATGGACATCATCATGGACCTAGGCGCGGCGTTGTCTGTTGCACTATTTTATAGAGATCGACTAGTTTTAACGTGTTTACAAATAAAGTAGAAAGAGTTAGTATTAACTTAACTAAAAAAGAAGTGTTTATGTCAAATGGCTCTTTCCATAAGGGTAAGCAAGTGACGGCTTCTGATGCCAATTAATAAGCGGCTAATTATTATGTTTAAATGCTTTAAAGCCTCAAAAGCTGATTACAAATGGCGCTTACATTTATGTATATATCTTTATGTATATATATATATATCTTGTTACATATACAAGTTTTTTGTGAGATTGTGTGTGTGCCTTGCGTGTCGATTTCTGCTCAGCACATGTGTGTGGGAGTGTACACACACACACAGAGGGAGAGAGAGAGAGAGAGAGAGCGAGAAGGCTCCGCTTTAATTTATAGCAGTCAAGTTGGAGCAGACCAGAGAAGACATACAAGTGCCATAAATTTTGGCAAAGGAACACATTATTTATACTGTCAACCGGCTATATTTGAAACGGAATCCAACAAGGCTACAATATACTACCTATAAATAAGTGCATTACTCCGCCAAAAAGAAGGAGTAGAACCAGAAGGAACAAGTAGCGTTCATTTTGGTATAAGTCTTCATTAGCGGTTAAAAGGCTGACCTACAATGGCGGGGCAAGCAGCCAACAGCCAACAGCCAACAGCAAGCAGCTAACAGCTAACTGGCAATGGCTGCCAATGGGTTTTTCATACGCATTGAACTGTCGCCGCAGCGTTAAAGCCGGAAATGCCCAAAACAACAACAAAAGCAACACAAACAATACCGTTGAATGCGCTGAAAAGGACGAGCAGAAGGAGCCGAAGAAGGAGCAAAATGCTTAAAGTTCAAATTAAGCACAACAGCTGGCGAAAAATTGAATTGAAGGCAGCAACAGCAACAGAAACAACAACAACAACAATAACAACAACGTTGCTGCTTTCCCCCTTGCGTCCCCTGTCGGAGCAGCCCAAAGCATTTGAACGACAACAGCAACCGAAGCAAGCTAAGGAAAAACCAAATACAAAAAATAAATATATATTTATATATATATATTTATATATATACATATATAGTATAAAAAGGCCGAAGTATGCTTCAAGGCGCCGAGGCGGCAAAAACACGACCTCAACTCGATGCCAACAGCTGGCAAAGAGACACAGAGAGAGAGAGAGAGAGAGCGAGAGAGGGAGAGCGAGCGCTCAAGAGCGCCAGGTCACAGTGGCGCCACTTGCCAGTGTAGCGTACAGTTTTGGTACTATGCAAGACGCATGCGCCACAAAGTTTGAGTGCAAAACATAAACAGAGAGAATTACGCTGTATTTAAAGCAAATTGTCTTTTAGTGTTTTGTAGAATGCTTTGAGGTTTGCCTCGCTAAAATGTTCATTGCCAGCCCAGATAAGAACTGCGCTTATTGTTATTGCTGCGCTGTTGCTGCGAATACGACTGCAAATTTCTGTAGCTGTGGTGCCGGAAAAACCCAAAACAATCTTATAGCTTACAATTTTAAAGCGTCTTCAAGTGTATGCAGTCAGCATTTTGATAATGATACGTTAATACTATATATATAGTATATATATATATATATATATATATATATATATATATATATATATATATATATGTTGTTGGGCACTTAATAAATCAGTCTGTTGGTAATCTAAGTGTAATCTATAGTTAGCTATATGCCTAATGAGCGTGACTATATTAAAGTAGACCAAAAAAAACAGCAATTGATATCTGTTTGAGTAAAGACAAGCATTAAATCAAAATTAATGGTTTTAATGACTGGCTGACGTTGATATTAATTTATTACAAATACCTTAAGATTGATTGGAAATTCTGTAAGTAAAATAATGTGGTAATTTCTTTTAACATTTAGATTAATATTTAGAAGTCAACTTTTTCTTTTGAGAATCAATTCAAGGCAAGCTATTTTGTTAGTTCATATAGTACCATAACGGAACTGAATACCGAATAAAGATTGAAACCAATTCATAATCTTTACCGGAAACGCAATTCGCATCGGTTTGTTAGATTGTCAAAAATAAATTGACAAATAAGTAAACTGATTCTTTTTTACCGTCGCATTTTGATTATATGAACCCCAACACATATATGTATATTAATCCTGCCATATATAAACTAGTTATTCATAAATTATTCTCGAGACTCAAGGACATTCGCTGTGCCAAGAACTCAACCAGTTACGCCCAGTCTTGAAGGTACTTTCCATTTTAAGACATAAGTGCAAAATTTCCCATTTGTTTTCACTCAAACAGTGTTCTCGCTGCGATTCGCTTAATTTACAGCCTTGTATATTTAATTATGCACTTGGCGGGTTCCATTATGTTATGTTGAAAAGTGGCTGGCCATATTCTAAGCATGTAATTATAAATGTGAGTGTTGCTTAGCTGGAGCGTTGCAAGCCACGCCCACCAGCTTAAATAACAGTGCCTGGCGACAAATGCTAGGCAAGATGGGGCAAGGCGAGGCGCGTCGAGTATGGGCTAAGTACGGTGCTCTTGCTGCAATGTAGTGCATAAATTATGTTAGGCCAAAGTGCAAGCAAAGTTATTTGCAACATAAACCTTGCCACACACACACACACACAGACACATCCAGCGTTGGTTTGTTAGAAAGATTAACGCGTGCATTTTGTTTTTTATACCAACAGCTCATAAAAACACTAGCACACACACACACATTCACACACACATACACATACAGAGGGGGATACTTATACTAAGCCGTCTGACGCGCCGAGTGAAAAACAAACTGCAACGGAAGCTGCGCCTCAGTCATGTGATAACTTTTGGTGGGTGAGGTGGGTAGACAGGAGGGGGGGTTGGTGGGGTAGGTGACAGGATGAGTGGCGCTAGGACTGCTCATGGCGGCCACTTCAACGACAATAATAAGCGCCACAACAGCAGCAACAGCAGCAGCAGCAGCAGCAACAACAACGGATGCCCCGTAGAAGGTGCAAGAACCGTGTGGCGTCTGTTAATGATAATGATGACAGTCTGTCGCCGAGGCTTTGCCTCGCTGCACTTGCTACTCGCTCCCGCTGCTGTAGGACACTCGGCGCGCTAGTTAAAGTTTTAATTTGGCATATTATAGTGGCTGTAGTGGCGCAGCGTGCGCTCGTTAAATACGGATATGGCTATGAAGAGAGCATATGGCATTATGCTGATGCTTATGCGAATACAAGTGCAACAGCAACAGCAAAAGCAAAAGCAACAGCAACAGAAAATGCTGACACGCCACAAAGCAGAAAAGTAGAACCAACTTAAGAGTTCTGGCATTGAACTTTGCCCAACACAGATGGGGAGTGGAGAGTCTGATGCGGAAAGCCTGAGAGCATAGCATCTGAAAGATACAGATAACGAGAAATGTCCTCAAGTGTTTTATATATATATTTTTTCTTTGGGATAGAATTTGGAAGCGTCCCCTAGCGATTTTTTGGTATAGAATCTTGGCATGCATTCATAATTATTCCACAGGTGAAACCAGAATTATTCCAGAGGTCTGACAATGACTAAAAGTACTGAAATCGGTTCACTATTGAATTATGGCTGAGTTCCTAGAAGCATTTTTTTAGGGTAGAATGTTAATATGAAGTTTGAGTCTGAATAGCGTTTCAAACTTTAAATGTAGTTTTCCTCCTGAGGTCAAATCATGATCGAAAAGTGCTGGTTTTTGAAAATTGTACAATTAAAGAAGTTGTGCGATGCAATGGTTTAGACCCATTGCCAAAGCTATGTTTTTGGGGATGGAAGATGTTCGAGACATCTTGAAAATCGGGCAAAAGAGCACAATATGCGGGCAATACATAAAATCAGCAGTCAATTACTTAAGAAATTCTAAACCAAGAACCGTACACTGGCATTATATTCTAATTTTAGGCGAAATTGCGAAATTTGCGTAAATCTGTTGTTGATTTGTCTGGGGTTTTACACTGATTTCAATACTGAGCAGCTCACACTTTAAGCCATTTAGCAAATTATGTGCGAGCTGCTTTAACCCTTAAGGAAAGCAGTCCACAAGAAAGACGCAATAGCAAAGGCGAAGCTATGAAGAAGAAGTAGAGGAAGGAAGGAGGACGACAGAAGAAGAATGAGAAGAAGAATGCTGGGAAAAAAGGGGGGTACATTTTTGGCAAGCATTTTCAATTCAATCAAACGCCCTCTAACAGAAATGCAAATACCCAAAAGACAGCAGACTCTCACACACACACACACACACACAGGATATATATATATATATACATATATACACACATGTTGGCATTTAAATAAAAATAAACATGGCAAATGGTTAGAAATACTTTGAAACACTTTTAAGCATCATTACATTAGCAAATTTTTCTCTTCTCTCCAGAAAGGCAACAAACACAAAGACGAAGTCTGGGCAAAGCAGCAAAACAGATTTTCAGGCAACCAGCAAAGTATGGGCGTAACTTTCTGTTACTTTCTGTACTTTTTTTTGCTCAAATTTTATTACTATTACGCAGGACGTGATCCAGGACGAGATTCCGTTGTTCAATGGTAGTCCTCTTGCCCATTGTCCTTGTTGGCTGGTTGCACCCGAGATGCAGGATATAACTAAACTGACTACGAAGGATTGGTCTATTTAGACAGAAAATAATCAACCTGGCGTAAAAAATCCGGGTTTTATGGCACCCAGGTGTCCATAACGCCATTGTTCCGAATAATATGTGACCATAAATTACGGTACTTTTTTACATAACCCGGACTAGCCGGTGGGAAAACCCCAGTTTATTGGGATCATATACTCATTATGGTGGTTAATATATGTACCTGCCATCGGCCTTTGGAATTTTTGAAAAATATTGGATAATTAGTTTATGGCAGGCAATTAAACTTTTTGCTAGGCGCTGTTCCATTTAAACTGTGAGACACTGTATATCGACTATATCGACTTATAAATAAACAATAATAACACTTGTAAACAAAAGTTAAAAAAGACATATAAAAGGACAAAAAGATAGACCCGTATTACCTGCTCGAAGCCAGAACCATTTGGGAATTACTTCAATGAGTACGTTGAAAAAAGCACCACAAAATATGCAACACTTTTTTCTATAAATTGTCATTCTATAAATTGTCATTCAAATGTAATTTTATTTTATTTTATTTTATCGATAACTTTGCACGTTCTGCGAATGGAAATCGATTTCCGAAAAAAAAACAATAATAATACTTGTAAACAAAAGTTAAAAAATAGATAAAAAGATAAAAATCTATAATCAGCTGAGTTATTCCTGCGTAATATTAACGTGGCAGCGGAATACTCCATGCTTGGCCAACTACCTTGTTCGCCTCCCAGTCCAGCCCAGCCTCTTTTAAAACCAGAGATTTTGGATCTGGTAAGACACAAGAGAGCACTGCGTCGTCAATATATGCGCTCACGCAATCCGTTGGATCTAAGGGACTTCAGGCGGGCTGCGTACGAGCTGCGAAAACTGCTGTTTGTCACTAAGAGCAATTATTTCCAAGATATGCTCCGCAATGCTGATACCAATAAGAATCATGGATTCAATTTGTGGAAGGCAACGCGTTGTGTCAAGCGGCAGTCACTCAGGCGGATCCCCATTATGCGACCTGACAACACTTGGTGTCGATCGGATGCAGATATTGCATCGGCGTTTGCGGACGAGCTGCAAAGTCGCTTCACGCCCTTTGCACTAACATCGCTCAGCCAGGTACAGGACACTGAAGCATTTTTAAAGGCAGATCTAGATCCTGTACAACCGATCACCCCTATCGCCCCTACTGAGGTCCGCTTACAGATTCGCAGGCTTAAGTCCACTAAGGCCCCTGGCTATGATGGCGTTGACGGCAGAGTTGCTAAGGCCCTCCCAGAGAAGGGAGTATTGTTCTTGGTGCTACTTTTTAACTCCATGGTTCGCATCCACCACTTCCCCACTCCGTGGAAGTGCGCTGTGATTGCGATGATTCCGAAACCTGGCAAGCCAGATAATCTTGTCTCGTCATATCGACCGATAAGCTTGCTGACCACTTTCTCCAAAATATTTGAAAAAATATTTCTTGGAAGATTGTCGGCAGTTAGAGGCTTTCAGAGGGCCATTCCTGATCATCAGTTTGGCTTCTGGCATCACCACGGTACACCAGAGCAAGTTCATCGAGTAGTACAGCACGTCCTCGAGGCCTTGGAAAATAAGAAGTACAGCTCTGCCGTCTTCCTGGATATCCAGCAAGCATTTGATCGCGTATGGCATGTTGGTCTGCTTTTTAAGCTTAAGTCTCTGCTACCATCGGCGCAGTATTTACTGCTCAGGTCTTACCTGCTTGGCCGTTCTTTTATGGTTGAAGTTAGGGGCGAGCGATCAAACATCCGCCGCATTGGAGCTGGTGTACCGCAGGGTAGTGTCCTTGGACCTGCCTTGTTCACATTGTACACCGCGGACTTGCCGATACCAGTAGCCAGAAACACGCTGCTTGCCACATACGGGATGACTGTGTTCCTTGCTAACTCCAGCACTGCTTGGAGAGCAGCTGCGGTTACGCAGAGGTTCTTGGATGGTTTTAGTACTTGGGCCAACCGGTGGAACATCTGCGTCAATGGGTGCAAGTTTCAGCACTGCACGTTCGCGCTTAGGAATGGTAATTGTCCAACTGTCCGACTCAACAACACGGTCATACTTCAGGAGAACCATGTTCGCTACCTGGGTATGTTTTTGGACAGGAAACTTACCTGGCGCAAACACATCCAGATCACTGCAGCTGCGTGTAGATCCAAAAAAAAACGAAACTCAACTGGTTGCTGAAGCCATCAAGCAAACTCAGCTTGAACAACAAGCTGCTGGTGTACAGGAGCATCATCATGCCTACATGGACATATGGAATTCCATTCTGCCGCAAAATCCTGGATTAATCAAATTCAAGTTTTGCAGAACAAGGTGCTCAGAGACATCTCTGGTGATCCACCATATGTGAGCAACAGAACTCTGCACAACGACTTCGCATTACCGACAGTCAGTCAACAAATCAACAGACATACTCGTACAAGTCGGTATAATGACCGTTTGCACAACCACGTCAACCCTTTGGCCTGCACACTTGGGTCAAATACAACTCGCAGGAGGTTGAAGCGCCTCCACACCAGCGACCTCTGGACTGTAGGGCGTTAAATTAAGGTGCCACAAATGTAATATTTGATGTTATTTATTAAAACTGCTATTATTCATTCTGTTCCAAATCAATGTTTTATAGCCTTTGAATAGGTTGATTAATGTTTAAAATATAACTGTAATATAAAAAAAAATAAAAAAATTTTATTACTGTTGAAAGTGGTGTGTGTGTGTGAGTGTTTTTGGTGGGTGTGGCCAATGGCTATAAATACAACGTACGTGCAACATATTATGGCCACTTCTTTTTCTGCTGACTTCTGTGGCATTTTCTAATTTACATTTAACACAAATGTAATTATTGACAAACGGCAAAACGCTCTGACAACACGTGAACCGCTATGCACCACCATCAGCGGCACCACCACCACCACCAGCAACGTTCGTTCCTATGTAATTGTCGTTATAATAAATAACTTCAACTGTCCAACACTTGACACTTGACATCAACTGCAACGGAAGCCACACACAAAAAGCAAACGAGAGAATAAACTATTTCAAATGGCAAAACTCTTTTCCAATATACCCTCTAATACTTTCGCATTGAATTTAGAGATAGAATTGTATTGATTTACCTGCTAAATTATTAGCTGGCATCTAACAAGTTGAATAAGGGAAGTGAGAAGAGAAGAAACTTGATTAAAGGTTTTCAATCTAGAATAGAGGAATTCAATCTAAGAGTTTTTTTGGATCTCTATTCACTTTGGAATCAAAAGCTCAAACTGGAAATGGAAGCGGAACCATTAACTGATATTAACAGATTGCAGATTGAAACTGTTAACCGATATTAACCGATTGAACCTCAGAGCAAGAACAGGAACCGAAAACCGTTTCGGTTTGACACTTTGTCTTCGATAGCACAAATACTTGAATACAGCAAATACATTCGATATTTATTCTATGTCTAGAATCTTTCAACCACATAATAAGCCCCATTGCAGCCTTGTTACAGGGTATTGTAAACCACCAAACTCGACTCGAGCGCATGCAAAGCGCCAGAAAAACAGCGGCGCATATTTCAAACGGGACACATGTAAAAATGCTGAAGCGCTGATAAGGACATTAACATTTGCACAAGCACATCATACATAGGAGAGTGCCAGAGAGTGCGAGAGAGGGGGAGAGTGGGTGACGAATGGGAGAAGGAGGAAGGGCATTCGAATTCGTATGCGAAACATCAAAAAACTTTACCGCGTCGCTTTTGACACGCAAATTTATAACATCAGCAACAGCAACTTATTGTGGCGTCCACTAAAAAAAAAAAACATAACCAAACCACCCACAACAAAAAAAGAAGGTGGCTGTTGGAAAAATTTACAAATAAATAAAGGGCAGCAAATTTTTTGGAACGCATACAAATGCAATTTAAATTTACTTATTTAGAACCCCCCGGGAATTTCGAAATTATTTGCCTTTTCACGCAAATTTAGCGACCATTTTTCTCAAAAAGCAGTCAGACCCCCCCACACCCCACTCACCACACTCCTTAGACAGGTGGGCTACCAATTGGAGTTTACATAGTTAATGGGGGCAGTGGGTTGGTAGGGGGATAGATGGTGCCACCCTCTGACATGTGCTGCACAAGTTTTGCTCGGCCGAGTATTTTGGACGATTAGAAAATGCTTCAGAAGAGCACGAAGACTAACCCAAAAGGCTCTCTGACAAATGCTCTAACAATGTTGTTGCTGCTATTGTTAATATTGTTGTTGTTGCTGTTGTTGCTCCTGTGGTGATTAATGACGTCGAATGCTGCGAAAGCAGTCAGTTTGGGGACGATACCAGGTTGGGGGAGCCTGCCTGCCTTGGCAGCTTAATTTAAAACGAAAATTGTACTTAATTTCTAGCGTAGCTTAGCAGACGAGTTGGGTAAACCAGGAGGAGTGGGCAAAAAAGTAGAGAAAAGACATCTGTTTGGCGCTGTTGCTTACACACAGTGGCCGAGAGAGAGAGATAGAGGAAGAGAGAGGGAGAGAGAGGGAGAGAGAGAGGGGGAAAGCATTGGAGCTTATGGAAAAGCCATTCGGTAACTCGCTTTGCCCCCAAAGCTATGCTCATTGTCTAGCTAGCTGGGTACTCATTGTTGACTCTATTTATAACGCTTTATAGATAATTCAAGCGTTAAGCGTAGTACATAAATTGCTTCTAGGCTTCACACTTAAGTCCATCATAAGCGGGGAATATTGGATAAATAAAGTCGGGATGCTATCTATCAATTCTGAGAAAAGTGATAGTTAAAATTTGAGTCTCTTATATTAAATATACAAGTGGAAGGTCATAAATATGACTTCGATTCCTGACTCTTAAGTCCATACTATTATCTAATAAATGTATTACGATTAGATTTGAATAGTTAGATAGTCTGACTAGATATCTTTGAGTCTTTCTCGATTTCTAGGTTGCTTAAATATCAAGGAGCACTTGCAATGTTTGTCAGTTTTGTGTTCTTTTGTCTTTGGAGTATTTCCATATTGCAGTTACTCACTATCCCCCAAAGCATTATTGACTGTCTCGAAAAGCCATACTATATTTTCTGGCTGCTAACCTATTTTTCTGTTTACCTAAATAGACTCCGAGGACTTTTGTATTATACTTCTTGCCATTCGTGGCACAATGCATTCTCAGTCGACAACATATATACTCGCTGCCATTGGCAACTGTCAATTTCGCTGTACAAATATGCGAAATTATGAGCAAATATTTATAATAAAATATGAATTGAAAATCGAATAATATTTCAGAAATTGAATAAGTGAACCATATTATTTTAATATGCAAATTTAAATCTCTTAAATCTTAAACATCTTTTAATTGCTGTGCACGTGGGGACTTGGCATAAATTAAGCCCAACTTAATTTTAACATGCGAAAAGCAACGCATTCTCAGAGTGTGGTAAGCAAAATGTCATTTTCATATACATTTTCTGGCTGACTTTGGTTTTGGGAGTTTTGATGCGAGAACCGCAAGCAAATTGAATTAAGATTACCACGTGAGGATTTCAAAGAATTTACACAAAGTCAAACAAGCTTTAGTTTATTATTGTTATTATTATTTGAGAGAGGAGCAGAGGGATGGGTAAATGTGGGTTGGGTTGGGCAAAACCGTTGGCAATTTTCAATCGCAATCTTTTTTTGTTGTTTTTGTTTTTGGTTTATTTCTCTTGGTGCAAAAGCTACTTTATTTTGACAGCAGACAAACAAATGTCAGAATTGAAATTAAAAGGGAAGCTGCGACAGGCAGACAAGTGCGGGCGAAAAACTTGGTGAAAAACACGAAGCAGGCGAGGAAGGGACATCAGCAGAGAAAGCAGCAGCCAGTTAGAAGTGGCAGCCGCATTACGCATCAGCGCCAGCTTCTGCTTCAGCTCCTTTTCCTCCTCCAAGCTGCCTGCTCCTGCTCCTGCTGCTGCTGCTGCTAACTCCACTCACCACGCATTGCTCTGCTGACTTTCTTGCATTGGCGTTATTCGCTTTGGTTTTGTTTGTTTTTGTGTACATTTCACACAGCGTGAAATTTTCTAAATGTCATTTTGCTGTCATCTCGTGGATAATAAGATTACAACTACGTTGAAATAATAGGATTCAAATGAAAAAACTTTGCCGTCGTCTGTCTCTTCTACTTGTGCACTCGCCTCGTCCCTCCTCTGCACTCTACTTTCTTGCCCTCATCTCAACTTTCAATACGACTTACACTCTCTCTCTCTCTCGCTTTCTCCATCTCTCTCTGTCTCTCTTTCTCTCTATCGCTGATATATCTGAAAAGTGCGGGTGAGTTTGTTTGGCCAAAGTGCAAAGTTTCATTTGGTCTGCTGATTGAGTAGTGCGATAATGATTAAGCAGCTGCTGGCAAGTCGCCCTCTTAAATCTACACCCAAAAATAAATAAATAAAAAAAAGTAGGTACTCTATATGTAAAATAAACATAAAGGTAAAAGCAATAGATCTCGAGACACCTCACTTCAGACAGTCTGCACAATGCCTGTCTGCATATATAATTGATTCGATCGTAGTTCGACTCAAATGAGCCAAAGCACAAATAGAAGGCAAACAACAAAACAAATATGAAAAAAACGAAGCAAAAATAATTGTCTATCGTAGATCGCGCCCGCAGGCAAAATGTTGACGAAAGTACTTGCCATTATGGAAAAAAACGAAAATAAAGCACTAAAAGTAAATTGATGTATGTACACCGAGCTTACGTAAAAAAAAAAAAAAAAAAAAAAAAAAGCACAGCTCGAATAGATCATTGCCATGGGGCTATTAACAAAAAATACGAGAAAATAAACTGTCGTTGATGATCAGCAAGTTTTGACTATAAAAGCTCAACGCTGAGCTCGAACCAACATCAGAACTTCTTCAACGTTCTAGCAATTCATACCAAGTCAAAATGAATCCAATTCTTGTGATCGCTTTGAGTGCTGTGTTTGTGGCTCTGGCCGTGGCAACGGTAAGTTCTCGACAACAGTCAGAATATTAGAACAGAAGAACCAATCCTTAGGGAAAAAGATAGATCATTTTAGAAAGAATTCGAAATATAAACTGTAAGCTAGAATTTGTACAAAATATTATATAGTTTTATGTAATCAAGAAAAAACGAAAGATGGACACAAAACTAAATGCAGTCAACTCGTACATCAAGAAGAAAACAACAAATATTATTATTATTTTGCTAAAGATAATCCTTTATATCTATATTATATGCAGCCCGTGGAACTGTCCGAGGAACAGAAGACTCTGACTAAGCAATATGGTGAGGAGTGCTACAAGGAGATCAATCTGACCGAAGAGGAGAAGGCCAGGGTGAAGGCCAAGGACTTCAAGAACCCCACCGAGAATATGAAGTGCTTCTCCAACTGCTTTTTCGAGAAGACTGGCACCCTCAAGGACGGTGCTATCCAGGAGGATGTCGTCCTAAAGAAACTGGGCGCTCTCATCGGTGAGGAGAAGACACGTGAGGCATTGGCCAAGTGCGGTGCCGTCAAGGGGGAAAACAACTGTGATACTGCAACCAAGTTGTACGAGTGCTTTGAGCCTTTCAAGCACGTCGAAATCAAGGCATAAACCCCAAAGCTTAAAACAGCTGTACATGCAGACAACTTGTAATCAATTTATGCTTCCATTGAAAAAAAAACAATAATAATCACTATTTTCATAAAAAGCAAAGCCAAATGTGTGGTTTTATAAGACAGGGTCATTTGGGGGAGTATATCTCTGAGCAAAAAAAGAAGATCTAAACGATATATATATAAAATAGTTAATCGTTTGTATAAATCGCAAAAACAGCTTTAAATTTGATGAAAGTCATTATGAAAAAAAAAACAAAAAATACACAAAAAATATAGCGTCAAAGTTGATATAAACTTGTCGAAAAAACGACGATAACTTGTATATTATGATCATTGCGGCGGGGCTATTAAGAAGCGAAAACCGGCTTTCAGTACCCAGAAATTTCGACTATATAAGCTCAAAGCTGCGAACGAACCAAAAACAGACATTCTACGGCGTTCTAATAAGTTAGAATGAATTTAATTTTTGTGACCGCCTTAAGTGTTGCCTTTGTGGCTGTGGCAACGGTAAGTACTCGAAAGCCGTAAAATGATGTTCGAATTGAAGTGATTTGTGTAATAGAATTGAGAATTACTTAAAGAAAATTTGAGATACTCTGAAAGAAGTAAATACTATGAATGAAAAAGTGGAGAATTACATTTATATTTATATCAATATCTGGTAGATTAAAGCTAAATTCAGTCATTACATAAATGATGAAGAACTACAACAGTTAAGGGATTTCAGTTTTATCCTTCTATACCTAAAAGTCCCGTCAAAAAGGATATTGCAGAGGATGGGTTATCTATAAAATATAAAAACGTAGTCTTTTCTTTATGATTTTTTTTCAAAACTGAAACCACATCCAGCCATTGGAGCTGAACGAGGATGTAATCAAGCTGATCAAGCAGCATGATGAATTCTGCGCAAAGGAGAACCACCTGTCCGATAAGGAGATCGCCAAGCTGAAGGTCAAGGACTTCTCGAGTCCCAGCGACAATTTGAAGTGCTTTATCAACTGCACCCTTGAAAAGGTAGGCGCCCTCAAGAACGGTGTCATCCAGGAGGACCTTGTACTGCACGTCTTTGGCCCACTCATCGGTGAGGAGACGATACGCAAAGTAATATCCAAGTGCGGTCAACTCAAGGGAAAGAGTGATTGTGATACGGCATTCAAATTGCACGAGTGCCTTGAGAAATTGAAGCACGATGCGGAAATTTAAAGCGTCCAGCTGCACATGCTGACAAATTGTAATTAATTTATGCTTGCATTGAAAAACAATAATAATTACTGTTATTCATAATAGGCAAAACAAAATGTGTGTTTGTTCAGGGCGATAGAGTGTGGCGGAGAGTATCTCCTTCTGTGTGTTGCCTACCCAATCAAATTGCAGTGCATGCTCAAATGCACTTCTGACGCTGCACATTTTGAAGTGTTTCCAAAAATGAATTTATGCTTTTCGTTACAATTAATATTTGCATAGGGAATGTGTTTTATTTGTGCTTTTCAAGGTGCTTGTCACAATCATAGAAATATAAGCTTAAGCCAAAAACAAAGTCCGACTGGGTAACTTTTCGCTCAGGCTACTGTGTTGCGTCACATTTTGTCACAGCTTAATTGCAGCTTTACTGGCCTCTGGACTGGGCACAAGCCAACAGCTTAAATGGATTATGTATACATATTTGTGTATATACATATATTTACTATATTTGTGATAAATATGTGATAAATATGTGTGTGTGTGTGTGTGTGCGCGCGTTTTTGTTGTGTTGTCCGTTGGCTCATTTGCCATTTTCAATTTGCATAATTAAATGCACAATGAGTGCGTCCCACACCTCAGATTATGCAGCAAATGCGTTAATATTGTAAAATAACTTTATTATTTAACGGATTTCGACGCGTGATTGCTGCTGCTGCTGCTGCCGCTACTGCTACTACGGCTACTACTCGCTTATCATTTATGCAAAGTGCAGTGGGCTCTATTTGTCCACTCCTCAGGCCTTAAGTGCCTTTGACACGCACTGCTCAAAGTTGCCGATAAATTCACAACTGTTGGCACTTTTTGCAGTGCTGCCAAAACAGCTGCTCAACTGGCTCTTGATCCTGTCGGCCGGCACTTTACTGTAGTATGCCTGGGTGTACTTGATCACGGCATCGTTATTTGGTTTACCATCCGCAGTGACCAGGCCCAGTTTCTTGTACAGACAACTGTAATAACATTTGTATCCCTCGGAGCCATTCGACACACTCTTGCCGTCTGTGATTTGTGCCGCCTCCGCATCGGGTATATTCAGCTCCTTGATGCAAGCCTTCTGCAGGCCCTTATAGGCAGCCAAATCGGCAGCACTCTGCGACTGTATATATCATTATTAAAATCCATATCCTGGACATATCAATTCTTCAGTCTTACCAAAACCAGCTCAGAGAATGAGCACAACACAAAAATGGTAACAATAATTTGAACTTTCATCTTGTTGAAAAATTTTCGAACTAATTTGATTTATGCTTTCACGCTGCTTAAATAGTCAAAGCCTTAGGCATGTTAATTGTATTTCCCCGAATTTATTTAATTAAATTATTAAATTTAATTGTATGTGTGAATTGCAAACAATTTTTCCTGTAAAATATTAAAAATCGTAGCGTTAAATTTGTCTTGCCCCGATTACTTTTTTCGTTTCAGTAAACATTGCTATTAACATTATTTTTTAATTCAATTTATATATGTTTGTGTTATTTAATAAAACATAACTTTTTTTCAATAGTTTATATAATTTGTTGACGAGTGTTTTAATCTTTCGAATAAATAACTCGATTGTGGACTCAGTTTAATTAAATTGTTTATTTTCATTTGACAAACCAAACAAATCTCGATGCTAACATTTTATTCCCATAAATATTTATAGCATATTGTTAAATTTTTGGCACAACGAAGATGAAATACCCTTGCACAGGGGAGTCAGTCTTTCACCATAAAATTATAAAACTGACCAATTATTCATATGGCAACTAAATGATATGTTAAAGTAATTAATCAGTTAATTGTATGAGATGTTTAACTGCACTTCCAATTAAAAGCAGCATGGTTTATTGATAGATTCAATAGCAGAAGTTTTATCTCCAACTACTCAAATAAAGCCGAAAGTTATGCAGTAAGTTTATGGTATTCAACATGCACAGCACAAAAGTTGGCCACACATTTTATTATTGAACAAATGTTACTTGTATATGTAATAGATACATATACATTGTTATAGATACATATACATTGTTATAGATACATATACAATGTTATAATAGGCCTGCTCGCGTTGATCTACTCCGTTTCAGTCGTTTGCTCGTTATAACGCCGAATGGCATCAATGAACTCATTGGCCTTAGCATCCGGTGTCCTCACCACACTCTCATTTTCATGCTCACTTTCACTCTCATTCACATTCTCATTCACATTCTCATTGTCATTCCCACTCTCATTCTCATTGCCATTCTCATTGCTATTCTGATTGCCATTCTCGTTCTCATCGTTGTCGGTTGCTGTCAGATCGGTGGAAGAATCGCTATGCTCGAGCACCTCTCGTAGTCGCTGCTCCGCCTCCAGATTCTTGAGATGATTGTAGCACAGGCGCAGCTTATAGGCAGCCTCACAGCGATTCTTGCTGGTCATCTCGTTGCACACCTTAAGCTCCGGCTTCAAGCGTCGCATTAGAGTCTGCAGCTGCATCCGGAACGCATCCTCCAGCATCATATCGTAGTGAACGAGACCAAGATTCTCGTACAAGCAGCGCACAAAGCACTGCAGCGGCTCATTGCGCTTCAGATTCAAATAGGGCAATGTATTGTCAAAGTCCAAATCAACCAGATTGCCATTATTCAGATCACCATCACCGTCGCCAGCGGCCATGGCCAGTTCCCTGTTGGTGTTCTCGTTGAAGAGCATGCTGAGCCGAAAGAATTTCAGCTGTGACATCGAGATCTCTGTCTCCCTCATGCACGACTGCAGCAACTCCTGACTGATCTGTGGCGCCCCAGGCGATGTCAATGTCACATTCTCATCCTCTACTTCGCTGCGTGTCAAAGACATGTTTAGCGACACAGAGAGCGAACGGGTCTAAATAGAGTGAGACAGAGATAGAGATAGAGAGAGAGAGAGAGAGATAGAGAGAGAGAGAGCGAGACAGAGAGCTTCTATGAGAAGCTTTGCTTCTACTTTCTACTTGTTTTGAAACTTTCTCTTCTTTGTTGGTCCAACTTTCTACATTACCCATGCCAGTTGAGGTAGATTGCTCAAATACAGACACAGCGCCAACAATGGGGTGATTCGAGTATACATTTAATTGTGACTCCACTTCTATTTGGTAATACTTCCAAAAGTGATCCAATAACATTTATATGTGTCTCTGACGCACGACAAGCACTGCTTTTTATAGGGTCTGCTGTTTTAGATAGTTATCAGTTTTAATTGGTATTTAATGGCTGGCCGAAATTTTGCATGCCTCAATAGTCACAAATCTGGAATGGATCTACTTTAAGTACCAATAATTTGACGGTTAATAGGCCCACCGAATTCAAGCAGAAAAATACAATTGCCCGATCACTATTAAGATTATTTTAATAGCTGCGATGATGTGGCATTTATATTTAGAATATTTTATATAAATAATGCTTAAAGGACATGCCTCAGTGCGTGGCTATAGAATGATCTGTAGACTATATAGATAAGCTATAAGCGGCTTAAAGTATCATTATATTGATATCATCTTTTTTTTTAGATGACTTTCGCTCAGACTATTTTTGTTTATTATTATTTTTTAGTTATAATTATATGGATAATTTCGTCAACTAATTACTAAAATAATTAACATTATTTTACACTTCTTTTGATATATATATATATATTTTTTTTTTGCCAATTACTTAAAATTGGCATTGGGCTCTTAAGCTAGTCCCAGAATCTTATCAGCATTCGAAATATTTGTTAACTAAATCGCGGTCAATTCAAGTTCGCCAGCGAGTTAGACAGTATTCCTAAAAGTAATCCCTAATTGATGACCTCAGCAACAGACGTGGGCCGATTATCTAGAACAGAAACAGGGAAGAAAATACAGGAAACGGGACACAGAACCTGGACAGTCAGTATGTCTTTAAGATCAAAGTAAAGACAGTTGAACTGTCAATCGCACAATATATCTAACAACCCCCCCGAGCGTAGTTTTTATAAAATTAAATTACATTAATGTGAGAACCGCAGGCAACCACCCACACTCCCCATCAAACCCCAACACCCGCAAGAACAAGTCACAGACTCATTGAGCCAACTAACAGGGCAGAGACAAGACAAGCAAAATAAGAAAAGTTGCGACCAGCTACTTGGCTGTCTCTCTATCTCTCAGTCTGAGTGTCTTTCTGTCTGTCTGTCTGTTTGTCTGTCACTCAGTCTTTTAGTTTGTCTGTCTGTCAAGACAAAGGCTAGCGAAGCATCAATGTGTTTGTCCCTTTGGCAGGACGCGTGTGGGTTTTTCTTTGACAAGCCGCCACATAGCGCTCGAAACCACGAGCTGTCTACTTAAATGCATTAGCTGTTTCTCGTCGCGCCACATGGCGGATGGGGGTTTGTGTGGGTGTGTGAGTGGGTGAGTGGGTGGGTATCTTGGCAGGGGTTTGCTTTTTAATAGACATTAGTAAACGCATCAGTGATTATGCCAAGGCTTTTGTGTGCAGACAACTGCAACTGAAACGGATGCTAAATGGAAGTGACATGACAGTCAGTCAGACCGTTTTGGCCAGGAAGTGACAAAATGAATTATACACGCCAAAACCAACCGAGCAGTCTACCAACCAACCAACCAACCAACCAACCAACCAACCGACCAACTAGGCAGTCAGACAGTCAGTCAGCTGACGCCAAGCTAATAGCTAATAGCTGGGCACAGCTCCAAATTCCCCAAGCGATTGTCCTTTACGTGCGAAACGTATCCCAACGTGAAGCCCGCCCAGCGCAGCAACCCTGTAAGTTTACACTCAAAACAAAACCCGAGACCGTCACTTGGAAACTCGCAGCTCATCTTGTTATTCAAGAAGGAGTTAATGAATCACAATTGTGCCTTGTAAATTTAGAAACATCTCAAAAAAAAAGAGGAAAGTTGTTTTAAGGCCGAAACCGGACTGAATCTTTATCGATAGATTTTCAAATTGGAGCCAGTTCATGTAGTTTACATATAATCATAACATTCCCTCCAGCCACGAAAATTTTTAACCAATTTACTTAGAGCTGAAATACCAAACAGTTTAATAAACTTGTTGCTTTATATTTTAAGGCGATTATCCTTTTTTTTACAGTGCATGAATACCCTGAGCAAACCTTACTAATCTACTGACAATTGCAATTGCGACACGTGCCCAATGAATGTTTAATGATTTGTTAATTGGATTTTGGCTTTTGAGCAAGCACAAAAACAGCAGCAACAACAACAACAACAATATAAAAGGACATTTTGTGCCTATTCATTTGTAACAAACATTACCCATACGCCCCGCAAATAAATGGAGTAGTGTACAGTGGAAAAAAGTGCGCAAGTTTGAAGTTTTTTCGAAGCGACGCTTATCAATATTTATACATTGCATAAGCGTGCAAATACCTTGGGGAGACTCTGAGATCACAAGGACTTAACGCCTGATGACGGTCTGACAGCCGCCACGTAATGATGGCCAACTGTTATGCAAATTCTCAGCCAAATGACCTTTGAGACTGCCGCTGTACAATGGCCTACAATTATAAAGAATATGGACAGTTTTAAAGTTTCACCAAGCTCTCAGTTTTTCCATAAGAGAGACTAGACAACTTTTACTTAACGAAAAATGCAGTCTGCTCAAATGGAAAATTGCTTAAGAAAATTAATAAATTTAAATTTAATTGATTTTCAACATATAGGAAAGCTCTGGTCTTTATTTGCATATATTCAAGTTACACATTATTAAGAATTTTTTTTTTTTTCTTGTTGGATCAACAAATTATTGCTGACAATTCACAGATCATTTTTTGGTTTCATAATACCATTGGTTGACTTAGATCTCAGCGTGATTTTGATGGTAGCACTCGTACAGCTTGAAGGCTGTATCGCAGTTATTCTCACCCTTCAGCGAATCGCACTTGGCCTGAGCCGTTTTGACTTTATCAAGGCCGTCGAGGACACTGAGCGTCGACAGGACAACATCGGACTTGATCTGGCCGTTTACAATGAAGCCGGCCTTCTCTAGGAAACAGTTGGCAAAGCACTTAACCTTGTCATCGACATTTTCGAATTTGCCATCTCGCAAAGCGATGACTTGTTCCTTGGTTATGCCCTCCTGTTCACCGCAGGCAGCAGCAAAGACCTTGGCCTTCTGCTTTTGCTCCTCCGACAGCAGCAATTTCTAGAGAGATAACGAGAGCGACATTGTGATATATGTGGGATATGGTCGGATTATACATCACTGTAGATCGCTTACCTCAGCAGCAACCAAAGCCACACAGGCAACCAGAACAATTAGAAATTTCATGGTGTTTTTTCGTTAGATTTATTTTTTACACTGTTCGTTTGATTCAATAAGCAGTACGCTTTTATATCATTTTGGGATCTGCATTGTTGTTGTTTTTGTTTATATTTTTGTATAGCTGAATGATCACACACACACACCAACAGCTATACTTAAAATGTATAAATAGCTGTACTACATTTAACCCGCACTTAGTGTTTGAAACCCGAATGGGTAAACTGGTAAACGGGTATGATGTAGTTGTGCAAAAGTATGTAACAGACTAAAGAAAGCATCAGGCAACCCATAAAGTATTTGTATTTTTATATATATTTGATATGAGTCTACAGTCGAATCGATCTAGCCATGAAAGACTTTAAGAGCTAGAATATAATACGATAAGGGTTCCCAGTTAGCAAATATCAATAGTCATTCAATTGTTGTATAACATAATCAAATTATAATATTAGTAATCTGCATAAATTTCATAAAGATCGATTGAGAGGCACCACAGAAAATGGTATTTTGATAGATATTGATTGGGTATCTTCAGGGTATCCCCCAGTCGAGCACAACAACTGTTCTGACTCTTCGTTCTATGCGTCACCGTCATAGATTGTTATTATATTACAATTGAACAGCCTTATGCAATTATTGCACCCAGTGATTTACACCAGGTTGAATGTGCCTTTGTTGCTAATTGTTTATTGTAATTTGTAAAATTAATGATAATTTTAAATGTTTTTCAGCTGTAATTTTTTAAGTGGCGTTGAGTGCAGTGATGCAGCAATTTTCATTTTTTTCTTTATCTTCTTTTTTAAGTATTAAATACATACCCATTTTTCAGGGCTAATTCCCCTAATCAGCCTACTTAATGAGACATAATTTTGCGCAATGAATAAATAAGAGCCAACTATAAATATTTTGTGTAGTTTTTTTTATGTTTATAATTTACTACTAAATATGCAAAAACAAATTAGTAAATTCGTATTTTAAATCAGGTAGAACTACACGTCCTTGATATAAAAACAACAAATTTGTGAAAGTCGACCTATAATTACCCTGTACCTATTTATATACGTGCCTATTTTTTTGGATGACATTATTTATATTTATAAGTAGATAAAATTTATTCCGTATCGGGCAATAAGCGACAGCTTTCTGTTATTGTGTTTATTCATATATGTAAATTGATTTTAATTGTTCTGAATTTAATTCATGCTCTATTCAATTACTCCATTTCCTGAATTAATTTTTGAAACTGCTATCGAAACCTTAAGTAGTCAGCAATCTACAATCAACAATTTCCCAATTATTATCCCATCTCAGTACATTTCCATAATTAAACGACTGTAAATGAGATGCCGGCAGATCAGGCGAGTACAAAAAATATTCATTCCGGTTTTCTAATAGATTATTAAAAAAAAAACCGGGGGCATTTTTAACTCTGATTGAAGTAGTTTCGGTGCACAGACTGCAACTGGTGCCACATTCCAAATTGATCAAACGTTTCAGAACGGTTATTTTAGGCCAATAGAAGACTAAATACAGATTCAGACCGCATCGAAACTGATTGATTTTTTCTTTGAAAGTAACCCAATGATGATGATTTTGTGTACAAGATATGATGAACATTATAACATATATATTTAGTGACTTTGGTTTGGAGATCTTGGTAAATAAAAAAGAGTAGAATACAGGATATTATCTGCAGATACCAGCTACTACCTTCAGAAATAAGTTGGATTGATTCCAAGTCTCATCAAGCTTTAAAACTGACGGACTGGTTCGCAGACAGACAAACATGACTATATCTAATTGACTAGTGATGCTGATCCAGAATTGATATACTTTATATGGTCAGAGATGTCTCCTTTAATGCATTACAAACTTCACCATAAAATTATGATACCCTTGAAATAAAGATTAAAATATAAACTCAAAGTGCAAATGCTGAAACGGGTTTCGAAAATCCATAGGAACTTCATAGCCACATTTTGGCAATTATGAAAACCCCATTTAAGGTAATTTGATTGTGTGTGTAGACAAATGGTTGCAAGTTGATGTTGGTAAAGAGACACTTTGTTCGCGTCTCGTGTTTCGTGCAACAAATAACTTTATATCGCATATATTACAAATATTTACTGCTGACAGCATCGATAATTCATGACCTACTCAAACTACTTACCTATGTGCATATATACATACATTTATTGTACATATATATATATATACATAACCCTGTTAAGCACAAAACTTACCCAGACAAACTCATAAATAGTTACGCACGCCAACTCGAACCCAGCAAAATGAAAATGAAGAGAAAACAAAATGTCAGAACTCTGGGAAACGCTTATTGGGTGCCATCGTCGCCTGCCAGCGCCATAACAAATATAAAATATTTAAATAGTAATAAATTCATAATGTCAACGTGTTGTTGCTGTAACTGCCATAGATTTATAGACAATAATAACGACAAACACGAAACGCCAGCCGAGAAAAACAAAACAATACAAAAAACCTGTGAGTTAAGTAGGCAAAAATGAAAATAAAAAAATGACGGCGAGAAGCCACCGACTCCGCAATACTTTAACTTTGTAACTTTGTATATAACACTCAATAAACGGTTCGTTAGAGTTCTCAAATCTCACATTCCCAATCCTCTCTTTCGAAAAACAGAGTATAAACAGGTGAGAAAGTTATTCTTGAGACTGCACGCCGAGGAGATACTCTCTCTCTCTCAACCAACATATTTACCTTCCAGCTGTGAAATTTGGTAAGTTTGAAAATAAGATTTCACCGATTTTGATGTGAATTTAGCATATATTCAATATAAAATAAAGTTAAATATGTTATTTAAATATATATTTCTTTGGCTCCAAGTCAAATGCTTTTATTTTGTATGCTCGAGTTTATCTTGAATGCAGTCGGGATTTACAGCGCTCGTCCAGTCAGCTGCGGGGTTTGAAACTCAAAAGATGACGATAAAAGAAAATAAACTTTTTCTGCATACGATATATACAGAGAATCTCTAGTTGCCTGAGATGCCTGCTACTGACTATTGCATAACTACATTATACCCTTTTCTCGCATTTTCAATGGGTACACAAAAACAAAAGCAAAACTTGACTGTGCAAAAAAAAAAAACAAAAAAAGAAAAAAAAAGGAAAACTGGAAATGCCAGTCGTTTTATAACTTCATATAAGAAAATAATAAAATTCTTTTATCGTAGACATGATAGACGGTTAGTTCAAGGGCCGGGGGATTAATAGCGTCATGTACCTTATAAAAATACATATACTATATTAAATACTATATGGCATGCCATAAAAATATAAACAGCACATAAAACGACTATGAAAAACAATGGCACACGTTACACTACAACAGCAACCCAGGAGAGAAAGTCAGAGAGAGAGAGAGAGAGACAGAGAGAGGGAGAAAGGCAGACAGCGAGAGAGAGAGAGAGAGAGAGAGAGAGAGAGAGAGGGAAGTTCGGCGAGCTAATGAAATGTCATTGGACCCGAGAGGCGCGGAGACGGAATATCGAACTAAACTGAAATGCAAATGTCACGCGAAAAACTATTTGACGACAACATTACGTTGACATTATAATGCGATATGACCAAAGAATATATATACATATATATGAATATATGGCCTCAAGAGACCCCAACCAACCTCAACCAGAAACTGAACGGTAAGCTTATGCTATATGCTAAGTATATCCAAGTCATATTCAAATTTGATGACTTCTTTTTATGACAAGTCATGCAACTTCATGCAAGTTTATTCACTATGAAAATTAAAAAATAAAGAAAACCATTATGAAACTAAAGACTCATAAATTTGATTATGTCCAGCAAAGTGCGATTAATTATATTCGCTTTATAGTCATCGTAAATTCGAATTGTTGCCCTATGTTTCACAATTGTCGTATATATTGTTGTATAGAATGTTAACCAACTTTTCAATTATATATTATTGAAGGGTACTCTCTAGAAGTCACTTAATTAAATGGTTACAGCTTACCTTGGGAAAATGTTTTCAAATCAATTATGAAAAAGGTTATAGCTTAGCTATCCGAGCCACGAGCTATAAAACATAAATTATTTCAAAATCATTTTTTAGAGTTCTACTCAATTACAATATCAGTAGTATTTTTAATTTAATTTAAATCATCCAGTTTCATACACTGGAATTCTTTTTCAAATAGGTTACTAAGAAAATCATTTCTGTTTTCTGAATTTTTCTTCCAGTCCAACTATCACTTCAAGGGCTACAATTTTAACAAATTTCACAAAATAGGCAATAATTATAAATTTTTGGTAAAATGGTGGCAAGTGAAAACCCTAAATAACCGATGGGCCAATATATCATTTATTACTGTCACGTTTATATGAGGGCGGGGGCTGAAGGGCCGTGCTTGATCTCTGTGCCGGAACAAAGCCTACAGAAATTCAATTAGGCTTATCCCGTGCAACAACAGCAATAGCAACAGCAACAAAAGACCAGTAGGTAAAACAGCTGCAACACCTGCGCAATTAATTAGTGTTTGCCGCATTAATTTCACAAAACAAAAAAAGAAAAAGATAATTCAAGAGGCTCACATAAAATCCACAAGCGCCATAGGAGACGTAGGCATAGGGTCAAATGCGTAGCTCGACCCACTGGCTAATAAATTCAAAATGTGCCCAGCATCCGCCATGTCCTTCCTCGTCTCCTGTCTGAGGACCACTACAAAAAGGCTTATCTCGGCTAAGCTCAGTTTTTGGGGCACGCAATTAGAGCCAAAAAATATGTACCAAATTCAGCAATGGGCCGGAAAAACCACTGAAAACACTAAAGCAGCAAAATCAAATAAAGTTCAGTTAATTTAAATTATAATTAAGGGGCCCAGCCCAGCACATTCCTTTGCCCAGATGCAAAGATAAATCGTGCTTTGAAGTGCACGCTTGAATAACAGTGGGTCCAACTTTAATTGAAATTTTACTTAAAGCATAATGCAAATTGTAAGTTTTCAAATCGAAAAAGCGTGTGACAAAATAACTACGGATTGTATGAGACCATGATATAGAATTATATATAGAGAAAGAGCTTGGAATCTGAATTCGGAATAAAATGGAATGCCACAGAAGCAACGGCTCATATTATTTTTGTTAGATTCAATAATATTATCAGGGCTATTTGTGGTATCTTAGCACATTCAACAAAACAATTTTTAATTCATTTAATTTTATATATATTGTTTTAATCTTTTGCGCAACTTCATACCTTGGAGCGGGCTGATAAAAATCTCATCTGTGGTCATAAAATGTAAGCGACAAGCTCCGGCGAGAGATATCATAATTTCCACTTCTATAATTTGTTTACGATTATAACCGCATGCAAAATAAAACGCATTTAAGTAATTAAGTCATAAAAAAATAAAATGCGTGCGCTCGTAAAAAATGTGGCCGCATTTGCAATAAAATGTCAGGGAAACAAAACAATTAGGCAATTAAATTCGCTCATATTACCAACAATTTTCGTTTTGGTAACAAAACGCGTCGTAAAAGGCCTGAGGGACACTCAAAGAACCAAAAAAAAAAGGATCACAAAAAATTATGCGCATAAAAATAGCACAAGAAAAGAACATGAAATGCTGTTGATTTGCTTCTGTCCAATGTCGATTGCGGAGTGTTTTTAGTAATATTTATTGAATACGAATTCCAGCAAGCAAAAAAAAAGGGGGGCAAATAAGAAAGACGGAAGCAGAAAGCGATGTGCTTACAAAAGCAGCACAACGCATATTTTTGCCCAACTGCTGGCAACGAAAATTCCGAACGCGACAAAATGAATTCTTTTGTGACAAGTTCGGTTCAGTTCAGTTCAGCTCAGCTCAGTTTCAGTTTCTGGAGGAGCCAGAGAACTTCGAGAGCATAGAGAACGGCGAATCGCTGCTTGCTGTACTCCTCTTTTCGTACAACGCATCAAAGACAGTCAGGTGAAGGAATGCAGTAACCATTTTGTAAGAAATTGAAAAATCTTAGTGGAAAATGGGGGGTGTAGGTGTATGTGTGTGTGTGTGTGGAGAATCATCAGCAAATGTGCTGGTTTAGTTCACATTATTGTCAGTGGGCTCCCCGAACTCGCCTCCAGTTGATATTTGCTCTTGTGCATGGAATTTTTTAATAAACGTTAAAGTTTATAACATTCTCCGGGCACTTACATACGACCATATCGACATGATAGACCCAATACTTATATACTGCTTGGTGAGTGGGGAGTGGGGAGGGGGGAGCGGGTGGAAGTCAAGGTGCTATCGCGGATGGGAGGTGTTCATTGAGACAGTTTCTCGTCTAAAAAGGTATGCCAAAGGCATAAAGAGCCCTCACATAAAGCCGACTAATTAGGCAAAGCATCTAATTAGACACACACACACAACAAGCAGCAGCAGCAGCAGCAACTAAACGAGAAACAGGACTCTACATCAGTACCACAAAAAAAAATAAAATAAAATAAAAAAATAACCAACAAGGATATGCGTCTTTTGCGCCTGCTCGTAAAAGTCAAAGTCCCCAAATGACAGCGTCGCTAAAAATTCTTATCGTAATGCGAAAAATTAAGCCACCAAAACAGAGTAGAACAAAAAAATAAAAGAGCCCCCAAAAATTTATTGTAGCAAAGGTTAAAGATGCGCCATGTTAAATGTGGAAATTGTTTAATCCAGAGCTTAGCAATTACAAGGCACAGCGCCCCGTGGTCAGCTGCATGAAATTGGTAGCTGACAGCGTTTACCCAAACAGGCCAAAAGCAAAAAAAAAAAAAAAATACAAAAAGGGAACCCTCACTAAAACGAGTGCAAGCCGAAGTATCAATGCCCTAGCAGAGTTTGTATTCTTTACAAAAATTTTATTTCAATAATATTAAGTAAGAAAACTTCTTTGAAAATTATTCTTAAAAATAGTAGTAAATAGGACTATCATCCAGATTCATTTCTAACAAGACTAAGACTTGCTGGAGAGAAATTACAAATACTACGAACGATATTCCTATTGTTGAGCTACTTTTGATATCACATCGCACAAAAAAAAAAACTATTAAAAAGAAACACCTGTTCCAAGTTTCATTAAACAAACATAGTCAGTTCGATAGGTATTTGAAAATATCTTCAATGATTCGAAATCGACAAACTTAACTTGCACATTTCACACAAAATCAACATGCATTCTTTTAGGGTATACGCATATATTTATATAAATTATATATATATATATATATATGTTTGTGTGTATACAAAGAAAAGTGGAATGGAAAGCTATTTACATTTTATTTGCTTTGTAATTTGATGCTCGATTGCGTTTTTAGTGTGTAATGAGCTGGGCAGCAAATGCGTTTTATTTTGTACTGACACAAAAAAGTCAAAGGCGTCAACGTTAGAAAGCAGGTGTACAAGTGGAGTAGAGTATTCAACACTATTTGGATAAATAGGATTTCTAAAGAAGAGAGTGGGAGAGGGGAAATGTTAGTTGTCGCATAGTTAACTTAAGCCAATTTGACAAGCACGGTTAGTTTTAATGTGCCTTGAAAACGAGATCAGATTAAAAAAAAAAAGAACACTGCTTGCATAGTTTTACGAGTAGTTCTTAAGTTGAATGAATACTTAATAATAATTTATTATACAATTAAGAAATATTCGAAGTGGGGTAAAAGGCTCTAAGCCAAGAGATTCATATAGTGCTTTCTGCCAGTGCTTTCGTCATCTGTCAAGTCATTAATTCTCAGAGTATAATCGTAATCTATTAAGTCATAAATTTTACACAATATTATCTGCTTTTCAATATGAATTTCTTGGTCTTGGCCATGCGAATTGAATTTGCTCCATTGTTTTGTAGGCAAGTAAAGCAAATTATTCTCATCATAATTTCCATTGCTTTGGACGCACGAGTGCATTAGCAACACCCTGAGAATATTTAGGCACTTCAACTTGTATACAAAATAAATTGCATAAAATATTCAATTTACGTGCTGAACGAAACCCAAAACATGATACCAACAACAAATATATAGAAACAGAGAGCAACATAGGGAAAAGCACAAAGATGGATTTGCAAGAGAAACCCGAAAATGTATTTATTATATCTAATGCAATCAAAAATGGTTGTAACTGCAATGCCTGCGGGATGGGGGGAATGCTCTGATTGTGAGTGGGGGACAGAAAGGGGTGTAGAGAAAGTGGGTCTCAGCTATGCGCATTTCGGTATTACACAATTTGCTGTTTGGCTATGCATTTGAGTTATGCTTGGAATTTAATATAAGCTATGCGGATTGCGAATACTTCTCGACAGTTATCGAGAGATCCAGTTGAATTCCAATGCTGAAAGAGTTAGATGAAATAAATAATTTAAATGCATCAACTATAATTTATATAATTGAAATCATTTTAATCGTGTGAATTTTAATATAATTAATGTGTATAGCAATTCCAGACTATTTTACTTAACTACGCATTTGCTCCACATTTAAATGTTTACTACTTAAAAATCATTTACATCCTTTAATTGAAAGATTTCATAAAACCTTGTTATGACATCTACTTACTCATTATTTTAGTGCTGTACCGGGTATTCACAAAGTGGTGAGAGATGATTGAGATGTCAAATACAAACAGTAAGATACCCTGGCACTGTCATCCAATTATTGTATCTAACTTGGATGCTTTTGCTTTCCTAACTGCCTACCCGATTTAGGTTTAGATCAGCTCACACATAATCCACATATAAAATCAATCTACCAAGGCATTTGTTCGTCGGCACATCAAAGCACACTTTTCTTACTAGTTTTCGAATTGCATCAAATGAGATAACTATTTGTTTAATGAAAGACAGACAACACACACACACACAACTTTTTGTCACGTGTATTATAATTTGACGAAAGTTGCAAAAATATGCAAATAACATTCATTTCATTAATTGGAACGAGAAGCTTCACCTACAAAATGATTGAGCACAAAGTGTGCCACACACATCCACACACAAAGGTGCTGTGCCATTTGCCAAACTGGTTTCAATGAATTGCTAAATTATTGCTGAAAGTGTTGTCTTCGTGTTGGGCAATAGTCAAGCATTTGCAATTTGCATTAAGTGTGTTTAATTTGATTTTCATCTACTCTCATAGATATTAAAGCAATTCAGCTAAACAGTTTCATTAGTCGAATCAGCGGCTTAAAACCAAATATGCAAACTGTAAATAAAATGAATATTATTATTGTGAATGATTTTAATAGACAGTTGTTGTGTGGGATTTGTATTTAAATTTGGATATTTAAGTAGCGAAAAGGCAGAATCCATTTCAGACCAATAGATATTTATACATTTGCAATGATATGTTTGATATCGTTTACATGAACTGATATTATGACCATCTAGTATCATAACAGAGCAGAATACCGACAGAAATATGAAGTACACTTTATAACGATTACCGAAACCTTTAAAATTTACCGAAATACGATTTGATTTGTCGCTCTGGCTTATAGTAACAAAAGTATCTTTTATATATTTCGTTAAGACAAGTTAAGGTCTGCACACCGGATATTTATGAGAATTATAGGAAACCAAACCAACCCCTAAGTAAACTGTTCGCAACGTTATTTCGCGGCTCTTTTATTTGGTTTGTCGAAACTATTCACGCATTTCAGCCAACTGACCCCAAAAAACCGGGGGCCAGAGTTCAACAACCTTGCGCCACATACCCAAAGGAAATAGTCTCTGATGAAGCTGTTGTTCAGGGAGCTTATCGCAGACACACACACAGCGAGAGAGAGAAACACGCAGATATATATACATGTTAGCAATAATCATAGGCATAAGATTTACTAATAACAATGATATAAGACATTTGCGCAAATGAGTATATAATAAAGCTAATGGAAAATTATGGAGCCAGCTGGTTGGAGCTAAGAGCGAGATGGGAGGGAGAGGCTGGAGTGGGAGGCTTGTTTAGCTGGCGCCACTTTCATGCCGGTCGAATGGGGCGGGGTTGTGTGGATGACATGATTTCAGTGAAAAGTAAGCATATAAATATATAGAGCATTACATGAGTTAAATTATTTATATATATAGCTTCTCGAATGGGGGTAGTTTTAGTCAGAGGGTGTGAGGCCAAAACGACGCATTCACCAATTTATATTTCACTTTTTTGTTGCGAGCACTTAACAGCTTCCGCAAAAGAAATACGTATCTCAAGCCTCATTATTAATTCAATATATACGTATGCATATAATTGATTAAATCGACCTTCATAGAATTTATGGGGCTATCATTTGAAATGAAATGCGAACTTTTAATGTTTATTACCTGAACATATTGCAAGTAGACCTTTTACTGGAGCGTGGACCTAACAGCTATGCACACCTTAATGGTCTATCAAGGTGTTTTGGGAACGAATTTGGGCCTGCGATTTAAATGCAATTAAATGGAAATGTCTTTTTGATACCCTGTAACTATAAAAATTATAAATGCAAGTAATATATATAAGTTCTACAAGCTATTCGAATGTAGTAGGCATCTATAAGAAATTTGACACTATAAAAGCCATATACATCAACAGTGCTCTAAAGATATCACCTTTTCGGAGATACATTATCGTTTTTTATGCAATCTTATATTTTTGGTAACTGCAAATTGTTGAAATCGATTTGAAAAAATACACACAACAATTATTGACTAAACATTTTTAGTGTCTTTAAATTTGTGTGTTTAGATCGAGCTACATCAAACCGTGGCAAACCTAGTCGCATATTTCAATCAGTCAAGCTGCAGTTGCGCCTTCGGTTTGCAACACTGGCTTAAACAGTATCTCACAGTCGATGAAGCCTCTGCCACAGCACTCGTATCGGTTTCGGACACACTTTATGGCCCCGGCAATGGCCCAAAAGGGCTGTCCGCTGACTTCAATTAAAATAAATGAAATTGCTCGTCCCCCATTCCCTCAACCAAAACAAAATGAGAGTTGAGTTGAAGCTCGTAAAAGTGTTAAACACATTAAATGACCGGCTGGCCATCGATAAATGGTGCAGCCCGCATTTATTTATTAACAACAATAACTTTTCAAGTATTTAATTTAGCTTAAATCTCACTAAATACAATACGCCACGCCCCCTTTTATTATGCACGCCCAACATTCTAGCGGTTTTTGTTTTTCTGGCACACACACACACAGAGAGAAAATGTCAAAACCGAAAATTGTCAAATGCACAGAATTTTATGCGCCATACATTTATGTTGATGCGGTTGCAAAGTTTTTTAATTACATTTGACGCAAACGCCCACCCTCCCTCCTCCTCCTGCAGTACCCCTCCTTTTTCCACCACGTCATGCTTTTCATTTTGACACACCATAGAAAATATTTATCTATATAAATGTGTGTGTGTGTGCAAAACTCATTTAATTTTGCCAACAATTTGGAAATGATAACAAATACAGTTTCTTCTCAGCATGCACATATTTTTTCTCCTGTTATAGAATTGGTTTATACGAACATATATAGAAGGATACGTATATATATATAATATATAGACTTGAAAATAGTATGCATGATTATTTAGATTTTGCTTACACACACTTTATGCATAGGTTGCCTTGGCAACGCTCCCAACTCAGCCCACGGCCACTCAGCCCACTTGTCAAGTGCTTGTCAATCATCCATCAGAGTGAGAGCAAACTCTTTTGCAAAACTTGGCTACTTATCTAAAATGTGGTTTAGGAATGCACACAAAAACAAAAAGGAAAACGAAAACGCAAAACTAATTGCTGAAAGGACGCTCCTTAAGCAGTGTAGATTATGTAAAGCCTAGCTGAATGACAGCCCTATACTACCATATATCCTATCTCTAACCCTGAATCATAAAAATGTTTAGACAACACACACACACACACACACACACCCGAACACACGCGCACACACACAGGACGAGCTCATCATTCATGTGAGCAAGTAAACATGGCCAAATGGAGAAAGTGCCTGCTTAATGTTATCAGCCGCATGCGATCTAATGTGACCCAAATATATATATATATATGCTCATATAGGAGATGGGAAGGTGGAAAGGGGGCAGATGTAGGCATATACATGAGCAGAGCTGAGCTGCTGACCAAGCCAACGGGCAAACAAAATTTAAAGCAATCTCATTGGAGCTTACTTAGCAAGTAGGTCGCTTGATTAGCCTGGATTATAGCCAAGAAAGCATGCAAAAACAATAATATAGGGAATTGTTTAAGACTCTATGCGACTAAGATGTGCACTGCACACAAAAGAGTGAAGAGGGAGAAAAGGTAATAAAAAAAAAACATAACAAAAATATTGACATATTCAGTTCCGATGACTCTTGAAAGCCAGTTCGACTCTGGCAAGAACTGGTCTCAATATTCCAATGCCATAACTTCATCAAAATTGAACCGAATTTATTTTATAAGATTGAGATTCTACCCAAAACTTTTCACTAGACTAAATTTCGAAACACGATTTTTAATTAGAATCCATGTAAAAATTGTATATAGAAAGTCAATTAGAGTACGATTCATAATAATTATAATATTAGCGCATATATAAACAGAAACACAGACTATCATTATTCATTTTAATCTTAATCTAATATATGTTTTAGACAATGGAAGACACCTCCCGTTTCCGTTCACGCATTTCACACAAACTATCAAAATGACTGACAAATTGCATTAAATAGTTTAGTAAATTCAGTAAAATAATAAAATAATTGCAATCAAAAGCCATACAAAATTATGATGAGTCTTGCAATTATTGTGATTAAATTAATGCGATGTAAATTAATGCACTCAACTGTTGCAGTTTCATTTGTTTAACTCTTAAATTAAGTGCAAATTTCATATAAAAGAGAATCGCAAAGTGAACTCTGACAACAGACAGAAGTCATCCATAAAGGAAATAAACCTCTTAATGAAATTTACAATAGTACTGCTGCTGGCCGCGTTGTCTGTGGCCCTGGCCATCGAAGTAAGTATTAAATTGTGAAATAATTTTGCTATATGTTAATTGACAATGCCTGCCACAGCTGACCGAGGAGCAGAAGACAATGATTAGCGTGAATTTCGATCAATGTACTCAGGAGGAGGGCATCACCAAGGATCAATCGATTGCGTTGCACAGTGACAACTTGGAGAATGTCGATGACCAGGTCAAGTGCTTTGCCAACTGTTACTTGGAGAAGTGCGGCTTCATAGTCGATGGCCAGATAAATAGGGATGCGGTGCTGAAGTTTATAACGCCCCTTGCAGGCGCTGATAAAGGGAATGCCTTTGTATCCAGTTGTGAAGGCATCAAAGGTGCCGATAAATGCGATACAGGATTTCAAATATTCCAATGCTTCAGAAAGAATAGCCTTGCAATCATATAACTGTTAAGGTGATCCTAACATTTTTCTTCAATAAAGCTCTGAGTACTCTAAAAAACAAGCGATTACTTTATACACTATAATCTTGCTATATTTATATAGTGTACAAATTACCTTACCTCGTCTCTTATTCAGAATTGTAATTATAGTCGCCGTTTGAGAAGATGTCAAAACTATCTGAATAGACTTTTTTCATTTTTCGAAACTTCATTATTTATTGAAAAACGTTTTGAACGCAACAAAAAATCAAAAGAATTCTTTTTTTTATCAAAATTTACGAAAATGTTGAAAACGAACAAGGCAGCACAGCTGAAGTTTCTTAAAAATGTTATTGGATCACCGCAGATGTGCCGAAATAATTATCGCAGAGCAGCAACTGGAAAGCGAACCATTTTCGATGTTGAGAATATCAAAGATTTCGAGAATAATGTGAAGCGTTGTGAGAAGCCGGTGGTTGTCGATTTCCATGCCAGGTAAGCCGATAGCTATAATCGATAACAACACACTGTACAGATTCTAATCGAAATCGAAATGGTTCTCAAAGCTGGTGCACACCATGCAAGGCACTTGCGCCCCGCGTTGCCAGCATTGTATCGGAGCAGAAGGGCGGCATCCATTTGGCCCGTGTCGATATCGATGAACTGACGGAGCTGGCGCTGGACTACCAGGTGGGCTCGGTGCCATCGCTGCTGGTGATGCACAATGGCAAGGTGCTGAACCGCATGGTCGGTCTGCAGACATCCGAGTACATACGCGAATGGCTCGGCCGGGTGATCAATACGTGTGCGCCTGATTGTTCATTTATTAAGAAATAAATTGTTTCGTTTTTTGTTTTATTCTACAAACAAACGAATAAACACGTTTTTAATTAATTTTCATGCATTTGAAACGAGCTCCGGCCGTCTGGTGATTTACCACTGCAAATATCGTTCACCGGCAATTCAAAGTGCAAACAAAGTCTCCATTCTCGTCTCGGCTCAGCTGCAGCTCAGCTCAACTCGTTCTCATGTCTCCTGCTGCTGTCTCTTGATTCTCTCGTTGTCGTCTCGTCTGGTTTTCAAACAATTTGCGAATCAGCGTCAGAGTTGGGTGAACCAACAACAACAGATACAATGGGTGTGGCTGGCGTATCTCAATTGTTTGTTTATTTGCTAGCCAAAAACAACAAAGTTACTGAAACTCCCCCCGCATCATCGACAACATCAACATCAACATCAACATCATCGTCATCATCGCTTTATCTATCCATCCATTTATCTATATGTATATTCATCTCCATCACAATATATCTATGTGTCTAACAATCTCTATTTGCTTTTACTGGTTATGTGCGCCACTGCGTCCTGTGCTGCTTGGGGAATACTCTCTAATTGATTTTGCTAATGTTGCTTTTTAATGAAGTGTCAAATGTGTTACTTGGTTTGCGTTTTAGTTTGAGTTGCGGACTTAGGGCTTATCGGTTTGAAGCATTGAGCTTCTCGAAATGCATTCGAGTTGCCAGCGAACAATGGATGAACAAATACTGCCATTAAGTCCTTGTGCTCCCACAGGCCGCATTGGAAATGCAACTCAAACTACTTTAAGCAGGTTGGTTCCTATGAAATAGAGTATTAGAGTCTAGCCATAAGCAAGTACTTGCTTTACCTATAAATACAGCTTTCAGATTTTAGAAAACATTTTCAATATGTATATATATGTATAGTATATTTTAATATATTATTTAATTGAAGCACTGAAGAATGTATTACCAAAGAATAGAGAAATATATAGTATATATTGGTATCTCAATTGTCTTTGGTATTAATCTATAAATAAACTATCAAAAGAAATACATTGCCAACAAATAAGTTGAATATAATCTAATCTTATTAATTAAAATATATAAATATAGTTGACAAATATATATACTGAATACCATTCGATTCTATAAATAGGCCTGCAATAACTGCATTCAATGCGGAAATTGTGTTTGACTAGCGTTTTGAACTGATGACGGTCACGTCGGCCCATTAGCTCAGCTGGTTAGAGCGTCGTGCTAATAACGCGAAGGTCGCGGGTTCGATCCCCTCATGGGCCATGATCTACTTTTTTTCTTTTTACAGTTTTTAATAATTCTAGCTACTTATTTTTAACATTAAATTATTCTAGTTTCAAGTGGAAACTAGAATTATTTGATGTGAATGATATTTGCATAACTGCATTACTCAATAAGCCCAATTATTGTTAAAGATACATTTCAATCCGCTAAAGTCTACGATGGCTACCCGCTGATACAGAATCTTTAACTGAATTCTCACAAAGTGTGTAGACACTGCCCGCATTCCAATTGTGACAGACTAATCCTTTACCCTTTTGCCACCCACACAACACACACACAGACGCATTACCATTACCATTTTGGTAGCTGATTGAAAAAGGGGGGAGTCTGTCTAAGGACCGGCTATACAATTTGGCCATAATCAAAATGGAAATTATGAAGTAAAAGTGTTGAACAGTTGCCAAACTGTTCCAAAAGATACTTTTCGCATTGCTTTCGGGTCTTTTGGTTTTTCGGTTTTTTGGCAGAGCAAACTGTTTGTGCTGGGCCCACAAAATAGATGTGCCGCAATGTAATTGAGTATTTGTATTCAATTAAGACTTATTTCAATATTTGCATTCAACGACAACGACAACGGTTGCATGCAACACAGTCCAGACACTCAACAGACGACACTCCATGTTGTGTTGCCCAGTGTGTAAATCCCTTCTTCTCCATATGCTGCGAACATAATTTGCTGAAACGAAACTTGAACAAACAGAAAGGGGACTGTTGGTGGACAGCGACATCAGCAGCAGCAGCAGCAGCAGCAGCAACAGCAGCAGCAGCTTTGAAGTGGCTGGGCAAAGGGCGGGTGGGATGCTGAAGCAGGTAGGAGGGCGGGGGTTGGTTACATCATGTGTGCAAACTGTCTGAATTTGACAGCCCGCATAAAGCAAGCAGCAGACAAACTGTTCTGGCTAGGTAAACAGGTAAGTGAGAGGGGCGTGGCTACACTCAAAAAAAAAAACAAAAGAAAAGAATTTCAAAAACTGCCAAGATTAAAAATAAAAGATATGCTTTTGGCAACATTTCAATGCACAAACGATAAGCACAATTTCTATGTTTAGTTTCATTTTCTAATTCCCAAATAGTTATTTCTAAGTGCATAAATGCATTGCGCATAGTGGGTGCACTTATTATGCGTGCGAGTGTGCGAGTGTGTGTGTGTGTGTGTGTGTGGTGTATTTGTTGTTGTCCTCTGACACAAAATGCAACAAATATTAATTTTTATTATGCAAACATTGCTTTAATTACATTATTTTTGTGTATGGCCCAGCAAACAAACCAACTTGACGTGCCTCTCCATATGTGTGTGGGTGTGTGTGTGTCTGTGTGTGGTTAACTAACCCCCACTACCGCACTTTGTGTGTGTGTGCGATCAATCACTGGAAAATTGCATTTTCATATGAGCGGTGTCTGTTTGTGTGGCGCTTATGCAATTTGCCGCCTTGTGGCGTGCAAAAATCAATCGGTTGCCACCGTTTCAACCAATACACTCTTTCAGCCCCTGCTTGACAAGCAGAAACACAAACTTAATCAGCAGCCATGAATTGGTCAATAATTTTTAAATACAAATCAAGTGTTAACTGCGCCGTTTTCTGCCCGGCATCCATCCAATGGCAATTTGAGAGGAGTGCCAGGGTGGCAGGGGACGATGAGAGATGAGGGCGAAAACGATATGGTAAAAACTGCGTGTGTGTGTTAAAAAATCATAAACTGACTAAGGAATGGAAGCTGAATGGCTTTGTAAGTGTTCAACGGGGCCATTCTTTTTTGCATACACCACACAACAGATTGGTTATCACTTGATAAGTTTGCTTTCAGTAATTAAATTACAAGTACAAAAAAGTCTGGCTGTTGTCAAGCGGAGTACTCAAAGTTGAATATGAAATTACGTAAAGTTACTGGGCGTAATAGTAATAAATATTGCTAATGGTTTATTCGTTAATTATACGACAAGGATACCAAATTTGTGGATAGAATACGCTGCAATAAATGGGCCAACTTAAATAACAAAAGGTATAAATAAGTGATTTAATTGCACAAGTTTATGAAGCGGAACGCTATTTTAGCTATTCAAATTCACAAGCAGAACATTTAAAACAAGAGTGCAATGAGAGCAATCGATTTATTAGTCCAAATTGAGATCGAATATCACAGAAAAAAAAACTGAACATTTTAAATAACTGAACGGAAATCGAAGCTGAAATATGATGTGCTTAGACACTCTGCTCTGGGAATGGAAATGGAAATGCGAATAGGAATAGGAATAGGAATAGAAATAGAAATAGAAATAGTAATAGAACCACATCAGTTCAGTTCCCATCACCTAACTCGGGAATAATCTTCCATTAATCCATACATTCTTGAACACTTTTCGATATTCGGATTTATAACCATGTTGGGCGTCGTTCATTTGTCTTTAGGCGAAACTTCGAATCACAAAAACCGCAAATGTCTCCCAACACACACATGCGACACACACACACACTGAGAGTGAGGCAACGTGGGATTTTGACACTCAAGCAGAGACGGAATTCAGGCGGAACCCTTTTTGCCGGCTCAAACCATTTGGCAATCAGTATAAACACACAGCTCAATATATCTATCTGTATGTTTATAGTTGAGTCTATATGTTTGCGTCGATGTGCATATGGAGATGTTGCTCAGTTTTGTGCTTCAGCTTCAGCTTCTGCTTCTTCTTCTTTATTTTTTTTCTTTCTGGCTTTAGGCAAGCTGATCCATCTCTCTCCGTCTCGTCCGGCATATTTTTTGTTGGCCAACGGGCCAAATGGGCTGCGGCTGCCTGGCGGAAATTCGATTTATTTTCATCAATATTCAATGTCAATGCAACATCTTCTTGGCCAGCTAACCAAAAGCGTACAACAGCAATTGCAACAGCAGCTTGGGGCAGCCTGGCTAGCTGGGGGCGGGGCGCTGTTACCATTGCGCCATGGAAATGGACTTTGTGGCTGGAACTTTTTGGGGTTTTCCTATTAAAATTTGATGCGCACGTTTGTCGTTGTCTCATGTCGCTTGCTGCTACACCGCATACACTCTCCCAATCCCCCTTTCCTTCCCCTTCACGCTTTCAGCAGGTGACGTTGGCAATGCCGCAGTTTTAGAGAGAGAGGGAGACACACGCAGAGAGACTTGACGCTTTACCATTGCATATTTAAACAAATTTATTTGCAATTTAGTGTTTGCGGTCTCCGAACATTTCCCATTTCAAAAATGTTCCAACAGCGGGCAATGCGGTGGAATGCGGTAAAGTGGGCGTGCCACTGACTGTGGCATTGACAGCTCTGCTCTATACTCACTGCCATTTCAAGTGGCGCGCGAAAATTAATTAAAATTTTGGTATTTATTGACAAATATGCCAATTTTATTGCGATACCCAAACCAAAAACCAAAACTATAAAGCAAAACCGTTACTAAAATTGGGATGGTTGAAAGTAAAATTTATTTCGATGCGAATTACATTAAAAGCTTGGTTTATTCGAATATTTTCAAGTTACAAATAATGGTCGATATTAGATCATTCAGATGATTTGGCTTGCATTGGCTGCACATAAATGAAAAATGTTTATCGGTTTTTTCTGTTTCTGAAAAATGAAATTTTTATTAATTAAATTTGTGAAATTCTTGTGAGAAGTTTTGATAGTTTCTCGCGGCCAACTTTAACAACAGTTTGCCAACTTTGTGGTCGTCGTTGCCGCCGCTGCGAGCTGAGCAAACAGAAAAGTTGAAAGCCAACAGGAAATTGCACGCGTCGCGTGGTTATTAAAGCCATATGTATTTTTGTGCCAAAGGCAAAAAGCGTTGCCGCATTGCTCTGCAAAAGTGAATGAAAGTCGCAAGAACAGCGTCGTGTCCGCATGCAACATGCCGATAAGACTCGCCAACGGTTTGTGTGGCTGTGTGTGGCCACAGCTAAGTAAATACGTAATCCACGTGAGCCGTGGTCGAAAGCGCCTGTGGTTGTGTGCGTGTCTGTGTGAGTGCGTGAGGGAGTAATCGCAAAAATGCGACTCAGCTATTGAGTGTGGTTGCACAGCATTCAGCTTGTGAACGTTTGCTGTCTTAAGTTGAGCGTTTGTTATTTTACACTCAACAAGCAGAGTGGCGCAGTGGAAGCGTGCTGGGCCCATAACCCAGAGGTCCGAGGATCGAAACCTTGCTCTGCTAATCGGTAGCTTGTGGGTGGTTGGATACGCACAATCTTTTTTGGTGGTTCATCGCATGTAAAAGCAATATGAATGTGAACATTTATTAATTAATGTATGGCTGCTTTTACATGTGAATGTGCGCTGACTAGGTCTTCGTTCTCTTTCAAAACATAATTATTTTTAAGTAAACGTTGCATGTTCACATGTTTTAAATATTTAAACAAATAACAAAAAATGGTACTTCCCATACCGGGAATCGAACCCGGGCCTTCTGGGTGAAAGCCAGATATCCTAGCCACTAGACCATATGGGATTATCTGCTTCGGTGACAAACAACTTATTTGTATATACGAGATGTAGTTTATCGGCACATTTTGAAGGTCTTATTGATTCCATGAGTAAGTCAATTTACAATACAGCAATGTTATGTATGCTATAAAAAAAGAAATGAGAACAACTGTGATATTTTCTTGGCGGCTAAAAAGTTGCTGAACTTCTGTAGAATAGCTCTTTAGCAATACAAAACAGATGAAATATAATTATGATAAATTACAAATTAAAAAATTTGTTAAAGAGGGGAAAACAAAACGGAAAAGTCATACGTTTACTTCCCATACCGGGAATTGAACCCGGGCCTTCCGGGTGAGAGCCGGATATCCTAACCACTAGACAATATGGGAGACAGTCTAAAGTTTGCTAAATGGGGTATACAAGCGGGACAATATTTCTGTTGGAATATAATAAATCAATGATGTGCTTATCTTATTAGAAGAGTATTTTCTGAGATATCGCCGTGTGTTTTTTCTATTATAAGACTTTGTTAAGCTGATGGCAAATATTAATTGGATTTGGAACATGAATAAAACTGAAATTTGGCTTGTGAGCGGGTGTCTCCCATATTGTCTAGTGGTTAGGATATCCGGCTCTCACCCGGAAGGCCCGGGTTCAATTCCCGGTATGGGAAAAAGGGTTTCTAATGAGTTTTTTTTTGCTGTATTCATATAAAATGTATTGAATGCAAATATAAATTCTTCTCATGTTTAAAATAAGTTGGAAATGATTTCCTTGACTGAGAATTCATGATTTTTTTTTTATATAAATAACAATGTGTGTTGAAACAAAAAGTACGATTTGTAGTGAATATAACATAGCTGATTTTTGGTGATATTTGTGTGGCATCCCATATGGTCTAGTGGCTAGGATATCTGGCTTTCACCCAGAAGGCCCGGGTTCGATTCCCGGTATGGGAAGTAATTTTTTTCCATTTTAAATTTTATTTATAGTTGTCTTAATATTTAATTAATTTGTATATTTAAAATATATACATGTGTATAATTAATATGTCTCGTTTAATTTGTAAAATGAAATGATCATGTTTGGCACGAAGCGCCAGCTGCGATCGAAACTTGTTCTTTTTCTATTTTTGTGCCATAAAATTCCCAACAAGTTCAAGCAGCTGGCGTTAGGTTAGCCGGCTGCTTGACATGGAAAGATTGTCATTAGTAGTGGTAGACTGACGTTCTACCCAAATACTAAAAGGCCAGTTGATGATACAGAATTATGACCCTTGTGATTATAATTAAATACCACGATTCTGACGGGGTTGCTCCTGCCTAGAGTTGTCGGTTGTACTGATGGTCTTCCAACTAATGACAACTTTTTCAAAGCAATCAATGCGAGTGTATAATTTTCAGCTAGTCAACCAAAAAGAGCAGCGGCGGAGAGGAGAGTGGGAGGGAGAGGAATGGCTGGTGTCAGTCGCTCTCGTCTATCTTCATATGGCATATTGCCACTTGTGTCTGTGTGGGTGGCGCTTGTTGATGCTGTGTAACCGCACCAGAGTCGGCCTCTCCAACTGTCTGGCTGGCTGGCTGGCCCGTGACCGTGGCAACAAAAAATCAGCCACGCTGGTTGCCTCTCGTCATTTTGTCTATATAGAAATATGTGTATGGGTTTGTTGTATTGGCGTGTGTTCAGCTTCAGTTCTTTTTTCGGCAAAAATTTACATAAAAATCGCATTACACTTAACATCCACTTTGCTAAACGAAGCGCATGAAAGCGGCGGGCGCCGCAGCTGCTGCTGCTGGGGTCTTCAGCTCTTCATGCCCCACCCACACCCCGCTCGCTTGTGTGTTGGGTGCTGTGCTTTTGTAAGCCCTGTCCATGTATGTCTATCTCTTTCCCTCTCCCTCTCTGACAGGTTGAAGTGCATCGCGGCCTATGAAAATTAAATTAAAAAGCGCATCGAAAAACGTGCAAAAGGAAAAGCAATTTTTTTTTAAATAAGCACAGTCAAATTGCAATTTGGCAGATACGATCTATATTTGGACAGCACTTTTACTCTGGGAATATATGAAGTGAGTTGGTTGCAGAAATTGGCAAAAATTAATTGAAATCGTGTGACAAGAAACTATCAATATGAAAAGCTCTTAGTACAATTCTTAACTCACTCAGCATGAATATTTCCTACTCATTTATATTTAGCTATTTCAAGTTCTATTCATGTTCGAATAGAACATTTCTAATTGGAATGTTCATTATTTACAATGAAAGTCACAACTAGTAAGTTATAAATAAAGGAAGAACTTTCTGGTAAAGAACTGAGCGATTAACAATTTACATGAAACATATTTAAATGTCAACATTCAAATTGTACTTTATTATTTACGATTATTGATATGAAATAAAACTAGGTCTGCCATTGCTCAAATGCCATTGACATAGATAAAACCCTCCGTAATTTCTCTAGTTTATTTCCTCTACAGGAATTTAATTGTATTGTATGAAATTGGCCATCATTTGTGTATTTGGCTAGTGCAGTCAGCGTGTAGTCGGCCCTTAGCTTACTAACGTTAAGTGTTTGGGCCATTAAACATTTACGGTGCATAGTTAAAGCGACACACGCTAAAAACAAAAATGAAGCCAGCTGTTATGCGTCTAGTTGGTTATTAAATATAATTAACGCACGGCGATTTGTTGCCCAGCGCCATAAAATGTAGTTGTACGAGTATATGGCAGGAATTAGTTGAATGCTAATCAGGATGAGGCAGGATAAGGTGAGAGGGAGTAGTTGGCGGGTCGCCTGCGAACCCATCTGTTGTCCCGAAATGTGCAGCGAAGCTTGGCTAAAAATAAAAGTCAACACACACAAATTAGTTAAGTCAAAGTGTCCTTCAACTGACTGCAGTCCTTGTTGCTGGTGTTGTTGTTGTTGTTGCTTGTCCCGCCCAGGCAATATACTCGTAATACATATTTAAATGCAACTGATTAATCATGAATAAAGTTGTTGTGTGTTCACAGTTGTTGCTGTTGTCGTTGTTGCTGTAGTTTGCCTGGTCACGTGACTGAAAACAATTTGACTTCAAACACATTAACAGTTACGCTCGATGTTAAAAATACTAAATAAATAAATACAAAAAAAAGGAAAGAAAAAACAGAAATGTCAGGCACGCAGTGTGGCTCAAGTGGGGGTTTGGGTTGGTTGGGTGTTTGTCAAGAACAGTCACTAACTTGGCTAACTAAAACTTTTCATGCATTGCCGTTGACAGTGCAATAAACATGCCAAAACAACAGCAACAACAACTGCAGCAATAACAACAACAACTTGTAAAAATAATAGCGTCAACTGACCCGCCCATATCACCGCCCCCAAAACACGCCCTTACCTTCTAAGGGTGGTGGAGTGCAATACACAAAAAAGGCAAATAAATAAGTAAGTAAACTCTTCGAATTAGACACGTAGCCAGTAAAATATTTGGTCGGTTCGAGTGTTGGGGGGAAAAACTCTGGAACACTGAAATAGTTGGCAGCTCCTTTCCAAGAATTGCCAAGAATTTTTTGTTTTTATCAATTTTAGAAAGCCTTTGTTAGCACAGGGTGCAACTGGGTGATTTATGAACTTTGCTTTCAGTTTGTGGCACCTTCCCATTTTTGAATGGATATTTAATTTAGTACACATGCTTTTTGAAATGTTGTGTTTATTTTCAGCTCAAATAGCTGTATAGGCATATACCATAGAATGAAGAGACTTCTAGCTCTGCTCTCTGCTTTCTGCATTCATATTTTTCTGCTTTATTTTCCACATCCATATTGATTATATTCCAAATTTATCATGCTGTCATTTTTTTTGCAGTTCCATTTGTAATCACGAATTTGTTGACTTGTATAAATGGTAAGTATTCATTACATGTGTGCAAATTCGCGTTGCATGGTGGAACAATTTTAATTTTTCTTATTGCAAAAACCGAAAAACAGGGTGACTAATGGGCTGGGCCCCTGACAAAAAAGGGGGTTGACTGACTGCAATGGAGGGGAGTTGAATGCATGACATTCATTGTGTTTAATGAACATCCATTACTCCGCCGTGCGTTATGTAATGTCATAAATAATCGCAAAACGTGCAGCACAGCGAAAAACCATAAAAAATTTGCCAATATTGCTAAAAATTGCCCCGCAACAGATGGCAACAATTTTTCGACAAGCACGAGGCGCAATGGCTTTGTCTATTTATAGATTTTACTCAGTTCGTCTGCTGCCGAACGCCGAAGCGCTGAGCAGAAAACCAAGTTTTCGTCAGTCGCTGTCAACAATCCTCGATAGTATAGTGGTTAGTATCCCCGCCTGTCACGCGGGAGACCGGGGTTCAATTCCCCGTCGGGGAGAGATTGTAGACAACTTTTTGCTTCATTTTGTATATATTTTAAATATTTTATTTGTTATAACCAAATGAAGCTGGTATAAAGTACTCATTTTATTGACATTTCAAGAGAGCCAAGCAGGTGATCTCGTCTCAAATCAGCTTGGCTAAGATAATTCAAGTCGTTTTTATATTTGAAAAAGTTGATTAATATTATTTTTTCTTAGTTTTGAAAACTGTTTGAACAACTGGTTAACTAGTAATAGTAAAAGACAGGCGGCAACTATTATTAATGAGCTATGGATTTAAGCCGAAGAGTGTTGCTTTGTTTCCATTTATGTTTTCACATCAACAGCTCAATTTTGCTTTTTTGTTTTGTTTTTTAAAGATGCGTATCTGTGAAGTGTAGAACAACCCTTTATCTGGCTGTGTGTCTGTCGCCCGTTACGAGTAGTTGGCAACCCACACGCCACTCCACACAACCCTTGCCCTTACCCCTCTAGTTGTGCTGGGTACCTGCGCTGCTCTGAACCCATTAATACTCATTAGTATCTGCATTCTTTCCATGTAGGGGGTATATATGTTGTATAGGTTGGGTGTCGTTTGAGACACACTTCAGCGTGCGCCTTTATCAGCCATTTAGCCACTTTGTGCACATATATAATCCCCGGGACGCTCAACAACCGCAACAATATGCGTGTTTATTATTGTTGTTGTTGTTGTAGCTGTTGTTGCTGCTGTTGCCTGACTGGTTGTTCGGTTGGTTGACTGTTGTTGTTTTGAGTGCGGTTCGGGCTTTATTTCGTTTGTCTATACTCTTAATATTATTAAAAAATACACCCAAGGGCACAACAATTCGGTTGAGTCGGTTAGTTTTTTGTTTTTTTTTTTGGTGGTGGGCTGGCTCGGACCGTTTCCAATAATAGCAGACGCATAAATTCTGGGCTGCTAACCCCCCAGACAATTAGAAGAACAGAAATTGTGGTTGGGGTGTATAGCTCTGAAGTGGGTGGGTGGCTGGGTGGGTGATCTCTGTTTGTGTCATGTGCATACTTACGTTTAAGTAAAAAACTGCAAAAATCGTTTTCTACACACACACACACACACACACACAAGCACAACCAGTGAAAGAATACAATTTAACAATAAAACACACACAATGTGGCTGACATCCAGTGAGAGACGTAACTCAAAAGTGATAAATGATGTTGCAGCTTATTGTTGTTGTTGTTGTTGCTGATGTTTCCACAGTTGCCATTGGCTTTTTGAGTAGCAGGCATCACGTTTATATTTGCGCTGTAAAATGGTTTAGCGTTGCTGTCTTTTCCCTTACAAATGAATTGCAAGCCATGTTAACTGTCATGTTAGCCAAACGACGAGTTGACAAGCGCAACGGCATTTGATTAGCAGCAATACCAAACAGGCAACCAAAAAAAGCAACAGCAAAAAACAACCGATTCTAATGGGTGCTTCGCAGCAAATTGAAGTAACTGTAAGCGCCGCGCATAATCTGCAACAACACAAACGAGTAAGAAAAGGAGTAAATAATCAGGACTAAAAATCAGTTGTCCTGCCTTACATCGATAAAGGTTTTCAGACTCAGTTCGACGAGTAAGGCGCGCATCTTCAGTGGTCGCTGGGCGTGCATCATCATGAAGAGCAGCATCTTTTGCACGGGCAGACTGAAGTTGTACCAGTCTACGGCGTAGAGTGCAAAGCACAATTCGTTCTGCTGCAATTGAGGGAATACAACTCAAAGCATTAAACATTTGCCAATGCAAAAGTGAAGGAGAAACACAAAACAGGGATTCATTAAAAATGGAATGGACAAAATGAAAAGTTGCTCGAGATTATCTCAGTGGTTGCATTATAAATACACAATTTTAATGATGAGCATTAGCTGCTGGTGATTCTTTTACTTTGGTATTGCATTTGAATTGATTTCACTTTCCAATTACGCTTTTTATTCGAATTTATAGCGCACTTTTCTGAGTTTCATTTGTAGTTTAGAAAGTGAGATTTCGGTTTAGTTAAAAAAGTATGCAACAAATTCTGAGCTTAGCTCTAAACAGATTCAAATTGAACAGATACAAATCAAACCAAATAAAAAGCGTTTGAAAAAATGTGTAAAAAGCATTTAGATAAAGCATTCAAAACTCTTTGAAGCTGAGTTCATTCAACATGGTTCATCATTTGGTTTTCTTTCTGATCCATAAAAATCTGGCAGCTTATTTGGTATTTCTCAAAATATGTTAACTAAGATCGGGGAATAAAATATAGAAACTTTTAACCTACACATTCAACAATTAAGGTTGCATGCCAATGATAAATAAACAGAATCGAAGCCATAACAAACAAATAGAGAAACATGAAGAAATAATCCATTGTGCTGGGCACCTAAAAGAGATAAGATCCAAGTAAGAGATAAGAGTAAGTAAGTTAAAGAATAAGATTATTTCTGATCAACTTACGCCAACCGAGAAGGCATAGAATAGAAAGCAAATGAGAACCGAGAATATTATAAAATCGGCCATAACTGGGATGCGCAGCAGTTGCTCCAACTCCAACACAAATTGGCGTATCTTGAGCTGTTCCCCAACAAAAGAGTTGCAGAGCTGCAAATGCCAATGCTTGAGCTCCGCAACAGTTAGTTGTTGCAACACCAGATCGGATTTAAAGCGTTCGATCTGCAGCAGAACAAAGCAATTACATTACATATATAAAATATATATTCATATATATATTCGTAATATTCACATCCATGTCGCGCACTCGTTTGTTGAGTATCTGCTGCTTGAGGGTGACGAACTTCATGAGGCACGTGATGAAGGTGTGCCACAGGGGAATTGTGGTAATGCCCAAGCCAAGCGCATACCACGGTCCCAAATAGCCAATAAAAATATTATCCCACAGTTCGCCAAAGGGAAACAATTTGAACAGTAAAATCGGCTGTGCCTCGCCATGCTGCACGGCGACCATATTGAAAACGGATTGCGGCAAGAAGATGGTGCGATAAACACAATCCAACCAGGCCATCAATCCAGCCACAACCGACGGCACCCACAGCAACAACGTTATCGTCCGCACATACATCTGGGTGGAGTGCATCAAATCCAGCTCCTCCTCATCAGCCTCCAGTCGCAACTGCTGCAGATCAGCCAGAGCAATGCGTAACATATGAACGACTCCTGTGGCGGGTAGAAAATTGCAGTTCTTCATATGGAAACACCAGAGAGTATATACTCCAAATATAAATATATATACGAGTATATGTGAGAAGGTTCGTCATAGCCATGTCTGTCTGTCTTGATGAAACTTGGCATATAACAGTCTGTTTGCTGCAGTCAGTCACAGATTGCAGTATCGGATTACTATATAATACAGCTCCCATAGAAGCGATCGGTGGAAAGATGAGTTCTTGTACGACGAACTTATTGATTTAACAAGATTTCGCTGACCAAACTTGCCCACTATGAGTATTATATTGCTTCTTCTCGTCTGCTTTCATATAGTTTTGACATCGATATTTATATTGTTGCCGATAGATTACCTGGTCTCAAGGATAAGTAATCTTAGTGGTGCCGAAGATGGCACTTCTTACTTGCATTGATTAAATTTAAACTCAAACTTTTCTCGGAGTTTTGACATCGAGATAGTTATCAGTATCAGCATTCGAATACTGTCTATGGAGACTCACGCTTCCGCTGCAGTAAGGCGTTCAGTGTGGCAATGGATACGGCGGAATATTGGACAGCTGTGGCCCAGCTGGTGGCGCCATCATTGATGTTGTCATAGCCACGGGCGAGAAAGCCACGGGTTAGCATCAGGGCACAGCTCAGCCAAATGGACGCCGTGAAGATAGTGCAGCGGATGAGGGCCAGCCACGGATGACGCTGCTCAATGGAGGCCACATAGCCGTACACCTGAAAGCAGCGCAAGTGTATCCGGAAAAGCGGATCCTCAAAGCTCTCCGGCCTAAGCAGTAGTTCCTTCACCTTGTACATTTTGACTATGAGCCGCCCTCGAATCCATCGCCTCTTTTATAGCCTTTGTTTGTCAACCTCTGTGTGTCAGTTTAGGTGTCTGTGTGTGTTTAATGCGCCCATTTTGATTGTTAAGTGGCCTGCAATTTGAATAAGTAAGGTGCTGAAAATTGCATAGTGTGTAATTGTCATTTAATAGCTGTTATTTAGCCATATTTAACCAACTGAAGCATTTTGGTCAACAGATGTTGTAGTTCTCCATTGGTAAACATGGCAAATCGTACAGCTGACATTTCCAGTTTAGACTCGAGATTCTTGACTCTGCTATTATATTTTTCAATTCACTGGATTTCCATAGTGTTAAACAGCTTATTTAAATTTAGGTCAGCTCTGTAAACAAATGTCAATTACTTTGCACGCCCTAAAAAAAAGGAAAGATTGTCAGAAACATGTCAAACAAAGCGAAAACAGCCTGTGGAAAAGTTAAAAAGTTGAATTTCACTAACGAAATTTAACTCGTATGCAGATGCTGTGCACTAAAACCATTTGATATTAGACTTTTGTTTAGATACTTTAGTTGGCTCCCAGGGAACAACATGTGGACAAAGTTTGCCCAAAAAGGTGCCAGGCGAGCGTAGCATGTAAATCTAATTTCCAAGTTGGGAACAACAATTTGAAAGGATGCATGAATAAAGTGCTGCCTGCTGGAAACTATGATATCATGTTGTATATGTATTTTGTTACAACTTGCACTACTTGGCTGACTAAGCTAACTGAAATGGTTTGGAATTATTGTTTGATTCTATTTTGATTGGTATTCATAATTTACCAGCAGTAATTTCTGCGACTAACACTTTACTATAATTATTATACTGTGCCCCTTATTTCATTCAGAAGAATGCTTCTATGTCTTTCGAGTTGATACCATGTTTTCTAGGATACTTTAAGTCTTTCTAAATTGGCTGTTTATGGATGACCTTCATCATAGATCATAGGGATATCTTTATAGAAATTCCCTATGTTGTTTGCTAATACATATTCTGATATGTTCTTAAGCAAGTAACGAACATATTGCGTTGCTTAAATCTGGAAATCCATTGAATTTAAATTTGCTATAAATATTCGAGCTTTATGCACTGAAAAGCTGCAATACAAAATGATACTCAATCAGAGCAGACGGCTAACTACGGGGCCAATTTGTTGAGTGGCTTGTCAAATGCTCGGCTTTCCAACTAGCCACTTGAACTGGCAGCTTCCCATCCCTCAACCCTTTACTGAGAGTAATTCGCAATTCGAGTGAGTCTAATACACATGAGCTGCACTTTGAGCTGCTGCTGATGTTGCTCTGTCGTTAATGGTATTAAATGAAATCAGATTCTTTGCATTTGCAGTCAAGCGGCCAAAACACATACACAATGCACACGCACAACAAACACACACACACACACACACACACAGCAGACTACAACAAAAATGTGCAACTTACCGATGCATTGTCAATGCGGCAATCATATGCAGCAGTTGAGTAATTCGTGGGTAATCGTGAATGGTTGAGTGGGTGTTTTGTTGGCTCGTTGGTTGCTTGGTTGCTGGTTTGCTTGGTTGGTATGGGTGGCTGGTAGTGGGGTATATATCCAACTACGAGTATATCCAACGGATATTGTGTCTATGGCATCATTCGAATACGAATTCGAATACGAATACGAATACGTATACGTTGTGTCGTCTATTTCACAATTTGCATTTAATATCCTTGTGTGAATAATTTACAAATGCAATAAACGTAAATGCGTTCGAGGCAATGCTGCTGTTGTTGTTCGCATACATATTGCAAAATGGCAACTGAAATGGAGCAAATGGAGACCGAAACCGTAACCGACACCGAACCCAAACCGAATATCCGCAGCATTGAAATGCTTCAGACGTTCAACGACTGACACGCTCCAACTGACTTCCAAGGGGCCACCGAGACCCCAACTCTGCACCCAACATCCAACATCTCTCACTGCTGTACGCATATTTGTATGTTGCATGTTTGCAACTGTCTGTTATGTTAGTATTTCACTGGCTGTGCTTATTTGTGTTTGTGTTTGTGTGTTTGCAAATGTGTAAATGCATTCGCATTTACCACATGCACCCAGCTCTGCCTGCTCTTCTAGACTCCTCTGGTGAGTGTCTCCTTGGCGTGAAATTTGCTGTAAGCAGTAAGCCTGTGAGGATATTGAAAGTCACTCGTTTCTGGTATTTACTTATGCATTTGTTTCATGTTTGGCAAAATGATGTTGCACACACACACACACACACACACACACACACACAGACACCCACTCACACACACACATGACAGTTGCTCGGGGAGGTGGATGGGAGTGCTTTGGTTTACTGCTGTTTGAATTGGCTTGCAGCTTTTCACGCTACATTTGCCCAGTTTGGCCTTAGCCCAGTAATCGGATATTAGTTGGCTTTCGTTATTGTTATTGCATATTTATTGCCAGTCAAAATTGCAAGCCATAGTGGAATAGTGCGTGCACATCTTGGCGAATAGCCACTGCTTAAAGTGCCACATAACTTGCCACCGATAAGTGTTAAGTGTTAACTATGGCAAAGGGCTTCCAGTTTTGGTTTCTGCTTTGGTTTGGTTTGCAGTTTCTGTGTTGTGTGTGCGATTTCTGTTGTTGTGGTCAAGACTTTGCAACTTTGCAATTGTTTAATGCCAGCTGTCCGTATTGTTAAGCAATTGGAATTCCAATATCAGTTCATTTCGTATAGCGAACTGTGAAATTAAATGCCAAGGAATGTTTACAAAGCAACTTAACAAAAAAATACCAAACCAAACAAGATGTGCTACTTTTGTAATTACTTTTGTTACTTTTGCAATGTACAAACTGCATTTTTTGTATTTTTTGTTTTTTACTTTACGATTGATAAATACTTTGTTTACTTGTTTTCTTTTCTATTACTTGGAATAACTTTAATACCATTGTGACAGTAGAAAGATAAATATGCTAGACATGAATGCTCTTGAATATGAGTATGAAATATGAATGATTGCAAACCTATTTTTAGTCATAATGTGTACACTTTGTGAGGGATACGTTGTGCTGAGATAGCCGCTGGCTGCCGCCTGCCCAACTCTTAACTCTTAGTTTCATTCCTGGTAAAAGTCAGAATTGATGCTTTTTAGCGTGCTGCCAGTTAAGGGAATGGAAGGCCAGCGACCCAGCTCCAACTCCTCCAAATATCCCCATCCCCCTTCGGCCCCACACCAAGTGGAACTCTTAACGCTGACCCCTTTGTGCAGTTAAACAAAAAACTGCATTCATCTGACGGGAAGGGGGCGGGGACGGGGACGGGGACGGGGACGGTTGAAAGAGGGCCACACAATTCTCGCACATTGTACAAACAACGAGCATGCCTCTCGGGATCTGGAATGGGACTGAGAATGAAAATGGTATTCAGTTGGTATGGAAGGGTGACGGCGGATGGGAGGAGTTATACTTGGACGCATACTTTGTGCTCGCGACTACTTTTTGCTTTTCTTTAACATTATTTTGCACTTTTCAATTAAAAAGTGTGCGCCCCACGCAACCAGGAGTCAGCAGTCAGAGTTCTGAGTCCCCAGTCCCGAGTCCTGCAGCCGGCACCAGGCAACAGGCACACAACAGTCAACATCATGATGCCGGGAGGGGATGGCAGCCAGGGGCGGACAACAACTATGGCGTTAAAGGGTAAAAGTAACCCCAAAAGCTGATAAAAAGAAATAACCAGCCAGCGAGGAAGCCATCTTGCCAACCAGCTGCCATAATTATAATTTCTTAATGCAAATAAAAACTCGCTGCTGATTTTTCACTTGCTTGTGTGTGTGTGTGTGCGGGTGTGCGGCTGTGTGTGTGTGTTGGAGCCAGAATACCAGCCACAATTTAAACATTATAGAGTTTTACTCGGGCGCATCGTTTTACGCGTATTCTTTCATTTGATTATTTGCTCTTCTCAAAGAGGTGTTTGCCATTAGCCATAAGCTTGGAAATCCCTAACTGAAAATTTGTATATATAGCCACATTCCTGGCAAACAAAGTATGTAACATAAAGTAAGTGGGAACTCAATAATATTTATGGAATCCTTGACATGTATATTTCGTTAAAGTCTGAAAAGCTACATTATTTCAATATAACTAATTTCATACAATATTAATTTTATTTATTTATTATTTATGTGATTCTTAATCTTATTAATTATGTTTTCCAGTTAATATAAGTGTGTAGCATTTAATACTTTCTTTAAATACAATTTGTATTTGTTAATTTTCAGATTTTTTGGATCCTGCAGTCATAAAAATGATTTAAGAGAGTATCATAAAGTTGTATTAATGTTGGGCATGCATCCGTAAGCTCATAAAGTATTCATGGAACTATTATATATACATATGTATACTCTATACTATATGGCGCATAAAATATAAACTATTTGTATAGTTGTTTATAGTAAATTGCATACATTTATAAATATAAAATTCATATTTATAAGCCTATGCTAGTTCCAAGTCTACAGAGTATCTGCTAGCCGTGATACACATATATTCACGATAACTTATACTCTTACAGGATATCTGCCGGCGTCCAACTCTTAACTCGAGCAACTTTCATTTGAGTTTTTTTGTTATTTAATTTTTTACTTCTGCCCTTATGCCAAAGGGCAAGTAAAAAGGGTTAAAAAAGAAATTCACCCGACATTGCGAGCGCACTTGCCACTTTTGCCACCCCATTCCCCCCACCAGCAGCTACCCCATATCGCTGCTGGAGATGGTGTTGTCCCTTCATGTGTCCTGGTCATTGTGGCAAGCTGCAGTGCAAATAAACATGCATAGTTTATGAATGAAATGAAAAGCGGCTGGCAGCCTCTGACCAATGCACAAATACTCATTTAAGCGCTTGGCTTTTCAGCGAGGCCTGCGCAATGGGCTTACATGGCGTATAATTAATATTAAATGTAATACTTATAAATTAAATAAAAATGGGAAACTGCCAGGCAAAAATACAAAAACAAAATAAAATAATAATAAAAAAGAATCCAAGCAGCAAGCAGAAAAAAATGAATCAAACTTTTGCCTCTTGTGCTAGCTGGAGGATTGATGACTATGGCCGTCAAGTTTATTGCCAGCGACACGTACACACTCTCTCAGTGCACGAGAATGTGTGTCTGTGTGTGTGTGTATGCTTATGTGTGTGTGTGTGTGTGTTTGCTTGTGTGCCGCCCCTCTAGTTATAAATGTGTGTTTTGCCAAGTTTGACTTGAACTGGAGCTAGAGCCAACTTCCGTTGTGCGGAAAAATGCTTTTGATTTGATTTTCACCAAATGTCAACTTGACGTCACGTCGCGACGTTAGCGTCGACAGAGACTGCGACGCCGGCGGAGACGTCGACGTCGATGGCAGCGTTGTCGCCGCCTTTGTTGTGCCTGTTACAACTGCATGATTTATTGTTTTGATGAAATTGCGTGTAAACAATTTAGTGGCTGGTTGGCGCCCCCACTCCCACTCCTCCAGTCCCGCAGTCTCCCCACCGCTCCTTCTCCTCCTCCTCCTCCTTCTTCGCCTCCCTCAACACATGTCCCCCCAAAACGTTATGCTCCTGTTCCATCTCCAGTTGCGCTTTAAGTCTATGAACTTTTGAAAGACTTGACTTTAGGTTAAATATAACGATATTTCATCGTCCGGAAGTAGAAACAGACAAAACTTCCAAGTTGTTGTCGAATGAGCCATGAAACTGACTTCATTTGAGGTCGCTTTTATATGCATTCATTTGTCATAACAATCAGTTAACCACCATATTTACTGGCATCTTTAAAGTTGAGTTTCAACAGAGAAGAGAGCAACTGGCAAATGTTTTAAATTGAATATATATATTATATATACATTGGCAATCATCATATCATATGCATTTTTTGTTAATATTCGAAGAGTAATTAGGAAAATAGAAATAGAAAATATAAATTAAAAAAGCACAAATTGTTCCTTACGAATCACTCTATTCCATAAGGGTAAGGTTGCGCTGACAATGACCATTTCCCAGGCAATCCTCTAACTTTAGTAAGTAATCTACAGGACCTCTAGCTTTGAGTGCCACAGTGTGAACACAAGCCGCATGGCACTTTTCTAGTTCATCATCGTCAACGTCGTCAATCTATGTGGACAGTTATCGCTGTGATTTTACTCAATGCCATATTCTATATATTTACATCGGCAATAGTTGCAGAAAGAGCCACAAAGCACGAAGCAAAGGCAAGCAGAACCAATATAAACTTCATGCCTTAGATTTCTAGCGACTATTTGTTGGACGTGTTGTTTACTGGAGTTTTATAGAGTTTTACACAGAAATTCGTCACAGTTCATATTCGATGCGGCCAATATGATTTCATTCTAGTGCCTCTCTCTGTCTCTGTCTGCCTTGATCAATACTTTGTTAATACCTTTGCAAGTTCGAAATGATATTCATTTTCCATTTTGTCATATTATTTTTTATGTACAATATGTGTATAATTTATAGTTACACTTGCCAGACGATTTTCTATGGTCGAATTTTTGCATGTTTATTATTTCTCACTTCTCAACGGATAATTTCGAATGTTCCTGAGAATTGCTCGAGCAGCAGCTGATGCTATCTAATATGCTCATCACGAGATGCTGGCTGGAGCGTGGAACGGTAAGTGGATGAATGCATTCATCCGATTATCGATAATTACGTCACTTAGCAACTACTTGCCGCTCTACGGTCAGTTGGGAATGCCCATTAAGTGCAGTTTATTTAAAATGCATAAAATTTGCGCTACTTATGCAAAAATGCCAGCTCACCTGCTGCCTGCCTGTTGGCTCTGTTTCATTTCTACTGTTTTTTTTTTGTTGCTTTGAATCGGGCTTATTGTTGTTGTCTCTTTTGGCCAGCTGCAGTTGTTGTTGGCCAAATGAAGCATGTAATTCGCCGAGTAGAACTGGATTGTTACAAGTAATTTTAAATTGATGGCGCGAAAATTACGACAAACGCTGCGGGGCCAAAGTCAAGAAGCCAAGTTAAGAGCTGAGCGGAACCGTTAGAAAGGCGCAACTTTGGCGTCAAGTCAACTGTGAAATAAGCTCGCAGTCAAAGCCCGATGATGGCTAAAATGCTGTTGCACAACGCACTTCATTTCTCTGTTGCCCACTTCTTGTTTCTGACCCGGGGAGCTAATTGTCCACACAATAGATGATCGTAGCCGGTTGTGGGCGTGGCACTACACACCAACTATTTCTCGCTGTTGTTGTTGTTTTGCCCAGCAGCCAACTGACTGAGCGCTGATTGAGCATAGCAGAATATAAGTTGCTGGTGTGTGTGTGTGTGTGTGTGTGTGTGTGGCGCCTGTTAGTTGAGTTTAGTTAGCAAATTGGCCTACAAACTTGTCACCATTTATCACACTCAGTGTCAGTCATAGCATATCGAGCAAAAATTGTTCGTGGCAAGCGTGCATCAAAAACTTTTTGAGAGCAACGCTTCACAAAAATGCGTGTCGAGAACACAAAATGACACTTAAAGGTACAAGGCATAGTCGAGGGTAGGGCAGTGTAAGGTAGGGGTATTCAAGAATATGCTATAAGGATGCCTCACACACACACACACACACGCACACACACACACACACACACACACTCAATCAGGTACCATTTATAGGCTGGTTGGCACAAGCCATCAATCTTGAGCTACTTTTTCTTCATCTGACATGCAGACATACTCGATACTAGATACTCGCACTTATAGATATCTTGTCTTGGAGTCTGCTCTGCCGCCTTGGTAGGCAAATGTATTTGGATTTGCCAATGCCTTTTGTTTGGCCAACAATAACAATTGATGTCACAAACAGCAGCAGCAGCAGCAGCCCGAAACCAACTAAACTAAGAGCACCAACAATAACACCAAATAAAAAGCAAGAAAAACGCATTTTATGTCGCATACTTTTAGGCGTCAACACAAATTGTCGTAGATTTCGTGGGGGGCGAAATGATATATGTATGTATCGATGTATCTAACAATGGGGAGGTGGGTATTGTGTCTGGTCTGAGCACAAAGCCGCTAAGGTAAACACTACCATTTATCTTAGATGGATAGATTGTTTGAACTGCGCTTCAAAGAGTTTCTGGAGAACTGGGTATTGATTGATTAAAGCATGTTCCTTGATATTATTTTCCAAATAACATATCCCAATTGATATTATTTCATTTGAAAAGTAAGTGATAGTTAGTACTTCATTATATTGATTTGATATCTCTGGGATATATTTAAAAATGTGTACTCTTGCCAGGAAACTTAAATCTTTTTGGTCTAATATATTTTCTGAAACATTTATTTGAAGCCACAGACATGGCACATTATTAAACTTGAGAATTATCTTGCTTCCCCTGCTCTCTTGAGTTATTTTGCGATTTTATTTAGAAAATATATGAAATATTTGATGTGGCATACGCAACTTGAGTCGCAGTAATAATTTTCATCACCATGGGTTATTTATGTGGCATATGCGAATATGTCAGCTCAGCAATGTATACAACTGATTTTGACAGGCACTTTATCGCTGGCAGAACTGTCTTGAAGACTCTTTAACACTGCTGGCTTGATGACTATTCAACAGCTCACCCCACCCACTGCTTGTGGCAGCAACCCTTTATCTTGCTTTTTGTTCAGAACTGCAACACGTATTGTGAGTGCAACGCTTTTGGTCTCTGGACATTTCGCATAGCTACGCCTACGAAGAAACGTGCAAGAGTTCAAGAAATGGGATCTCTGCAACCACAGAAGTTTGAACCCTTTGAACCCACTACCCAATGGCAAAAGCCATTGACACTGGAAGCAACACGCGCTGTTGTGCGAAAATATGCAATTGAAATGTTAAATAAATAAAGGCGTAAATACTTGAAGGGCACAGCGCAGCACAGCGACAAGGCGTAACATTCAAATGCTGTTGTGTTGCACGTTATGGTTTAATACACACACCCATACAACAAATACATATATATTAAAAAAATACGCCAAGAAATAACAGCCATCTTCGGTTGTTGAAGTTCAAATACCCTAACTCTAACTATGTAAAATTAAATGAAAGCAGTGGTTAAGGGGATAAATTATTTAAAATAATTTATAAATTAAAAAAAAGTAATTAAAATGATTAATAAAACTTTGAAAACTGAAACTAAAACGAGTAGCTTTAAAATCTGATATTGTAGTAAGGGATAAGAAATTGTACCTATTAGTAAGGATCAATTTTGAGTATCCATAGAATAAATTGATCTAATGCGACTGATTTTGACACATGTTCGTCACTTAAGGATCCTTATCAAGTTTCACGACCAAGTTTAGGTCACCTGAGTTTGGCTAACCGCTCAACTATATACTTTATGGAGTCTATCACACACTTTGTGACAAACTTATAATACTTAGGGTACACAAAAGGCGTTACTACAAAAAGAAAAGAAGCAAGCGACCCGTTATGCATTCCATAACTTTGGAGTCCGTCGTCCGTCGTCAGACGACGTTGACGCTGAAGTTGAAATGAATGAATGAAAATATGCAGGCAACGTGATTCGCAGCGAATCAGCGACGAGACTGCGACTTCGACGCCATATTGCTTTGGGGGGGAGGAGTACGTTCCGGGTGTGGAAACGTAACCGTTAGCAATGACATTGCCGAGCAGAATTACGGTTGTCGTTACCTCTTTCAGTGGGTGGTGTAGTTGGCCGGGGGATGGCAATATTCGCATTTGCTCGTTGGTATTTTCTGTCGAGTTCAGCGCAAATTCATTCATTTCCACTTGAATTTACAATTATGCGAAACTGTTGTTGAATGGATTTTGACTTGCTCGGAGATTTCTGAATTGGGTTTTGGGGATTGGGATTGGGTGTGTTCGCTGTTCGTAGTTGCTGTTGTTGTTGTTGTTGTTGTTCTTGTATATTTGTTGGCTGTACTTTCGCCATTGGCAGCAAACAACTTAACTGTTTAGCTTTTAATTAACTGCCGAGCAATGCAAACTGTATGCTGAGTCCAGGAGATCCACAAGATCCCCCAGCTTGTTGCTACGACCAGTGCCAATTGTCAACATCAGCTGCTAAAAGTTTGTTGCCAAGCGTTGCCTAGTTGCACTCCACATATGAAATTCTGTATGATGGCATTTGTTTACCGAACGCTTGTAAAATGTAATTAACTTTATGAGGTGTGCATGCAAAGGCTGTCAGGGGCGATTAAATATATTCATATTAAATACATTTGCGCCATTGGGAGAAGTTGGTCATGAGCCAAAGCCATGTCATACAATATTAAACTTGCCACGTGACTCTATAAGTATACTCTGCGATATATTCTATAAACTAAAAGACTTCAAGTTAATCTAAGAAATTTTAAGATCGGAGGACTATCTGTATATATATATATATATATATATATATATATATATATATATATATATATATATATATATATGTATATAAGTTGTGCAAATATTCCAATAGGAATCTCCGCCTACTAATCATATCAATTGTATTTTTCTGCCGATAGTAAAAAAGTTTTTGTGCAAGAAACTTCTCGAATGCCACGTCTTGAGGATGGCAAACTTTTCTATTTGCATTTTTCTCATTTTTTTCGGTTGCCTAACTGCAGGGGCACTTCAGCTACTAGTTGCCAAACGCAATTCAATGTCATATCCTTGAAAGCTAAAAAATGGCAACGCACACGGATATGGAAAAAAAACCGGCAACTGAAAGTTTTGTTATTGAAAGTTCATCGATGAATGCGAAACAGTTTGCAGAAAACAGAAATCCCCTGTCAGGACACTTGGCTGACTGCAGTCGGAGAGACCGACTGGCTGCCAGCTGCTGGCTGCTGGCTTCTGGCTGCTTACAGCCCATTTCCTGTTAGCCATTTTCAACATTTTCAACTTCTTTTGTGTATGCAATGCCACATTGTAAGCAGTTGTCCTGCGAGTTCTCGGCGAGCCTGCAAGCCTGCAGCTCAGCCCAGCAACACTAATTTCCTCGACCAACTCCAGACGTCGTCAGCGCGTATATCCTGCCTGTCAGCCCGACTGTCTCCTTAACCCAGCATTGCGTTTTGGGTGGGTGGAGGGGGTCTGCACCCCGTTGTTTGCATTTTTATTTGTATTTCATTTTCAATTGACTGGCAGCCGAGTTGCCTGCCACATCGCCTACCTTGGGGGCCTTTACCTGGTCTAAAGTTCAGGTATGCGCTTTGTGTACTTCAGTCCATTCATCAGAGTTATTTACTTTTTAACGAGTTGATTTCATTCAATTTGTTTACCTAGGTTTCAGTGGCCATTACGGACAAACAGCAAAAACAGTGAAAAAGGGTTGCCACCGCATTGCATTGCTGCTGAATAATATTCGTATTCAGCCATGCTGGCCACACTCTTCTCATACTTTAAGCTGCTGCAATCTTACACTTGTATTCTTTGCCCTATTAAAGCTCTTTAATATCGGACCAGCAACAAACATTCAACTTCTGTGTTATTTTTTGTGTTTACTTTTCCTTAGCCCTTTTATACCCTGTAGCCTACGGATTACAAATTTTGTTTTATTAGAAAAATATTGTGAAAAGCTCGAAGTAAAATCATAAAGATGCATCATCTAAAGTCTAGGTTAGGTCGTCCACTTTCACAATTAGTTAATTAGCTTAGTTCAATATCTTCTTGATGTTTTTCTCTCTTTCTAACTCTTTCCCAGCACATTCGAAGCAATCGCATAAAAAATTAACAATAAACTGGGCAATTTCAAGATAACTTACAGGGTATCAATCAGTTCAAACCTCTATTGAAGATCCATCTTGTTTATTTTGTTTCCGACTTGCTTGTTCTGGAGCGTCTAGCAAGTCAAGTTTTTGTGCCTTTTGGCGTTTTTTCGGTTTCAATAAATATTTTCGCAATGCACAAATTAAAAATTCTTCAAAATAATAATATAACACGACAGAAGAAATTGGTGTTTTCAGGCCGCAAGCTGCCAAAAAGCCAGCTATTGTCTATTTAGCTAAAAACTTTTGTATGCCTTTAGCCAGACCGATAAGAACAACAACAAAAACAACAAAAACAAGAACAACAACAGACAGAACATCAATAATAATATAGAAGTGTCCCGACCCTAGCAATTCGATTGAAATTGTTGCCAGTGGCTATGTTTTTATGAGCATTTCGTTTGCCTTGTGCGGAAGCGTTCGACGCTCAAATATAATTAAATTGTTCACATTTTACAGAAAATACGTCTAAAAATTAACCAAGAAAATACATTCTGGCGCCATCTGTTAGTTGTTTGCCAAATTAATTTGGGAAGCTGATGTTCCTTAATAAAAATGTCAAGAACTACATTTTCCTTGGTAAAAAGCAAAGCAAAACAAAAAGAAAAAAAAGAGAAAAAGAACAAAACTTTATTAGAAAATACATTTTATGCTGCTAGCGCCATCTGTTGAGCATTTGCATTTTGTTCTTGTTGAAAACTTATAATTATATTGTATAGATTTGTCTATCTTAGAAACAGTTTTTCCTAATTTAAGAAAATATTGCGACAAACTGAAAGAAAACCGAGAGTTCGATTCCCAAACTTAGATAATTTCAATAACAGTATGCATTACTAAATACATTTATTTTGCTGTATTTAATTGAATTTTTGTGACTAAAATCTGCGCTTAACTGGCAGCTCCGAATCACTTTAACAACTGATTGGCGAATTGTAGGGCAAGTTTCTCCATGCATATTAAGGTCTGGATGGCCCTATCGCAAATATCGGAACCATTAATATTGTTGCAGGCAGCCACAGCGCTTTCTATTTTCTCCCTGGGGGCATCGAAAAAGTATCTCGCTATGTTATCCTTCAGCAGTTCACCGTTGTTATTCATGAAACCGTCCTTGATCAGCGCACATCTGGCAGCACACTTCACATTTTGATTGACATAAAATAGGCTCAATTTGTCCGACATTAGATTATGGATATCCTGTTCAGTGAGAGCATTATCGGTTATGCAAGACTCGCTGACAAAGTCAATGGCAACCTGTGCGATAAATCCCAAAATAAAATTTGATCATTTATGAACTTTATTTACCACCAGGAATCCAATTAGACAGCTTGCGAACAACACCAAAGCGAATGTGGACTTCATTTGAGCTGTAGTTTTTGTGTAAACTAATTGATTCTCTAGAGTTCAATTGCACTTTTATAGTCGATCTGCAATTTGTAATAGCATTCGTCATACTTTGTAGGTTCCACAGATTATCTATAGTTTGTTCCGCTCGATGCATATTTGAGTACAGTGAAGCGACTTGCGAAATGACCCCAGATAACAAAATTTGATACCACAACGTAAGAGAAAAAATGATGATTCATCAAAGATATTCATTGTCCATTTTAGTTTCGAATTCGAACCAGTAATGTAAATTATCTGCTCTTTTTTGGAATTTGTTATATTTTGTAGGAGATTTGGACAGTTGCATATGCTTTAAGCAATTATTTGCCAGTTTGCAGTTTCGTAATGACAATAAGGATTCGATATAAAGAACCAAAAGTGGTACTATAATATTTTTGCAGCATTTTTAAATTAAAGTTCAAACAGTAATAAATTCACAGCATGTAGGATCAACTTTTACTGTAATTAATTTATAATTATTTCTCTGATTGATCAAATTAGGTATAATTTCTATTCTATTTTATCGAAAATGCATTTTGAAAGAGGCTTACAATTTGTTTTTTTTTTTGTTTTTCCCACTTAATAACTGAATTTTTTTAAAAGTTTTTTTATTAACATGCATTTACATATATTAATTAAAACCGATTTATTGTTATTGTTTATTGCATTGCAATTATCTCTATTATTTCTCTCCCTTTTTTTGCTTCATTATTTGCGCATTATTGCATAGTTTTTATGTTAATTGCATTTGCATGGCTTTGTGTTAATTGGTATTGTTTTGTTTTTGTTTTAGATTTTTTTTTTTATTAATCATGTAGTTACCTATTATTTGTATTATTAATATTATTATATGGAATTGGCCTCACTCATTTTCATTAGGTAAAACATGATTTGAAACGCTAATTGAAATCCTTTTAGAGTAATTAGGAAAATTTTAATGCACAATTCCACAAGAGATGAAAACTTTGATGCCAGCTGCTTGCGCCGCTTTGTGGTGTAGTTAGAAAAACAAACTAATTTAGTAAATTACTATTTAGTAGCACCACACCCTCCGCCCCCCCTTTATATGACCAACAAGGACGCACGACGATGGCCACCTGGCCACAGCTTTTGGCCACACACAAAGGTCATTTTCCGGCTTTGAAGTTGCGCTTTCAAATGCGCCAAAGGACATTTAACAAATGGCAAATGCTATTCGGCTTCCGTGTATATGTGTGTGTGTTTGTATGCTGTAATGGGCGTTGTATACACGCACATACAAAAGCATTTGGCAATCGCTGTTGAAACATCAAAGTGATGCGAGTTTTCCAGTTGACTTCATCAGTAGATTGTGTGAAGTATGCCAAAAATGTTTTACAGACGGTCCGGCATTAAAATTCTTTTCGATATCCTGTACGCACACAAAATGGGCATATAAGTTTACGATAGAGTTTTGATTCAGATAAAAATGGATTCTAAATTGTTGAAATTGTTATTTCACTTTTACATTTTAAAATATTACCTAAACTTAGATTGTTCAGCAGTGTTTTATCAACTCTCAACTAGTGTAGTTCTCTGTAGATATTATTATTTTAGTAACATCTCTCGTAGTTGATCCTTTAAGCAATAGAACTTAAAGTAATGCCATAAAATCGAATGCTTAACAAGCTCTTTAGCTTGTGGCACGTGCTGCACCGTTGCTTTGGAACTGAAACGCGATTGCGATTATTTCATTTGCGCCCGAATAAAATGTATTGAAGAGTAAAACAATATTGGCCAAGCTTTTAAAATACATTTTACATGGACTTCAGTTTAATTGGCGCGTGGCATACAAGTATATATATATATATATATACACATATATCGAAAGGTTGGCGAAATTTGAGATAACGAAGTTTTCCGCGTGCGCCATTCAATTAGTTTGACACCCTCAAGGTATTCAAATTGGAAATGGGCTGGGCGGACCAAAGGGATATTATCAACAATTGCTGCTCAGCTTACAGCAAAAAGGGGGCTCGGGATACTTGAAAAGATACAGTATCAAGTCAATGAAATGAAACTAGAGCTGCATTCACAAGGGATGGTCAAAAGTTGTGAGCACTCAAATTTTGGTGGAGAATATGAAAATGGATATGCGAAAACATTATAATCACCAATTTAACTACACAAAAATTGCGTGCGCGCAGTTAAAAGATACTTTTAATTAGTCAACTAAATATGATATTTTTGGCATACTTAAATATTATTAGCAATACTAGCAGTAAATGGATGTCTAAGTCTACTTGAACAATTTTAACATAGTATTCAAATTGTAAAATATCAAGTGCAGTAAAAATAGTAATAGAATAATAACTCTGAGCACCTCTCCTACTAGTATTTTTATTTCTACAACTAACTATTTCTATTGTGGTAGTTTTAATTTGTTGACTACTTTTTACTCCGCTGTTTAATGCATAAGAAATAAAAGCCAACATTCATTTAGTAGTTAAGAATATGTATAAATAATGTGAATGGCACACAAAACATATTAAGGACCCCACTGACCTATTTTAATTTATATTTTTATGCGAATATAAAGTAAATTTATTTCTATATCTTTTATGTCACATGCCATATAAAAGAAACTTTGCTTGGAAATTAAGTTGTGTGTTGCCTCAAAGCCTGTTCTTGCTCTTGTTAGGCTAAAGAAATTTGCACAATTTACAATGCTTACCTAGCAAAGCATCCGCAAATCGCCTCCCTTCTCGCCATTGCACGCCCTGAAAAGCCTGGCACATATTACGAGCGGCAAAAAAGAACATAAATACAAAATGCAGCCAGGCATAAGAAGCTACCACAGACCATTGACAACTACGTGAATACCTCTGCCAGCAAATACCTCCCTGCTCCCTGCTCCCTGCCCTGTCCCCGCAATCACCCTGAAGGTCCTTTAAAATGGCAAACTAGACCGGGCAATGGCTCCACACAGTGGGCTGTGTAATATGTCCTAGGGCTTAGTTCGCATGTGTTGTGTTGTTAGTCCTGATGTTATTTTTGCTGCTTCTGCTGCTGCTGCTGTTGTTGTTGGTGTTAGTGTTGCAGGATGCCTCGTTGAGGCTATTGTCTCACTGAGGGCTTTACAACTCATAAACAGCAGCCCCCAGCCTCCGTCTTCGTCTAGTAATAACAGTTTAAGCTCGAGGCACTGCCCCAAAATTGTCCACATCTCGTTGTTTAATTTTTTTTTTTTTTGTATTTTCTTACCCTGCCTCAGTTTTTTCCTACATACTCTTAGCGAAAGGTATTTGACATATTGTCATTGAACTTGTAAATCATATATATTATAGAGATTGAAAGTTGTTCTATTATGTTTTATATATTTTGAATACTGCTCATATTATACAACTGTTTTTAATTTGACTTTATTCTTTTATATATTCGTTAGTGTATACAATTTTCTGTCAACTTTAGGCAGACTTTCTACTTGCCTTTTCTACTTATTTTTGATAAGAAGCATTTTACATGTGCTAAAAAAAACCAGCCCACAACAGCAACAGCAGCAGCCCCATCCCTTTACTGGTAATTTCAAGAAAAAGAAACCCGCGGCATCCCCCAATTCTCGTATTTATTTTGTTCCTTGTATTTTTTGTTGTTGTTTTGGTCTGACTGCATGTGCGTTTATGACTTCATAATGAAAGCTAGACAGGAGCTAGGACGATGACTTTGGGGAGGCATAAGTCGCATTACCAAACCAGAGCTCAGACCCCCTCAACCAAAACACCCTCCAGCTGCATTGCATTGTTGCTGGCTGGCTGCTGTTGTTGTTGCCATGGATTTACGTAGGCGTTGCGTTAACATGCGACTAAGTCCTTTTATATCCGGCAGCATTCGCTTTGGCCTTAGCAGTCTCGGCGCACATACATATCTTTAGTCTTGGACTATCATCAATTGATGTCCCCATGGTGTAGTTAGGTTTCCCCGCTGAAGACCCTCGCCCCTCCCCCCCTCCGTCCTATTCGCTTCATGCTTATAATACATATATAGGCCAAGAAGCAACAGAATTTAATGCCGACCCTCTGGGAGCTATTGTGGCCGTGCAACCAGCATCTTCGCCGCGGCCCCAATGCTCTATGCAACTTTTATGCTCATATGTGTGTGTGCGGGTGTGCGTGTGTGCGGGGGAGGTGTAGCGGTTTGGTGCGGGTGGTTGGTCTGTGCTATTTTATAAACAATTTTAAACTGCTGTCCAAAATGGTTTTGGTCCTTTGTAGGCAAATTGTTTTATATGCGACGGATCTTGTGCACTTTATTGACTGTGGATGGCCTGGGAGAAATAGGGAGAGAGAGAGAGAGAGAGACAGAGAAAGAGGGAGAGGGGGAAGAGAGAGTGAGGATTGTCTGCCCCGAGCCGCATTACTTTGCATAATCTGAGCGTAACTGAAACTATGTGGCTCCATAATGCGCCACATTAACTTTGCAGCGCACAGAGAAAAATATGCGAATACAGATATATATATATATATATATATATATACTCGTATATTCTATAAATCACGGCAGAAATAAATAAAACAAAACACCAGATAATGCGCAAAAAATTGGAAATAAGCGGAAAATAATAAACCAACTTCCAAGTCTGACAAAAAAAGCCACCATAATAATAAAAACAAAAAAACGAAATATATTAGAAGCAAACAAACAGTTGAAGTCGCTAGTTGGAAGAAGCTGCGCCATGTGGAAATGTGTTTGTGGCACACATGCTGCAACCGCACACAGTGGCACGGACAGGCAGTCAACCCATCCACCCATCCACCTGTCCAAGCATTCAACTCTGTTCCCCTTCTGCCACCTTGCCACCTTGCCACGTAGAGAGTGAAGCGTCTCTGAAAAGACCGCATGATTTCATCTTTCGCTTTCGTGCAGACAACTTAAGCGAAAAATTCCGTGGCTAGGGTGTGCCGATGTAAAATACCCTTTCTGAAAGTACTTTACTATCTCAAAAATTGGTAATAGTAGAAATCGGTGTATAATAAATGACTTACAAGCGAAGCAAAATATTCTATATAAGAATTTTGTGTATATTTGATAGATAAGTAGTAGTAGCCCCCTGATATTTAAAAAATCGTTTCATAAAAAGTATCATAAAATCCTGGAAGTTTTTCTGATTTCCAGAAATATTTTCGATTAATAAGAAGTATAAATATAATACAAAATTAGGAAGAAAAATCGTTATTTTCAAATTGAGAACAAAGATATGCAATGGCTTACTCAAAAAACTTTACTATGATTTAACATTTCGCTTAAGATGAAATTCAATGGGCTTATGAAAAGACTGCAAGTATCTGTTATGACACAACAATTTTAGAAAGAGCATTCACATCTAGCTTATGGCCGAGATTTTCGGTTTACGATTCGCGTTCTTTTTTTGTTGTTTTTCATTAAATTCGCCTAAGCAGGTTGGTTGCCCTGCCGTGTGTGTAAGATGATTTATGAAGCAGACTTCATAAAGTTCATAAATGTCGCAGCAAGCAGGCGGCCAGGCAAAGTCGAAAAGAGGTGTGTGCCTGGTGTGTGTGTGTGTGTGTGTGTGTGTGTGTGTGTGTGTGTGTATAGAAAACTGCGACAGACACAGAGCCAGAACATGAGCGAAGAACAGTCGACACACTCATGCAGTTGACACTTTCACTTAGCTGGAAAAGGGAGCGAATCCGAATGGGAATCTCAACGGGAATGGCAATGTTATGAGTACATTTTTGCGCATTTAATTAACTGAAATGCTATAAATATGATTTTAAATTAATTTACTTGCGTGCAATATTAATTTACAAAGTGTACGCTTTGTTTCCACTGAGAATAATTGGAGAATAGCCAGCGAGAAGTGGAGCAGCCGAATGCACCCTAGATGGCTGCCAGAGATTTATGGAAAATGAGTTCTCATGTCACTAAAAGAAAAATGAATGTGAATACAAACTTAGCTCATGGGAAATTAAATAGTGTTGGGCTTGTAACAACCAAATGAAATACAAACTGTTTACTGCATCTAGCAACACGATTGTTGGAAAGATTTCTAAAAATTATATCGGGAAAAAAACAATTTGGAACGGTTCCAATTTTTGTACGTCCACAACTTGGTCAAAACTTAATGCTCTATATAATTACTACAATTGAATTTGTAAGCTCAATTTTCGCTCGATTTACTGTTTAAATTCACTCGTTCTAAGAATATAATTTTCTTGTCTATTCGTTGTATTATGTTTCCTTTAATTTTACTTTGCTGCTGGAAGTCTGCTGTAGTCTATCAGGCTCAATCTCCTGCCTGGCTTACTTCACACAATTCATTTTAACACTCATATTTCCTATTGTAAAATCGACGTTGTTTCATTACTTCATGTTCACTTGGTCTATTTGAGCTGCTCATGCATCCTTGATAATCTTGTTCTTATGACAAAAAGCATTTGAAACTAATTTCTTGATGTCCTGACATCGCCTGACTTTGCCTGACATTCGCCCCTTTGCAGTTGGGGGGCCCCCGAGGAGCGCGACATAGACGCAACTGGCAATTGGCAGGCGAAAGCTGCCAGCGCATTTCGAGCCCTGCCGTCGGGCATTTTTGGTGGGTATTAAATTGTCTGGCCGCATATCGCGACGTAGTCAAATTTCCGTCGCCAACTGCAAATACAGCTCAGGCACAATCTCCAATTTCAATCAAAAAACCGCACGAGCTGCGCGCTTTCAGCTTCCATCCTCATTCTCATCTTCATCTCCATCCTCAGCCCCAGCCCCAGCCTCAGCGCCAGCACCAGCCCAATCCGCAAACTCAATCTCATTCTGTTGCTGCTGTTTCCGTTTCCATACGACGGATCCACATTTGACATGGCCGGGTGCATGGCTGCGACCTCAAAGCTGCAGCGAAATGAAAGTCAATTTGAAGGTTGATACATTGTGGACCCGTTTTGCCATAAAGCTGGCAGCTCCGCTGACACATGGAACAGGTGATAAGCCACTCAGTCGATGAGGTGTCTACTGCATTCACTGCAGAGCGCTGCTCGCAAGCTCTGATTGCTGCTGTGACTGTCTCTGCGGATACCCTATAGCGACATGGACCAAGTTATGCGAATCTACACAGTAAATATTAAAAATATACTTCAAATAATATATTTCATTTCGAAAATGAATATTTATCTAATGAATAAATTCCATTATTCTTCAGATTAATTAAAAGTAATAAGTAGTTCTTTTGATATACAGTTAAGTTAAATTAAACAAATACTAGAACAGGCAATATTATTCCATAGTATTAGCGAATACCGGAACCGAATTTGGAACCAATTCATAACCTTTTATAAATTATGCTTGGGTTTCTCATGATAAAAACTGTCAGCAGTCTGATTTGGCTTGCCTTAGTTCCCTAATTATGTTTGTAAAGTTCTCAATTCACACTCTTACGGCTGCATATTTCTTTTTCCTTTTGCCTAATAAGCATGGGTACTTCTGGTTCATTAAATTTGAAATTACATCCATAACTTTCCCTGTTCTGGATTATGTCAGCATTGGAAATTACTCTCATTACTTTCTCTCTGTCTTCGCGCATTTCCCAAGATATTTTGCGATTGCTTTGTCTTATTGCTTCACAAATTTGTACTCATTTGTCAGAATCGATCATACTAACTTGTCTTAATCTGCATTTGGAAAAAGCGCTGATTGGCAGCTGAGTACAGAAAACAAAGCAAAACCAAAAAATGATGATGTCTCATCAAGTTTTTCGACAGAATTTTCATTTATTTTGATGATTAAAACCTAATTATGTTGAAAAAAAATATAAAAAGGAATTTTAAATGTGTTTTGAATATTTATGAACAAAACACACAGAAAACAAAAAATTCACACGCCCACAAGTGTGAAAAGTTTGAGTACAAAAAAGAAATCGAGGCGAGACTGATATAAAGAGGCGAAAATATTGTCAAAAAAATTGTGTTGTTTGGAGCCAAAAAAAAAGTAAAGAAAAATAGCAAAGAAAATAAAGCGAAAAAGGCACCAAAAATATCACGTAATATAAAAACCACTTTGATGAATACGCCACGTGCATATAAAACAGATGTTGTTCCATCTATCGCTCCCTGCTGAGGCTGCTTGCTTGAAAGGGCGTTCCAGCCCAAGTGTCGCTAAGAGGCGACCGACGAGGGCGTGCCACTCAGACGAGAGAGAGAGAGACAGAGACAGAGACGCCTTTTGTGCAGGCAAGTAATGAATAGCTAGGTGCGGATCTGGCTGGCAAGCTCTGGATCTCTGTGCTTGGTTGGAGTACACACAGAGACAATTCCAGTAGATATTAAGAATATTGAAAACTAATTTGTATTACGGATCTTGGTTCCTCATCTGAATTTCAAACGTTCCAGTTCGGGTTTCACATCCTATTTTGGAATACAACAAACTAAAAATTATGTTTCTCTGTTATCTTTTCTTCAAGTGTACACGTTGTTGTACTTGTTGCCTTGACACTTGCAGCGTGCAAAGGCAAGGCGCGTCGAGACGTTGGCAACGCGGCTTACGCGGCGTATGCGTAACGCCATTGATTGGCTCAGATTGAGTTTGCTATGCAGAAGGTAAGTAAAAGAGAAAAAGTTGGGCACGCGTCAAATATGCTCATAATTGCACAAGCTGGCAAAAAGGGATAAGCACAACGTTGTTGGACCCATAAGCAGAGCATGAGTGGCAAGGAGTTGCAAGTTGATGTGGGCGTGTTGCGATTGATAAAGCTGAAAATGTGTTGAGAGTTTCCATAAATTGAGGGGTTTGCGCGCATCAGTTCAAGAATTTTGATTGAGACAGTCTTTTGGCACGGGTCGTAAACAGAATTTCTCATCTCAAGTTTATGGGTGATGATTGTTATTGAGTTACTTTTTGGACGGCAGCTATGCCTTATGCTTTTGATTGAGAATTAAGTTATGAAGGCAATCAGAGCAAATATTTGGTATAAACATTGTGTATAGCTTTGTTTCAAAGCTTAAAACCATAATAATAATACCTAACTTTAATTCTCAAAGTGTTGGCAGATATTTAATGGAAAATATAACCCTCTCGGAAATTGCATATGAAAGCATAAGCAATCCACACCTTGCATAATAATTAGCTCAATTGCCAAACACTTTCCTACATCCAAAATCTACATTCGCACACACATACACACACACACACAAAGAGTTTTAGCTTGCGTTGAAACGCAACTTCATTAAAAATTCCAAAGCAATCAGCTTGGAAAATCAGCGCAACTACGAGAACAACCCGAGAACGACACACACTACTTAAAAATTCCACCTGCTCATAAATTGGCCAAGGGGGTCTTTGGGCGGGCATGGGTATGGGGATTGGGAGGTGGAAGTTGGGTTAGCGATTCCTCCCCCCGAAAAGTATGCAATTGGGAGCCGTTGCCCCTGCCACAGTTTAGAAATATGGCAAACAATTATGCGCTTGAGTTTTATTACAAATGCCCGGCAGTTATAAACAGGGGGTTGGGGAGTCTGGGGTCACAATATTGCAGGCGATAATAACCAGGTTTCATATGCATTAAGGAGGGGGGGAACTGGTGCCAAACCCACCCCTCCCCGAGTTGACACTCTCCACTGTCAGCGCTGTGACAAGCAGAACGGAAGCACAGGAAATTTGTACCCTTTTTTTGCCTCTTTTACTTGCCAGCATTATCTTAAAATAAGTAAGCCATGCTCGTACCCCAAACCCCCGATATTTATATATATATGTATATATATGTACATATAAGTAAGTGCTATGCATGCTATAAGAAGGCGGGACAGCCCGCCTCGTTTCATATTACGTCTTGGGCGGTTTAGACATATGACTAGTATGAACCAAGTTACAACCCTCCAATAACATTGTCCCATGCCTTTGGGGACTCTCATATGGTAGGGTAGAAGTGTGCGAGTGGGAGGTGAGGGGGCGGGGGGAGTGTAGAGTCATGCGCATATTTCAGCATGATACGACAGCTTGACAACATTAAATTTGCATTGCTCTTGCCGGAGTTTGTTTATGAAAAAAGAACGGCAGGCAGGCAAACAGGCAGTGGATTGAACGAACGTGGTAAGCAGGGGGGCAAATCGGGACTGTCAGTTGGGCAGGCAGTCACAACAACATATGCCCGGACCAACCAATACTCAAACGTAAAGCAATGCAATTTGACGTATAACCCCCCGGTCCTCCTGCAGGCGCCAACTCCCGGAGCTGCTTACAATTAAAGTGATTGAAAAATATTTTCCAAGCCATTTTCCGCACAAAAGAAGAGGCAAATGTATTTTTTTTTTCTTTTTAACATACACTCAATTCAAACAACTTGTGGGGTATATTGAATGGAGACAAGCCATTTGTTGCAGGGAATACTCAATGTACTTCACAAAAATTGGTGTTGCTGAGCTTAAGCAACTATTAGAAAATATTTACAGGGTATCCAATTGTCAATTAGTTAAGTTTGAAAATTGTATCTTAACAAGAAAATAAATTACTTAACTGAAGTCTACGAGCGTCTGGCAGCCTCAGAAGCTATTTAAATCTCCAAACAAGGTGCTGTAAAGGAAAGGATTCTGCTCAAATTGAGTTTTCATTGAACAATTCAATGGCTTAAGCTTGTTCTCAGTGTAGTACATTTTATGAAAATAAAATTCAGTATCCGTTAAGTTTTAGATGATCTACTCAAAATTTGAAACACTATACAAGGTATTGAAAAGTACAGCTTCCAATTGCTTGAATCCGCTCCACATAATAAATCGCATCACATCATAAACTTCAAACCATTCGGCTAAAGTTTATATTCCTCCACTGAGTGCCTTAAATTTTCACGTACAGGGTATGTCAATAGTCCAATTACTATTTGCTTCATTGCATTTGAACTTTCTCTTTGCTGCCTTTACGAAATTAACTTAGTAAAAGCGCAGCCACGCAAAGTAGCCCGAACTGCCGCATTGGTTTGATGTTCTTATTGTTGTTATTGTTGCTGTTGTTGTTCACTGGGGGGGTTTGAGTTGAGAAGTTGTTGCATGCATTCAAGCGCAAAGTTGCAGATACAAAATTGGCTAGCGGGTTGCAAAAAAAAAAAAGAAGTGATTGCCAGAGCAACCCTCCACTCCAGCCCCCGTCCTCCGCAGTCCGTTTGCAATGCGGCCCTTATGTCATAAAGGCCAATTATGTTAAAATGTTGCAAAGAGTAAGAAAAAGCGTTGAAGTCGCGTCGTCGCGACAATTCCGTTTACTGACAGCTAATAATGCGGCAATGCCTACAAGACCTACTACTACTACCACTACCACTGCCACTACTACGACAATGTATATGGACAAAAAAACACACCCATCCATCTAGTGCACACACAATAACTGTACTGCGTAATATCCTGGCCGTTGACGGTTCCGGTGGGGGTGGGGGAGGTGTTGTTTCTACCCCACTCATCTGCAAGCCCACCCCACCCACAAGTGCATTGTCAACGCGTTCGCCTGATGTACGGCGTTTCCTGTGTCAGTTCCGGCCGTGCACGCGACAACTTTTCCATTGCGTTCCATTCCATTCCGTTTCGTTTCGTTCCATTGCGGTGCCCACCCAAAAGGTCCCCGGGAAGCCGACGTGCAAAAAAGGAGAAAAGTTCGTGTTACACTCGAATGCATCGAATGCCCATCCAGCACTGACAATAACTCAAACACTAGTCCTGCAGCAGGTTTGGTGTGTTAGGTGTTAGCATGGGGAGCGAAGGGTGGGGAGGGGGATATTGTCTGGACGTGGTCGCAGTGTTGGCCCTCGAATCGCTTAGCAAATGACTGTGATTTCCCGTTTTTATTTCTATTTTTTTTTTTTTGTTCATACCACATTTGAGACGAGTTGAGTTCTTGTGATTAATGTTACGGACGTTCTGTGGTAGGAGCAATTAGAGCATTGACAGGCCTTAAAATCACTGTGGTGCAGCGGCAGAGTGGAGCGCGGTGAGGGGTTGAGGAGCGAAAATCATAACAGCTGCGGCGACACAATGATGACAAAAGCAAATGGCATGTAAAATATGATCACATGGTTTGAACCTTTACTTTTATTAATATGTTGAGAAATCCTCAGGGTTCGTTGCTAAGTAATATAAGTTGTAGCTGAAAATTGGTGAGCGTTTGAGATGGATAATAAGATGAAAGGAAGGCATTCAATAGCATCATTTAATAATAAAATAATATAAAAGACATTCAAGAGTTAGTTGACTCTGAGAGAAAATAAGGTATATTTGTATAAAAAGTAATAGTATGGTGGGAAACCTTTAGAGTTCGTTTTTAAGTAATACAAGTTCTAGGTTAAAAAAGCGGGAAGATATATCGAATATTTAAAAATATTCCAAAGTGAATTTAGGGGTTTTTCCAAATTAAACTATTAACTAGTGGAAAACAATATCAAACAGAAATTTAGATGAGTGAAAATAAGGCTGTAGACACTTAATGGACTATAAACTTGCTGTATAAAATGAATGTTAGATACACTCGAGTACCAGCTCAAAGCACTAGAATATTGAAGCTCCCACCCCTCTATCCCGATTTTCATAGGGCAAATTAAACTACGCGCTAATATTCATGCCACATAGAGCATGCAACAAGAAGAACAAAAAGGCAAAAGGCAAAAGCCATTTGCTGTGGCACCGCTGCAGAATGGAAGCTAAAGAACAAAACAGTCGCACTATTCCCCAGACATGTTTTCGGGTATTTGAGTGTGTGCATTTTGTATGTTGTGTGTTGTGTATTTTTTAATCAAAAGCCGCAAATTGCCGCATCGCAAAAAATGACAATCAAGCCACCCCAGAGCAACAAACGCCAAGCCAGACCAGAGCAGACCAGACCAGAGCAGACCAGACCAAACACAGAGACACCAAGCACTCGGTGCTGTCCAATACATTTAACGCCTGTTCCACATTCACAAAAAAGAGAAATAACCAAAACATATTTAAAAAAAAAAAAAAGCAACGAAGTTGAAGCGTTGGAAATGGCTCTGACATGTTGCCTTTGACATGCATTTGACATTTGACAGATCGCGCGCATAGTGCGGCGGCAAGCCTGGCAGCCCTGGCAACCCGACAACCGAGCGGAAAAACCCACCCGAGCATTTCAAATGAAATGACTAAATTATGTGCCAAGTGGTGGAAAGTGGAAAGCTGCGAACTGGGAAAAAGTCGAAAAATTAAAAATGCGTTTTGCCAGGTAGAAAAATATACAAAAAAAAAACGTATTTTGTGCACGCACTCGAGCGTCAATATTTAACTGTCATATCTGACAATTGTATAAAGTGGAGGCGGAGAAGGTGAAAGAGTGACGCGGGGGGCGTAAGGGGCGTAAGGGGTTGGGTTAGAGTCTGCAAATTGACATCTATAGTCGCATAATGCCTGCAGCGTCTTCTTATCAGCGACTCAGCGTCGAGTGGCATTTGAGGCTTTTGGCTTTATTTATTTTTTGGTGGGGGAAACGCACAACCCTTTTCCTTTGATTGACAGCAACCACCAACAACAACAACAGCAGGCGTCATCATTCTGCAGGATGAGAACCTCATAAGCGGCATATTTAAGCTGCATATTTGCTCATTAATAGCGATAAGCGATAAGTGCGTTAAAGTTACAGTTAATGCGTAGAGAAAAACCTCGGGTTGAAACACAACACAAACTACGATTACCGGGTGAGTAATACAACAGTGGTTAGCCTTCCAAAAGAGTTGAGTTTGAAAAATGTATGACTTTAAATATAAATGTATAAATAACTGAGCATTGGATTCTGTTATCTGAAACATGTTTAGGTATATATAAAGTATAATATAAATAAAAATGAATCAGTGATGGAAATGAGTATTGGAAATTGTTAAAATATAAGAGAGATGAATTTTATCAGGAAAACGCACCTGACAGTTATTTTTATTGAATCTGAAAGTATAGATACATAAAGTGTTTGAATTATTTCCATTAAACTTGTGAATTTAGTATTATAAATTGTTATCTGACACAACAACTTCAACAAGTTTAAGTATCGTATTGAGTTGGGATAGACAATCATTTGATTTATTTTTGTTAGACATATTAGAACAAAATAAAGTTATATATATAGATATATAGATAAGTTCTCTAACAGTACATTTTCTAATAAATCAATAAAAAATATAATTACAATAGGATGAAAAGACTTTTAGGGGACAGTGCATATCTCAGTAGAGCTCGCATTTTAAAGTTTAAATACGCGATCTCAGCCCACTGTGCATTGTGCACAGTGTGCCCCCGCTTCAACCCTTTCAGCACATACTCTGTGCACGCAATTCATTAAATTGAAATATTTCGTAGATCGATCATTGTTGCCGAGTGCCCTGGTCGAGTCCTTTGTAAGCTAAATTCCGCCCACCCACTGCCAGACACGAAATATGCAAGCCTTTTAGGCACCAATTATTGTGTGCATACTATGCGACTGGGCATCCCAAACACACACACACACACACACACACACACACACACACACATACACACACGCACAACCCATTCACAACCCACATCTATTAATCTCTTTTATTGTTGTTCAAAGCGCAGAGGATGGAACACTTGTGTAAAGACGATGCCCGTTTTTCGGGCATGTGCAAAGTCAATGCACAAATATAATGAGTGAGAGGCCACAGAGAGCGAGAGAGAGAGAGAGAGAGAGAGAGGGAGAGAGTGCTCAGTGTGTCCCCATCTACCCCCTCCACCCACACCATGGAAGCCAGCAATGCCATGTGCCCAATTCTAGAGACTGTCAAAGATGCCGCGCGTGTGTTTTGGACACGCGTTTCCCAGCTTACAAAGCGCATTGTGGCCAGTTGTGGAGTGGGTGTGTGTGTGTGTGTGTGTGAGTGTCTATAAGGGTTGCATGCAATATTGTAGTGGGTGGTGTGGGTGGTGCATGGATATATACACACACACACACACATAGACACACTCTCACTTCTTTGCTGATTGCATTCCCGGCTTACCTACTCACCTTGTTTGTCGCACAGCGGGGCGAACTCCTTTCTGGCTCTTACCACGTGCGGCGACTACGTGCCGCCGTATTGATGTGGGTTATTGTTATAGGCCTTTTACTGTTATTAACGTTGCGCACAAATTGGTATAAATTCTGCGAAAATGCACGACATGCACCCCACACCATCCAGCAATCCCACTACACAGGAAACAGGTTGCATTGGCGTGTAGGTGCAGTCAAGGATAATGGGTTAGACTCACACACACACACACACACACACACACACACAAATATATATATATATATATATATTCACACACTTGGCCATGCTGTGCCCGCTAGGGGTTGTCTGCACAATTGAAGTTGGGTCTCCAGCTTGAAGTAGGCGTTAAGGAGTTGCACTAGAAGCAAGCAGCCAGGCAGCAGGCGGCAGGCAGCAAGGCAGCAAGGCATTGGAGATGCATTACTGCACTGGTCAAAGGGGTTGCATTTACGCATACTAAATACTTGCTTTCATATAATAATCAAGTATTTTTATGCAAGCACTCAATAGCAGCTTAGTATTGGTTATTTGTGCTAGCAAAACTGATTGAGTATTTTAAGAGTTGAGTTGAAGGGCTGCATAAACAGTCTTAGGCTTTGATATTGTACAATTCTTTAATGTTTTTTCTTTTTATATGTATCCATAAATTGTATTTTCTTAGATTTTGTCAGTATTGATATTCTTGATTTATATTCTTGTTTGTTATTATATAATATTGAATTGTAGATAACTTCCAAAAGCAAGGTTGGGACTCGAAGTCGAATACTCTCAATTATTTATATTCCCTGAAGACAGTTAATCAGAACTTTATATATGTTTCAATATGTTCTACTATATAGACAACTCTCACCAAGCCCACTCAGACTTATGCTCTCCCACAGTCTTCACAGCTAACTAAATTTATTACACAGACAATTCGTTTGTACTTTTTTCTTAAACAAGGCATAGGCGTTGCTTTAGGCCTTAGAATTCCATAATTAATTATGTTATATTTAACAAAAAGCAAAGAAAAGAAACTGTGCTTCATTTTAAGTATTATCCCAGCTAAGATTTGGTAATTTATTTTGATGTACCACATGCAAGGCGAGAAAAGAGAAAAATGTCCCGAAATGCTAGGATTACCAGTGCTTCCTTCAACAAATTTTCTCACACAGCCTGCGTTGAGTCTACTTTTGCTGGTCTTTTGGGTTTGGTTTGGGTTCTGAGTGCTACGCCCTAATTTCAGCTATTTTTTAAGCCGGGCGTGTGTGTGTGTGTTGTACTTTTGTTTTCCTGGGCGCTGCACTGAAATTTTCAAGTGATTTAGTGCAATTAGTATAATTAACACAGCGAGTAAGACGAGACTAAGGCGACATTTGACAATGACAATGAGAATGGGACTGAGATGGAAAATGACGATGTGCGCCACATGTCTTTTAACCAAGTGAGCCCCAGAACTCGAGCCTGAAACCCAAGTCGAATCCCTGCGACGCTAGAAGGATGCTTAAGCCGACATGTGTTGCCGCCTTAAGTAGCAAATGATTCACTGGAAATGAGAGAAAAGAAAGAGAGAGAGAGAGAGAGAAATAGAGAGAGAGAGAGAGAGAGCGCGCGAGTGTTGCACGTAAGTGAGCAATGAGCTGAGCTCAGTGTGAATTGCTGGAAATCATTTTCACCGCTTCTTTGTTTTCCCACTGCCGAAGTGTGTCCTGTAAGGACAGCTTAACGCTCACTTCACAATGAAACAACGCTCACTGCTCAAAGTCGTCAAATAAATAAATACTTTGAAAGTGAGAGTTGAGATTAAATATATCTATAGTAGGATAATTAAAATGGATTGAAAGTGGTGAACTGAGAAACAGAACACATTTTATTGTACTACATTTTAAAGGAACTATTTTATTATATATAATATTTAAAAAGAAACTATAAACTGAAGATCAGCTTTATATCAACTTGTGTGTATTCTTTCCCCAAATTATTTTATAACTCTTCCAACACTCATACAAAGTCCTCCGCGAGCAACAAAAGTACACTTCAAAACTATAAATAGTAAAAAGCATTTCCCGAGTGCCACTCAGAAAAAAAGAAAAAAAAATGGGAACTTTGCAAACAATTGCATAATTGGAAATGCTGCCCGATATGTCCAATGTAGGCTTGTCATTAAACAGTTGACCAAATTGCAACAGTCATGAGTCAGCTCGGTGCCTCCAGGTACCGACACTAGCTTCATCCGCAACTGCAACGGCCACTGTATCGGCATCTGCATCTGTCTGGTAGTATGCCACTATGCTGTGGCATGTGGAACGCAAGTTTCCTGTGCGGCTCAAAAGTCAACACTTTAGTGCAATTCGGAGCAATTAACATTGACAGTAAATATGGAATTTGTGCAATGGCACTTGGCCCCAAAAATGCCTACGAGGCACAGGTAGCTCAGGTAGTATCTCAACTCCCTCTCTCTCTCTCTCTCTCTCTCTCTCTTTTCACATCCTGCCCAACAAAAGTCAACTTCATTTGCAAGTCAAAAGGATGCACGAGGGGACGGGGAGGTGGTAGTCGACACATCATCGACATTCATCAGCATTCGGAGTGAATGACACTACAGGATGTTGCAGCGCTGAGCAGGCTGGAGACAAGAGACGAACAACTCTAGCCTACCACCACAGTTGGGAGCTAGCTGCCGGGCAAAATTCAAAGTTTAACATAGTTGAAATGTTTTGCAGCTCGTTGTTGTTGTTGTTGTCCTTGTATCTTATAGGCTGTGCGTGCCCTGTTGGATTTGGCTCGGGTGGGCGGGGAGGACAACAGCCGGCAGAAGGGGCAGCCTCAACTCAGTTCAGGACGTGTGCGTGCTTGTCAGTGACAACTGGAAATTAGTTTAATAGTCGAACTGGAAGCAGTTCCATAGGTAAACACACCACACACACTCACACACACACACGCACAACTGCATACACACAAAGTCACATTTGTCATTGTTATAGTTATGGTATTATTCTTTGGGTACACAGAAATTGCTTTCATTATAGTTCAATATCAAATAAATATGATACGTGCTACTGTTAAATTAAGTTAATCATATATGGCGCCATGATGACCATAATCAAATATAGATAAATAACTGTGTCCATAATTCGATGGAAAAGAAAACGCCCAAATCATTCCGTACCCCCCAAATAACAGTTGGCATTTTGACATAATAATATCTATTTTTCAAATAGTTGTAATTACATTTCCAAAATAAGAATCGATCGTTTACTGTTGTATTTCATATAAAGTTATTTTTATCAACAAATTGCACAATTACTTGGGTAATTAAAGTTTTCATACATAATTGTGTAACTTGCACCCACAAACCTTTTAATTACACAAGTACACTCTAAAAATGACTCTCGCCTTTAATATTTTGCTTATTCTACCCCATTCTAAAGTTTCGATTAATACGCAAATCTTATTTGTATAAATTCAATCATAGTTAATAGATAGTAATGAGATTTTCAATTATTTTAACTGGCTGCGCTTTCGTCTATTGAATTGTAAGACAATAGCTTAGCAACCATAAACAAAAGCGTCTAATCAAATCGGAGTTTGGGAAATGAACAAATTTAATCTGGCTGATAGGCTTAGGGTTGTTATGAACCTTGCCTCCTCCCCGTGCAGCGCCGCGGGGCAATATTTTCCTCAACTAAAATGCGCAATGAAAATTGGTGACATCAAAAGCATTTCCCAGTTAATAAAGCGCATTTGAAGAATTGTCGAGTATTTCACTAGGCGTTGGTCTACTCCATTATTTATGGCATTATATGCCAATAAGATGAATGCTAATTTAGTAAACGCGTAGAGCAGAAAATGCGACTGGACAGATATGTATAGATATATATATGAATTGTAAAATGCGTTTCGTTTCGTTTCGTTGTATTTTTTTTTAATCCAATTTGCATATAAAATGACACAAAAGCCCGCTAAATGCAACCCTTAATAAGTCGCCAGGGGACCCTGAACGGCGGTCGCTTTGCCGAGCACTTGAAAAATATTGTGTAAATCCCAAAAGCAGCCAGCACCACAGCCACTACCACCACCACCACCACCATCCACATCAACATCAACTGATTCCACGAACGCTTCCTTTCCACCACTTTACAATTGTCAAGGTTGGGCTTTCAAACAATTTTTTAATGTTCAGCTCCCCTTCGACTCACCATTGTCAACTATAAATATGTCTAAAGTTTCTGGTTACCATGGCCCATTGGACTCACTCAAGCCATGCAGCAAGGATATTCCTTAAGTATTGTCAATATTAGTAAATATTAAAAAACGTATAGGGTGGCACAGCAATTGCAACAGGGTGGTTGTTGTTGCCATTGCCTATGCGTCTGCCTAATGAAATGCCAAATTTCTGTAAGCCGCAAGTATTACAGTTCGTATTACCCTTCTTATGAGGCATGTGGCACGACGACTGACGACCGACGACTGCCTGCCTGCCAATTTTTCACTTTTTCTTCTCATATGCGACGTGTGTAATTTTTTATTAAAGACATTAGTCAAATAAGTGCAGATATTTATACATATACATATATATATATATATATATGTATATGAACGATATCTGGCTCTCATATAACGCTGCCGGGCATTCATCTAAAATTGCAAACGCCCAGGCTGTGGAAACCCACCCACCATCGGAGACGCCGTGCGTCATTTGTTACATTTGTTATTGTATTTTTGCGTGTACCCTGGAAAATGTATGAAGAAGAGTAATCAAGTTTTGTTATCGTATATGCAACAAGCAGTAGAGTCTGCGAACTAAATGAGGATGTTCTCTACATGTATTATATACCTATATCATATTCGTTAGATGGCAGATTACTTTGTTACTTAAGGCTTATATTTTATTTTATTTGTTTTTAAAAATTTAGCCATGTTTTATCTAATTATAAATACAGAAATTTAACAAGTTATTATTCCTTTAAGTTCTTAAGAAATCCTCAGAGAAAAAGTTCATATACACTATTGCATATATAAACTCAGACAGATTAGTTGTTAATTAATTTTACAGGGCATCTTCTAGTCTCAACATCCCAACTTCAAACGCTCTTTCATTTTTTCTCAATGTTTTTTTTTTACTTCGATCTAAACGGATTTGGTTACCCAGCACTGGCGTTAGCCTGGACAAAATTAAACTTTTCGCTTCGCTTTTGTGCAAAACACAAAAACATTTTATGCACTTATGACACTCGCCACACGCCCCCTCACCAACTCCCTCACCATCCCCATCATCATCAGCCTTATGCCAAGCACCCGCTAACCACCCTCTGAGGAACACCCTTTCATTTCATATCGGGCACTGACTTTTTGTGCGTGTACCGAGCCCAGTTTTTATTGTAATCGTAACTCTGCTCTATATTGGCTTCATTTCTAGTTACTCAGCTGTTTCCCTGTTTTTTTTCTTTTCTTCTTTTTTTTCCTTTTCCACTCCCACCCCCCGACCCGACCCGGACTGCAGTACAAATTAAGGGCAGTTGCAACAAATGTTGCTGCTGTGGGGTTAATGTTCCCGGAGTCTGGTGTATGGTTAGGATGGGCTTTGTATATTGTATCCTATCGTATTATTGTTGTCACGTTTTTCACATAATTCATAAAATTCGGGCATATTGCTAATTTGTGCTCTAAATTTGTGCAAATGCGGTAATATTTGGTTTTGGTCGCATTTCGCTTTTTATTGCCTTTATTGGTTTCTATTTATCAAATTGGATTTTGAAATGGGGATTTATTCAGACACCGAGAGCTGCATGCAGCTTATTTGTGCTTATGCGATTTGTGGTTGCAGTGCGGCTATCACCCAGATTCAAAAGTTGTCAAACATTGTTAAGCCCGGGGTCAACAGGCAAAATCAGCAACAAAAACAATAACTCACTCTGCCTCTGATCAAGTAAATCTATTTGATTAGAAATGATGAGTTAGGCATAAACAATAAATCGTAGTCTTAAGTCCAAAAATCTTCTTCGGAGATGGCATAAGCACAAATTTCATTATATTTTCACATTCTAGTTAAATTTCATAATTTCAATGATCATAACCCAGTTCTTGTTTTATATGTGTCTCTTATAAATATAATCGATAAATATCTTTGCTCTTGGGTAACCTGATTTCTTAAAAGTTCAGAATAAGCAAGATCAGAATTTAGTTGCTCAAGAACAAAGATATACATCGATTATAGATCTGCCTGTTTTTATAATGTTCGCTTGGCATTTAAGCAGCTTCTGAAAAAGATATGCCTTCACTTCACTTCAACACTTCTGTCTCGAATATGCTTCCCAGAAACAAGGGGATCAACTTACTTGACTTCTAAGACCTATCAATATCGGTGTCCTCCACACATTTGCAATCTGTAAAAACAGGACCCACTTTGACATGGACAACCCACTAACCCCTAACCCTGCATCCGCCCCTTCCCGCCTTCCCCTCTAACGGTGTTTGCTGTTGATTTATGCGGTAGTGACAACGTCAACGTCCTTTCTGGGAATACATCGATCTATGGCATTCCAATGTAAATGACGTTCACAAGCGACAGACGCCAGTTTGTCAGGCGCTGCGTGTCCATTGACAGGACAAATGGTAAAAACGGGGACTGCAGCTTGCACTTCCTGTTCGTCCACCTTTCCGGGTTATTGTAATTCCTCCACCTTCTTCCAGGCAGCAGGCTCTCTCATTTGACTGGCTGTCACAACAGCATGTTAATATCCATGGCATATTAATGGCTTTTCGAAATTATCCTTTTGCCACATTGTACATTAAATGGGTAAAAATTTATGCGTTTTTATTTGTATTTTCATTGGTATTGTTATCATTATTGAGGTTTGGCTTTGTTCCAGTACTGACCCTATTTGCCTCTATCTCTCTCTACCTGCCTGGGTTGTACAAAAATCATACGAGAAATTTGTTTTGGCAACCCTGGGCACAATACTAATCGGCAAATCTTGAGCTCATCAGAATTTGTTTGTAACTCAATGCTAGGCATTTGTCAAAAGGACGCATCTCGCACGCGGCTCCAGAGATTGTAATTCTAGACCCCAGAGATTGAGCGAGACACTGAGAGAGAGAGAGAGAGAGAGGGAGGGAGGAAAAGGAGTACCCAAATGCATAGCCTACCCCTACTCCATGCATAGAAAGTGCGTGTTTCCAACACTTTGTTGCAGATTTTGTGCATTTATCATGCATGTGGTTGGAGTTTGGGTTTTTGGCAATAAGGGGGGAGGAATAGGAATAGGAATGGGAATAGGAATGGGAATGGGAACGGGAACGGGAAGAGGCACGGTATGCGCGTGCCGTGGCATGTGGTTTGGGTTTTAGTATTAAATTGTTTTGCGGTTGCTCTGATAATCAGACAATCGTACAATCGTATATTTTATTGAAGTGCCCAACAGCCCCCTCCTACTCCCTCTCTCCATCTGTCTTTCTCTCTCTCACTTTCCCATTTCCTCAGAGGCTATTCACATTTGGTATTTACTTAACTTTTGCTTATGTATAATTTAAATGAAATATTTCCGTCGATTTTGGTCATTCGTCAGACAGACTAGAGACATTTACAATCTAACTGTTGGTTAATATGTGAAGCGAGTTTTATTTATAGTTGAGTTACACTGGGCAAAAAGTGTGGCAAGTGGTTAAGTTGTTCTTTTAATTTAATTTAATATATATATATATTTATTTTGTCTTAATATTTTTGACGATTTGTAATCAGCTTTATTAATCGGTAAGTTGGGATATTTATTAATCTCCTACTTTTTTGATTTATTTTCATCGCTTTCCAGCAGTTGTTTGCCCATCCATTCGACTTAAAAATCCATTGAAAAGCATTTTCAGCTAACGTTTGCATACTCAGTTGATTTGCTCACTTTAACGAGGTCACTTTGGTTAAAAAAAAAAATAAAAATCTGAACTTAGGCGGCACTAAAGAAAAAAACTGCAAATGACCCAACATTTGTTTAGTCGAGTGCCCTTCTACCTCAACCGTTATTGATCAAAATTTCTGTGTGCAGAAATATTGGCCTGGACCTTTGCCCAACTCATAAAGCACAAACAGAGTCCGTTGGCCGAGTGGTCTCCATGATAAATTTGGCACTTCCGCTTTGGTAACTAAGACATCGGCAGGCAAGTCAACACAGAGTCCTTGCAGAAGCATACAAAAAATTGAAGGAGAGAAATCGCTGCAATGCATACGTCATTTAACCCCTTTGCGCCATATTTTTCATAAGCTGCCCCACTGGGTGGCTGAGGGGGACTTCTCATACACTTCGTGTGCCCTAACCAGGGGGGGTATTATCGATATGTTATGTGAGATTAAAATCAAGCCAAAATTACAAATATACTATTATTTGCCTCAGTAGTGTATCAAGTTCAAAAGTGTCAAAAATATTAATTTGACAACACGTAGTAATTTAAAAATATTGTAAGGGTATTCTACATTCATCAAGGCAAGCAAAACACATTGAAAATGCGAAGAAGGAGTGCAGCAAGAAGCATCTACGACTCTATTGAGTATATATTTATATATATATATATATATATTGATGATCAGCAAGAACAACCGATTCGATAGAGCCATGTTGGCCTTTCCATATGAGCAAACCAACCTCAAATATGGAATATAAGCTCTGGTTTACATTCGATAACTTCCCCCACTTCCTCAACATCGATAAAAAACGATCGACAGATATTAATATCATGTTGACTAAAGACTTGGCTGCAGGGTATCTCCTAGTCGAGCTAGCTGCTTTGATACATTCGTACATGCTTTTTTTTGTTTGACAAGTGTGCTAAATTTGAACAGGCCAAAAGGATGCGTCGTCTGGCATCGTCGTCTGCTGTTGCTGCTGCTGCTGCTGTCCTTCGATTGATAAAATATATGCGTGGTGTGGGAGTGTTGTGGTGTTGTGGCAGAAAGGGCGGGGGAGGGGTTGGGTTTATATAGAGACATTTATTGATAGATAGCAAACGCATCGCTTGAACCCTTTTACATTTGATGAACGTATCGAATTCCCCACATATTGCCAAAAGCGGCCAAAATTTATGGCTGTTTGATTTATTTTAACTTTTAACACGCCCAAACAAATGCTGCCAATGAGGCGCACACAAACCAATGCAAGGAAGGGCGGCGGGGGGGTGACGGGGGAGCTACGCGTATCGAATTTTACTGGGCAGTAATGCTGAGGCTCAGACTTGGTTTTATTTCTGGGTCACCAATATGAACTTTGCGCCACAAATCTTTGCAGAGCTTTTCGGGTTGCCAGAAACTGAGCAGGGAATTCATATAAAAAAAGAAGAAAAGCTGATTGGGGTATTTATGTGGATATTATTGAATCTTTAATTGAATATGGGACAAATAACAAATCGAAAATTCCTTTTTGGTTTGTGCTGTTTTTGTTATACGCTGAATGCATTTAAAATGTGTAAAAAGGATAAAACGAGGCTGTGTTCAAGTAAATAACAGGCAGTAGAAGGCATCTCCAAACCCATTAAGTATATATACTATATTCTATTGATCATCATCAGTAGAAGAGTCATGATATTCGACGCTTAGTTTCAGGCAGTACTGTTAGAATTGGTCTGTCATGTGTGAAACACTTGTTTGTTTAACAAAATAACCCAACCAAACTCAGCAGTTATGGATTGTCTTATGCTGCTCACATTTGAAAGAATAATCATCGATATCAGACTACTTTATCATATAGCTAGACAACCATTCTTAATTGTTTTTTTTCTTCTATTTTGAGGCTAATAGATCCGAAGCTGGTTTATACGAAAATCTTAGCAAGTTTTTTGCAAAAATCCCACACAGTTCTTCAAGGTCTATCGCAGAAATCAGCTACACCTGCTCATTTCTTTGTGGCTGCTGGTGTATAATTATGCTGTTTGCCTTAAATCATTCAATCGTGAGCGTGTATTGTCATATACCACAACGCCCCGCCACCCCTCGGCAACCTCCCAGAAGAAGATGTAGCAGCCGCCTCGACTGCTGTTTCCCCCAATCAGAAACTTCACATCCATTTGCGTATTACGCTTCATTATGCAGATTTCTTGCCGTTCAACATTTTCGCTCCTCTCCAGTCTGTATTTTTTCTCATTTTATTTGTTATTGTTGTTGCATGCCGCTTGCGGCTTGAAAAAATATTTTTATTTAATTTATTTATGAATGAACTGACTGAAAAGGGACCAAGAGGCAGGGAGATGGGATCGGCTACGATGCCTGCTGCCTGGTAGGCTGGCAATAAAAGCAATTGCCACACACACATACACACACACACACACACACACACACACGAACGCATGCGATGCCACGCCTTCGCGCAACCCGCCCCTGGGTGCCTACCGCATTGTCACATAGATAAGCTGCGTCTGGCTTAACTCATAAAAAAGTGCCAGCAAAAGGATAATAAAACAACAACAACAACAACGAAAACAGCAACAGGATGAGGCAGAGGCACAGATAGACACAGGGCAGGGGTAAAGGCAAATCTCTGAACGCGTGCGGATTTAAATTTTCAACAATAATAAACAGAAAGACGAAATGTCTTCGAGGTCATGGACTTGAAAATACCCTGTAGCTAAATAAATGCTCTACGTCCTACGGACTACGGAAAATTTCTGGTTTAACAAAACATTGCAATACAATTTGTTGGGGTCAAAACGAATCGATTTCAGCTTGTCCTTATTGCCGAACTCAGTCAAAGATTCTTGCTTTAAGCTTGTTGCCACTCTTCTGTACTTGAATCAAGCAGCCAATATACACTGTAGCTTGTATACCCCCAATCAATGCAGTACAGGGTATAAATAGACATAAAAAGACAGCGCGTTGCGAGTCTGGGCGTAAATTTCACGGCCATGGTGGGAAATAACTCGAGTATGAAACGCCTCACACATGACTCCACAAAAACCAAAAACAAAAAGCGGAAAAAAGAAGATAAAAAATATATTTAAGAAATACATACTCGTAGATTTTTCCAAATGGTTTTGGTTCAATATATAATGACAATAATCAAAAATTCTCAGGCTACCCATTTGGCTTTTGTAATTTGCCGCGCCACAGACAAAGAATCCGAAGAATGACTCGGAGAGCGAGAAATGAATTTAAAAACAATTTGCGGTCGTTGGGCAGCAACTAACAAAAGCAAAATCCACAGAGCCCATGAGGTAGAAACCGCAAAGACAACAATTAAGCGTTACAAATGATTATGAATAACCATTTTTTTGTTTTGTTTTTTTTTTCTTCTTGTAGTTCTCGTTCTGTTAAACTCTGCGCCCTGAGAAACGGAACAGAATTGTGCTCAGCAATGGAATTTCTGCCGCTGGGCGATTTAACTCGTACTCGCACTTCCCTTTTTGTGTGGAGCTAATGTATGCGATGCGATATTCAATTGAGCTCCAAGCCGAGCCCAGAGAGACCCATTTGTTAAGAATATATATAGTTTATGAATGAACACGTCGACTTTCTGTTCAAAGCTACACACAAAAGTACACTCACAATAGCAGCCGTGAATGATTTACTGAATGTCATGAAAGAATTTGGTGATCTTTCATTTCTTGCGATCTGCGCTCGCAGTATTCCCTGGTATTATTAAATGTTGGCTGCTCTCAGATGAACACAAAAAGTCTCATTTATTTATTATTTATTTAGAATGTATTTGCCTACCTCTTTACTAAACCTCTTATTTGTTATTTGTCAAAATCTCAACATAGAAAATACACTTCTAAATTTAAAATGTACATCAGTTCTATCGAGATCTGTCTGAGAGCATAAATTTAAATTCACAACGGATGCGTGTGCCACGCATATAAAGCTTTGGCGATCAGAATTCCAATTGCCCGGCTAGCTCAGTCGGTAGAGCATGAGACTCTTAATCTCAGGGTCGTGGGTTCGAGCCCCACGTTGGGCGAAATATAATTTTTTTGCTTTAATTTCTATATTTTTACTATTTAAAAATAAATGACTGTTTTTAGAATGATATTAAAAAATGTTTGCTTTGATGAAGCATGCTTTCATACAATTTCGTTAGCTTTCAGAATATATCTCTCAAAAAAAGTAAAAAAAAAAATGTAAATAGAAAAGTTATCTGTATAGAAACCATATTTCGCTTTCGATTCTGACGTTGCTTTAGTCACAATCTAGTCACACAATTTGCAAGCGAAAATCCAAAAATAGAACACGAACGAGATGAAAAATAAACAATTAGTTGTCTGTTTTCATATCAAGATTTGCACCATACAACGGATTTCATGTAGACTTGCTGTTAATAGAAACTAAAAAATTGTAAAGTTCTATAGAAAGCAGTTTTATTACATTTTTGATATGTAAAAATTAAAAATGCTGCTCTTCTTCAGCTGCGCGAGTGAAAGTCGCTGGTGAAAGCGACCTTCAGCTATTTGCATTTTGCAATACTACCACTGCACTACACACACACACAAACACACACACGCACACAAAACACACATAGATAAAACGTAATATTTTGTATTTATTTATTTATTTTTTTGAAAAATACGCAGTCTGCAATAAAAATAGGTTTCGGAGAGCGCATTGAATTTTTGGCTGCATGCCCAGCCGCAGGACAATTTATATGTAATACACAAAGTTTCACACAAAAGCTTACTGGATAAACAAATAGAGCAGCAGCAGCAGCCAACCACCCACCCACCCACCCCCCTAATCGAGTGCTTTGTTTTCTGCCCTATGAAATATATTTTTCACATGCAGTAAAAAATTAGATGACTGGGGGATAAACAAATACATTTATTACATGCAAATATAGCAGCAACAACAATAACAAAAGCGGCGTCTGCTTCGCCAGACAAAACGCACGCCTCCAATTCCACAGTCCCCCCTCCCCCTCCACTCAACCATTCCCCTCACACACACACACACACACGTGACTTTAAAGCTCATGGGATTACATTATTTGTTGCGGGACTTTTTGGTATGCGCAAAAAGCTTAGGAAATTAATGCGCCGAAGGAAATGCATTTAAATTACAGTGTGGGTGAATGTTTTGATTTGCGTGGCGTGTCGGTCGAGGGTGTACAGGGGGCAGGATTTTACGACCGCTGATTTTCCGGAGGTGTTCGCTATGTGACAGCCACAGCCGCAGCGACAGCCGCAGCAGCAGCAGGCTGCCCGGCCGCATTAATTTATAATTCAGCGCCGTTGGCATCGGCGCGCAACAAATTTTAATGGCGGCCTCACAAATGAATACAAATTGCAATTTGAACTTTTAGCGAGTTGAACAAATTTCGTAATTAACAGCGAAAAAATAACATTTTGCATCATAATTCTTGAGTTTTTGTGCGACCCAGCAATGTCTAAAGTATTTCGAAATTTAATTAAGCTGCATTCGCCATGCTGATTTGCTTCACAGCAGGGTGTGTTATGGGTGGGGGGAAGGAGGGTAAAAGGGGTGTTTGGGGGCGCAGCAAACCCTTTTCCGCGAATAAAATCTTGGGCTAAAGTTTGTTTTAATGCCTTGGCCAGGAAAAAAACACATAAATTTCCACTGCCATTGGACAAATAAACATTATGCTGCACTTTTTCTGCTTGTAATTTACAGCATTACACTAGACAGCATGGAAACTAAAATAAAATTAAACTTTTCAACAGTTGTTAACAAAAATACGAATTATAAATTAGCGTTGCATTCCACCCTACAGCGTGGCAAGCTTTTCATTTCATTGAATACATTTAATCTGTTTGCATTTCATGTTGCGCAGTGTCTTACTGATTGTTTAACCTTTTGGCCGTCCTGATTTGGACGCACCTTCTGCTGACGTATGACGTACGACGTATGACATTGCAGCATCAATTTGATTTGAGAGAATACACGTAATAAACGAGCCGTCGACTCGAGCAGAGACCCCACCCACCCATCCATCCTCTCCGTTTCGTACTCTCATGGTAAAAGTTGAGGGCGAGGCCCCCTGCTCTTTGGTCATTAACGGCGTTAAGCCGCTGGCCTGGTACTCTGACGTTCCCGGAAGGATGTCGTGGCCTGAGTGACGTGTGTGTTTGCACAACCAACACTCGCATACACATACATACACACACACACACACACATGCATTGTCATTAGCGTTCGCTCGTGTGCCGTTATCCCTTTTTAATAAGGTTTACTCAGCATTTTTTTGTATTGTGTGTTTATTATGCGAGATTTGGTTTTTGTTATGTGCAAGCAATTGTGCAAGCCAAACAATAAAACGGCGACATTAAAAAAAGAAGCAAAATGCAAAAGTGAATTTTGATTACGTTCATGGAGCTTAAAGTGCAGCTCGAAAACGCCCGTTGAAAAAGCGAAACAGAAATAAATAAATTTCAAAATGCCTTCGTTAAGCTCGAATTATGCAATACATTACCTGTCGGTTAAAATTCCAATTGGCAATCGACTGCCAATAAGTCTTTTGAGGTTTTCCAATAGTAATTATCGTTGGTAATTATCACTCATTTATATTATACTCATATGCTTCATTCTCTCTGCAATTCGGCCACACAGCCTCCTTTTATTTTAGTACTGTTAATTAAAATATGGCTTTGCATTTGCGAATAGGTGTTTTAAGTGTTGGACAATTGCCAAGCGTGACAATACAAAGTGCGGCTAAAAAATAAGGATAATACAAGTGGTATTTTAAATATCTTAAGAATGCAAGGCAAAGAAAACAAAAACAGTCTCCAATTAATACAACGCAAATTTACCTGCATATCGCGGATAATGTATCACTTAGCAGCACTTATGCACTTGTCAATTATTACTCTTTCTCTTTCTCTTTTTTTCTTCTTTCACTCGCATTCTGCGCACTGCAACCAGTCGAAATTTGTGAGCTCAGAATATTTTTTTAAGTATGTGGAAATTTACATAGAAATGTGATATGTTTGTGTGTAAGTGTGAGCATATCAATTTATGCTCTTTAACTTCACACGCTGTGAAATGATTGCAAAATTGAGGTTAATTTCAGAGTTGCCAAAATGAGTTATTATTTGTCACCTGCTGTGACGCAGTTTTAATTGGCTTTACTTTTCACCCGTTTTGCCGAATCCTCTTTCATTTTGATGCATTAATTAATTAATCACGGTCATCAGCTGGAACTCTGTACGTGCTTTAGAACAAATGTTGTCAAGTTTATAAAACAAAAATATAATTTACACTCACATCTGATTAATAACACATTTTTTCATTCTTTTTCAGAGATTCACAGTCATAAATAATATCAGCGAATCTTCGATAAATTGGCGCAAATTAATTTAATTTACAGATATTCAATTTTATAATCAGTTGATCGATCGAAAATATTATTTGAAATGATTTATTTATCCAACACTATTCAAATTTCTTTTACAGCTTTTTGATGCAAAGCCAAAAAACCCATTAAACTTATATATTAATTTTATTCCCATACTTGACTGATATATGAATGTATTCAACAATGTTCAAGTATCTTTCGAGCTTTTCAAAGTCTCCTACTGCTATTTTTGAATTTGAACTTATATTCTTGCTCTTATACTTATAGCTGCTCTCTTATACTGCCTCTCACTCGTTCCCCACAAATTTCTCTGGCATTTGAAAAGAACATCTGCTCAGCTCAACTCCACCAACTATAGATAATTTATGGCGCTTTAAGTGTCCTCTGCTATGGCTTTAGTTGCCTTTTCTGTACAACACCATGGGCCATTAGACAAGCCCAAATATGTGCACAATTTACCTTATACCCCTCTCGTTGCACGCTCTTATAAACTAATCTGACTACGTGCCTTGCACACCACATTGCATTATCTCTTCACTAAATTTTGCCTGGGAAAAAAAGCACGAGAAGAAACAGCAACAGAATGAAAGAGAGAGAGAGTTGTGCGTGCACTCGAAATTAAATTGTTATCAAATCGATCAAAGCCACAGCATCATTATCTGCGCATTAGTTGCGGCTGACCAGCCAGCCAAGCACAAGCTTACAACAGCAACCACAACAGCAACCACAACAGCAGCAGCAAAAACAAGTAAGAATGCTTGGCTTGGTAGTCAAGCTTGAGCTCGACCTCCGATATACCCTGGATACAGCTGTTAAATATATCTGAGCTATAGTTTTGTGTTACAGAAACTGCTTGCGCTTGCCGATATAAATGTGATCGATATGAGTATATATTTTCGACTATAACTTGGGAGGATTTTGATGAAATTTGTCCAGTTGATCATCAATATGCTTATGTATACTATATACTCGAGAAACGAAGCCAGTTATCGATGAAATTAAATGAACTATCTCTTAAAGTCTCTGAGATCCACGCGATCACACAGACGGACATGGCTATATCGACTTGGCTGTTGATCCTCATCAAGAATGATCCTGTTATATACAATTTTCAACCATTTTCAATAAGTTCAGTGTATGAAATGGCTGAGTTTTATATACTCTAGCAGAACAGAGAGTTTTGCTGCTCCTAGCTTTTATGTCATGTATCATCGTTATATAGCAGTTCGATCTGCTGACGAACCTAGAATACCCACTCCGCCCAGGGTATTAAGGCGTAAGTCTAGTTAATAAAAAATCTAGACTGACTTGGAGAAAAACCGGCGCTTGATAAGCTAGTTTTTCATCTTCTTTGCACGCTTTTGTCGCAAACGCACCAAATTAGCTGCTGCAGTGGGCGTGGCACACGAGTGTGTCCAGTGTGTACTGAGTTGCCCACCGTCTATCCCTGCCTTGCCGGCGCCGGAATCTAGCTGGCAATAACTTCTAATTAATGCACGAAAAGCATAACGAAAGCTAATTATGAAGCTAATGAGCTTGTTGGCCAATGCAAGAGCACCAAGCAGGCAACAAGCAAACTAGGCAGCAGAAGGGCGAGCTAAAAACAACGACAACAACAAGTGTCCGCCGTAACCGACTGCGAAATACTCTGATACCCAATAAGTAGATCCATCTTATAACTGGTGCCGGTGTAGCCAAGAAGTACTCATTATTAATGGTAGTTCTCAGAAATCTATCTTTCAAGCTTGACTTTAAAGTGTTGTGCATTTTTGTGGGTTCGGGATTGGGATGGAAATTTATATGCCGATCTTTGAAGCAGTTAACCAGCAAGCTATGCTCAGATTGTGGCTCTATCGACTTGCGATTGTCGATCAGATCGATTTCCTAGTCTCCAAGGGGACGTAGTCACTAGTTTTAAGGATGACAGCTTGACGGACATTGCACAAAACTAATATACTCTGAGTAGCTTCGGTGGTAGAGTATCAAAACAAGGCAGCAGGCAGCTTAAGTGTTAACGACGCTGTGCTTAACAAGGCGAGCGCCGCCGTTCGCAGCCGCCGCTCCAGGTGCGAAATACCATGAAAGAAGAGTTGGTCGCTGCCCACCTTGGGACAAAGGCACACACACACACACACACACAGACATGTATGCATGATATACACATTGATGTACATATATTTCATTTCAATTTCCTTTTGGGTTGCGCGTCTTTTTAGCATACTTGATTATGGCCTTTGGAGCAGCGAGCAGCGAGCAGAGGCAGCAGCAGCAGCAGCAACAGCAACAATATAAAGCAAAAAGGGGGCTGGGCACTGGCCGTCGCCGGCCATCAGTCACTTATGCGCACGGCACGTCACTCAAAGCCAACACACACACACAACACACCCAGCTAAATAACAGAGCGGGACCAACGAGGAAGGCGTCTTTAGTTGCAGCGTCGAAGCAAAGCACCCCTATCCCCTTATCCCCCTCCACAGCACCCCTCCACAGACCAGAGCCCATCAGTTGAGCGTCGCGGTCTCTAAACTGAACTGAACTCGACTCTGTCCGCTACTGTCATTATCTTGTTAACTCGTTGTTACGTCAGCCGTTCACTGAGTCTGCTCTTGAGCTTGCACACATATATAGATATAGATATAGATATATATACATGTATCTGTACATATAGCTGATAAATGTACACTAGTCTCCACATACTGTGATGAGCATTTGATTGTTGCCAGCCAACAACAGCTGAAGGCAGCCAAAGTAGTTTAACATGCGAGTTTAGCACAAATTCTTTAGTGTGATATTTGTGTCTAATGTTTATTGCTTTAGGCTTGTCAACAGGAATTCCGAATTGAATGGGAAATATCTAAATAGTTTTCGATATGTTAGCCAATTTTACTTTAAGTTGTCAATGGGTGCTTTGAATTGAATGTAGAATTTGCCAGAAACTTAGTTTTTAATATGTTCTGTTAAACTCCAGTTATCTATAACAAAGCAGTGTCAGTGATTAATGTTTCTACTAATATTACTTACTAAATTAATGTAAAAAGTCCAAGAAACTCTGCTTGAAGACTTTCAGATAGTTTTACAGAAGTCAGTTATCGATAACTAAAAAAAATACTCTTCTCAGTTCTCAGCTGATCTCTTCTTTATATACTAAAAACTCAATTATGGTTAAACTGTGTAATTAGATTTGTGTAAGTCCCTTAAAAACTATTAGCTTTAAATTGCAAATGAAATGTACAGAAACATTTTATAAATTGCAAAGGGGTTCATTTTTTAGTTCTTAGCAAACAATGTTATATAAGATAAGACATTGCAGATCACAGATATTTTAGTTTGTAATTGATAATTTTGTTGATTCTTGTAAAGATATTTGATGTATCATAAATCTCAGTTTCATTTGTGTGATTTGTTGTATTTGCAATGATTTGTTATTCCGCGCAAGCAGCTTCTAATCAACTGCCCCGCACTGTTTTTTTGTTTATATTTTTTTTTTGTGTTTTTTCTTTCATAATATTCTGCTCATATGTATGCCTGGGCTCACATTAGTGGCCACTTACATCGAGTGTGCATCTCGCTGAAATTCGTGCTGCCCAGTTCCCTCCAGTTGGCCGACCAATTCCCCTGTTCGTGGCAGCTCGGGGTCCCTTTGCCGCATGCCTCATGTGTAATAATAATATACACACAGGTGTCCCAGGCCTTTTTGGCCGTTGGCCCAACGTCAGCTTCGTACTTCATCAATAAGCGGCTGCAGAGTGAGAGGTGGTTAGGGGGAGCGAGGGACAGGGGGGGGGGGGTGCGTTGGGACTGGGGCGGGTGATGGCAATGGCGCTGCATGTAGCACATGTAGCGGCGATTACGCGTAATAATCATCATAATCAAAAGTCGCAACACGAAATGAGTTTTGACTTGTTGTTGTTGTTGTTGCGAGTGTTGTTATTGCTGGACAAGGATAACCAGTTAGGGATTGTTATGGTCCGGGCAGCAGGAGCAGGAGCTGGAGAAGCATCAGCAGCAGCAGCTCGCTCCATATAGAATTGATTAATATTGGCATTGGGCATAGGAAATACCGTGTTAGGCTCTGCTCTCTCAATCTGTCGGTGGTTTTCGCCATCTCATTACAACCGATGCGGCCCACTGAGTTTTTGTGGCATTAATCTGTGCGGCAGTGCGACGGGAAGGAGCAGCAGTTATGGCCATACCAAATTAAACTTGAACACTGCGGCAACTCTGTGCCTCATAAAAAAAAGGCAGAAAACTTTGTTAATCATAAGTATAAGCGAAGTGCTGTTTGGCCCCCAATGAGAAGGCTGATTTTTTCCCCGATGCGGCTGGGTTAAGGTTCAATTTGAGTTTGAGGGCATTAGATTCTTTTTGTGGGCTGATTGGGTGCAACTGGAAAATTATTGTGGTAGATCTTGACTCTATTTTGATGAGGTCTCTCTTGGCCTGTACCAATTGCCTGTCACTGGACTGTTGGACTTTTCTTATCGAATGTGTATATACTTTTAGAGTATATTTATTGTATATCATATTAATTCAGATTTTGTGAAATTGTACATATTTTTAATTTTATTTATCTTTTGTTTAATTTTATTTGAATAAGAATAAATATTAATTCAAATCTGTCGCTTTTTTTGTTTTAATTTGTTGTGTATAAATATCAATTCAAATCTGTCGAATTTGCTAATACATTCAATTATTATTATTATTTTGATTTTTCTTTCAGTGTAATTTCAATTTATAGGGCATCATATATATGTGTATATTGCTGTGTATTATTAGATCTGTTCTCATTCACACGTAGCACGCTGCTCTGCATATATCTTGCTTGTTCAGTGTTTCACATCTTTTGCACTTTACGTTGGCCATTTTAATGGAACACTTCATGACCCAGGCCAGGCCAGGCCAGGCCAGACCAGAAACACAGTCATATTCGAGACTCACCCAAGAAGCCCAACCCAACAGCAAAGTAACCCGCTCGCTCTATCTCTGATTTTCGATGTATATCGCATGCATATTATGGGGCCAGCCAGCCAGGTAGTAGATTGTATATACTATGTGCAATATACAATATACAAGATACAGGTATAGCGAGCGGTGAGCTCTATAAGCACGAAAAAAATAATAATTAACTGACCATCAAATCAACAGCACGTACTCCCTACGTGAGCATCATTTTACGAGCCGAGGCCGGACTTAAACTCTGCAGCTTGATTACTCATTTGCGATATGTGTGTGGGATAAGAGTTCGGGTCTAGGGCTACGTGCGAAAATGAAGACTACTACAACACTCGGGCCAGGTCAAAAACTACTACTACTATCAAAGTCAATTGGGTTTTGTGTGTCAGCAAGAGGATGTGGGGGAGGCGGAGCCAAATTACAAGGGAGTTGGCAATATCTGTGAATGCAAGCGGTTAAGTGCCAGCTACCGCACTTACCGCATAATTAATATGGCGAAATGCAATGCCACACGGACGGCTGGACAAAGGGACGAATGGATAGAATAAACAGGACAGGCCAGGACATTCTGGATAGGCGGGACAATGCTGTCAGTGCATTACAAGCACACGACATTTGCATTTGATTTACGCACTAGACAATCCCGGACTAGAGATGAGCGTGTTATATTTAATGAATCTGTCATAAGGTGTTCTGTGATCTCTTTCGCTCTGTGATCATTTTCTTGTGAAAGTTGAAAGCAATCGCAAGTTGATTTATTGGGATAGAATAGTGCATTGGAAAGTTGGTATCTGTTATTGTTCTGGCTACAATTTTGACATGACTTTTGTCATAAAATCAAGTAAATGTACTTTGAATCTAAAGATCAAGTTATGGCTAAAAAGCCCTGATCCTTGCCATTTTCTTGTTACGACGAGTTAGATCATGCTAAGACTTATGTATGCGGTCTGCATACAAATCTGCCCTACAAGTCGTGTCGATTATGACATGTGTCGTGTCACGACACGCGCTCGTCTCTAGACAAAGCTCAGCCTCCGAGGCGCAACAATCACTTGGCTGGCCCTTGAGGCAGAGTCAAGCCATAAAACTTTGGCTTAAGTGCAAATGCGCTCAAATCTGCACTTAGACAAGTGACTGTGTCTGACTATGAGTGTGTGCGAGTATGTGTGTGTGTGTGTGTGTGTGTGTGTGCGCGTGTATTACTATAATTAAATTGAAAATTGCTGCCAAGCAATTGCAATTGTCCACACGACTGGACAACTGCAACACCCCGATTCCGCCATCATCTACAAATCCAATGTTAATAATACGTTTGTCTCTATGCATGTGTGTGTGTGTGTGCGACTGTGTGTGTGTGTGTGTGTGGGCCCTAATCATTGTCTGTTGTGTGCATCTGTCTATGGCAAAATGTTTTTGGGGGAGGTTGGCTGGTTGGTCGGTCCCTGCCACGCATAAGTTATAAATTATGCATAGATGCATAATTTACAGCTTGTAAGGTCAGCAGACAGTTGCATTGGCCAACCCTGCTAGAAGGCCCACAAGTGCAGAACAGAACAAAACAGAACAGAACAGCCAACAACTACTACCATTATTAGTAGTGATACTCCTCAGCAATTGTGGTAATAAACCACCTAATGCTGGCATGTAGCGAAACGCCCACTTTGAAGTGCAAGTTGAGAGTTAAAGAAAGCGCAAAAGGTTTGATTGCGAATTTGAGATTCAAGTATATCTGTATCTGATGGATATAGTTAGACATTTGTCTAGATTTATACATTAATTGAGTCTTCCAAATATGTGCTAAGAATTCATTATTAGACTTTGTGATGCCACACGCAATGTTCTTCAATCCTTTTTACATACTTATTAATAATGGATACCTCGCTGCAAAGGGAAGTTGTGCAAGGTTGGGTAACGAAACAGTTTAAATACTTTTCAGATCGTCTAAGAAACGAAAACATATTTTCTTAGCGAGCAAACTATCAACAGCCTTTCATTTATTTAGGAGCTGGGCTATCTCTCCACGATGGGTTGTTAAACCAAACCAGGCGTTACTAAGCATGCCTACAGTTTAGTAACGCCTAGTTTTGGCCAAGTATTAGCTGATTTTAGCCGAAAGATAAGAAACTGAATGAAATGAGAGTTGAGCATGCAATGAATGCGTTACATCAGTTATATCTTAACTTAAAATGGGGCTTAATAAGCACAATTATATATATATATATATATGCATATAGAATATATTCAAGAGGTGCTAAATGATAGTGGTGTTTTTGCTAACCTCTTTGCAAGTACTTTGCCGCTGTCTTTTCAAATTCCAATCAAGTTTTCTGTTTTCTGATTTTTAAACACATTTGTCTGACTTTGTTGCACTCCACAAGAGACACAAATCGGAGATCCACTTAAAATAGTCGAAGCACTTCGATAGTAGTTCATTGTACCATGCACACCACTCTCTCTCTCTCTCTCTCTCTCTCTCTCTCTCTTTCTATTTCTTTCTCTGTGTGTGTGCAGCTCAGACACCTCTCGAAGCACTTGAGAACTTGTTTTTGCATTGGTTTCAACCGCATCATTTTGATGTATTTTGTGGCCTGGGCTTGTTGAGTTGCTTGTCTTTGGTTGTTTAGCGCTCGTCGTCTTTACTGCATCATCATCATCATCACGAGTTACACGCACGAGCTGCGTCTGCCCGCTTTTGCATATACACTATATATATATGTATATTTATATATATAGGTGTATATATATAGATACATATGTGCAGATAGGGGTATGCCCAAAGTGCCGACAAGAAAAACAGAGACGGTTACAAATTATCATGGATGTGTGTGTTTGTCTTGATTTCTTTTGTCTTATTGCATTTTATTCAAATTTCCTACCGTGTGCGGTTTTTACGTTTATATCGTCGGCATCGATTTGCAATTCGCAATCGTAATCAGCTCGCAGGCAAAGTCTACAGGAATACCACTACATACATACACATGTGTATCTCTGCCGTGCTTTTCTCCTTTTGTATTTATTTATTTACTGCTGTGGTCCGGCCAGCCACACTCTGAGTGTATCTGTCTGTCTGTCTGTGTGTGTGTGGCTTGTTGTGGCAGTTTTCAGCAGCTGATGCTGAATATTTATGTATTATTTCGCATAACTGTGCGTGGCATAAACTGCAAGCTGCAACTATAAACGCTGACTGAGCACAGCAATTGAGCAAATATTTGAGAATACATTTTATTCAACTTTAATAATGCATCTAAGCAATCAAAGTAGTTGCAATTTAGTTTAAAATTGGCAGACAAGGCTTGAGCATCTTTAAGACCACAAATAAACTTTTATCTTGTTATGTGGGTCAAATACATATTTGATGTGCGTATGTGGAAATGGCCACAAACAATATGATCACTGTATTGAGGCAAACAGTCAAACACTCAAACACACCCCTTATCCTCCCTTAGCCACCTCTCTCTGTTGGCCAACACAAATGGCAACCGCACATAGTTACAGTTATTTTGCGGTCAACAGTCAACAGAAAACAGGGAAAGATGTAAATATTTATACAACTTTTTCTTCTTTGTTTTGCTTTTTTTTTTTGGTTTTTGTTTGTTGTTGTTTGTTGTACTGGCCAGCAACGATATTTGCATTGGCATCCACTTTAGAACCTTTTGATGACCATCCATGAAAATACCTGAACACATTTTATAACTCCTGAAGCCGCATTTATTTCAACTCTTGGACTCCTTGGTCACCTCACGTGCTCTCCTCGCTCTCCCTATTTCTAATGTAATGTTTTTGGGGCTAAAAAGAGGAGAATAAAAAAACGAAGGTAGGAAATAAAGAAAATACCTTTTGTCTTTTAGTTTATGAGCCGTAAGGGTCGACAGCTGTGTTTGTAACCAATTTGCTACCGTGTAAAAAAAGAAAACAGACACACACACACACATATATATATATATATATATATATAAAAAGAACCAAAAGAAGAAACATATTTTACATGAGTGCAAGTGCGCACTGTGGCATATTTTAAAAGTTTTTCATTTGCATTTAATGTTGCACATAAGGGTTGGGCGCCCAGCTCATGTCTCATAACAATTTTCACCTGTTCGAGAGCGAGAGCAATGCTTAAGAACTACCAATTAGCCTGGCTAAACAATGAGGCAACCTGTGTGTTGTTAAAGAGAGAGAGGCAGCAGCAGGAGCAGCAGCAGGAGCAGGAACAGCAGGCCTGAGGCGCTCAAGTCAATGCATTGATTTGCCTCCGCCTTAATTTGATGACTATCTGAATAACAGGAAAGAAGCAATGGAGGCAGAAGTGGGGGGACAGCTGCTGTTGCTGCTGCTGCTGCTGCTGCTGGTGACACACGCACAATTGCTGGGGCGAACGGCGCTCAAAATTGCTTATCAAAGTTGCACAATCAAGAAAGAAAAAAAAAGAATGTAGTCGAAGAAGAGGCAGAGGCAGAGACACCAGCATAACGAGGCAAACTCTCGAGTAATGGCTATACTGGATATACACCGAGTATGGAATATTTGAGTTGCGAGTTGCGAGCGTTTGAGTTGGAGTTAGGGTATATCGAGTAGAGGGCAAACTGTTGACTGCAACAACAGCAGCAGCAGCAGCATCAGCAACAGCAACAGTACGTGGCATAGACAATCAGTTTGGTAATGTGTGCAAAACAAATCAAGCAACAGCGCTACAGATATAATCAAAAGCAGCACCCTGCCAACAACACACAACCAGGGCTGGCAGCTCTCTGTCAATGTGTGTGTCTGTTGCCAACAAATTATGGTAAACCGTCTGAAAATTGCGCAAAATAACATTTCACACCAAATTGCTTTACTTTGTGCGTTTTAGTCGCGCTTTTAATGCTAAGCAAAAAAAAAAAAAAACCCGCTCGACTCTAAATTGCTTTACTTTGTATGTTAAAGTGACGCTGTTAATGTTAATGGCCAGTTTATTCGCAGCTGTTAAGCTTTGCATGCCAATGTTAATGGAAGCTGCACACTTTTGAGACTGTTTGACAACAAATTCGGGAATTGAGAAAATATTACTTGTAAAAAATCAATGAAGACTCACGTTGAGAACATTTATCCAAAATCATTTCAAGACTGACATTTTTTGAAGTCTCTCTTACGGATAACTATTTAAATCTTTATATATAAATAGATTCGAGTTGATATTTAATTAAATGAATAGTCTCTGTTTTAAAGTGACTTATACGTTGTAGAGTTTGCTACACTTGTCAGATACAAAACTAACTGGAATAAAGCACAGCCAATCTTCAATTCCCAGTTGATGGTTGGCATTGTTCAGAAATCAAAGTTGAGTCCATCCCTCGCATCGATACGGTTTATGGGCATATCAGAAATCTGTCTCTTTTGTCTCATTGCTGTTTTTTGTTGTTGTCGCAAGGAAATTCTTCGCTGCAGGCGGCAGGCAGCAGGCGGCAGACGTCGCTGTCTCCGTCGCGTCGCATCGAGTTCAGTCGTCCTTTTCGTCTTCGCACTATTTTTCATTATATTGCGCCGCTGCACATGGCTGTCAACTGCCGCCAGAGCTGAGCAGAGCAGAGCAGAGATGCCAAACTGAGCCGCCAAGGCCCGCTTCTCCCGGCGGACTTCAGACAGATTGCCAGCCAGCCAGCTGCAGCAGCATCATTCGAGTCTGAGTCTGAGTCGGCTTCAGCTTGCTTTGGCTTTGGCATTGGCTTCCAGTTCAGTTTCAGACGCTCGCCCGCATATCGATTTCAGCGCATTGTGCCTGTTTGCATACAAATATATGTTCTAAGGACATGTTTTGAGAGCGAGAGAGAGAGAGAGCGTTGCCTATGCCCCTTCCCCTTTGCCCTGTTCTTGCCACACGTACGCATGTAAATTGTATTTGGTGCGCACAGCCCCTTAGTCGTCGTCGTCGTCGTCATCGTCATCGTTCTCGTTGACGTGTTTAGTGGGAATACCCTTAGTGCTGCTGTTTCCTTGTGCTTGATTTCATTTGCTGGGGCAATTGTCTTCGACTTGCATCGACTTTTATTTTTGGCATAAGAGCCAAAAAAAAAAACTAAAAAAATCTTCCATTCCATATTCAAAAATTCCTTGCTCTTTTGCAACTTGTCAGCCAAGTGGCAGCCATTTTTTTCCATCTGCTTCTCTTGTTACGCCTCAGCGCCGCCCTGCTCCTCGTTGTTGCATGTGGCAGGACTTTTGCGCTTTTGTGCGTGCTTTGGTCTTGGATTTTGTTCGCTTTTTTTTCTCTTTGCCTGGCGCTGACATTTGATGTTTAATTTCAATAACTGAGTGCGTTCGCTTTTTAATCTCCTCTCTCTTTTATTTTATTTTATATTTTATTTTTTTCGATTTTATTTGTTCGTTTTTTTCGTTTTTGCTGTGAAGCATTTATGTCTTTGACTGCCAAAAATAGCTTCAAGTGCTGTAAATGCTCACGCACACATCTGCACATAACACTCAATTTCAATTACAGCTGCCAATGGCGAAAAGTGTTGGCTGTGTGTGTGAATTACATAAATTAAATTTTTCAAGTGCTCAGACTTTCGAGTTTTCGTTGTCAACGCTTTTTGCTTGTCGTTAAATGTAATAGAAAACCCCAAGAGCTGCCTTATTGAATTTACATTACGTTTTATTGAAAATGTCTAGGTGCTGGTTGTTTTTGGCCATGCCTAGCAAAAGACGCTAAGCATTGTGCGAGGATTCTGTACCAACGGAATGTAAAGATTTGTATAGCAAGTTTAACCATAACTAACATTTATTCATCTGCCAGCTTGGCTCCATCATTATTATCATATGCACTCAAGTCGATTGCTAATTTTCATAAGTTTTGTACACTTGGCATACTGAAGTTGTGCCAAGGTATGTAAGAGGCAGAAGGAAGCAACTACAACCCCATAAAGTATATATATATATATTCCTAATCAGCATCAAAAGCCGAGTTGGAAGCCTATTTCAGAGACTATAAGATTTGGGGACCTTTGGAATATTAGTTATGTTATAGAATACGGCGATCAAATGTATATATTATTTTGTCATCCATTCGTTTATTTTTGATAACACTAGAAAACAGCATTATAGAGTTAAAGCCTTCTAATTAATATACCTAGATATATTATAGATAAAATGTTCACATTGAGAAAAGTACTCTCAGCAAAGCTGTTAAACAGTTGGCTTCAGTTTGCCTGCTAATCGAACACATTCGACTCAAACATTCTAAGTTGTGTTTCTTTCCCGGTTAGGCATGCTTCTCGTATATTACTTCCGTTCAATATCCTTAAAACAAGGTTACCTCACCCCTCTCCCTCTACCACTCCCGCTCCCACTCCGTCTCCCCACCGATTTACTCGCATGTGTAACGAAATTTGACTGGAAAAGCAATTACTCAACCACAATGCCCAAAAATAATTTTGATTTCATTTCCTGCTGTCCGGCACTTTTGTGGTCAACACTGCTGTTGCTGTCGCTGTTGCTGCAACCACTGCAACATTTTGACAACAACAGAAAGAAATGAAAGAAAGGCAGCAACAATAAAAGTAACAAAAAACCTTCACAACATGAGTTCTCCTGCACAAAAGAGAGACCACGTGGCTTGGGCAATTGTTAAAGGTCAGACAGCGTTTAGAGGGGTTTTTTCACTTTCCGTTTTATATCCACTTACTATATTTATATATATATATATATATTTGTGGGTAAAAACACACACCGCGGGGGGTGTAGCGGCGGTAGGTGTGAAAAAATGCTAGAAAAAAAAAACAAAAAAACAAAAAACAAAATGCAGAGCAGCAGAATTTGTATAAAAATTGAATTATAAGTGCTAAGTAGTATTGGTAAAAGGAAACCCCTTAGCGATGATCAAAAAGTGCCGACTTAAAGCTACTAGCGAAGGGGCGTGGTGGGTGCTGCTGGCAGATGAGGCAGCGGAAGCGGTAAGGGGGACAAGTTAATACAGTTGTCAGTTGTTCTTGTTGTTGTTGTCTCGCCATCTGTTAATGAACATTCAACTGGCTAATTAATTTTATACATTTATTAAACTTTTGCAGCGCCAGGGGGAGCAACGGGTGGGAGAGGGGGGTTTGGGCCTGACTGTGCTGAGCTCGGCTGGGCTGGCCAAGCCACGAAACTATTTACCATACAAATCTAATTTTATCAACTTTGTCTTTGGCGCACAGCCTTAACTAGCTATGGCTACACGATTGTCCTTGGCTCTCCTCTCCCTCTGTGTGAGTGTGTGTGTGTCAAAACATTGTGACACAGTTCTGCTTTCTTACAATTTGGCCCGGCGTTTGTTACGGCTAGCGCCATTCTCTTGGCTCATTAACGTTGGCCTTTGTTTTGGCCCTGTCATCGTTGTCGTTGTCGTCCTCGTCGTCGTCGTCGTCTGGCTACAGGAAGCAGTCGTCATTTCAGTCCTTTTGTAATTTATAAATGTCCTGGCTCTGCATCTCTTTCGTCTTCTCTCTCTCTCTCTCTCTCTCTCTATCTTTCTCTCTGTGTCTCTCCATCTCTGTCTGGCTGGCTGTCTTGGCCATTTGTAGTATTGGGTCCAGAACTGGGTTCGGCATGTAAATCAGGTCAAAACAATGCAACTGACAGTGAATTGTGCTTCGGTTGAGTTTCGTTGCTGCCACAATGACACATTCAGGATTCTACAGCACAGTTTACTTCATTATTGGTTACTCAGCAATTCATTCACAGGACACACCTTATAGTTGCTGCTGCTGCTGCTCTCGCATTGCCCTTTTTATGGCCATGTCCTTTTGCTTATCCTTGCTGACTAATGACAAGCAGCCAGCCATGCCAGGACAGCCAGGCGAGGCGAGGCTAACAGCACGTTGCCAATTCCTTCTGTTGCCCGTGTGCCTTTAGCCTTTTGTCAACGACTCTTACTCATAGTCATTGGCCAGCTTAACCAACTTCGTCTCCGTCTCTGTCTCCCCTTCCCGCAACTTTATCCATCCGACTCCGACTCCATCATCATCTCCATTTCAGTTCCTTCTTTGGCTTTAATGGCGTTTGTCTTCTTGCTGGCCAGCTAAAAAGCCAACTTACAACAACAAACTACGAGCCGGTCTGGTTGTGCTGCTAGCTGCTTGCTGCCCGGCTTGTTGCACCCCAACTTTGATGGTCCGTTCAAATGGGCGTGACAAGTGGCAAGGGCCACAAGCAGGTGCGCATTTTATAACAAAAGCATAAATTATTTTCTACTGTCAGCATTGCTTTCGACGTTGTATTCCCTGCTGGACTCTGTCTTCCTCTCTCTCTCTCTCTCTCTCCCTTTCTCTCTCTCTCTCTCTCTCTCTCTCTCTCTCTCTCTCTCTGTCTCTGTCTCTGTCTGCGGCATTTGTCTCGACTTATTGTTTGGCCTACTGATTTGAATTTGCCCAACGAATTAGACTATAACTTATACCACATCCAATCCTAACAATCGGTTGTTGTAGTGTGAGGATTATTTAATTGTTTTTAGCCAAGGACGCATTGGTTGCCATAGAAAACACTTTGATGCGATTTATTTAGTAGATTTAGATGCGATTAAATGTATAAATATTGTCATGCATACAATTTGCTGATGAAAGATATTTATTATTATATGAAGCTATAAAATATTTAGGAGTATACTTAAAACTCAATTTCGTTGCCAGCAAAATGTGTAAATTTGTGTGTCTGAAATTTGCCTTGCCATATCAATAATGGTAATTGACTTAACTTCTCTGATTAAATTTGCGTTTTCATCAGCCGCTAACTTTTCGTTAGAAATGTTTTTTCATTAAAAGACAAAAGCAAACAGAAATTCTAAAAATAAACATTTCATTTAATGGTTGTGTTTAGTCAATAAATATTTAAGCTAAATGTTGGAAAATTCCATGAAAGTATAAAGATAGATAAAAAGATAAAAATCTATAATCAGCTGACCCCGGAAATGCCGAGGAGCGACAACACAACTGAGAAGCTTTATTTAGCATTTCCAATAATAGAAAGAAAAAATATCTACAAATATAAAAAAAAAATGTAAATAACAACAGTAAACATAAACAATAATAATACTTGTAAACAAAAGTTAAAAAAGACAGATAAAAAGACAAAAAGATAGACCCGTATTACCTGCTCGAAGCCAGAACCAGTTGGGAATTACTTCAATGAGTACGTTGAATAAAGCACCACAAAATATGCAACACTTTTTTCTATAAATTGTCATTCGGTCTGACAATGCAAATTTCAAATGTAATTTTATTTTATTTTATTTTATCGATAACTTTGCACGTTCAGCGAATGGAAATCGATTTCCGAAAAAAAAACAATAATAAAACTTGTAAACAAAAGTTAAAAAAGATAGATAAAAAGATAAAAATCTATAATCGGCTGACCCCAGAAATGCTGAGGAGCGACATGAGAAGCTTTATTTACCAACAATAATAGAAAGACAAAATACCAACAAATATAAAAAACATGTAAATAACAAAAGTAAACATAAACAATAATAATACTTGTAAACAAAAGTTAAAAAATAGATAAAAAGATACAAATCTATAATCAGCTGAGTTATTCCTGCGTAATATTAACGTGGCAGCGGAATACTCCATGCTTGGCCAACTACCTTGTTCGCCTCCCAGTCCAGCCCAGCCTCTTTTAAAACCAGAGATTTTGGATCTGGTAAGACACAAGAGAGCACTGCGTCGTCAATATACTCGTATGCGCTCACGCAATCCGTTGGATCTAAGGGACTTTAGGCGGGCTGCGTACGAGCTGCGAAAACTGCTGTTTGTCACTAAGAGCAATTATTTCCAAGATATGCTCCGCAATGCTGATCCCAATAAGAATCATGGATTCAATTTGTGGAAGGCATCTTAAGAAATTTTTGCTGAAAGTTTAAATGATTGGTAACAAAATATCAATTATATTTTAAGTTATTAAGTTGTAAAAATTAAGTAATTTTTACGTATGTTTTGTATGTACAATATATGATCAGCTATGATCAACCTATGTAGAAGACTCGAAAGGTAAAGATATATTCAAAGATATCTTACCAAATCTCACTTCATATGTGTATTATTTTACTCGTCATATTTAGACAAAATTTCAATAACATCGGACTACTATATAATATAGCTTTCCAGTTAATTTTTCCAATCTGATATCGACAGTCGGACTTCGGCCTGCAGAAGTATCTCATTTTCATAGCGAGAATGATATTTTTCGTAGATTGTTCAATTTTGGACACGTGTCGATTAAAAAGTATTTGTTGCTGTTTACAAAGTTAATTGCTAATCATGTTACTTGTTGTGATTCAAATATCTGTATGACAAATTTATATTTTAAGTTGTCGAATAGCTAAAATTATAGCAGGCCAGTTAGCCACTTGACCATGACCAGTAATTTGTTAATTTGCATTATTGTCAAAATGAAATCATTTCAACTAAAATTAATGCATAACAACTGAGAGACAGAGAGAGAGAGAGTGATATAGTATGAGTTTTGATCATTTTGTTGATAATTTAATAATGACCTTGTCAAATAATCTGCAATTGTCAGTTAACCCTCTTTCCACACCCATTCCGCGGCCCAAAAATATGTGGTTAGAAATTTATAGAGCAGCCAAAACGTTTGAAAGCCCACAACAAATTGTTATAATTTTCGCATAGTTGAATAATTTAGACAAAGACTTAAATAAAAGCTAGAATTCACACACACTTAAACACAAATACAAATGCAAATAAATACAATAAAATTAATAATTGATTTGCTGTTGTTTAAGCAGAAAACTAATTGTATTTTCGCATTGTGCGTGTAGACTGGAATTTCATTCTATCTGTGTGTGTGTGTGTTTGTGTGTGTGTGGGTGTGTGTGCGTGTGTGTGTGTGTGTGTGTGTGTGTGTGTGTGTGTTTGCGTCTGCCTGTTTTTGCTGGTGGTTATTCAATCCCAGTGGTTGCTTATAGATTTCGCTGTTAATTTCAGCTGAAATATAATTACAATAACAAAAACTAAATAAATATGGCTCTAGTTGAGGTAGCACGACTAGACGATTCCCTATAAAAGGTAGCCTGTGGAATATAATTTGTGGCACAGCAACTTTTAGTTCCTGAGATGGATGAGGTCAATATATGTGCATATATTTAACATAAATCGGAGCAACGCTTATACCCATTCCCTCATGGGCTACAGGGTGTTATTATTCGATTACGCAGTAATTGAAGCAAACAGTTGCAAAAACGATAATTGCCTTAATTGCACTCACTTGTTTTGGCTCCATATAAAAGCCCTGTTTTGCCCACAACATCCACAACAGTCGCAGTTGAAACAACAAAGCAAAGTCAGGCAACATGATGAGGGCAACACTATTCGCAGCAACTCTGGTCTTCGCCATGGCCGTTGTCCAGGTAACATTTGCAACCCAAAATCCCTCAGTGCAGTTGTTTTAATAATTGACAACTTATATTCGGTTTGGCAGAGCGAGCCGAACTTCCCGCAGCTGATGAAACAGTGCCTGGAGGAGACGAAGGTGACGGAGCCCGAGCTGAAGGAGTTCATGAACAGCGGCATGATGACCAATGCCAAGGAGAACATCAAGTGCTACACCAAGTGTCTGATGGAGAAACAAGGTCACATGGTCAATGGTCAGTTCCAGGCGGATGCCATGATGGCCACCCTCAGGAATGTACCCCAACTCAAGGATAAACAGGACGAAATCTCATCCGGTGTGGATGCCTGCAAGGGCATTGGTGGCACCAACGATTGCGACAAGGCCTTCAAGATCTCCATGTGCCTCAAAGAGCAGAAGGCTAAAGCGGTGAAAAATTGAGTACCTTAAACAATTCTAAGGCGCTTTCTATTATTAAATGTATCGCAAGTAACAATTTGTCCAATAATATAATGCAATAAAAATAAGATTTTGGTGTTGGGAATTTTTGCACAATGTGCGTAAAACTAAAGAGTGAAAATTATAAATGTTTCTATATGTGCAAAGATTAAATATGATCAAGAAATATAATAATTCACTGTAAATCAAAGGGAAACGAATATGAAAATATAATATTAACTAATCAGGCAACTTAAGGTTGTATGATGCGTTAAATATCTAGCTGCAAGTGAATCACTGTGAATACTAATCTTGATAAGTAACAGACTTGCTTCTTATCAGCATCATCGATGAGATTGTGTACAGAGATCAAAAGAGGTTTAGACAAGGTGGCCAAGCCCAGGGAAACACTGACCAGGGAAGATAGATTTCCCCTGGTATGCCGCATAATGTGCCTCCATGTTGCACTGTGCAACACTGTGTGTGTGCATGATTTATCAAGAAACGCACGGAGTTCAGGGAAGCTGCCATTGACAACCTGTTTCCTCCGAAAGACGACAGGGGCACAAGAGGAACGGGCGGGGAATTGAGGACTACGCGATGTTGTCTACGAATATCATTTGTCAATTTTAATAAGTTTGAAATCAAGATAATTAAAACAACGCCAGCGAGTGGAAATGCGGGACAGCTGTGGAGGGGGCGCAGCAGGAGGGGAGGAGAAGTAGAACTGCTGAGGAGCAGCACAAGTAGAAGAAGAGTTAGTTGGTCATGGGCATGCCATGGAATGAGTATGCCTGGCTGGCTGGCTGGCTGACTGCTTGGCAATCCTTTCCATTTTCTTTGGAACATTGTGACACCAATTACCGCTAATAAATCATTTTCACATGTGCGTGTGTGCTGTGCCCCCTCTCCCTCCGCCCATCCCTTCACTCTTCTACTCTAGTAGAACATGTGAGCTGCGCTTAATGGCTACCAGCGACTGCGCTGATGTGTCCAGGGGCAGAGTGGAGGGGGGGTTGGGTCTTTTGGGCCAATGTAACCATAGAAGATGTAACATAAATCACCGCCGCCAGCCTGCAATGCAGTTCATTGCACTTGCAATGGGGTTGGCGATGCTCAAGCAAAAGATGCAGCAGCAGCAGCAGTTGATGATGAGAGAGGGGGCAGGTTGTGTTGCAGGTTGACAAGCCCAGGCGACATGAGACAACGAAATTTTGTACGTATATGCGATTGGAGCGGAACAAAAAAAAAAAAGAAAAGAAATGTGTAAAAGAAAGCCAAGAAATTCTTTGAAGGACTGTGAATGCACTGTCCGCTGACTGGTGACTGCCCCCAACCAAATCTACCCCTGCCAAAAGCCAATGACGAATTTGAAACGATGAAGAGCTCAATGCATCAAACCGATTTTTAAATACCCTTGCGGCAGAGAGACGGTTGATGGTTGAGAGATGGTTGTCAAGTTATCTCAATTCGAATTGAATTTTTAAACAGTTCCCGGAGTAAAATAAAATTTAAGTTGCTCACCATAAGACGCGACTTAAATTGTATTCTTAATATTTAAGTCGAGTGAGGTTAAGGAATTACTTTTAAATTTATTTTTTCGATATTCGGTTGCGTTGTGGTTCTAAGAAAAATATTCAAATTTCGCTTGCAGTTTTGAATTTCAATTGATAACGTTGTCCCAGTCCCAGTCTTGGTTTGATAACCTGTTTTAAAATTCTCACAGATAGTCCATCTATCGATTTGATAATCTGCCAAGTCTGCCAAGTGATGCACACTTAACGACGACATTATTGGACTCCACGGCAAGGGCATCGAAAAGTAAAATCGAGTGCTGAGCTGAGCTACTTTGAATTGAAAGGAAAGCAAAGGTCGGTCGGGTCGCATTTGGAGATGGAGTCGGTGCTGGAAGTTCGACTTGGGCTCAGTAACAGGCGGCAGCCATGGCAGCCACAGCCGTATGCATACAAATTTGTTGCGCTCCAGCCTGCCCCCTTAAACCGAACCTGGACACATAGGGCACTTGAAAATTGTGCAGCTTGGCCATGCATATAATGGCTTGGCCTTTTATCAACTAACAAATACAGGCAGCAGCAGCAGCAGCAGCAACAACAAAAAGAAACTTTGACGATGGATGACTACAGTCGTCGTTGGCTGCACTGGAAAACTCAATTTGAATATTGTTGAAACTGAAAACAAGACAAGAGAAATAAGAAATAAAAAAAAAAACACAAGACCAAAAGACCAAAAGACTCGAGTCCAAGATGAATACGAAGAATGCCGTCATGATGAACAAGAACAAGAAGAAGCAGGAGAAGACCCCGAAAAAGAAGCAGGAGAAGAAGATGCGCTCATGTGCCACATGATGAAATGCAGTCAAGTTAAAAAGTGTCACTTGAGTTATGAGTTCATTGTTTGTACGCAGTTAACTCTGCTCAGCGGGGGGTGCCAGGGGCTAGTGCTGGAGGGGGCGGCTTGAGGTTGAAGTCTGCCACTTCAATTTGGTGGGGGGGTTTATATTGTAAAAGTTGCTGTTGATTTGGTTTTAGGCTTTTGTTCGAGGCAGTCTGGAAAAAAGGGTTGCTTGTGTCTCACAAATGGTTTGAGCTGCTTCTGCTTCGACTTCGACTTGGCGAATTCACAATTTGCTTCTTTTAGTGCGTTGCCAGCGGAGACCGACGAATGACTAGGCAAAAATGTATTGCCAAGAATTTTAAGCAGTTTGTTGTTCATTGTGATGAGCAAGTAGTATTTGTGAGGCATATATATAGTTAAAGGTTAAAGGATGAGCGACTGGAAGTTGAGTCCTGATGAGCAATACATGATTTTGCGATTCTTATATAAGTAGTGGACAGAATGAGATTTTTGGGAAACAACATTATTAAATAATGCTCAAATATATAGTCTAAATAAATAAGTGAAATAGAAAATATATATAATTAATTTGAAATAGTAGGAAACTCCGCCAAAGCTTGTAACATGAACCGATAAATCGTCCTTTTGTCTGTCGAACTTTTGTCTGGCAAACTATTCGCTCAGTTCTTAATTAAATCTTAATTAAACTTGACATATTGTTGCTTGCTTTTAATAATTAATTAATTATTATAATTAATATCAAAGTGAATAAGCGGCATGTTATCTAGAAAACGGTGAGTACAGTTTTCATTTTAATGAATTCCCATGACTTTCGCATGCTCCCGATTGCTGGCTCACAAAATATATATATATATATATATATGTATACAGCCAGGTTAACCTTGCATTATATTCATAAATCAACTTTACTGCTGCTGCTGCTGCTGTTTCTGTTACTTTTGCCTGCTGCCTGCTGCCTGCGCTCAGCAAATTGTTAACATCCGGGTAATTTGAATAAAATTGTGTTTATCACTCGCTGTATTTCTTTCTCTTTTGGGCTAGCGATAAAAATAGACAGCAATTAAAACTCGGGTATTTTTTAGTTTTTGGTCTAAAGCCGTGTATTTAGGCGCGCTTAATTATGGCTAGAGTCGCACCGACATAATAAAAGTAGGCGTCTTTAATGAAGGTATTGAAAAGGCGGTGACATGCAACCGATAATTAAATTCCCAACACTCACACACAGTTCCCACATTATAAGGATTTAGCAATAAACAAAAAAACTACTTTTCTAGGTGTATGTAAATTTATTTTTTGGAGGGTTCGTCGATGCAACGTTTACGTGTCTCTGCATCTTGAGCGGGCAGCGTTTTCCCAGTTCCGTTAGTTTTCATAGGAAGTCGGGAAATCGGGGAAAACGTGTACCCGCACATAATGCTAGAAAAGCAGAAACTAAAAGTGTCAAAGTGCTGCAAAACGTCTGCCAACCACCTCCCCTATTCCCCTCATGCTAGCCGCGCTGCATTTGGTTTCTAATTTGGGCACACGCTCAGCTCGGAACGCGGAGAGGAAACAACAAAAGGGCCAAGTGTGCTGCGGAGTGACGAGTGTTTCGGTTGAGGATGGCTGGGGTGGGCTGGGGAGGGAGTAGTAGTATGGGTAGTGGGGGTGAAAATGGCATTTCCGTTTTTCACACAAGCATTTGAAAGGCAATTTTTCAAAAATTGAAACTCATTTTATATGAGTCCAGCAATGCTTGCTGCAACAACAAGAACAACGCCAACACAAATAACAACCATACACGTCTGTCTACGCTTCCATTATTTCTCATATCGGCCCGTCGTATCTTAGCTATATAAGATCGTTTAGTGTTGATAATGCTGGTCTCTCTCCTCCAAGCAAGTGTTGTAAATTGCGCCAAGGGGTGACAATTGTCAAGCCACCAGCTGCTGATAAAACTCTGGCATGGGTCGGGTTGGGTTGGGACTGGGTTCGCTCTGCTTTGCTCTGTCTTATAGATAGATAGCTAGTAGTCTATCTTCAAATTAGTTTCGGTGCTGTCACAGACATAGCTAATTCTCTGCACAGTCCAATCAACATATTGAGATCTATCTAAGAACCCCAAAAAGCCGACTACTACTTAAGGCATGTCACATACCAAAAAACCGATTTAAAGATAAAATGCATGTATTTTTCTTGCAATTTCCAATTTTTTGATTGCCAGATTGGCGCTTTGCTTGAATTTGAAAAGAACTCTATTTGTTGACTCTGGGGGAGTTGGAATAGTTATAATCTTTCGAACTGCAATCAAACTAGCCTTTCCAGAAACGGCTCCCTTAACGGCCCTATCTATATTCAATATATATCACATACAAATATTAAAATTACAGATCGGAAGTTGACTTTATAGAGAGATGTATCTTTGCTTACTGAGAAGCGAAAATTTCTGACCCCATAAGGCATATCAATTCTTGATCATCATCAGCCAAGTCGATTTAGTTAGGTCCAATTGTTCTACTGTACCATCAAAATACAGACTTCAAATGTGGTATATAATTAACATAAATAATAATAGCTTTAGAATAATACGCTTTCAAGCATAGCTCATATATTTGTATATATTAAAACCAAATCGGAAGTTGTTAACCCAAAAAGCGTTAGACTTTGTAGAGATAATTATCTTTATCAACTTTTATAGGCAGCTCAGAATTTGAATTCTCTTCCGCTTAGCAATAACTGCCGCCATAATAGAAATGAAAATGAAAATGTTTGCTACGTGCGATTCGAAAGTCACGAATTTCCCGATATGCATTTTCAGCGCCTCAACTAACAGACTAACACATGGCAAAGGGGTAAAATGTTGTGGCTTAAAGGTCTCTTGGCAGTTGAAGTCATTTAATTCCTTTATCTTGTGGTCGCAGTGGAGTGCAAAATGTTGCCAGCTGTTGACGATGCGCTGGCTTTGTTTACAAAATATTTATGCCAAATGTCTGGCCTGGTCCAACTATATATGAAATGGCAGAAATCGGTAATTAGATAGTCAAATAACGCAATCAATATATGAGCCCAAAGAGGATATCCCAATCCAACAAATGCCGTGTGCTGACAAAAGATGCTCTCGGGGTGCGTCCATTAAATTTGTCACCCGCGGCTAAGCTAAATGTCAAATACAACGAGAGTCACACACAGAGTCGTACACACACACACACTCGCACACACACACACTCAGCACAATAACAGCATCAATTTGACACGTACAGGCGCTAATGATGGGAATGACCAGCCAACTGAGCGATCGAATCCCATTGACCGACCGCTCAACATGCCCACAATTGTGACTACCCCGCACTCTGCACCCCCTGCTCTGTTCCGTTTCCTTCTATTTTTTTTTCTCGACATCCTGCCGCTTTTCCTGACGGCTTTCCCGGACCCGAACGCTCTGATGCGAGTTGACATTTGGAGTTGCCATCGAATCGAGTCGCGTTGAGTTGAGTTTAGTTTAGTTGAGTTGCGTCTGAGCAGCGACTGCCAATTTAATTCCCATTGACAAAATGCACAATTGCTCTCGTACTGCGTCCTTTGAGCCACTCCCCCCTACCCCCTCTCTATAGACCCCCTCTGCCGTTGCTCGGTTACGTTTCTGCGCCTTTTGTTCTGCTTGTAACTGTTGTTGTTGCTGTTGCTGTTGGTAATTCAGTAATTTCTGCTTGTGACAGCAAGGACGACGTCGTCCGCACAACTTGCTATTAATTATTTTAGAAAATCGCTTGTAATAACAATAAATTTCCACAAGCAACACCCCAACCCTCTCCTCCCCTCTCTGCTCCCCTCTCTCTTTGCCTATCAGTCTGGCTAATTTCTTGATGGCAACACACAACTGTTAAATTTTACACGACATTCAAATATTTGCTCAAATGCGAAATCTTTACTTTTCAGCGAAATGCAATCAATGCAAATGTTTAGATTGGGCTTTCGACTGTCTACTTTCCCTCTCTCTCTCTCTCTCTCTGTCTCTGTCTCGCTCTGTGCCTGTCTTGCTGGGCTGTGCTGTGCTGTGCTGTATCTGCCAAGGTCCCAGTCATGCAAAAGCAACCACTTTCAATTTTGACGGCATATCGATTTAATAAATTTGCGTGTGCTTCCCTCGCGACAATTTGATTGACAAGCCACGTCCGTCTGTCCGTCTGTCCGTCCGTCCGTCCGTCCGTCTGCCCGTAAGGCCGTCTGTCCACCTGTCCCTGCCACTCTCAGCCGCTCACTATCAAGCTGCAGTCAGTCAATTGTTGAGGGTTTTTCCAAAAGTCCGCTGTTTACATTACGAGTGTTCGTCGGGTCAGGTTCTTCCTCTGATATATTTTTTTGTTAGGGCCTGGGAAATTGGTTTAATTTTGTTACAAATGTCACTGTTTGAGGTTGAGGGACTGCAAAAAAAAGAAAAAACAAACACAAAAAGGCGAAATGAAAAACGAAAATCGAAACTGTTTGCCAACGATTCGTTTTTGACTTTTCCCCTCTGGTTTTTCCTTTTTTTTTCCTTTTTTCTCTTTAGGTAGGGTGATAATGTTACCAAATCGAATTGGTTACACTTTTATGTTTTTGAGAGCATAATAAAGTTGATAAAGCCATAATGCACAGTTGGGATTGAAGAAGGTTACTTTTTTTTAATATAAAATATAACTATGGGAATGATGAGACAGATACTATCAACTTGATAGAAATTTAGTTCTGCTTTCTGATTGACGGTGGATCCTTTTACAAGGAAAACCAAAAAGAAATCTTATTCTGCTTTCAGCGTAGTTCTGATTAAAGATGAATCCTTAAACTGTGATATGAGAGTAGATATAAGTAACACTCTAAGCTGGAAACAACTTTAGTTCTACTTTCTACATAGCTCAAAGGATGAATGCTTTCTCAAATAAGAGAATGGATATTATTACACAGATACCTGGAGACAAAATCAAATTTATTTCCAATTCCAACGTTTGACACGTTTTGACTTCGTTGCCAATAAATCAACTAATTGAGGACAGCTTGTAAGCAAATTGAGCTCGTAAATTATCAAAGAGCAATTGTCATGCATACGAAAACAGTTAGCACACTCAGACTATGCCACAAAATGCATTTTAGTGTGTCTCTTAAGTATGAGCAACGTGTCTCTGGGCAAAGTCTTTCCAAGTCGAGGCATGACTGTAGCCATTAACCATTAAGCATTAAGCATAACCAGAATGCTATCTTAGATGGCTCAAGCACGAGAAGCTTTGCGTTTTTGGGCAAGACTGTTGCTGCTGCTGCTCTCATATAAATTATTTTTTGATTGATGTGGCAAGCAGTGCAGCACGTGCAGCAAACTCGTCAAAAGGAAACAATAATAAAGTGTACAAAAATATAGACAAAAAAGAGAACTGTTGATGATTAAAATGTAGCCAAGGTTACGTGTGGCGTTCTACCAGGAAAATGGGAAAATGGGAAAACGAATACGAATAACCGAAAAAAATATGCTTTAATTGTCTTGGTATTTTTTTTTATACATTGTTTATACATATGAAGAAGTATATATGATTTTTAGAGTTCGTAGAATTAACGAGCTGACTACGTGCATGGCATTTTCGACAATTATCGTTAGACTTTTCAGGCCTGACAAATTTTACCAAGTTTTTTATATGAGTTATTTATGGTCGAGTCGTATACCGTTTACCGTAAACTAGTTTAGACGCGTTCTAAGAACTCCTCTTCGCTTCTAGCTGCTAACTGAAAATAGTTAAACCGCTCGAGTCTTGCACGTGTCCAAATTGAAGCCACTCTCTCCTCTCTCCCCCTGGATTGTTAGCTACAAGTCTGTCCGTCTGTCCGCCTGTCTGTCTGTCTGTACAAAGAACTTGGTTTTATGTACACTAACCGGGGCTCTTAAAGTGCTATAAGCGCGCCCAAGTGCTCACCCTGTCAACTGTGGGCCAAGACAACTCTTGGCCAAGACAGGCGCTGCTTTTATTAGCTCAGCTCCAGTTCATATGTAATTGCTATCATTTCTTCTTACTCCATTCGCTTCGAGGAATTATTACTCTCCGACTCTGACTTTCATGGTAAGAGCTGAATTTGCTTCTTTTTTTTTGTTTCTTATAAATGAGTTAAACACTAGTTGCGCGTTTTTAATCTTTGGTAATAGGGAAACGTAGGTTTTTCATTGAGAACGTGCTGGTCAAGTTGTGTTGGTGAAGGATGTTTTCGAAAACAATTTTTACATTTGGTTAATTTTATGCTCGAGTTCTTCTGAGAATATCTTGATGATATTATTTGTATGTTTGTAACTGGGCAAATAATCATAGATAGAGGACATATATTCTTCACAAGCACTACTAACTCGCTTGTGAATCGAAGGCAATTTCTCTGCTAAACCCAATCAAAATCTTTGAGCAAGTTGAGCAAAGGATTCGATTGGAATGCATTCTTCCTGATAGCTCAAACTCAAAATGCGTAAACAGAATTGCACTGAAAGGCGAAAAAGACAAAAAGGCGGCACTTGTTGGAGCATAATTGGAAAATGCAAAATGCAATATTTGCCTTTTGCTGGACATGATTTGCACGCAAAACAACAATGAAACAATGAAGAATGAAGAAAACGGAGCAGCGAGAAAACCCATCAATAGATCAAAACTGCACACGAGAATGGCTGAATGGTTGGATGGATGGATGGATGGATGGATGGATGAAGGCTGGTTGCCCACAGCACACAGCACACACACTGCAACCATCCAATTGCAATCATGGAGAGGCAAAAAACAACAGAAAAAAGGCCACAAAATACAACGCGAAATAGGCCTCAAAAATCAGACAAGGACGAGGCAAAAATCAACACAGCAGGCAAAGAGAGCGGGCGAGAGTGTGTGTGTGTGGGGGGGGGGGGGGGGGGGGGGGTGGATAAACAATGTTAGACAAGATTGTGCAACAAACAGCAACAGTGATGAAATAAAAGGGGGGCAAGTGCAAAAGAATGCAGCAACTGTTGGCTGTTGCAATAATACCTCTCTCTCTCTCTCTCTCTCTCTCTCTCTCTCTCTCTCTCTCTCTCTGCCTCGCTGCTCTCTCTCTGTTAACTCGCTGCTGGTGCTGACCAACCCACTCACCTGCTAGTGGCAGCTTGTTGGCCTCGTCTTCTTGCCCGCTTGCCACATTGAGTTGCTGCTGCTGCTGCTGCTGCTGTTCTTCTGCTCCTGTTGCATTTCCAGCTGAGTTGTTTGCTGCTTGTCTGCCTGCTTGGCGAGTTTTGCGCAAACTTCTGCCGCTGCGATTGTGTGGGGCATAATTGCATGCGATTATGCTGCCTGCTCAGCTGTGCAATTTAGCAGCAGCAGCAACAACTATAATAATAACAACAAATGATAAAAGAAGCAGCAGCAGCAGCAGCAGAATCAGAGGAACTACAGCAGTTCAGCAATCTTCACACTTGCCACTGCTGCAATGCCCCAACTGAAACTGAAAAGTGAGCAAAGTGTTTCGCACACTGGTTCAATTTACATACACATTTTAAGCCAAAATCCCATTGCATTTCCTGGTTAAATTATTTGATTTATTTAATTGATTTCACTTGAGATTTTTATGCTTAAAAATGTATTCAAATATGGGACTTTGTCAAAACTAAACCGATTTTTAAAATCATAATGGTTTTCACTTCTAGATTAAGAACTCAACTAATAATTCAATCAAATTAGATAACGCGATTGTAGATCAATTATCTCTCCAATAATAATGTATTTAAAGTTGAACTACTTGATTGTGACTCGAAAATCAACTTAAAATTCTATCAATTCTATTCTAGCAATGGCAAAATCTTTCCATAGCCACAACTTCATCAAAAGTGATGCGAATTCGAGCTTGTTGATCATTGTTTGACCTCCGGGATAATACTACATTTAAAATTGAAATCGTGATTTTGGCTCGAAAATCTGGTTAAAATTCTATCAGAAAAATGCAATTTCAGGTCGGTTCTGACTTTGATGGCATAACTTTGTCAAAAACTGAACCGTTTGCCTCATCTAGAAGAACGATGCAGTTCAATTTGAATACTCAGTTTTCGATCAAAATATTTGATTACATTCCTTGACTTTGGCCACTGTGCAACACAGTTGCCCCATTTGGTGGCATCCTGTGCCACACCCCTTGCGAAAGCGACTGTCAATTTCAACTGCTGTTCAAATTTGTTTTTAGTTCAATATTCGGTGGCAATCCTCTGTCCTCTGTCCTCTGTCCGCTGTCCAGTTGTGAAACTAGCCCAGCCTTTTTGTGGGCATATTTTATATCTTCTACATTGTGGCTGTGCAACATTTGCCAGTTGCACAATGTTTTGTTTGCCTCATGACAAATTCCCTTCATCTTTTTTTTTTTGGTTCTGGAGGCGGAGGATTCCGCGGCTGCTGCTGCTGCACTGAACTTGATAATGGAACCAACACCTAACCAAACCGTATCGAACCGAACCGAACTGGAATCGAGTTTGTGCTGTGCACCATTGAATTGGAATCGCTTTGGGATGTGCCACACAATGTGGCGCCTTTAATCGAAATATTTGCGTCACGTTTGTCGCACTTTTCGTAATTAAACTTTGGCGGCATCTCTAATTATATATGCAAACAGAGAGAGAGAGGGCGATAGAGAGAGTGAGTGAGAGAGAGAGAGGGAAAGTCTTTTATCATCAGCTGTTAAATTTATTACGCAATTTAATGCACATTTAAATTGTATTGTTTGTGCCCATAACAGCAAACACAGCCATAAAATATGATCTATAAATTGAAATACAAAGCGACAGAAGTTTATTTTGAAGTGCTGTCAAAAGAGAGAAAGAGCGGGACAAGAGAGAGAGAGAGAGAGAGAGAGAGAGAGGGAGAGAGTGACATCTGATAACCTTCGACTTGCCGTCCTCGTCTTGTCTTTGCCCCAAGTTGTAACTTTAACTACAAACAGTTTAGTTTGAGGCACTCTTCGTGGGCTGCAGACACAGATACAGATGCTTCTTGGTGGGCTGCCAGACTTGAGACTCTTGATAAGAGATAGCAGCAATTGTTGCGATTGCCCGAGTCTCCAGAGTTCATTGGGGCTGTTAATAAAAATCTACTCAGATGGGTTTAAACATTCATAAAAATATATATATTTGTATGCTGTAAGTGATATGTGATACTCAAAGCAAACAAGTTAACAGTTCAAGCAGAAAAAGTATATTTCAACATTTGTTTTTTATTTCAAGAAATTTGTCAACTTTGGAATTTAGAGTTGAAGCTCAGATAGAAGGCAATTTGCTTGTAGATCATTTATGGGAAACAAAACAACAGATTAAAAAACATTCAAGTTAAGACAAAAGAACTTTTCAATTTTTGATAATGGTATATTTTATATTAATTTTGTTCTTAGACTTTTGTTTAGCTATCTCAATTGAAACAAGAGAACTTTTCAGTTTTTGTTAATCTTATTTTTAATATATTTTAAGGTGTTTTTTTACTGCATCAACTGTTACACGATAATCCCTTGTTTCATATATATTTTACCTATTAATACAAATTGATGGGTTCTACTACTCTGATCAGCATCAGGCATTATATGCCTGTCTGTCCTTCTGTCTGCCCGTTGCTGACTCCATTTTCAAAGCATCTGAGAAAACTTGGAATAAATCAATCCATCCGCTTGAAAACATGTTGAGTAGTTCTTGTTTTGATAAAAGTAGACTTAACATTTTGACTTTTTTCTCAATGCGCCTCAACTGATTACAGATAAGGCCTTGCTTCAGACAGCTTACTAGTTGATAACAAACTGTTTTTTACTGTTTTTTTATTTTGTTGTGCCCAACTGATAACAATCGGTGTCCTGTGCAGCAACAGGAATCAAAACAGCAGCAGCAGCAACACATGCACATGCCTCAATATGAGGCAGCACTCAAACCTTGCTGCTATTTTTACAATCACACACACCCATGTGGAGGGGTGGAGGGGGTAATAGTTAAATGGAAACAAGTTGAACAAGTTTCGGACACCTTTGCACGACCAGCCGAAATAAAAAGAATGAAAACTGAAACTGAAACTGAAACAATGCCAATGCGTTGGCGACTTTGTCTTCCCCAAGAGCTTAGAGAAGAGCAGGGGGGATGGAGCAGGTTGACTAACTAATTTACAGCAATAGTGACAACGAGAGAGAGAGAGAGAGAGAAAGAGAGAGAGATGGGGCAGGGGAAGGGGCAGTCTATTTTGTTTTTTTTTGGGAGCGTGTTGCACCTTTGGTAATTTGCTTTGGGCTTTTGTCGATTTGCTGCCAATGACGACGATTGCCTCGCAGGACTGCAATGGGGGAGGGGCAGCTGTGGGTAGCTGTGGCATCTTCCGGTCATGTGTGGGCGCATTTGCCGCTCAGCGTTGCCTAATGAAAAAGTTGGCATGAATAATAAATGCATTTGGAGCTAAAACTTTGCTCACTTCTCATACATTTATTTATGTGATATATCGCATCAATAATTAATCCACAAATGCCACGCCGTGTGGCAGAGAGAACTGACTACTCTATGGAGTTCGGCTAGTCTTGGCCTTGGCCTTAAACCAAATAACCAATGGAGAAACAGACAATCAACAAATTCCCAAATTGCCTGCCTTCAAACAGTAAAAGATACTTTGGGAAATCATTTAAACAATCGATGCACAGCCAAAAATAACTTTTCTTTTCATTTCTTTCCGTCTTTTTTCAGCTCACACTTGAGCCTATGTTTAAGTGTATCTACAGATACAGATACGGATATAGATACAGATACAGATACAGATCCATGTGTGTGTGTATCTTGTTGCCAGCAATGTGTTAAACATCTTTTAGCGTTGACAAAATTGCCAAGCCACGCTGCCTGCCCCCTGCCCTCCCCTCACCTCTCCAGCCCGCTGCTCGTCTCTTTGCATTGCAGCTGCAACAATTAGAAGTTGCCTCCACTCGCAATAGGAAACTCATCTGACGGATGCGTCTTCTTCCAATGTTGTTGCCGCTTGCCGCACGCTGCTTGCTGCTTGCCAATGATGGCGGCGCGTGTGAGTTGAAGTCAACAACAACAACAATAACAAAACAAACCAAAATGCATTGCACAGTTAGAAAGAGAGAGAGAGAGTGTTGAGTGATGTTGAGCTCAAGAGCGAGAGGCAAGCAGAGCGAGAGAGAAAGAGAGAGAGAAGAGTTGGCGATAAATAATGTTTATCACTTTGTGTAGAGTTGAATAATAAAATCAGTGTTTTTAGAGTTAATAAAACTAATGCTTAAAATGAGAAAAATAATTATAAAAATGAATAAAAAAACAATTAATATTATTTGATAAGGAAAATTGAATTAATTTCAGGTAAATCCCTCTTAGGTGATAAAAAATGCTTATATAACATATATATTAGGAGCTTGGTAAAACAAGTGCATAAATCTAATGTTTAAAATTGCAAAAAGTGTCAAACAAACAATTTTGAATCGAATAAGACAAAAATAATTATCATTTATTTCAGTTTCTGTTAAGGAGAAATGGGATTGGGGATTGGCATGAAATGAGATGTAGAAAATAATGTCTTAGAATTTTAGTTTGTTATTTAAATCATAATTTATTGTTATAAGCACTAAAATAAGGCCGCAAACATTCAACAAATGTGCTAAATTTCAAATTGTCATGTTTCATATTTAATGCGTTTCTTTGAATTCGCAATAAAACATATTTATTCACAGCATACATTGTCGAAACAGAGGTTGTCTCATATATTTTCCCCACTTTATTTGTATATATATTTATATATCTGTTGGTTATTCATTAATTGAACATTCAATTCACGAATACAACGAAAACCACTCAAAAAAGTGACTCAACAACTTGCGCTCACGCTCTCTGCTTAGCTAGCGCCATTTGACCATGCAGCGGCCACAAATGCAACTAGGGCAGCGCGAGAGAGCAAGCGTACGAGTGTGCGAGAGAGCGTTCTCTCTTCGTTGTAGTCGTCGTCGTCGTCGTCGTCGTCGTCGTCATTGTGGTCGTGGTTATGTTGTTCTGCTGTGGCAACAACAAAAAACCTACCCGACGAGCGTCAACATGCGCCTCCTTCGGGACCGTCGCTCTCTCTCTCGCGCTGTCGCTCTCACTCTCTTTCGCTCTGTAATGTTGTTCGGCTGTTGTTGAATTTTGGCCATCCATTCTTTGGTCTGCGGGCAGTTAGCTAAGCGAACTAGCAAACAGTTCGAGTGCGAGCGCCGTATGGTACGGACGTGTGAGGCACGCACAAAATTTCAATTCAAATAATATACAATACAAATTGTGAAGCAAAGCGAGCAATAAGCATAAGAAAAAGCAAAAATCGCAAAGTGTAAATGAAATTTGTAAAAGAAACGAAAACATGCAAAGTGAAGTGAAAATGCAAGCATAAAAAGCAAAGCAACAAATGCAAATAAAAAAATACCGATTAACAGTGTTGTGTAAAGTTCTAAAAAAAAAATATAAAAATTAAAAAAAAACAAGCTACCAAAAATGTTAAAAATGCAAGAAAACTGAGCAGTTGAAAATATATAAAAATAAAAAAATAAATTGAAACAAATCAATTCCCAAAAAAAAAAAAAACCAACTCCCTTTTTTTCTTTTGCCCGCCCCAAGCATGGAGCTCAGGCTGCGTCTGCTCCTCCTCACTGGGCTGCTCCTAATTCTGCTCCTCAATGCCAGCTGGTGCTCCGCCTCCTCATCCTCCTCCGACTCGAGCAGCGACAATAGTGCCACCAATGCAATGCTGGGCGGCAGCGATTATTCCTCACTGCTGGCCGCAACCCAGTGGCCAGTGGCAGCTGCGTCATTGCCACCAGCGCCAGCGGCACACAGCGGACCCACCAATCAATGCACCTGGACATACAATGGGACGAGTGCGGTGCACTGTGCACTGCGGCTGATTGAGCGACAGCCCGGCTTGGATTTACAGGGTGCCGATGGCAGCAGTCAGCTGACCATCAAATGCAGTGATTTGTATCTCTTTGAATCCCAGTTGCCGGTGGCAATCTTTGCCAGGCTGCAAACGTTGGAGACGCTTCGTGTGGCATCCTGCAAGCTGCTGCAGCTGCCCAACAATGCCTTCGAGGGATTGAGCACACTGAAATCACTCGCGTTGAGCACAAGGAACGCCGACTGGGCGCCTTCCAAAACACTCGAACTTTATCCGGATTCGCTGAATGGTTTGAAACAGTTGACGGAACTCGATTTGAGTGATAACAATTTGAGAGCGTTGCCAGCTGGCTTCCTTTGCCCCGTAGGCAACTTGCAGACATTGAATTTGACCAGGAATCGCATAAGGACAGCGGAGCAATTGGGCTTTGCAGACATGAATTGTGGCAGCGGCAGCAGCAGCAACAATGGCGGTGGCGGTGGCAGCGGCAGTGAGTTGCAGCTGCTCGACGCGAGTCACAACGAGTTGCGTACGATCACCGAGAGTTGGGGCATCTCACGGCTGCGACGCTTGCAGCACTTGAATTTGCAGCACAACAACATCTCGGAGCTGTCGGGCGAGGCGTTGGCAGGCCTCGCCTCGTTGCGCATTGTGAATCTGAGCAACAATCATCTGGAAACGCTGCCCGAGGGTCTCTTTGCCGGCAGCAAGGAACTGCGAGAGATTCACCTGCAGCAAAACGAGCTCTACGAGCTGCCCAAGGGTCTGTTCCATCGGCTGGAACAGTTGCTTGTGGTTGACTTGTCGGGCAATCAGCTGACCTCGAATCATGTGGACAACACAACATTTGCCGGCCTAATTCGCCTGATTGTTCTGAATCTGGCTCACAATGCGCTGACCCGCATCGATTATCGCACTTTTAAGGAGCTGTATTTTCTGCAAATATTGAATTTGCGCAACAATTCAATTGGACACATCGAGGACAATGCCTTCTTGCCATTGTATAATTTGCACACTTTGAATCTGGCCGAGAATCGCTTGCACACCTTGGACGATAAGCTCTTCAATGGACTCTATGTGCTGTCCAAGTTGACGTTGAACAACAATCTGATTAGTGTTGTGGAGCCAGCTGTGTTCAAGAACTGCTCGGATTTGAAGGAACTGGATCTGAGTTCGAATCAGTTGAATGAGGTGCCACGTGCTCTGCAGGATTTGGCCATGTTGCGCACCCTCGACTTGGGCGAGAACCAAATACGCACCTTTGACAATCAGAGCTTCAAGAATCTGCATCAGTTGACGGGGTTGCGGCTGATTGATAATCAAATTGGCAACATTACAGTTGGCATGTTTGCGGACTTGCCACGCCTGAGTGTCTTGAATCTGGCCAAGAATCGCATCCAGAGCATTGAGCGAGGTGCCTTCGATAAGAACTATGAACTGGAGGCAATCAGATTGGATCGCAATTTCCTATCGGATATCAATGGAGTGTTTGCCACGCTGGTCTCCCTGCTCTGGCTGAATCTCTCCGAGAATCATTTGGTGTGGTTCGATTATGCATTTATACCCTCGAATCTGAAGTGGTTGGATATACATGGCAACTACATCGAGGCGCTGGGCAACTACTACAAGTTGCAGGAGGAGATTAGGGTGAAGACACTGGATGCCAGTCACAATCGAATCACTGAAATTGGACCCATGTCGATCCCGAACACAATTGAGCTGCTATTCATCAACAACAATCTGATTGGCAATGTGCTGGCGAATGCTTTTGTGGACAAGTCGAATCTGGCACGCGTCGATCTGTATGCGAACCAGTTGAGTAAGTTGCAGCTGCAACAGTTGCGCATTGCACCGGTTGTGGCGCCCAAACCACTGCCCGAATTCTATCTGGGCGGCAATCCGTTTGAATGCGATTGCACCATGGATTGGCTGCAGCGCATCAACAATTTGACGACACGGCAACATCCGCGTGTCATGGACATGCCCAACATTGAGTGTGTCATGCCACATGCGCGTGGCGCCACAGTGCGTCCGCTGAGCGCGTTGCGTTCCCAGGACTTCCTCTGTCGCTACGAATCGCATTGCTTTGCCCTGTGCCACTGCTGTGACTTCGATGCGTGCGACTGTGAGATGACCTGTCCCCACAACTGCACCTGTTATCACGACCAGATCTGGTCGACCAATGTCGTCGACTGCGGCAATCAGCTGACCATGGAGCTGCCACGTCGCGTCCCCATGGACTCCAGCATTGTATACTTGGATGGCAACAATTTCCCCGTGCTGAAGAATCACGCGTTCATTGGACGCAAGAATCTGAAGGCTTTGTACGTGAATGGTAGTCAGGTGGCAGCCATACAGAATCGCACGTTTGCCAGCCTGGCCACACTGCAAGTGCTGCAACTATCCGACAATCGGTTGCAGACGTTGCATGGCTACGAATTTGAACAGTTGTCCGCGTTGCGGGAACTGTATCTGCACAATAATCAGCTGGCGAACATTGAGAATGCCACCTTGGCACCGTTGACATCGTTGGAAGTGCTGCGTCTTGATGGCAATCGACTGGTCACACTGCCCATCTGGCAGTTGCATGCCACACACTTTGGCCAGCGTCTCCGCGCCATATCTTTGGGGAGGAATCAATGGAGTTGTCGTTGTCAATTCCTCCAGGCGCTGACCTCGTATGTGGCAGAGAATGCGCTGATTGTGCAGGACGCACAGGATATTTACTGCATGGCTGCCCCAAATGCAGGTGCCACAAATGGTTACGAGCAGAGCAGCAGTGGCAGCAGCACTGGCAGCAGCAGCGATCAGCTTGCCACCCAGAAACGTGAGCTGGACTTCAATGCAACCGGTGCGGCATGCACCGATTACTATTCGGGTGGCTCGATGTTGCAACACGGCATACCCGAATCGTATATACCACTGCTGGCGGCAGCATTGGCCCTCGTCTTTCTGCTCGTCGTCGTCATCATGGTGTTTGTGTTCCGCGAATCGCTGAGGATTTGGCTGTTCGCCCACTACGGTGTCCGAGTGTTTGGGCCACGTTGCGAGGAGTCGGAGAAGCTATACGATGCACTGCTGCTGCACTCGGCCAAGGACTCGGAGTTTGTCTGCCAGCACTTGGCCAGCGAACTGGAAACGGGTCGTCCTGCGTTGCGCGTCTGCTTGCAACATCGAGATCTCACTTTGGGCCATGATGCCACACACTATCAGCTGCTCGAGGCGAGTCGCGTCTCGCGGCGGGTTGTCATTTTGTTGACGCGTAATTTTCTGCAAACGGAATGGTCACGTTGCGAGCTGCGCAGATCGTTGCACGACGCGTTGCGCGGCCGTCCACAGAAGCTGGTCATCATCGAGGAGCCCGAGGTGGCCTTCGAGGCGGAGAGCGACATCGAATTGTTGCCGTATCTGAAGACGTCGGCGGTGCATCGCATTCGACGCACCGATCGCCATTTCTGGGAGAAGCTGCGCTATGCTCTGCCCGTGGACTACCCCACATACAGGGGCAACAACTACACGCTGGACCACAATCACGAGCGCATCAAGCAGCCGGCGAGTCCGGGTCTGCTCTATCGTCAGGCACCGCCGCCTGCGTACTGTGGTCCGGCGGAGGCAGCTGCCGCAGCAGCAGCTGTTGCTGCTGAGCAGAACTATTCGACGGCTACGACAGCCACGCCCAGTCCACGACCACAGCGACGCAGTGGCGGCGATTGTGCAACATCGTCAGTGGGTGCAGGTGGACAGCATCATCATCAACAACAACAACAACAACAACAGCAGCAACAACAACAACATTTGCATGCACAGTATTATCAGCATCATGGTGGCATGCGTCCTCCCTCGGAGCACATCTATTCGAGCATCGATTCGGACTACTCCACGCTGGACAACGAGCAGCATATGCTGATGATGCCAGCCGGAGCAAATGCTGTTGCTGCTGTTGCTGCTGCACCGCTGCCCCCAATTGAGGCGCAACGTGCCCAAACCTGGCGGCCACAGGCCAAGCAGCAGTTGCAAACGGCACATGCGGGCACACTGAATCCCACGACGGCGCTCAAAGTGAATCCTCAACAGCAGCAACAGCAGCAGCAGCATCAGCAGCAGGCGAGTGTTTCCTCTTCTGCTTCTGGCCAGCAACAGGGACCACATGTGCAGGCATACCTCGTATAGACGGCGAGAGTGGGGCGAGTGGGTAAAGAGACATAGTCGATGTTGGAGTCAGAGTTGGACTCCTGTGTGTGTCCACCTTGGACAGCAGCAGCAGCAGCAGCAGCAGCAACAGCAGCAGCAGCAGACAGTGACAGTGATTTCTATAGGGACTGGTTCCTGGTGCATCATTTTAATTACTAAAATATGTGCGAGCTAAAATTAAGAGAAAGAGACAGCAAAGGAGAGCAATAGAGTGAGAGAGAGAGATAGAGAGGGAGAGAGAGGTCGAGACAGAAAGAGAGAGTGAAAATATGACAGTCAGCTTGCCACACAGACAAAACAAATATTTAAATATTTATCTGTCAATTTCATAACTTTTGGCAAATTCTGCATTTGTTTAAATTCCTGTTTCTTAACTCGAATCATTCTTTTTCATATTTAATTTTACAGCAAAGAAAACATTTTCCTTTAAATTCAGTTTAAATCAAAATTCTTTCTTTTTTTCAAGTGCATAAACTGAGTGAATCAAATAAGTATCTGTGTAGCTAAAAACAGTCAAGGGCAAGTCAAAATTTCAGTTGTGCACACACACACACACACACAGCTCCTCTGCCCACACCAGCCCTGCCCCCACCACCCCCTCTGTAGACGCTGTGCAGCCCTTTTGCCTCTCGAGCCACATTCAGGAAGTGAGCGTAGCGTAACAAATATTTTGTTTACCCAGTGTAAAGTCATTTTAGTGCACTGTACAAACATAAATCCAAGTACATTAAACACACACACACGCACACTCGCACACTCACACACACACTAAAAGATACAAGCTACAAATACAATTGCATTTATTTGAGTGTTGTTGTTGTTGCGGTGCTGTGTGTTGTTTGTTTTGTTTATGTAACAAGTCGCATGTGGATCATGAATTGTGCTCAGAGGGGGAAGAACAGTAGGAATAGAAAGAGTGTGTGGAGAGGGGTAGGTGGAGGTGGAGCCAGGGGGGAGTAGTCGCCGCCTTGGCAATGTCAAGTTGTATGTTTTTCTCGAGCAGCTGAGCAAGCGAAGAAGTTTCCCAAAAGTTCTCCCGCCAGTTTGTGGCAAACTTTTACTCCATGCAACAAGAACAGCAACAGCAGCAGGCAGCAGCAGTAGCAGCAGTCAGCAGGCAGCGTGGCATTTTCATTCATTTTCCTCCTCGTTTGGCTGCAGCAAATGCGTTTAGTGCATTTTCTCCAGCTAACTTCTTAATATGCTTTTAATCAGTTAGACCAACAACAACAACAGCAGCAGCAACAGCAACAATAACAAATAAACAATCCGAAACAAGCTTAAGATTTATGAACTGCTCTTGATGAACTTTTGCATTGATTTCGTATCTGTAAGTGTCATTCCCTTAAAAGAAAACAGATACCAGATACATTTGTACTTGACTTGATTTATGCCACTAATTTTAAAAGAAGCATTTTTGTACTTTTGACTTTAATTTGTTTAATTGAAAGATAATTTATTGCGCTGCTATCTCTCTCTCTCTCTCTCTCTCTCTCTCATCTCTCGCTTTTCGCTTTGTGCTCCAACTCCTTGTAAATAATACAGAATGGAAAATAAATAAAAACTATGCCTAAAATAGTTATGTATGCCTAATTATAAGTAAATGCCACTGCAAATACGTAGTCTCCTACAATTAATTCAATAATCACACACACACTTAAACACTTACACACACACATATATACAGTGAAACTTGTGTAAAAATGATTCAACAATTAGCTAGCAAACGTAAACAACTTAAAAAAAGGAAAAAGGAAATACAAGTAAAAAACTAACTATGCAGTAAAGCTCATTTTAAACACTTACGCTTACCAAAATATTGTAATAATAATAACAATTCAAGAAATTATAATAATAGATGAGTACTAAATGGGTTACAGCAAAAACAAAAGAAGAAGGAAAGAAAGAAAATATATGAAACTACATGGCGTATACACAATATAAATAAATACATAATGCAAAGAAGAAAATATACTAAATATGTATAAATATATATGTGACTGTAAAAACATAAAGCTAAAAAATACTAACTGATATTATATAAAACTATACATGAGATAAACATGAAATATGCATATATATATATATATAAATAATTATATGTATATATATATATATATGCATGTGGTATTTACCAACACACGAGTAAATGTTTAACAACTGCCTATAGCAAGTAACGAAAGCAACTTACCAACACTTAAAGCATTTATTTCAAAGCAAAAATAATACTTATATGTATGTGTAATATTTCGGATCATAAACTCAACTCGAATACTCGTCAACAAATTTTTAGCAAACAAGCAAATAAATAAATAAACGCAACACAAGCAAATTAAGCTAACATATTTATACATAGAGAAGCAGCAGCAGCAGTGTTGGAAAAAGTTGGCAGAAGCTAGATAGATAGAGGAAGAGCGATAGAGCGAGAAGATAAAGAAGCAAACACTTGTACCAGTATGAAAGCCCAAAACTGTTATTTATTTTTTATTTTGTAATATAAACAAATACCACATAAAAAAATGCTATGTTCTAAGCTATAATTTAATGCCACTCTCACATATACATTATATATATATAATGTACTCTATGAATAATTCAAATTCTTGTGAATAACTATTTATATATTGGTCTATATATACATACATATATATATATATATAGGTAACTATTATATACATCTATGTACGACAAACAACAAAACAAAGATATTTTTCTGTTTCGCAAGCGAACACATGCAAAATGAAAAATGAAGAAAACCTTTTTTTAAAAACTAAAAAAAACATCTCTGCGTATTTTTTTCCGACTGATGATATAGGTAATTTTCATTTTCAGCTTGGTTTGTAAATATAAAAATTCTCTTCCAAACTTCTTTCTTATTATGCTGGTAAAATTAGAAATTCTATTTCAGGTGTTTGATGGAAGAACCCGTTTTACAATCTGACTGAGTGCTGTAATGAATTAAATGATGTTGAGCTTGATGATGATATTGGGGCAGGTTTTGTATTAAACAATGCTCAGTTTGCTCATAGATATGATTGGGCTTGTTGATGACGATCAAAATGATTATGATGTTGGCTGCCTTTTCAACTTTTCAGAGGTATTTTTCAGTACTTTTTGTTTTTGTTTCTTTTTTGCTAATTTAATTCATCATGCACATGAGTTGCTGTTTTGTAATCCTCACGCAGCAAAGACTCCGAGAGAGAGGGGTAGACAGAGACAGTGTGAGTGAGAGAGAGAGAGAGAGAGAGAGTGGTAAGGGAGTGCGGAGGGGTGCGGGGCGGGAGCTGCACGCAGTCGGCGGCCTGTCAAAGTCAACTGAGCAAACGTAACTCTCAAAGTGATAAATCATTTTTTTTTATTTCATTTTCCCTCTCTTTTTCTCCACAATAATGTTATGTGTGTGTGTATATATATATAAACGACATATAATATATATATATATATATATATAACAGAAATACAAATGCATCTCGCATTGCAGACAACAACTCATTCCCTCCGTCCTCTGGCAGTCCATGTAGTAGTTCTGCTGTTGGTCTGCGTCTGTCTGTCTGTCTGTCTGACTGTGTGTCGGTTTTGCGGAGTGTTTGTCTGCTTAAATGACGGCATGCTTGTGCATCAAATTTGAAGGGTAACAAATACACACACACACACATACATATATAGACAATATCCTAGGCACATTCTCTGCATGGTTATTCTTCTTTGCTTTGATTTTTAGCATTTATTGCAGGCTCAGCTTCAGTTTCAGCCTCAGCCTCAGTTTCAACTTCTCAAGTGCTACCAAAAGCGCTGTCTAAGTGAGCTGAGCGAGATAAGTTTACTACAAGTGTGTCGGCCGAGTTGGTAACGGAAAGCGTTAAGATGCAAAATATGCATAAGGATACACAGAAAAGGCTGTCAACTTTGTCTGCAGGAAGCTACTATGAGCTACCTTCGGGAGGGGGTTTTTGCTTTAAAATCTAATATCAAAAACTGTTGTGGGAATTTGTTTCAGATATGATATGCGTCGCAAAGGAAAGTGGATTAAATACCCTATACAATGGGCATAATTTTATAACTTGTGCTTTGCGCGTACAAAACAGGCACAAGTAAGCAACACCAACTTCATAAAGTATCTATATATAATCAGATCAGTTTTCTTACAGTTGGTTTCCATCGAGCTCTCTCGACTACAGCATTCTAACTTGTTCTTACAACGCAATTAGGCATTTATTTGTCTTATTTTGCATGTTCTGTAAAGCTCTTTTACTATTTTATAATAGCAACTACTTTGGAAATTCTTAGTATTTAAATATATAAATTACAATTACTTGAATAATTGGTTCTTGGTTACGAAATACTTTGCAACAATTTGATTACCAAAATAAAATGTAGCAAAAGGTGAAAAGAAATGGCCTTTGCAAAGGTAATTGCAATTGAAGTAAATGAAAAGAATTTAATTAAAGTAATGCTTAAATTAGCGCGCAATTCTTTGCCAGCTTCATCATCATCATCATCAGCATTCATTCGTTTTCATTTAGTTGCACGTTGCACGTCGAACGTTGCAAGTACAAAAAAGTAGCTAAAATTCACAAAAACAGTTGCACTCAATTTCGTTTAAAAATGGCTAACGAAAAACGATTTTCAAAATACAAATACAAATAAAAAAAAGGGGCAGCTACCATTTGTTCGCCACAACCCGCTGCCCCCGCCATTGTTCCCCGCACTTGCCCCTCGTTTGACAGGGGGCAAAAGTTTTTTAATTTGCTTTCATTGAGGTTGTCGTTGGCTGTTTGCGTCAAAAGAGAAGAGTGTGTGCCACACACTCGACTCTACACAACACAACTTGCAACTAATAGAATTACACACAAAAACCTACAAAGTAATGCCCCACACACAAACATATATATATATATATATATATATATATAGACACACATGTGTGTGTGTGTGCGTGTAACCCTCCACTCGGAACGTTTGTAACTATACATTCGTATCTAGATACAAATGCCAACACAGATACATGTGAAGGGGGAGGAGCTGCTACTGTGCCCCGGCCAAATAACTGTAGTTGGGGGGGTTCAGGAAATGGATATAGAGTCGACTTTGGGAAATTTTCGAAAAAATTCGTTTAACAATTTCTTAATTGTTTGCAGATACGCATCTGCTGTTGCCACTGCGGCTGCTGAGATACAGATACAGAGGCCGAGACAGAGGCAGAGATACATTTTGTGCTGTGGCACAAAATCAATAGCTACTAAATTAGCTCTGCACTTTAAATCAATGTAAGAGCAAAGCGAGCAGAAAAGAAGATATATATATATATGTATGCATGTATATATATATATATATACGTTATATATGGCATATTACTTACTAGGCAACTGATCAAAATTCAATACGTGTTGCAAATATCGAATTTCCATCAAAACAGAAACAAAAACACAAAAACACACATAAAAAACATTTGGGGGTTGCAAGAAAAAACAGAGAAAAGTGTAGATGAAATTGTTTTGATGTGTGTGTGTGTGTGTGTGTTTATATCGTATATATTTCTCATATGGGGCAGACTTTGTTGCTGCTTCTGCTGCTAAAAAAGCGTAACTGGGCCTCGTCTTTTTGGGCTCGCCTACTTATTATGATAATAAATTTTTATGCTGCAAGAAATAAAACCGAGTGCAGAGCAAAAAAAAGGAAGCAAAAAAAATTAAATAAGAAAATGTATCTGAGACAAGTCGCCCACACAACATGAATCCGAGCTGAGCAGAAGAGAGGGACAGCGTGAGAGCGAGCGAGAGAGAGCATATCTTCCGTAAAGTGAATTAAATTGAATTGAAAACTGTTGCAAAAATAATAATAATAATAATAAAAAGGTCTCGGTGTGAGCACGCCGGGCAAGTTTAAATGCTCCAAATGGACCCTGTCAGCACTTGCAATCAAATTATTTAAATCTAATAACAAAAAACGGTTGCCCCCAAAATATTTGACACCAACAACAGCAATAAAAAAGGAACCGCATGAAAGAATGAATGCCCATCTTGGGCAAGCCGAAGCTGATACACCCAGGCAGCTTTGAATCCAACTGTGGAATTACTTTCCAGCTAAGTTTTTGTCTTGATCTTGAGTTCAACTCTGAGGAGAATAATAACACGCATAACATGTCTTTTTTGTTTAGGATAACTTGTGAAAGCAAAAAGGTTTTCATAAAAGAACATCAGTTTCGAACGATCGTTTCTATGGCAGCTGTACTATATAATGAATCGATCCGGTCAACTTCAAAATATTTGCCGCCTGCAGCAAAAAAAAAATAGCTTCAAAACTGAGGGATTAGTTTGCAAGGCAATATAAACTGATAGACGAACCCATATTTATTTATTTATCTATATATATATACAAAAATACTATTGGATCGAAGGCATTACAAACTAGCCAACAAATTCATAACACCCTCTGCAAGGATACAAATAGACAGAAAAGTACAGAAAAAGGAAGAACAAATTTCGGGCATCAAATGTCTGGACAGAAGGAAGGCCAGTCATTGTCAAAACATTTTGCATAAAGATTTACCCTAGACTGACTTTTATATATTTAAATATACATGCATATATATATATATATATATGTTTAAGTCTGTGTACTCAGAAAATTGTTGCTGCTGGGCATTTTTGTTATATTTTTTGTATGTGCGTTTACTTGATGTATTTTGTCACACATAGAGAAAAACGCGTTTCGTCACGTTCTGCGCACAGAAAATGGGCAAATAAATCTGTGTAATGAACAGCCCCTGGTACCTCTATATATACACATTTATATATATATATGTATAGTAGATGGTATATATATATCTAGTATATAGATCGAATCAAAATCGGTCTCTCTTGACATTTTCGCGTCTGAGCTTATCACTTTATTTGCACATTGATAAATAAGTCAACTTTAATTGGGTTTACCCTTTTCGCTGAAAAATGACAGAAATGTGTTAATTAATGTTCAATTTTAGCTGTCAGCCAAACATTAAATAAAATGTGGCAAATAATTCATGGAAAGAGCGATAGAGTTGCATAATTCAACTAATGAACACATAAATGAACTTTATAACAAAATCAAAATGTACACAATAAATTGCTGGCTAATTTTACAGTTTATGAATCGAATAAACAGAATGACTTACTTTGTTTGTGGAGAATGCAAAATAATTATTGGTGAGATGAATATGCGTCAATTTAATGTACGATGCACCTAGAAATGGAGTCAAAAATAAATTTGTGAGTTTGATTTTGTCATAAGATTATAAGGATATGTAAAATAGTACTAGCAAAGGAGTTTTTAGTTTCGTGGAGAACAGAAAGAAGCCGGCTGAATCTGGGCTTGGTTTGAACATAGAGCTATAGCTAATTCTGATCTGAGAATGCCACAATATACACAAGTGCTAGCAGTTGCCAGACTATAACAGTAATAATAATAATAATAACTGACAACCAATAGTCCTGAACCCACTTAAATGAGTTTCATAAGGATTACTTCTGTCTACCTTCTTCAAGTGTTCGCTCCAGCGTTGCGAGCGCTTTCAACTTTGACCTGCTGAGGCCATTGCTACACTTGAAAACCTTTCGCACACTAAAATCAACAAAGGTGACACTTAAGCGCAACAAACACAACAATAAAGCACAACAACAAACATTTTGGGCAACAACATCAGGAAAAAAACAATTAAAAAAGGTAACCCGAAACGAGGCAGGCAATGGGAGAGGGAGAGGCTCGGGGGAAAGGGGAAAGGGTGAAAGGGGTTGTGGGGTTGAGGCGCTGAGGCAACTCCTCAGAGCGTACACTGAGCCATAATTTGTAATTGTTTGAGCCCACGCAAAAGACAACAGCGACAAAAGTGTAACAGTTTTTATTGTTGTTGTTCGTGTTGTTAAAAACAACAAACAGAAATTAAAACACATGTGCACAAACAAACACAAAACACATGTGGGGCATGCCACACAACAGCGACGAAACCCTTGCCACGGGGCCACAAAGCAGCGCATGCAGATTTCAGACTCTGTCTCTGTATGTGTGTGTGTGTGTGAGTGTGTGGGTTTGTGTGTGTTAATGCGTGTGTGTGCGTGTGTTCTTTAAGGGGTTTTCTTTTATTTTTTGTTGTGTGTATTTTGTGTGAGTGTTTTTTTTTTGTAGACTAAATGAACCCAGCAAGCCAAAACAAATAATTACGCCGTTGAGAAGGGGCAGGGCGGAGCAGGGAGGGAGAAGGTGGTCGGGCAAACAACAAGCAGGCTCAACAGCCAGGACAATGCCGTGTTGTTGTTGTTGTTGCTGTTGTTGCTGCTCGTCCTGCGACATTTTGTTGTCCTCGCCATGTTGAATGCGACGCTGAATAAATGCTGACAATGGACGTGAAATTATGACAAAACACACATAGATATACACACTTCCACTTGTGTGTTTGTGTGTGTCTTATGGCTGTGTATGTGTGTGTGTGTGTGTGCGTGTGTTGCTGAATGTTGGCACTTGTCACATTTGCGTTATGGCGGCCCTTTCGAGCTTATTATTAAATTGGCCCAGCTTAGCAGCAGTTGGCCAAAAAGGAGACACGAGCTCCTCACAAGTGCCTTGAGTTTTGGCTTAAGTAAGAGTCTCAATTGGTTGGATTCAATTTGGGTTAAACTACTCGTGTCTTGTTATTGCTTCCAACATTGTAGCAAATTTGTATCTGTTGATGTGTGCGTCTGTGGGTTTTTGTGCTTAATTATGGCTGAAAGTTGTCTACACAATCTGGGCATGAATTCTTTGTTTAATTAAGTTTATTACTTGGAAGCCATATAAATAGTCTGCCTAAAAGTTAGCACTTCAGCATTTCAGATTGTGTAGATTAGTAAAAAATGGACTATACTTAAGAATCATTTCTATAGCTCATAAGGATCGTATAATAGTTGATAGAGTGGAGTATATAAAAGTTGTAGCACTTACATTTTACATTTTTAATTGATTTACTGCAATTTATATAATTTATATAATACAATTTTGAAAATCTGAAATACATTTTTGACTTTTCAATACTCTTTAAGATTATGAAAGTTAGAATCAATGTCAATCTTAAACTAAATCCCTTTAGAAAATCAGTTGAATAGAGTTTTCGACAATTTTCTGGCACATTGCAAAGTTAGAAGCCGTTTGTAACTATTCATATAACTTTTCATAAACACAAAATTGGGTCACTCTTTTAATGTGCATATTTTACCAAAAAGCCAAATCGATTAAATCGGTTTCCCTTTGTAAATTTTGAAACCTGAGCTTTTCACCACAAACGATGCAATTTTAGTTTGGTAAATGTTGAAACCAAAGCAGAGTTTCTTTTGCGCTCTCCCCTCCCAAAAAAAAATAAATATATATATATATATACGAAAAATCCTCTTGTGCTGTAACCCCACAACACAGAAAAAAAAGCAAAAACTATCGAAAATATATACGAAAAATCAATAAGTACCAGGACATGGTTTTCAGCTTTTAAAGTCAAGCTTCACATGAGTTTGGGCACTCCAAAAAGGAAGGACCGAAAAAAACAAGAAGTTTAATGAGCCGGCTGCTTCGCTTGATGGACGTCTTACACGCAATGCACAAGGAAGCCGGGGCGTGCACAAGGATGAGGATGAGTTTGGGGACGAGCCAGAGGAAGAGGACGACACCAAACTTGTCCTTTTGCTTATTAAATTTCGTTTGAGCAAGTGTTGAGGCACCCCAAGCAGAATGCAAGCACAACACACACACACACACACACAACTGTAAAAAACGCCAACAAAGCAAAGTCAAAACCTGCCCAGGACGGGACGGGACAGGACAGGACAGGAGCACACACGCACGCACAACGAGGTCATGTGAGAGATAGAGAGACAGAGACTGAGACAGAGAGACAGAGTGAGAAATAGATAGTAAGATGGGGGAATATTCGAAACATGGCCAGCATTGAGATTGAAGACAATTCAATTGAAAGAAAAATGAAAGAAAACAAAGACAAGGATCGATAATCTTTCCTACTGACCGACACAGGGACATATGCCACACTGATGATGCTCAGCAATGTCTTTTAGTTTAGGTCAGTTGCTCTTAAACACTTCAAAGCTGCAGCGAGTGCCTCATTTGTGTGTGTGTGTGGGTGTGGGTCTTCGTGTGTGTGTGTATGCAACTTGAGTATGTGTGCTTTTTAATTCGGTTTACTTAGCGTCAAGTGGTCTCCAAGTAAAGTTGAACAAGTCTTCAGCCATCAACTCTCTATCTCTCTCTCTATTTTTCTATCTGTATTTGTGCCTCTCTCTCTCTCTCTCCTTGCTGTGCCTTCTTAATTTTGTTTGACTTTTGCTAAAGTTTAATGATAGGACTTACATGTTGTTTGCTGGCACTGCGTCTAAGCAAATGCAGACAGCTGTCGAACACACAGCTTTAACAGTAAGCAGCTAGTTCCAAGAGTGGGGCAAGGACTGAGGAGGAGGGGCATCTTTGCAGTGATCTGCAAGTGCTTTGTAATCGCCTGTAATCAACACCCATCCATCCATCCATCCATCCTAAAGAGTTGAGTTTGATTTGCTTGAATAAAAGTGTGGGTTGGCAACACTTGTCGCATGCTCGCTCTACCAAGAAGTTTTATACTCTTAAATAACCTATTTGATTTAATTGTTAATCTTTCTTTGAGCACTTTCAATCTGTTAATGCTCTTGCCTCCATCTAAACGTGGTTGCTCGTTGAACTCATTTCTCTCTCTCTCTTTCTTTGAGCACTTTCAATCTGTTAATTGTCTTGCCACTTGCAGCGCATTTGCTTGCTTCGTCTATGGCCGAAACTTTCTCATATGTGCAGGGGCACTTTCATTCTATGTAAACAAGGAAGTAATTAACATTTTCGGGGCATTCTCCTTTTTTTTGTGCCCCTCATTTATTTATTTCTCTTATGTTTTTTTTGTTTTTTTTTTTTTTGTCGAGCTCGTTTCTACTTCATTTACTTTGCTTACTCAAATTTCGAGCCTGCCTATTTACATGCAGCAGCAGCAGCAAAAAAAACTTTTCCAAAAGAGCTTTTTTCTGTATGTTTGTGTACGTCCCCCCGTCTCTCCGTCCCTCCCCCTTTGCGCCTCTGCGCCCCGAGGCTGCACTTTTATAAAGTGTTAATTTGCCGTTGTAGAAACGGGTTTAACCCTTGCTGGGCCAAAGCCCAAAAAGAGACCCGAACCCGAGCATAAACTGCATGTTTATTAAAACTTTGATTCGCGTTTGAAGCGTGTGACAACGACTAATGCACCGTTAGACCGAACATTTATTAATACATTTTATTAAACAATAAAACTGTTTATGACCAGCAACAACAAACTACGTGCCTTTCCTCTAATCAGCGACATTTTATGTGGCACTTATGGGATTGGACGTTGGCAGGCACTGTGATTGGGGCTTGGGATGGCTGAGGGGGGAGTGAAGGTGGGCTAAGGTGACTTTGTTATATGTTTGTATTAAGAATGCATAAAACTATAACCACATAATTAGTTATTATAAGCAGCGGTGGGCTAATTTTGCATGCAGCGCAAGCGGAGTCAAACCAAAAACCGAAAATGTTTAACTATGCTTATTTTTATTTAAATATAAATCCCATAAATGTTTATATGGCCTGAACTAACTTTATGGCGCTCATAAAAAATGGAGCATGCATTCTTAATATGCGTGTATAAATGCGTGTGTGTGTGTGAGTCTGTGTGTGGTAAGCTTAGGAGTTAGTCAACAATGGGGCAGCACTGAGAATATGAACGAGTGGTAAATTTCAGCATAATACTAAAGGGGATTTAGTAAAGCCTTCACTTGAGGAAGAACTGTGTTTATTCTTATAAGATTACACGAACATGTAGGAAATATGGAAGAATATTTATTTTAATAAAAAATAGAACATAAAATCATTAAACAACAACAAACTCTTAAAAATCAACTCAATAATTTGTAAAGAACAAAATGTGGAACCAATTCTTAAAACTGGTTTAGATCTTTTTTTTTAAAGATGATTTCTTAATCACTGTTTTATTGTCTTTCAAAAGGTTGATTGAAACTGTCAATATAAACGATATTATAGAAGAACAGATCTGCTGGTCAATAAAAAAGTTGCTTAAAACAAGAGAACTCTTCAACATAATTATAAATTAGATATTTATTTAAAAGTCGCCATAAGTCTTCTTTCAGTGTTGTGGTCAAAATCAGTGTTTCGAACTATTTGTTGCAGCTTCACTTAGCTGCCAGCCTGTCAGAGGCTGACTGTCCATCAATACAAACTATGAGCAACATCAAATCCATTGAGTAATATCGCAAATCCGCCATTGAAACTTGTTTTGCTTTTCACGTCAATTTTGTATTCTTAATTTTTGCCATTTCTGCTGCTGCGGCTGCTGCTGCTGCTTTGTGTGTCTGTCATAAGCATTTTTAAAGATCTTATCACAAGCCGCTCACAACTCAAGTTACAAATTAACTTGACCAACGAATGATTTTTGGCAATTTCATTTTGTGGTTGTTGTTATTGTTGTCGATCAAAGCAACAAAAAGGTTTCGATTTCCTAAGCCACACATAAAACATAAAAAATGATATGGCAAAGTTATAAGTTATAAAATCAGCACGCGTAGCAAAAACGTTTAAAATTAAATGCCAAGCAAGAGATGTCTTAGAGATGATAGAAATGTAGAGAGGAGGCTACTACGAGGGAGGGGGAGGGGGGGGGGGGGGTGATTGGCACACCCCCACAGTGAAATTTATTATCTGACCGATAAGCATCTTATAGCTACAAAAAAAACACCACAAACTCTTGACTATTGATTGATATGAGAGGAGATACTCTGACGGCTCTGAGGCCAACAATAAAATAAAAGCCAAAAGTTGCCGGCTATTTTGGATAATCGAAGACCTTATGGGTTTTTGATGGCACACACAAACACACACAGGCACACACACACACATCCATGTGCATAGTTGTGGTCAAAAGTTTGTCCATTGTTTGTTCGGGCTAATAATAGCGGTTAACTAAGCTAATGAAATTCTGTGCCTTGTGTTTCTCTGCTCCGCAAAGTGAATTCTGTTGTTTGCCAGCCCAAAAAATTCATACACATATAAAAACTTTGTTCATTCACAAAATGCTGTTGGCTGTGCAAGAAAATAGAATTCATAAATATAGGTTTATAGGGCTTATATTTTGAAGTGTACAAAAGAAGCCAGCATTCTGAAAGGGAGGCAGTTCTTTTAACTACTAGCTTCTTCAACTTTTTATTGTAGTTATAGTATTTATCGGGAAGTTCAACCATTATTAAACTGATTTTCGGACGTAATATTTGTTGAGTTTTGGCAGTTGAATCACTTAAGTCATCTCCGTTGTTTTTGTTTTGCATAATTTCCAACTAGAATCGCTTTCAAAAAACTCCCACTTTAAGAGTAGTATTAATGTAGAGCTACAACTATAACTAACAATCCCTGTTTTATTTATTAATTTGCTCACTTTTGACAAAGCTATTCAGCCTTCCAAGAAATCTGACCAACACTTTCCTTTTTTTTAATTTATGATTGTTATTAATACATTTGCTCTTGTTGTACGCATTCCCCACATTGTTGTGTCTTAGATAAGACCCTGATCCGAGCCGTGCCCCAAAAAAAAAGTCAAAATTATTCGAATATCATGGCTCAATTAATTCCTAATACAAGACACACCATCAATGCTCAAATCATTAGTCTTAATGCTGTATTTTCGATATCACCAGCTGAAATCTACTGCCCGCATAATACTGGTTGTATACCAAATTTAATATGATTTTTCATTTGATTCGCTATGCATTTGAAATCATATTTACCTTGATCGGCAAAATGTGAAGCTGTGTGCCATCATTATTTTGCCTATCTACGCACATATCTAATTTAGTTTGTAAATATATTAAACATTCACAAATTACATTTGTTTATTTAGTTGAAAATTTCAAAAATTTGCATTGGCAAGTGAAAAGCAAACTCAAAAACTGAAGCCAGAAAACAACAACATTTGCTTATCTAACCAACCACGTTTGTAAATGCAAACAATACCCCTGACCAGAAACCACCCAGCCCCTCCCTGCCCCTAGTTTAAGGCCATCTCTCAGTTAGATAGATAGCTGATGGCTGATAAGAGCGCTTCGTAATGAGTACACATTTTATTATTGAAATTTTTCTAATTAACTATTGCACAATAAACGACCAAGAGGAAAACTGGTAATGAAAACAAAAATAAAAAAATTATGAAAATAATGCCAGACTTTGTCTTTATTAAAATTTATGCGCGTTGACAGTTTGAACTGCACTAAAAAATTAACCCAACTTGGGCCGTAAAATGCATTAAATTTGACTTAGTTGGGTAGCCAAAAAACATATTAAAAAAACTCAGTAGAAGGAATGGTTTTCTAATAACGATCTGCAGATGCAGGGTTTGTTAATACCCTGTTGTTAATGTTCAGTCGTGGGGTAGGTTGAAATTGAGAATGAATGAAGTAAAGCAACTTCAAATATTTTAAGATGCAGCAACTTTAACTATTAGTCTATATATTTGTATAAAGGAACCGACTAATGGAAAAAAGTTTGCTATCAATTCAGTTGAAACTCTGATATAAATTAAATAATTTTAGATCTAAGTAAAAAAAAAACACAGAAGAATCTGATGATTAACACTGATTTAGTTCTTGACTTACTGATTTCTTAGTATTTTAAATCAGTGTCTTTCTACACTTCACGTACTGAAACCGGAACAGAAAGCAGAAATACGTTTCGGTTTGACAATCTGTTTCTATTGACAGGGTGTGCGCATAGTCAAAGCCACCCGTCCTAGATCATAACTACTTGTTTTGTATTGTTTTTTCTGTCTCTTTCTCTTCATATTTTACGATTGCGTTTTTTATTGCCTCGACCCCTGAGTTAAAAAAGTAGTAATGGTGGTGGGGTAGTGGCTGGGGCTGGGGCAGGGGCAGCGCGTTGATTGCACGCACAATGCAGGTTGGCATTTTATTAATGAGATTAATCAATTTTTTGTTCGCTCTTTTTTTGGTTGTGCTGTGTGTGTGTGTGTTCCGTGTGTGTTTGGTTTGAACTTGTGGTCTGAAGTCGGTTGGAGTCTGGTGGTGTTTTTTACGATGCCTTTGGCCAAGGGGCTTAATATTTATGTGGGAGTTGTAGTCGTCGTCGGCGTCTACTTGGCCGGGTTTTCAGTTGACGGCCTTTTACGATCTGTCAACGCCGAGTCCCTATGTGTAGAATATATGAGCTCAATTGTCTTTTTTACGACTGCAGCTCATTTGACTCGCCCCCTATTCACTACCCTCCACACCTCTCTCCCCACCCACCCGCCTTCTGTATGACTGCCTGCCTGCTTGTCAACAGTTTACACAAACAACAACACGAGGAAGCAGCAGCAGCAGCAGCAGCAGCAGCAAGCGTAGCTATTTTATGTTCACTACAAAATGTATGAAATGTACTGCTAATAGCAATAGTCTCCCTGGGGCAGAGCAGAATGGCTGAGGCAAGAGATCGGGGTGCGGGGTGCTGGGTGTTGCTGATATGTTGGCGTCTCGCATTTTGTCTCCACTCCAAGTGCAAACAACTAAAAGGTAAAGCGGAAGTTTTATGACTCCATATATGCAGCAAAGGGGGGGGGGGGGGGGTGGGGCAAACCCAAGTTGCAACAACAACAACAACAAACAATTACAAACAACTGGAGGTGTACATACATAGAATGACAGGTTTGGTGTTGTTTTTCTTGTTGTTGTTTCTATCCCTGGTTTAATGTCATGCGTATTCAGGCGCCTATGACCTCGTAAGTCAACCCTGCCCCAACCCCCTCTTCTTGCCTCCACAAAGGTGCAAGCTGGGATTTGAGAGTTAACAGCGCGGTTAACAGCCATAAATCTTGGGCTCATTCCATTTTAGAAGTTTGTGCAGCTGAAATTGCATGATTTGCTGACATATGAAACCACTTTAGTTGCCTTTGTTTTTCATATCTACCTGCAGGATTACAATTTGAGTGCTAATTATGTGGAATCTCTAGTGGCATCGTTAAGAGACCTTTATGGTCGTATAATAATAGTTGAAACTGTGGCCAGCTGGGTTAATAAATCTTTAGTTGCCGTATTACTTATTAAATGAACTAAAAATGCGCTAGTTAAGACAGCTTTAATCCAGGGCTTTACATATCGTAAAGGCAAAGAGTTGTTGTTAAAATCAAATAAACTTGATATGCTTATGGTTTTTTTAGAACTTATGACGCACAAGGCTAAGTCAACTTGGACGCTGATCAGGAACATATGTACTTTATGGAGTCAAAGATGCTTTTTTCTGCCTGTTGCATATATTTGCATACAACTTTTTTAAATCCACTTAAATCTCTTTAAAAGCATCAGTCTACAAATAGTAAAAACTGTGGCTTAATAAATCTTTTCAGTCAGTTGCAATTTCAGTTTCAGTTTTTAACTACCTTTTGGCAATTTACCGATTTATTTATTTTATATCCCATCACATTGCTTGCAAGTTATTTTTAGATTGTTAGCTATCTTTTTTCCATTCAAAATTATTTGCAATCTCATGTCACGCAAGTCGCACTGCATCTTTTTCTATACACGGATTTATTTAATTTCTTTTTTCGTTGGCACAAAATAGAAATACCTTGCTGTGCCTCTGGCGCATTGTTAGATCTTGAGCTCCGTGCAACCGCCATAGAAATTGTTACAAAAACGCTGCGGGCCATTTGCCAAAGAGCTCAAAGAGCAGCGCTTGACAAACGTTAAGATAAATGCAAAAAAAAAGACAGATTTGAAACCAAAATGAAACTGGCCAACAATTGCTCAACCCAACAAGAAAACGGCAATTAAATTCCCCGAAATTTTTTGGGGCTCAGCCGCATACGTAATGCATGCGACAAGCCACAATGCAACACACCTACGCTGAGCTGAAAAAGCGCAGCAGAGGGGGGAGGGGGGGCGAGAAGGAAATCGGTAGTCGTAAGTAGCCCGAACTAACAATGCAGTCATTGAGCGTTGCCAGATTTAAGGTCACCGGCACAAAATTAAATAGCAAAACACAAAACAAATAAAACGAGGGCTCACTCTGAATCCGAAACCGAATCTGAATCTGAATCCGATACCGAGTCTGGGGCTGAGTCAGAGTTTGTGCGATTGTTTGGATGACTGGTCAGGTAGTGGCAGAGGCATGGTGATGTTCAGATCAACGGGTCATCATCAGGTGGCATGACAATTAAAATTAGGTAACACAGTGAAAATTGGAAAGTTGCCGCCTCTTAAGAACTTTGAACTGCCCGCGCCGAGAGATCTGAGATAGGTTTTTGTGTGTGTTGCTTTGATGCTGGCCGCCGCCATTGTTGCACGCTTGATAGAGTAATTTGTGCTGTGTGCTGTGCTGCCCCAGCTATTTAACTAAATATTTTGATTAAAGTCAGGTTGCTGCTTTAAGCCGTCAGCAGAAAAAAATCAATAGACTTCCGTCGCTGTCGACGACGATGGGTCGGTCGCTTTATTTAAATGGCAAGTTCACGCCCGACGCTGTCGACTCTGTCGACTGTCGTCTCGTCTGTCCATTAAAAGTAAATTCCTCACAAAAACTTTTTGGCTGTCAGCAGCAAACAATGTCAACATGCCCAAAACATGCGACCAGGACGAAGGGTCCTGCGACTCTAACTCTGACTCTGTCCCTGTTACGGTCACCCTTAAGAAAAATCAACGAAATATTCATGCGAAAATTTGTTAACTTTTTCTCAAGGCAACGCGTTTGGCTCTCTGTCTCCCTCTCTCTCTCTCTCTCTCTCTCCCCCCTCTCTCTCTCTCTCTCTCTCTCTCGTGACCCCCTCCATTATTTCTTGGACACAAAAAGGGCTAAGCTATACAATTTTGGGGCCATCTATTGCTGTCGCTTCCTTTACGCTTTTCATGTCCTTTCCTCTCCTCTGCTCGCTATTTTTTTATTCATGAGCACACAAAAATAATACAAATGAAAATAATAAAAATACAAATTGAAAGGAAAACAAAACACTTTTTGTAGCATGTATGGTTATTGTTGTTGTTGTTGTTGTTGCCCTTGCCCCTTTTGTTGGCCAAAATAAAAATAAATATATTATTTTACACGCTGCCAAGAATACGCACGCCAGACGCCACACACACACTCGCAGAGAGAGCGAGAAAGAGTGAGATCTAATTCAAATTCAGTTGAAGAAGTGGCAAAATAATGTGCCAGCAGGGCGTGCACCATGTGGGTGAAGTCCTTGCCACAAGCGGGCGGACTAACGGGCGATGGGGTTGTCTCGCCGCGGGGCGGCGCCCATGACGACCATAAAAAATGAAAAAAATAAGAAACCCTGGCAGGAAAAAGGCGACTCCGGCACGGGCCACCCATTTGTTGTAACGGCACAACACCCACCCACCCACACTCACACACATGCCGAAAATAACTCAACTCAATTCAACTCATTCTATATGCGATGCTAACGATTGCAGGCTGACTGAAACCAATACGTGTCCTTGCGCCTCACAATACATTAACATATTTGTTTTGTCTGCTTTGCTTGTACTTACTACGCTTCTCTCTCTCTCTCTCTCTCTCTCTCTCTCTCTGTCTCTGTCTCTGTCTCTCTGTCTCTGTCTTTGCTGCTGTCACTTTCACCTTCCTCGTTGCGGGGGTTCCCTTGCAAAAGTGCCCAAGAAATTATGGCGTCAAATGGAAAATATGAAAAGCCACTGAAACACCTTCACCCCCCACAACCCCCGCAAGAGACACGCACTGCGAGTCCGATTGTCAACCGAAACAATGGGATTGCCTTGAGTGCTAAGTGGGTTGAGTCGACTGCAGAATACGCTTTTCTAATTGAGCTTAATGTTTGTTAATGGAGGAAATGGTTTTTAGAAAGAGTAAAGAGGATAAATATCTAAATAATGAAAGCGAATTTAACTATCCAGTAAAATATTTTAGATAATAATCTTAGATTTAGATTCAGTCTTCTTTTCATTTTAAAAATAAATTCTAGACGATCATGATAAATAGTTATCCAATATTGGCTTCATAAAATGCTTTTAAATAACTACTTGAAATTGTACTGCATTCATTTAGTTGTGGTCCATTTAAATGACTTCAAGTTTTGCATAGTTCGGTTGCTCTTTAGGAATAAACTAATCTATAATAAGTACATCGACCAGCTCTTTGGCATACATGTTCGACAATCCTTAAAGGTATATGGTCCACAATCCCTTAGACTTATACAAGTGCTTATAATCCATGATTGCTTTCACGCTTCGGAGCTGCACTTAGACAAACCCCAAATATCCACATAGATATACACATTCACAGACACATACATATACATATACATAATAAATACACCCAATCAAGCCGTGGACATGTGGGTCTCTAACGAATTCTGGCAGCTATCCCACAGTTCTTCCTCCCACCCACACACTCCTTTCTCTCTCTCTCTCTCTCTCTCTCTCTCTTACTCTGATATCCACTTAGAGAGCTGAGGCATAAAAAACATATGTTGCCTTGCCGCTTTGCTGGGCCCTTTCGTTCACTCCTTCCACGGCTGCTTCTGCTCGAGTCTCGGTTGTCCTTTTCCCAACAATTGGTTTTTAGGTGGCAGTCGAGCACATTTTAAGTGGTAATCATTTACGCTTCGCAAATAAATACCGAGTTTGTGATTTGAATTTTCTCCCTGCTGCCGCTTGAATACCCCCGCCCCCCTCCCCACACCCCTTCTGCAACATCCTTTTGGTTGCCAGTTGCCAGTTGCTTGTTTCTGTTGCTGCTTTGCCGATTCGCTTCTGTTTTGTGTTTTACTTTGAGTTTTTTATGTTTGGGTTCATCCTTCATTGTTTTGTTTTTTGTTCAGCTTTTTTTGTTCTCTCTGTCTCTCTCTCTCTCACACACACTCTCTCTCACTCTCGCTGCCTCTCTTTGGGTCGCTTTCTCTGTGCGCTGTCATAAAATTTGGCGGTCCTTTGAGCATTGTAAATTTTAAAGGTGCAACCCGACTGGCCCTACCCCTGCCCCAGCCTCTGTCCCTACACCCCCCTCCCCCCCACACCAAACTCTTCCGTGCTACGCCCTCTGTTTTGTTTGTTTCGGTAAAGCTGCAATAGGCTCAGTTTATGGCTATTCTTCTGCACGTTGCAGATTTCCAGTTAAGTCTTCCGCCTGGCGGCTTTACACCTTTTCAGCAAATGTGGTGAGGGGCAAGGGGACGAGGAGGCTTTTGGTTAATGAGGGTTACTACTCAGGCTCAGTGTAAGCATTGGTATTGGTTTCATTTTTATTGCCTGCTACCAGTCTGCAAATGAACCATTGAAATTGTCAAAGCCAATCTAAGCTTTCGTTTTACTTAGGGAATGAAATCGAAATGTTTGCATTAAATAACTTAACATCCAGGTAAAGAAAATCGAAAAGGTTCTCAAATGTTCTGTTGTTCTCGTCTTCCTGCTTAGCTCAACAGTTCGCTTAAATAAAGTTTAAACTTTGGAAAGAAATAAAAATGCTTTGGGTTTTTATTTATTTTTGATTAGCTGCTTTACAATTTAAATACTATTCAGCTCATTTCCTGATAACTATAAATTTATATTTTACATCTTTTATAAGATTATATCTTGATACTTGATAAATATCTCTGCATATTTTATTTTACCTATGTTCCCAAGATTTATACTTTTTCCGTTTACCATATTATTTCAATTGAATGTATTTCATTGGTTTAGTTTATAAGATGTGGCTGCTTATTTTTAAACAAATTTGTGTTGTATGCCAACTCATTCTTTAGTGTTCCTGAAGCTATTATTGTGGCAGGTAAATAAAACGATTACTGGATTAAGCATTATCTGATGGAAGCATATCTCGGATTTGAAATCAACTCGAGTTGATTAACAAATTGAGTAGAGTAGTAGAGTGAATAAATTGGGTTTACGATTTAAATTAAGCATTGATGATGACCACCACTATTTGACTTCCTTTTTATCAGTTTCACTCGACCATTACTTTGCTTGGCTTTCACATGGGTATTCTAATTTTAATAGTACATAGCAATTACGGCAAATGAAGCATTAAACTCAATCTGAACTCGTTTTTGGTGCTTTTTGTACTTTCGTTGTAGCTCGCCTAAAAGTAAAAACCCAAAAACGAAAGTTCAATTTGTGTTCGCTCGAGAGAGAGAGAGACACGAGAAATGGGTTTAAAGAACTAGACAAGGGATGAGCTGTTTGTTGGTCGGTTGGTTTGTTAACCCAACCAGTCAGTCACAGCTGGGCCAAGTCAATCGAGCCAGAACGCAGCTCTCTGTGGGCTCTCTAATGAATTGGCCGCGTGTGCGCAACCGCAGTTAATGACGCACACGCACAAGCAGCAGCAGCAGCAGCAGCAGCCGAAGAGGCAAGCAGTGGAGTGGAGATGAGGCAGCAGCAGAGAAAACTGAGAAGACAGAAAAACTGAAAAGTCGAGTAACACGATCAGGTGCGAACAAAATTATCAGCGGCCGCTGCGCAGATGCAGATGCGTAAAATGAAAAAGACGCAGGCGCAGACGCAGACGCAGCCACAGACAAAAACACAGCCAGCGGCTAAAAAGAGAGCGAGTGAAAAAAAGAGGCTGTTGCAGAGCTCAAAATAAACGAAGGAAAAGAAGAAGAAAGAAATCAAAACTTGCCGCGAAGTTAATTATAATTGCCTGGGCAAAAAAGCAGTCAAGAAAAAGGTTTTTCGTAGGGGAGTCAGTCGAGAGTTCCACACACAAACAGAGGAGACCAGAGCAGAGCAGAGCAGACCAGAGCCGAGCAACAATAACAATAACAAGCAAAGGCAGGTCGTTGGTTTTATTGATTCGGCGCTCGGCTATTTATTTTATTTCTGTTTTTGTTTTTGTTTTTGTTTTTTTGTGTTTTTGAAGTGTGCGTGTGCCGGCAACTTAAATAATTTTTCATTTGAGGCACGTCGGACTATCTGTCTGTCTGTCTGTTTGTCTGTCTGTTTGTCTGCCTGACTGGCATAGCGTCTCAGCTTATGAAATATCATTCAAGTTGGGTATTGCTGCGATTTTTGGCTTTCATAATTATATTTAATTTCAAGGTTGCGCAGCGGAAAACAACAAATAATTGCTTGAACATAATCGACTTTCTGGCCTGGCCTGGCTTGGCCTGGTCAACTGCTTAACGCCTTGTCAGAACAATGGCCTTAACTCTATGATTAGGCCCCACACTCTAAAGATATATATATATATATATACATATATAATACATACATGATTAGATAGACAATTGTGCAGCTGCTGCTGCTGCTGCTGCTGCCGCTGCTGCTGCTGCTGTTGTGTGGGCGTGTGCCGTCAGTGTGACCGAGTGCTTGGGAATTAGCTCAAGTGCGGGCACTCTTCGCATGTGTGAAACACGATTCCAACAATGATTGCAACAACAACACAGAGTGAAATAATCAACGAGCTTCATCTGTGGATAATGGATTTGTTATTGAGAAACGTTTTTATACCAATTGAGGTCTGCGAATTGATTGAAATAGTCGCTTCTCTCTCTCTCTCTCTCTCTCTCTCTCTCTCTCTCTCTCTCTCTCTGTGTGCTGTCCATATGTGTACAATCAGAGACAGTAAATAACTATTTTTATATTTGCATAATGCAGTTTGGCTTATTTTTTAAATCATTCCTACTTGGCCGCTACTGTAATTGTTGGACTATTAATTATTCGAGTTTTCAATATATGCGTTTAATTAGGTTTCAGGTAATGTATAAAAATGCTTCTTGTGCAAATATATGTTTTCAGATAGTAATGTCATTTTATCATAAAGCTTATATATATATATATATATTTTTTTTTTGATCAGCTTCAGTAGAAGAATTGATATAGACATATCCGTTTACCTATGGATACTTATCCCTTCGTTTTGATGTTATTATTTAAACTTATCTTTTGCCATTCTTTCTTGTTTTTATGGAGGGTTTCCTTTTTTACTTAGTCTCTGCTAAGGCTAGAAATGGATGTTGTTTGTGTGTGGGTTTGATAGTAAAGTATCAAGTCTTAGTAAGGCTAGCAAGTCTTAGAAACATGCTACATAATCAATTTTTACTTAACCCTAGAAAAAAGAACTGCTAAAAGCACTCAGAACTCCCACAGAAAAATATGCACAAGACAAATAGAGTTGATAATAGAGTTGTCTTCTAATTGAAGCAAATGCACAATACACAATACACAGAAAACTACCTAGGTACAACAACAACAACAACATCAACAACAATTGATGTTATGGTCATACCTCGGATATATTGACATATCAATTTCCCCAGCAATGTGTAAACATATCAAATCGATCGTGCAACTTGTCATGCCCAAATAAACTGAAATGCCAAATGGATGTCAGACACTAAATGAAATTGTAAACACACACAACACACACACTCGCAGTTACTGTGACGCATTGTGTTGAAAAGAAATTAACACGAAATCGAATAAAACATTCACTGAACAAACAAATCTTGGCAAACATTTCAACAACAACAATGAAAGAGTTGCAAGCAGCTCAATTTGATTTTCAGAGCGCCGCAACCAAAGTCCATGTTAAAAATTGTTACATTGTTGTGGTTGTCGATGTGCAGTTGTTCTTTTTGTTGTTGTTGTTGTTGTTGCTGGGCTTTCAACGCCTGCGCAAAAGTGAAACGCGACAAGCGTCATAAATTGAACTACAACATGCTAAGCAACAATGCTAGCAGCAGCAACAACAACACCACGACTTAAATGTTTTTGTTGCGGTTGCTGTTGCTTTTTGTCGTGCATTTTGCGCCACACCCAACAACAACAGCAACAATTTAGTCAATACACATAGATATGCATCAGTGGCCTGTCCCTGGTTCAGACTTGGGGGTCTACGATCTAGGTGCTCTGCGCTCCATTCTCGCTCCATTCTCCATACACTCAGGCAAAAAGTCGTCCAGCAAACTATTACGTTTTCTTGTCTTACAAGTAATTTCTAAACACAAGAATGAAAATTTCTAAAAATTCAAAAGGTTTGTCCTAAATCGACCCATTTCTAAAAAGAAAAAAGAAAATTGGTTGCTTTTCGCGATCTTTATTCTGAGTGTACTCTAAACCCGGTTCTCTCTATGCTGCATTCAGCCGTCAACTTATTGAATTTCACACGCAAAATGGAGTGTCTAAGTGGAGTGTCTAAGCTGTGTTGTTGCCTTTCGTGTTGTTGTTGTTGTTGCAAGGTGATCTGGAGCTCCACCTATGCAAGACAGCTTTTCCGAACTTTATGCACTTTTCAATCGTTCGCTTAATGACATGTGTGTGTGTGTGTGTGTATAGGTGAGTGTGTGTGTGTGTGTTTAGTCTACACTCCAGTATCTGACGGCAATCACTTAGAGCTGCAAAATTTCAACGCCAGCTCCAGCTGCGTTTTTGTGTTTGGAGCTTGGTGGAATGGTTCTTTGTGTGCAGCTCAGCTCTTAAACTGATTAGACGAATTTGACTATAGCTATGCATAATAGACTGTTAACATGAATAGATAATTGTACACACATGTTGATCTATGTTTAGTTATCCAAATAAAGTTGTAAGGCTTTGACTGAAACATGGGTTGTGTTCGACATGTGAGTAGATTGTCGATAGTGTGTCTCCATACAGAGTTTTGTCTGATGATAGAACTTGCCTCAGTCTGAACTATAACTTCGAGGGAGTTTTTGAATTTTTGAACAAAGTTGCAGATTGTTAACTTCTGGATTTATATAGAGGGTTTAATGAATTTGATGTGAAACTTGTAGTGCATTAAGAAAGACATCTCCGATCGATTAGTTGTGAGAAAACTCTATCTCTTCTTACTGATCAAAAATCAAACAATTAGTTTTGCAATTTTGTTTAAATTTATTATGAAATATAGATATCGATAAGTTGACTTCTGCCTAAGATAGTTGCTTTGTCTGATTTTGATACCTTTTCTATATAAAGCTACTCTTTGTGCTATTTTGTTGCTACACAGAAGTCTCCACCTCCTCGCTGCTTCTAAACTTGAACTTTAATTAGCAACTAACTGGCACATTACACTGATGAGTGACTTTTGACTGTTTTCAAACAATTTCTCTATATTTGTTCTGACAGAGTTGTTGCTTTTACTCCTGCTTTTACTCCTCACTTCCATCCCGCAAATAATCATAATAATGCATCATCATATTCAGAAGATAATGAAAAGCTGAATTGAGAGCTGGCTGAGGGCAGTCACTGCATTTGACGCATTTAAAATAGAGCAGAGGCATTGATAATTATAAATATTCATGCAACACAAACAAAACACACAAACACCACACAACACACACACACACACAACATACAGTCACAATATTCCCAGTGTGGCATTTAGAACGCGGCTGCTATAATAAAATGCAAATGTGTCAATTAAAGTGTGCTTTATTTTGACAACAGCAAATGCTGAGGCTACACTAACCCCTGCACCCCTGCACCCCTACTCCCCCCGCGTTGCCGCTGCCTGCTCCACTTCTGTTGGTTGTGTTGCTGTGGATGTGGATGTGGACGAATAGATAAATACATATATAGACAGCACTTGGATGTCAGTTGATGTTGATGTTGAGTGTTGCTTGCTTGCTTGCTTGCTTGCTGGCTTGCTGCCTGCTGACTGCTTGTTGGCTGACTGACTGGTTGTTGACCTCACTCAATGAAATTCACACAAACACACACACAAACATTTAGTTGCACACCCACAGTGACAACAAAGCGTAGTTTCACTTACAATTAAATGACGTCGACGACATTTCTACAATTGTTTGCCACAATAGCAACGGGACATCAATAAAAACGAGACCCAAGAGCTGTGAGCAGTTAGTGTTGTGTGTGTGTGTTGCGTGTGTGTTTTGTGGTTTCACAAAAGGCCAGCGATCGGTCAATGTGCTAGTTGTGCCCGCATCAAATCGCTTCCAACTTATGCAATCCGCGACGCACACAACTCGCTGACAACCAAATGTGAACATTTAATTGAGTTATTATTACAATTTGCATAAGCGAAACTCCGACTCCAAATGACTCAACTCAACTCAACTCCGACTGCTTTTCTAATTAGTCAAATTCAAGCGCCACACGTGCACCATAGACTCCGTCCTCATCCCCCTTCCTCTCACTATCTCCCTCTCTCTGCCTGCCATTTCATACACTCAGAAAAACCGCAGCATGAGTAACGTATCTTATTATTCAGAAATTTTAACGATATTTCTTTTTTCTCTTGCTTTTTGTTGCCTATATTATGAATAAATGTGTCTTTTTGAGAAAAAATGATTGCGTATATTTGGAAATTTTCATTTTAGGCCGATTGTTTTTGTGAGTGTACATTTTTGATTGACGCAATGCATCGAGTGTGGCCAGCGTTGCGAGCGTTGCGGTTTCCGGTCGTCGTTGTCATCATCGTCGTTGTCGTCTGCTTGGTCCACTCGGGCCACTTGGTCCACTTGGTCCACTTCAGTCCAGTTGATGTTGTCCACGGTTTGCTTGGCTTTGCTTTGCTGCACATACGAAAATTTATGTTTATTGACGTCTGTCAACAATTTATTTAAATTTATTGTGACAGCTTTTTCGACTCGCTCGCTCTATCGAGCTCGCACTATCTCCCCCTTTCACTCTCTCCCAACATAGGTATGCAGGTACAGATATATTTATATATATGAATGCGGCATGTCTTCTGTCAGTTCTTTGCCACACAACACACAACTTGATGTATTAATCGTGGCATCGAGAGGGAGCAGGGCAGGGGGCGTTAGTCAAGCGCAGCTGATAGATGCCATATGCGTTGTGTTGTTTTCGGGAATTTCAGATGCAGGTGCATCAATTAAAAATGAGCATGGATGTGAAATTAGCGTAGGCAACTTCAGAAAATTATAGAAACACAATTGATCATAATAAATATGAGAGGGCGTAGCTATAGTTAGTCATTTGTTATACGCGATTGATCAGTTATTAGGCTAATTAGTGAGGCTCGATAAACTAATGAGCGGAGGAGGAGACAGAAGCAAGAGAAATTGAAATTGAAATCGAAATATTTGTTATGAAAAACAGTCAAGTCTACTTTGAGTGTTGTATACATTTTCGAATGACGAAATATACAAAATATGAGTTTTTATTCTTAATTAGCAGGCTGGCTGGCTCTGAGCTCGTTGAGTCGTTGTTGAGTTTCTATTTCTAAAAAAAAAACATAATTTTATTCTAAGACTCAAACCTTGGATATTCATCTAAATATAAATTCAGTTTATTGTCTATATCAACAAACTCCACTAGAGCGTTAAGACTCTTCCTGAAGTGATCTACGTGCTGTTGATGAATAATTTCTTGACCCACTTTGAAGGCAGTTTGCCATTACAAGCAAATCCTCGAATCACTTGATAGTTTCTGCATTCCACTTGCAACTTTTTTGCCACAGCATGACTAATAGAGAACTGTTCAGTTCAGTTCTGTTCGGGTTTTTTGTGTTTTTGTTGTTTCCCAGGAACTTTTAACTGAGTTGCAATCATCGATGACTAAAACGCAAGCGAAAAGTTTAGTTTAATTCCTTTTGAATTTAATTTATTGTTCGTCTGTGCCTGCGGCAAAACTGCGAGCTGAAGTCGCATTTAAAAACGCAACCCTTTTTTTCTGCTGCCAATGTCGGGTATTGCCTTATTTAAGAGTTAACGTGTTTTGCTGTCCCGCAGTCGCTGTTGGCCAACCTGTGTGCTGTGCGCTGTGTGCCCAGAATAGACTACAACCAAAACATGCGCACACATAAATCATAAGCGTCGGCGGCGGCGGCGAATTACCCAGAAACGGTCAAAGATACAGATACACCGCAACTATATATACAGAAAGAGACAGGGACAGAGGGAGAGAGAGATAGATAGGTTCGGTGTGTGTTTTTTGTGTGTGCAGATACAGATACGGATACAGATGCAGATAGAGAAAATGGCAGTCAAAGTTTTTAACAAGCATTTAACGATTTAATTTGGCAAATACAGAAAAGCGTGCGGCGCAAAGAGAGTCAAGTGAGCAAAAGGGTTTCAAGAACTAACCAACGGATATTTATGGATTGACGGCGCAACCTTGCCAAAAAACAACAAATTAAACATAGCGAGGAAGAATGCTCTAGTCGAGAGAGTTCGACTAGCAGATATCCTAAATCCAAATCCGTATTTAATGCAATACAATAGATGTATGTATAGATGAATACTGAAATGCTTCAGCATTATACATTGATACATATGAGCAGATTATTTTATTACGATTTTAATAAAAATGTAGAAAATTATCAATGTATACACTCTTGATTAGAGACATACTCGTATAACTTAAATATTGCGTGTATTTCTCCACAGTTATCGACATAGTGAAGTAAACTTGATCCATATACGAGAATGTGATTGGATTTGCTCACTTCTGCCTGTTACATACCTCTGCACAACTTCATTATACCCTCTTTACACATTTTTCAATAGGTTCTTGGCATAAAGAAGGAATACAAGCAAAATCGAGTGCAGAACGCGACTGGGGAATTGCTAACTGCGGCAACTGTTGGCAGCAACACCAGCAGCAGCAGCAGCAGCAGTAGTAGTCTGAGTGGAAGTAGTAGTAGGGGTATGCCGTATGCAAAAGTGCCCTAAATGACCGAATGGGATAGAAAGGCCGATCCAAATGGACAGGGTTTGTCCCGCATGGGGACGTAGCATATGCGCCACTGTCTGTGTGTGTGTGTGTGTGTGTGTGCCGAACTGCCGACTGCAAATGGAGCACATAAATTATATTCCATTCGATGATATTTGCGTTTTGCTGCTCTTTACTTAAAAAGCAGCGCACTCTGCACAGGCGACTGTTTATGGGGAGGGGGCACAAAGCGATTGGAATCCAGGCGCAGGACTCGTCTCGACAAGGATTGGGTGCTTTGCGGAGCAATTTTTAAGTTTTTCGACTCGTTGCCAGAGTCAGCAATTTGCTATGGCCATATTTCTTGCAGACTACACAAACACACATTCGCACACACTCACACACATGGATTGTAATGTGTGTTTTGGCTTTTGGTTGGGTTTTTAGTTATTTTTGTGCTACCCTCGAGCTATTAAAAATTGGGCATATGATGGGATGTGATACGATTGTCGGATTGTAGGTAACAGGTGCGGTTTATGACTATATGCGGAGTGCATCCGATGGAGTCAAAGATTATGAAAGCTGAGACTCGAATACAAAGAAACTGAATGGTTAATTAAACTTTTTTAAATATAGAACAAAATGTTATCAGCACCAAGGCAGGCTGTAAAACAGAATCTTACATCAGTTCTTGTGCCGGTAAGGGTTATGAATCGGTTAAAAGTATTCTTATCGCTTTAACGAATATGGTCTCTAAATGGGTTTAAATAAAAATATTTTTGGGTTCCGGAACTGAATTTGAATCGGCCCAGTTGCGGTTCTGATTCCAGTTGCACATCAAGCTGATAAGTCCTCCAAATACAGGATACACTTAAGTCTATCATGCTCTTCTATTAGCTTGCTTACTGGTTGTCTATTTGTGAAATGTGCCTTTGACTTGCCGTTTGGCTGCAGCTGAGTTTGGGTTTCAAATTAAAGGATTTCGAGGCTCGACCGCAATCATTTATCGACTCGTAACGTTTCTGGCTTTTTTTCTATCTATCTATCTGGCTAAGTAAATGCGCCATAATTTATGGAGCCTGCGCCATTAAAATATAGTATGTACAATATACACACACAAACACATCCACATATTTAAAGTTCGCCCATAAAAACTGCGGTTTGGGTTTGGTTTTTGTATGGCTGGTTGGGCCATTTGTTTTGTTTGTGAATTTATTTTTATCTTTTGCTGCTAATTGCACTTCTCAACAATTGATTTAAATTATCTACCAAATGTGCATGCACGAAACTTAAAAGTTAATTTTTTTTGTTATGGTTGCATTTGTTATTTATGTGCTTGTTTGCATATAATAAATATTTCATAAATTAACGGTCGCAATTGCGTTAACCAGCGATGAAAAACGTTACAATTCAGATCCACATAAAATACACAAATTATTGCTCACAAAAAAAAGCGCAAAAACAAAACAAAAACCCAACTCGCAAGTTTATTAAAAGCTCTGTCACCGCCATATGCTCATATATATAAATATATATATATATATATATATGTATATAATTTTTTTCTTTCGTTGATTAACATTAATTTGACATAAACCAATGCATAAATTACATTTTATGTGCTGCAAAACTTTTAAATGCATTTTTATTCATGTGTGCCGCCGCCTGTTGCGGTTTAGTTTCAAACACACCTCGCCTACCAAATTTCGTACTAGTCCAGAACAGACTAGCAACTGGAATATTGTCCAAGAATCGCGGTTTTAACATTATGTGTATTATTAATATAGAGATCATACCATGATTACGAAGCCCTGGTTGCGTTTGACGGAGCTATGATTGTCTCAAATGTAGTCCTTAAGGTGATTTTGTTGAATAGAATTTCTAGAGGTCAAACAATTGCAAAAATGCATGTTTTCTGAAAATCCGATCACTTTGACATTGGAACTTGAATTTTGAAATAGAATAGTAGTTATTAATTCAAGTGTAGCTTTAATCTGGAGGTCAACTCATTTACAAAAAGCATTGCTTCTGAAGTTTGGCTCAGTATTGTCGATTTTATGTTAGTAGAAAATTTAAACTCATTAAATCAACACAGAGAAGACCGTTTTCAGTTAAGTTGGAGCTTAATTTCTCTGTCAAGCAAATGTAAGCTTCTTTGCTGATGCCACAATTTATGTTGGTTGTAATTATACAAATATTTTTTAATATTATTTAAGTGATGTCTGTTTACGAAATTGTCTGAACTGCAACAGCTCGCGACTCGACTGAGAAAATTATGTCTGTTGTTGTTGTTGGATGGTCCATTAATGACATATACAGACGCAAACAGCAACTTGTTAGCCATAATGGCCAGTAAATTAAACATTTAATTTATAACAAACAGTTTTGCTGCCAGTCGCCAGAGACAAACGACAAACGATAAGCAACAAACAACAACAACAAGAAGAACAACAATATATTTATAGTGCAGAGGCAACTGCAATAAACGACTTTTAAAATTTGTTGCTGCTGCTTCTTCTTCAGTTTATTTTGCATTAAGAAGAAGAAGAAGAACCAGAAAAAGAAGAGGAGGCAGCAGCAGTGAGTGGTTGAGTAGAGTGGAATGGTTGATGTTTTATTATTCGTGGTGCATGACAGCAGACACAACTCGAATTTGTTAATAGCTTAAAAGCCCACACACACACATACACAAAATATGAACACAAATTAAGGCTGTTAAGTCATAACAAACACAAGAGAGAGTAGGCAGTCTGTCCAGAGTGCAACTTGTGAGTCTTCTACTTGCTCACATTTACTTGAATTCATTTGCTTTGCTTGCCCCATAAACCAGCTCTGCAGCAACAGCAACAGCAACAGCAGCAGCATCGCTCAAATTGAAATGCTCACTTTGCCCAAGTCAAAAACAAATTGCACTAAATTGATAATTAGCCGGAGCAATGTTATGAGCATAGATTACGGCTGTTTTTCCCATTTTTTTGCTGCTCTTTGTGTGAGGCAGCGATTGAAACTAGAACAAGCGCTGTGAGCTTTTTTGAGCGGGGAAAATTAAGCACTGTAACCACTAGGTTGATCTAGGCTAGAGCCGATCTGTGCATAGATAATGCTCCATAATAATGCTAAAGAATTTAGCTAACAATTTTGTTCTACTCTTCAACTATTTGCAAATATGCTCTTTGGGCTTGAAAAATATAAATAGATTAAGTAAGACTGTTCTAGTCGAGAGAACTCGACTAGGAGATGCCCTGCCTCCAAGTCTTTAACTATGCAAGATTTTTCTACGTATGAAAAACAAATTTTCCGGACAGAACTATTATTCCAAATTTGAAGTGTAGCTCTGAAAGTTTCTAAGATCTATTTATGCAGATGAACATCGACAAGCTTGCTTCTGCCAGTTACATACACCTACAGAACTTTACTTACTTTTAATGGGCTTAGGGGATAATAATTAAATTAAAACTCGCTGAATGTAATTATAATGCAGTAAAAACTATGATGGTTTTCACTTCTTGTGAAAATGAGCAGCTCAAAAGTTTGTCTGTTTGTTTGGCTCAAGAAACTGTCCACTGCGTAAACGACTAATTCTGCCACATTTAAAAACTACTTTAATTTCAATAAATTCTCATTTTTTATGGCACACTCAGTTCATATTGCCTGTTTTTGTATTGCCATTTAGCAAATTGCGATGCCTGCTCGCGATTTAAGCTCGTCACCCACTTAGGAAATGACCCACAAAGAGAAGCGACATTGCTCCAGATTTTGTAGTCATCAGTTGGTGGTTAATATACTTGCTTGCTTACTCGGGATGGCAGCCTTTGGCTGCCTCAATTTATGACTTTTAAGAATGCATCATATATCATTATAATTGTCAATAATCGTTCGATTTATTTATATTTTCTCATATGTGCTATGGCATTTTATGGCCATTTGCCGGGGACGGAACTCATAAAACTGCGACAGTCTTTTTTATTGTATCTTTGCAGCTGGCTTATAAATCATGCGAATATATGAAAGCAGCGAAAAAAAAATCAAATTGAGTGTATGAATATAGGTGAACTTAAAATACTCTTTGCATAGTAGGCGAATAAGTTGATCTTTGTATTGTAATGTGAATAAAAAGAATAAACTCAAGTTGGAAATTATCTATAGTCGATTTATTGATGGTGTATTTGTATAAGAATTAAACTGAATCTTTTTCAAAAATGTTCCTTAGGAAGTCTTATTCTGGTTTCTTTGATAGCCGCATAGTTGCTTCAAATTTCATAATATCCTTTGGCAGTGGCATATGAAATATGAATATTTTTGCATTGTATACAAAATACGTAGCTGAGTCGTAACATTTTATTAGGCATAACATTACTTTTCCTTTTCCTTTGTTGTCTTTTTTTTTGTTGCTTTGGTTAGCGACACATTTGCATAAGCGCAGGTTCCGTCAAATTATTATTATTATTTTTGGTCGGGTCGGCCGTGCTTAGATCAAAGGGCCGTCTGTATCAATATTTAAAAGCCAACCAGTCCAAGGTCACATGGCCAAAAGCAACAGAGTCGTCGTCCCACCCTTCGCCCCCCGCCACAACAGTAAGAATTATGAATGAAAGCGGCTGAAGCGAAAATTCCATTGCTGCTTGCTGTTTTTGTTGTTGTTTTTGTTGTTGTTGTTGTGGGGCAAACTAGCTAACTGTCAGCAGCGGGCTTAACTTTACAGCGTTGCATGAATAAAAATTTAAATAATTTATAAAATTTGTTACTTATGGCGCCAGCCAAACACCCCACCCTGTCTACCATAAACAGCCCCTGCAGGCGCAGCAAGGAACAAAAAAAACAATACTGCGTCAAAAAAAAAAATGCTGCGGAACGGTGGCGTATGCGTAATCCGAAATGCCGGTAAACGTGCAGTGTTCTCTCTCACTCTCTTAACGTGGCTCCATCTGCTACTGGCTGCTGTTGCTGATTTTTACCCAAGCTTAAGCTACACGGAAGTCGGCAGGCTGCTGACTGCCTTCGCCCCTCTCATTGCTCGCTGTTGCTTTTTGTTGTGGCGTGTGTTTTATTTTTAACGAATTTTTATGATGTCTATGGCAATGAGCAGACATTCTTTGTGCCACCGCCGCTTTTGGTACATTAAAAAGCGTCTACTGGGTCCACTCCAGCACTTTTTCCCGCCAACCCCAAGTTCCCTGATCCCTCTGCATATTTTAGTGTGTAGTGTGCCGAGTGGCGTAATTCTTTGTCTTTTAAACCGCCTTCCCGTTCCGCTAAAAAAAAAAAGAAAAGCAGAAAAGAAAAGAAAAAAGTCGGAGCGTGTGATAATAGCATGAGTTTTATGCTAAATGGAAATTTTTCAGCATGCAATTTGCTTGGCTTAGCTGAGAGTCCCCAAAGTCAGGCACCTGTGTCAGCTAGCTGCCTGTGACTCTTCGCCTTCTCGCGCCTCGCCTACCTCCCTCTCCTCACATCCCTAGTCTCTCTGTCTCTCTATTGATTTGTTGCGCTGACGGTGCGTATGCGTAATCCCATTGACTTTGGCTCGCTTGGCTGCCTTATTTTTGCGTAATTTAATAACTTTGTTTAACATAATTGTCAATTGAAGCGGCGACATCGCCGTTTATAGGTCGTTTAATGCCTCACATCGACATCGATAACAGCAACATCGACTGCGGCAACACGGCCTTAAGCCCATCCACATAAAGTGTAATGAGCTTTGAAATTTGATAAAGCAAAAAATACAACAGAACACCGAAAACAAAATAAACATGGTAAATAAAATGTTTTGGTGGACTATAAAAAACACCTTATCGCCCAGCTCTTAAGCATAAATTATTTCTCTTGGGGCATATCCTCAAAAATACTTGGGAAGTAGCTCACTAGAAGTCTGATTAGGTCTGATTAGACTCTTAAAGAGTGAATAATTATATGCTTTAGGATGTTGTCTTTTAGAAATCCATGAATCGAATTATACTTTTATACTGAATTTTTTACTTACCTATTCTACGTCTATTAATGTAATAATGTGCAAAACTCTTTTTCTTTAAATACTTATTTTCAGACTTTTAGTCCATTTAGTTTACTTTAGTCAAGCAGTCCATTTTTTGCACAATTTTTTGGGTCTATAATCAATGAATTAGTAACTTCTTTAGTGCAGCCTGTATTCAATATTCAATTTGAAACACAGACACATTTTATTAGTCCAGAAACAAAGCAAGTTTATCTGAGGTAAAAAAAAGCATAGCTCCAAATGCCGTCGACTGATATTCGAGTTGAGTCTGGCCAAAAATGTCAACTCATTTAATATTTAAGTAGCTGGAAAGCATTTTAACAAAATGGTTATGAATTTCTCTCACACACACACATTCACACACACTCACACAGTATATTTTTGGTGAGTTTTGGGCGCTATAAAATTTTAATTAGTCGCCTGTGCGCTGTGCATGCCACCAATTTGAACTGTTTTGCAAAAGTTTTGTGGTGCCACAGTGCGTATGCGTTATTCATACGACTCGAAACTCTCTCGTATGTGCGAGTACTCTGCTTGCTGTGCAAATGAATGCTGCTATCTTTTTGTACCCTCCAATAAATACAAGTGGATGGAGAAGCTTTGCAGTCGTATAAAATGCAAGTAGGGTATGCCAATTAAATTTATATATTATTATGCCCAAATTAGAATTATTCCTTTATATACAGACAAATAATTTTCAGTTGTATTGCTGCTTCATAAAATGCAGATTCTCATTCTCATTTCAAAGGACATGCCAAGCATTGCACTCCTGAGATGCGACTCTTAAAAAGCTTCTATATTTCGAAAAGTTTAGTTCCGCAAAACAGCAATTGGATGGTTGCTTAACTAGAATTATTTAAAACATAATTACAATCAAAACTTTCTCGGCAAAACAAAGCGCAATCCATTCTGCCTAAAATAACACTTGGAATGTGGCATCGAAACCCATTCCGGAAAAAAACCGGTTTTGTTTTATTCATTTTTATTTATTTATGTTAACTATAGTGCAAAATATGAAAAATAAATACTATTCATATTATTAATATATTAATAGAGCAGAGCAGAAGGCTAAGGCTAACTAAGAAGATAAATGCTGCTAGAGCCCTCAGCTATTTGCCAAGTAGAGGATAACTATTAGTCTTATCCTGGCATATGTTGAGAACAGGATAACTCTTAGTCTATAGATTGACACGGCTGCACTTTAAGTTATTTCATACTTCGTAGAAGGACTCAAGTGCAGCGTTGTCGTCGTTGGCGTTGGCGGCTGCATCTTTTACACAAATGACAAACTGACGTACGTGACATTTATGTGAATTGGCAGCTGCTGCCGGCGGGATGAGGCTGCGGGCGACATGCAACATCAGCAACAGCAGCACAAATTGTAGGCGCTCCATATACATATATACTTATAAATACATATATGTATGCATGTCGCTGTATGGGAACATAAAATGTATGTCAACTTTATGTACAATCTGTATGTGAAATTTATGTCATGCTAAATGATATTTGTATGGCGTATTTAGTCGAATGCTTAAGCGAGGAAGGGCCTTTGGTGGTATGTTGTGGCTGAAAGAAATTGCGAGGATATTTCAAAATTGAATGACATGTCAAGGTTCTGGTTGTGACTTTGTTAAGGACACATCACCGGCATGTCCTGATTCCCCAACGCTGTCAAATGAGTTCAGAGCTTTTTAATAGCTTCTCAATGAACGCATGACAGAAGTTTACATACAGAGAGATAGAGAGAGTTAAAGCTTTGCGATTTTATAGTTATGTGTTGTAAAATAATCCTCAATCCACTCAACTGACAAGCACAAGTTGCTTATAAAGTGGAAAGCAAGCAGACCTCAAACAAAGAATACCAACTTTCCGCGAATCTGGGCAAAAAAACACTCTGCCAACTTGTGGCTGGAGATGGATGGATGCAATGTCTTTCACTGGTTTCATTAAAATGTAATGAAACCTTTTCGATCGATTGCGCGTAAAAATGTTTGCTATTAAATTTTAAATACACCAATACGCAAAGACAGACACACACACACACATGCCTATGCAGGGTGTGTGCAATAAAATGAAGTTCAACAAATCGCATAATAAAACGAAGAAGAAGCAGAAGATACACGAAATGGGTGGCGTAACTTTTTAGAGGGGGGTTCGGTTGGGGTTGCCCATAAAATTTTCGCCAAATGTCGTTTGATACGTTCACGCTTATCACACACACACACATGTACACACTTCAACATTATTACGACTTCATAATGTGAATGTATGTGTGAGTGCGTGTGCGTGTGTGAGTGTGTGTGTGTAATGTAAACGTAACGCACATGTTAAAAGGGCCACGCACAGACACGCAAAACCACTCAACAAATATAAACATATCGAACACAACGAGACACGGCAACGCGAACAGCAACAACAACAACAATAACGACAACAACAATACGAGCAACAACAAAAACAGGAGGCTGTATGAAAGAATGACAGCTACAATAATAACCCCATCACGTATACGCAGCGTTGTGCGGCTGCCACACACGTGTTGTGCTCGCTTTTAGGGTCCTCGGGCCTTGGTCCTTGGTCCTGGGTCCTGGGTCCTGGGTACCTCAGCACTGAGTGCCGGAGTCCGCGACTCGCCTTTGATAAAATGACATTAAGAAGTCGTGACAATGCCACTAACTGAACCCCAAAAAGGAGACGCCACCGTTGCCGTTGCCATTGCCAAAAGACGTCAGCTTGAGCAACACTCGACTCCGCGTCGAGTCGACTCAACAACAACAACAACACCAACAACGACAACAGCAACGGCAACAAACCGCATCGACGCACACTGATTCGCAATTTCTTTGAAAATTAATGAAAATATGAGATGAGCTCAAGTTTTGCCAGCTTAAGCAAGGCACGTTTCGTGTTTAGGACAATGTGATTTAAACTTTTTGAGACTTTTGACAAATTTTGTGAGACGCGGAATAGTTGAAGTCGATTTTTTATATCTATGTAGTTTGGCTTTGGGATATATTGAAGTAGGTTAGTTTGTAATCTAATAAGGGATTCTGGTATTTTTAGAAATACGCATATTACAATAGAGCAAATATTTATAAGATGAAGATAAATCAACATTTCTGCAGTAAACGAAAAGACTCTGATTTATTTAATATTTTTTATGTATCAACTATATTGGTAACATTGATTAGAAACAAGAACAAATAAAGCAATGCATGTTCACATCTTATTGTAAATATTTATTGTAATGAAGTATATGCAACTTGTACCCTTTTTATGGCGTGTCCCATTTGCTTAAGCTGGCACCACTGTGCAGCGTGTCCGCTTGGCATTTTGGGCCAGGTCTTCAGCTCCATTGGCTGTGTCGTTTCAGTCACTCACTCGTCCGGGTCTATCTGCATGGTAATGTCCTTTGAGATACGACAAAGCGGCGATTCCACTTCAAATAAACTTGGCCAGGCTGCGACTCACAAACACACACACACAGAGAACACCCCTACCATTACGGGTAAACTGCCCCCTGCCAGACATGTCGCATTGTACAGTTGTGTCAACAAAGTGAACGTGCCAATGTGCACATTATATGGAGTTTTCCATGTCTCTTCCGTTGCGGGGGTGTGGGGTTGTTGGCATGGTGTGTGCGCCAAATTAAATAGAATTTGTATGGCAGCAAGCCACACCGAAAAATGTTGTGGTCGCCAGTTGTTTTCCTTGATGTTGTTGTTGTTGTTGTTGTTACTGGTGTTGGTGTTGGGGCCAGCATTAAATTGAATTTGTCTAATGACAAGTTGTTGCTTTTTTGGGGAAACGGTGTCATTCTAATGGGCCGAGTACTGAGCGCAATAACTGTTTGCCTAACGTTCGGCAGTTAAAAGTAACTACTATAAGCTACAGGTACCCCCCAGAGGACAAACCTGTGGGACAACACCCGTATAGCTATCAGCAACAGCAGCAGCAGGAACAGTAGCAACAGCAACAGTAAAAACAGTTTTGTGGTTTACCAACATATTCAGTTAGAAGTCCAAACCGAAAAAAGAAATGAAAAACCAATGCTAAAACTCATGTTGCAACATTCAATGGCGTTTTAATTGTGGTCAAGTTTGAAACATTTACGTGCACATCTATACAGTATTTGTGAGGATATTGCAAGGAAATTGCCACTGACAAAGGAAATAAACATTTGCTTTGCGATTGCGGTTGGCCTTCTGCCTATGATTCAAAAGTGGGAATTCCAATTGTTAAGTCATTAAAATGCTCAAATCGATGAGTTTTAGCAATGGAAGCATATTTTTAATATACTGACTGTATTTGTTTGTCATAAAATATGCTGCATTTACTCAATTTATATACAATTTAGAAAACTGTTTGTTAAAGTTGTGTAGTGGACAATGTCCATGGAAAGAAACATTGAAGAAAATGTAGAGCATTTTTATATGATGTGGACAAATCTTAGTTTATTAAATAATTATTGTATTCACATTTGAGAATGAGAAATTAAATTGATAATTTAAATAAAGAGAGATAGGCAAATCTATATACCTCCAAGTACGTTCTGAGGTTTCCCAGACAAATTATGGTATTGAAATGAGCAATGTTTTTTTGATAAAAGTATTCAACGCTTGTTTGGCTTTACTTTTTATACTATTTATTATGCTAATATCCCCTACCTTAAGTTATGCTTGATATAAAGTGCATTTGTTTTTGTATATAGAGGTGTTTCAAGTAAAAACATATTCCCTTTTGAATGTAGCCTCAATATCAATTGTTTTTGCCACTCAGCTCAGCCGACCCATTCTTCTTTGTACTGTTTAGTTTTACGGCATTTGGACGCGTTCCAACAGCAACTGTCAAAACAAAGTATGAAATTTGAGCTGATTTAAGTGAAATTGTGTGCGCCCAAACACCCGGCTACCTTTTACCTACCAGCTCCTCCTCCCCCACCTTAGAACCTATTACGTCTCTGGCCGCGCTGCAGAACAAAGAAAACTCATAACGTATGTTTGGTTAGTTGAGATTTTCTGACACAGATAGCAGCCCGTGGCTCGACCAAAAACTGGACAGTCAACTGGCCCGCAACGATGAGGACAATGCCGTTGACCAGCAGGAGGAGGAGCAGGAGCCGGAGCAGGAGGAGGAACAAGAGCAGAAACAGAAAAAGAAGCAGGAGCTGAAGCAGAGGCAGAGGTAGAAGCAGTAGAAGAGGCAGGACACGGCATGCCGACGCTTGCACAGATATTCATAGCCATGGCTCTGGCTACAGCAGTTGACCAGCACACACACACACACACCATGCCATGCCATGCCATGCCAGGGCAGGGCAGGGCCCTGCATTGGTGTGTGCCTGGGCTTCGAAAATTGTATGAATACGAAAGTGATGAAAAGTCGACGATAACGTGCCAAGGTCGTTTCCGGCCGCGTGCATATGAACCGTACAGCCGGAGCGCCCTTCCGCTGCCAGGACTTCAAACACAATGCATTGCGGTTACGTTGGGTATAAGCAACCCCCTCCCAACCAATCCGACAACCCCCTGCCAAGGCGGTGGTTAAGTCTTTAAGTAAAACCCAATTTTGTGGCCAGCCCAAACAAAAAGTAGCTGTTAACGGACGTAAGTCAGTAATTTCAATTTTGCTGTTACCCAATACTAAACGGTGTGTGTGGTGTATTTACACTGAGAGTGTGAGTGAGAGAGAGAGAGCCCCCTCCACTGCCCTACTCCCTCGCAAGAACTCTGCAGCTTTTATTAAGTTGCACGTAATGAGCCTACTACAAATGTATATATAAACCAACTGAGGCAGCACTTGAAATCAGCTAATCAGAGCTGGCAGGCATGCCATGAAATTCAAAACGCCTTTCAAGAACACACAATAAAAGAGAAGTTTCTTTAAGAACCTGTGCGAGATAGATAGATAGATGAGAGAGCATATTTAATTACCGCACACACAAAAAACGTCAAAATTAATTATGACAGCTGTCAGTTGAGAAGTGAGTGTGCCGAAGCTCAACTGACAGAATAAAAATGTGAGCAGCAAAGACGAGACTGACCGAGACTTGACTGAGTATAAATGAATGAATGAATGAGTGAGTGAGTGAGTGAGTGAGTGAATGCATGCATGATAATCATGAAATAGGTCAAGCATACCAAAAGTGACAACACAGAGACGGTCATCATCTTCTACCGCTCGGTTCTTGTATTCTGTACTCTGGATTCTATATTCTGTTTTATGCCATTTGGTTATGCTCTGTTATGTATTGCCGGGGGGCAGGTGCCACAACACGGTGTGTGTTGCATTACGGTAGATCAAACTGTGTCAAAACTCAAATTGAACCGGTTTCCCACAAGTTTAACGTCAGTTCTGCCACTGCAGCTAAACTAATGATCTTTTGGTTCATTAAATTATTAACTAAAACTAATTTAACTCTCTGTTTAATGTATTTCAGAACTGGAAAATGATTGCGCTTTGGAATGTTCTCAGTTGCGGTAAATCTTGCTGCTCAGTTTCATTATTTTGAATGGAAGACGTAAATATTATATTTTAAGGCAGTATTAAACACATTGTTATTAAAGCTTGGCTTAAGTTTGCTGTTGCAGCAGTTTTAGCTAGCAAGAAAATTGAAATTTAATATCCATTTGGAATATATACTTATCAAGTTATACATAATAAATCTACTATAATCGTTTCTGTTGCATTTGTTTGCCATTTGTTGGACAACGTTCAAATGAAAACTGTTAAGGAACTCTGTCTGGCAAGCCATATGCCCAACGATATGAATTTAATATATATATTTTTCTTTTTTCAAGTCGAATATAATATTACAAAATTTGTTTTTGAGGCCATAATTGCCTGTGCCAGCTGACTGAGTGACAGGTGTGTCAAATCCTGAATGATAAGTGAAAACTAGTGTGGAGTACATCACACATTCCTATTTCTATCGATATACAACTATAAATATTCAACCTTTGCAATGACTCAGCATTGTCTACACGTGCCTCAAAAAGGTGTTGCTTATCCGCATGATCTCAAGTATCCTATTCTAACTGTCTGTATGTCTGTCCGTCTGTCTGTCTGTCTGTCTGTCTGTCTGTTAAGCATATACTAAGCGCATGCATATATTTATATATATTATCATCACCCTTAACAACTATCTACTCTCCGCTCAGTCTTTTCGCTGGCTCGTCTGTCATTCATAACGCATTTACTGCTTGATTATGCGCCATTCTATAGACGCAATTGTCATGCATAATTTCAAAGAGTGTTTGGGGGTGGTGGTATTCTATTTTCAAGCTGATAAGCAAAATGGCTCCATGTTGGCGGTCCAAAATGGCAATTAATGCGCCAACTCGATTGCAATTGTGTGATTGTGTGTGTGTGTGTGTGTGTGTGTGTATGTGTGTGCGTGTGCGAGAGTGTGTGGATTGTGGAGTTCGTCTGGGGCTAGTTTTGATATAAACATACACGCTGAGAAAAACACTGTTTAAAATGCTGTGTTTTTATAAACATGTGTTGGCCTTCATTTTTGTGTTAATATAATAATTAATAATATTTCTAACTCGACAGAATACGTTACCCAATTTGTTCCAAAACAATCCGCAATATATTAATTTTGGGATGGCAGAAAAACGTACTCGTATATAAAAGATACATTTTTAATAGTCTTGGATTCTGCAGCTTGATTCGAATTAAGTTGCTACTTGAGCTGTGACTTTTTTCCTGAGTGTACTCAAACAAATATGACAGAGACAAGACAGATGTGTTGGTCGGGGCGGTTCGGGGTCGGGGGTATTATAAAGTACTTGGAATGGACGCTTCCATAAACGAAATTAAGTCATTATTTTAATACGCGGCGTCACTAGCCGACGGGACGACGACGCAGCGCCTTGTTTGATATATGGGCGATGTTTTGTGTATGCATAATTTCGTTATAATAAACGCACCACCGAAACCCCTGGACCCAACAAAACGGACGGACAAGTCGATGGACTGACGGACTGGACGGACGAACATAATCGTAAGTGCGGCCTGTTCGCACGGCTGACCCGTCGATTATAAATGGACGTTTGTTTAAGTACGCGAAACGTCAGCGAAGCGTGTGGGCTACATATATATATATATGTATATATATATGTATAATAATATGTATAAGAGGTTGGCGGGGTTAGTCGGGGCGCCCGCCACGCCCACCAGCTGCGATGCGGGTGACGCCTTCATTTTGAGACGAGAGTCGACTTCCGTTTGCGACCCAATTGGGCATTTGCATTTGTCGCCGGCTTAAGCGCGCTCTACTTCTGGTTGTTGTAGTGGCGCTCTCTCACTCGCACTCATTAGTGAGCGGGCACTCTCTCCCTCTCTCTGTCTTTCCTACACCCACGTCGTTTTGTGTGTAGTTATGATAAGAAAAGGTTTTACTTATGCTCAGTTCCCTCTACATGCCGCCTCCCTCTGGACTACCTACAACCGATGATGCCGTCTACCTTTTGGCAGCCTATTATTTTTGTTGAGCTACCGTTAATGCTGTTGTATTTGTTATTGTTGCTGTTGCTTTTGTTGTTGTTGTAATGATAAACTACCTTTTTGGCTGCTGCTGCTGCTGTTGTTGTTGTTGTTGTTTTTATGGTGGCTGCTGTTGTTTTTGTTTGAATTTGACATGGTAATTAACCCGCGACGCTCAACTTTGCCCAACCAATTGGCTCTGCTACTTGTCTATCAGTGTGTGTGAGTGTGTGTGTGTGTGTATTGCTGTGTGTGTGAGCCAATATTTTGCTATACTTGCGTGTGTATTTGTATAAGTATGGCCATGTGCGCTTCCTTAAATTAATCAACAAACGCCGCTCAATTTTCAATTAATTCTGGCCATGTGACAATAAAATATTTGGCCTGCCAAATGATTTAAATAATTTGCTTAGCTTCAACCAAATTGGGAGCACAAAAAGAGCAGAAATTAATTTAATAGAGTTGCCTGCATTTCAAATGCTCTATTCATATTTAATAGTTGTAAAACTTGAGTTAATCTACTTAGCAATAAGACTAAAAAAGCTTAATCATAATAATAATATTTATAATATTTTTATCATGACCAATTCACTTCTGTACCTTTGATTATTTAAGATAAGTATTTTTATCAGGCTTCTACATAAAAAAAATCATAAAAATATAAGAATTCTAATACATATGTAGTTAATTAAGCTACCCAATGAAAACAGCAGCTTCTTTCTATATCCAACGATTTTCAGATTGTTGAGCAATTAATCTCGATACGAGGGTTCCAAGAACATAAAGCATAATTTAATAAATTTGGGATCCGAATAAGTATCAAAATCCAAATCGAACAATAAATTCGCAGCGTGGGCAGTTTTGATATCCACTTGTGATATTTAAATCGCCGGCAACACAAATTGTTGATTTTATTAATTGGATTTGTTGCCGAACCGAGTTTCTAAGAGCTATGGGCTCAGTTGAGTTTTCGAGTTATTTTGTTTTTATATTTTTTTGGAAAGTGTTAGATTGTTTGTTATTGGGCTTGTATTACAATTTTGATTAATGCGCCAATGGGCAAATATCGATGGGGCCCCTTGACCCCAGTTCGACAATATACTTGTCGCAGTTGTGTTTTTGTTTTTGTTGGTTTGTTGTTGTCACACCGCTTGCTAAACAAATAAAATGTAAAATTCTTTACACCACGGGTGGTAACAATTTCGACGTCTCTGCCCCAAAACACTTTTAACTTATGCATGCGCATCTTGTCCAGCCCATTGGAGCCTCGGTTTCTGGTGGCGCCTTCTGCACAGTGGGCTTGGTTTTTCTTTTTATTGAGGTGTCATAAGCACGGCCCGAAAACAACTCTGTTGAAAAATTGATTTCAAATTGAAATTGAGTTTGTAGCTCAGCTCTTTCTAACTCAGCGAGTTTTCTTTTATTGTGCATCATCCAAGCCATTTGCTCAGGCGCCGGAATCGTAATAAAAATCATAAAAACACAACAAACATTTTGAATTAGATGCGCCGGGAAATGGAACCGTTTTAATTGGTCTAAAAGCGGAATGGATGGTTGGTCGGATGAGATAGAAGAAGTCGAAGTCGAAGCTGAAGTCGAAGTAGAAAACCAGACGACAGCAATTATCAATTGTGTGTGCCACAATAAATTCCTGCATATAATTGATGAGGATTTCTATTAGATAATTTACGATGATATGCCACGCTGATTTTTAGTGTGGGCTTCTACAGTTTTTAGTATGATTACACATACATCTATTCTTTCGATATATATAAATATATATATATATTTATACGAGTATATATGTATAACTGGCCACAATGTAACTGGGTGGTTTACGATGATCAGAATATCAATATGATATTTGAGTGCCTCAGTTTGTTGTTGCTGTTGCTGGGACATTTTTAATATCAGCCCATAAATAGCTTAAGGCAGTATCTTTATGGATTATGTTGAGTTGGTTGACGAGCAGATAACATTTCAGTCGGGCCAGTTAACGTTGCTTTAAGTGCTTTACGCATAACTTATTGTTAGTATATAAATTAATTTCCGTACTAAGAAATATATAGTTAAAATGATTCAATAAACAAAACACCTACTTCACTTTCATCTTTACTTTATTTGGGCCTCATATTAACTTCATTATTCATGTTTGCCAACTCTTTTGCTCCAAGCCTCAATTATCTAACCTCCCAATTTGAAAGCTGTGCTTAGCTCGTACTGGAAACGATTTCTTCTTTGTGCTCACATAAATTAATAACAAATTTAAAACAAATATCTATCTGTTCGAGTCCGCACGACCCATCATTAATCACGGCCCAAAAGATATTTGCCTGTCTTGTGTCATTTTCAAGTTTCTACCCCCTCCTCTCTCCCTTTCCCTGTGTCTGTGTCTCTCATAAACTATCTTTACCTTATCTGTTCATAATTATTTAGCTTTTTTTCCTAACATTTTTTTCTTTGGTTCGGCTTTGGTTCGTTTTAATTATTTGGCTCAGGCTGTAGTCGCAGCATACATTTTGTATAAGCGTCTTTCTGGTTGTGGCTTTTTGGCACGCGATATTTTGTTGTTTTAACTGTAATATCGTTTTGTATTTCGTTTTTTTGTGTTTTTTTTTTGGCTTTTTGGATTTTCCTTTTTTCGGTTTCCATAAATGTCAAGCCCTTTGCCTAGATATTGGGTCAATATGTCAGCGTTTGCATGTTTCGTGTGGCCTCACAGACATGCATTAATTATGTAGATAGCAGCGGCTCCGACTCCGACTCTGTGTCTAACTCCGAGTCTGACTATAACTTCAACTACAACTGCGACGCAGACTGCATTAGTGCCCAAAAAACTCAAGCTAGAATGCTCTAGTCGTGAGAGCTCGACTTGGACATACCCCAAAAACAGCTGTTAAACACTTAGTTGGTCTGTTGATTTTAGTTTGTTCTAGATGAAAATTGGCTTTGGTTAACAAAATCTGTGCTTCTTACCCAATCTTCAAACGGCTATATGCTTGCAATATCCTTGGGGTCTAGATATTAATATGCAATATTGAGAACATTACGGTGGCTACTCTGTGATTACTTCAATAATCTTATTATACTCTCTAGATAATTTACTTATTTATACTTATTTTACTTATACGATTATATTATTCCCTACTTGACTTTTTCAGAATTAAGTAATTTTCCCAAACTAGAAACATATTTTTCTGATTACTTATTATACCCCAGTCACTGTTCGCTGTGTGATATAACCACAAGGCAAAGTCAGCAGTTGCAGCAGGAGTAAAAGATACAACACCCCTCCCTTACCCCTCCTACACTCACATGAACCGCATCTGGGGCTCCATATACTGAGCATAATGTGTGTTAGATAAAGTTGAATGTGTCAGATATTTGTTTGTTGCACGGCGGCACGTCAGATTCGAAAGTTCACCCACTCCCCCGGTTGATCAGCACCCTCTGCTCTGGCCAAGGCAGGCAACAACTGTTGGCAGTCAGTTTTGGGTGTAATCAAGATGCATTAAATGCCAGCTAAATGCAGTTGCACTTACCGCAAGCTATGCCGCATGCAGCATTCATAAAAAAAAACTGCCGTTGTTTCCACATTTGTTGAGCAAATAAATTATAAATTTATCTGTCTCGCTTATTGATTGTTCAACTTAAATCGAAAATTTATTTGACTGCAACGTCGTGTTTTATGCAAATCTGCTCTTTTTTCTGAGCTGAATTATGTTTTCATCTTGTAGGCTCAACGTTGATTAAGATTTTTCTCTTTTTTCCCGTCTTTAGACTTCGAAAATTTATGCAGGTCGTGTATGTGTTTGTTGGTTGTCATTGTTGCTGTTGCTGTTTGTTTTGATAAAATATAAAAAGTGAAAATTAGTTTCATGTTTTTCACTTTCGAAATCTCAATTTCTATTCATTGCTTTTTCTTTTCTTTAAACAAAAGTGTCTAAAATGATAATTTGAATGTAGATGGTGAGTATAGATGTGAATAAACATAATTCAACTTTATTGTTGTGTGAATCTTACCGAAAGCTGATCAATTAAGTGGTGAAAAAGTTGTCCGTTGGCTTTGTTTAGATTTGTGTATAATAGCATGATAAATGTTTGTAGTCTTAATGAATAAAAATAGTTGAGATTATTAAATAATTTATGGAGCACTTAAAACAGACAAATGCTTGTTCTGCCCGAGAAAAGTTTATTGCCTTAGTTCGTTATACATTTTATGACATTTTAATACGCTGTACAATGTTATTATTACTTGGTTCGTATTAGTAGCTGGCTTAGCCTGTGGCCAGAAAAATGTTAATGCTTATTTAATGAAGGCCAAAGTAAATGCATTTATTTAATTAATTTTCAATCTTTTATTGAACATTTTTAATAAGACTTTGACAATAAGTTGACAGACAGTTTGACAGGCGGAAGTTGGAAAATTTGTTTTGACATTATTTGATTTCTTGGCCACAAAACATATATATTTTTTTGGTTGCCAACATTCAAACATGTAGCATGCAAAATGTGACTCATGCAACACCCACACAATTAAAACCACAACAACCACAATAAGAATGAAAGAACCGAAGAAAGAAACAAATAACAAACATTCGACAGTTGTAGAAGTAATTAAGCAAATCAAAGCCAAATCAAAGTGCATGGCAATTGTCGCAGATTGGGGCTTAGTTGGAGTGAGGGGCTGCGATTGTCATTAATTTGTAGCGCATTTAAAGCTGTTGGATGGTTTTTATGGTGGTTTACAGAAGGAAGCAGAGCAGAGCAGAGCGCATTAAGCCACCAGCTCAAGCCCCAGCCCACATAAGACTCACTGGCAGCAGAGCGAGGCAACGCAATGGCAAAACAAATGAAAGCCAGCAGCAGCAGCAGCAGCAGCAGCAAAGTCAAAACGATTATCTTAATTTAATTGTCTTTTATTTATGTCAGCCCTGGCATTTATTTTGCCAAATGGATTTACTGTTGTATCAGCAGCACAAGCTCCTGCATATTTATGGCGTCTCCACATACACTGTGTGTGTATGTGTGTGTGTGTGTGTAGGTTTCATTTAGAGCCGCTTTCTTCCGGCTGTCTGAAGTTGCAGGCTCGTAAATAAGCTCCATACGATAAACTGGCATTAGAAATTGACAAATTCAACTAAGCAAAGCCGCCACACATATTGCCCTTATCCTTATGTAATAACAGCCTCTTCGCCTATCTAATCTCAACACCCCCTTCTCTGTACGCTGTTTATGTAAATTTTATCGGCTATTCGCGTATTGTATTTCAATGCGCCTTCCTCTTCGCCAATAATCATAAAAACTAATTAATGTGCGTCATCGTTCGGTTTAGTTACAAGTGCGTTGCACAAAACTTTTTGGCGCGTATAATTAACGTTCCAAGTTTTGGTATCAGACACTCCCCCCGCCTTTCCACGCACCCCCTCTGTCACTCTCTCACTCTCTGTTTATTTGTGGCAACTTGATATGCGTCCGGGCCACGGGCCGTTGACAGTCGTTTGTTTTTGCTTATTTTGCGCTCGATTAGCAGATAGCAGTGAAATTAGTAAATGAAGCTGCAATCTGAAAGGCCATTTATTTTTTCTCAGCTTTTTTCCTTTGTTTTCGTCGTTGTGTTTCGTTTTTTTTTTTTTGACAAAAATAACAAGTTGAGCGAGAAACTTTGGTGCTTGTGTTCTGCTTATGGCCATAATCAAATTGAACAACATATTTTAGTTGGCAGTAGTCGGATTACGAATGGCAAGTATCATGACTCATTCGAGGAATTTGTTTGGTTTTATTAAAAGGATGGGAATTATTCATTTATTATTATTATTATCGGATCACATCATATCATGATAGGCCTAAGAGCTGTCCTCGGAAAATGTTTTATCCCTGATACTCGCTCAGACCTTCGACAGACTTAACTTTGTCAAAGCTGAGTCAAAACCAGAGCGAAATCTGAAATATTTGGCCACTAAATTAATACTGCTTTTAATATAGATTTTCGGATACCTAATCCCTTTTAATACGCTTTCACCTTTAGAATAATAATAGATTCAAATTTGGAAACACGATTTTCACTCGATATTTATTTAATAGCTATACCACAAAATATGGCTTGAGGGGATAAGTTGAAGCCTTCCATTTGTACAACTTTCTCAAACTGAACTGATTTTGATTAGCCAGGGTTTTATGTTCTTAGTTTTATGTTATGTGGCTTCTAAACTTGTAGTTAATTTAAATTTGGGTTCGCCTTACATATTTATGTCCAATTAAATATTAAAGTTTTTTCTTGAGAGAACTAAAAAGCTTTTGGGGTCGGCTTCGCATGAAATTTGGTTGACCTAACGACTTGTGTCGCAAAACGTTTGATTTTCCAGTTGCTTTGAGTTGATGCCAATTAAAAAAGACGTCACAGGACATTGGGCTGGAGCACGAAGGAAAGTGCTGCTTAGCCTGCCAGAAAGAGGAGAGCCAAGGATAATAATATATCAGCGGTCCCGGACCGGACATGACAGTTTTTCCCGTTTATTGGGGATTTTAATTTGAGGCCAACATGACAAAAACATCGATAACAATTTTCGGACATCTTTCAGCTGGCAGCTTCCCAGTTGCCGCTTGCCCATTTCAAGAAGAATACGCGCAGAGCAAAAGGAAATTTTGGCGCGTGTTTGGATGGCCTGTCGTATAATATTTTTCTTCGTTTTTTTTTTTTTTGGCTTATTTTTTGCTTGGACTCCGCTGCTGGAAGTCGACATGTCAAAAAGAGAAAAATGTTTGACAAATAAACAGTTGCGAGGTCCCAAATTGCCTGCAGTTATTGTTTTGCCTGTTTCGGCTGCTGAACCTTCGTTTATGATGTCTTTGGGCGCTTTTGACCTTTTTTTTCTTCACTTGCGTTGTCATAAACTTGTAGACATATATATACATATATACACATATATATTTATTTATAAATGTATATATGCGAGCATGCTTTTTTTTTGTTATCTCATAATTTTCTTCACATTGCTGACTACCTGTCGAATGCTGTTTTTTTTTTCTTTCTGGCCGTTTGTGAAAAATAAAAGTGAGCAGAAGTCGCTGGCAGGCAGGTTGAGTTCGCAACCGCCATCAGCATTAACATTTACCATTTACAATTTGAACCATCGTCAAACTCTGCTCAACTTGAGTGCTCGACGGGGGGTCGAGTTTTGGGTCAGCTCGTTGCTGCTGTCTTTGACTTATCTTGGGTCCACATCGGTTAAGGTGCTAATGTGACAGCCACTTTTACTGAGACATATTCACTTGACCCGCTGGACACAACTCGGCTCAATTCAGATCAGCTCAGCTCAACTCATCTCACGATTCGGTTCATTAAGCCAGACACACTTGGCAATCATATTTCATAATTCATCTTCAGTTTTGCCAGCAAAAGTCATTTATTTAACACACAGCACACAGCTCGTCACTTGGGGCGCCCAAAGCCTCTCTTTCTGCTCTACCAATAATGATAGATCGAACTTGTTGAGACGTATTGTGAAATATGTATATCAACCAAATGACGTAAATATTTACAAATCAAATATTAATTCATTTGATCGAACCAGGTAACCACAATCAATATGACCTTCATGTTTTAAGCTCGGATGTTTGTGGGCTGCTTTATAGAGTTGTACCTAGAATTTGGTCAATTTTTCCTTTCACCACGACTGATGATGATAATTTGATTTGGTGAGGTTGTATAATATGTAGCAAGCAGCTCTTTATTATTTATTTATTTGTTTATTTCTAATTTTTTGAATTCTTTGCTCAAATATTAAATTTTGATTTGATTTGGGTGCTGTTCATATTCAGAGAGCTGCATATAATCAAATTACAAAATAATCACCTGTAGGGCCTGAAATTGGCTTAAAAATAACTGGCTTCCACACTTAGGCAGCGGCATTAAGCGGCCTTTCAACTCGTCTCGCCAGTTTATTTGCCATACAATTCTACGGCTCTGGCATATACCCCATATATGTATATGCATACATATGTAACTATAGAGCAGTCATCTTCCTTCTACAATCAACCTGCCCCTTCCGCTCAGAAGGAAGGAAGGACAACTGGCTGGGTTTTTGGTGTTTTTGAACTCTTAATGCCGCAACGCTTTCTGTTGAGAATTTAGCTCATGGCTATAATTACTATATGGCTGCCCTCTTTGCGGCGTCTGCAACATTTATAAGTTTATCGTCTGATTGCCAACCATTCAAACTGGTGCCCCCCCTTAAAGTACCTCGGCTCCTGCCGCCAATTTCTAAACCTTGCAACTGGCGGGGCTGCTGTGGCAGTGGGTTTGAAAAAAGGGTCCAGATTTGACTTTCGACTGTGTTTGTCTTCGGCTGTGTCTGGCAAACTTTGCGTGTCCTTTGTACATTTAACGTATATTTTAAAGGCAACACGCAGAAGCAACTCGGCTTTTAGCATCAATTTCCAAAATACGCCCCTCCTTCAAATTAACTAAATTGTTGCAAAATTCTTTATTGCTGTTGCTGAAATTATGAAATGATTATAGTAAATGCTGTGTGCCTAAATGTTTTCTAAGCGAAGTCAATAAACTTGGCCAGTTTATTTAAACCACATTAATGAATGTGAATTGCTCTCTCTCTCTCTCTCTCTCTCTGTCTCTCTCTTTCATACTCTTTCTCTCTCTTCTCTGCTCTTCTCTCTTATTAATTTGCGGATAATTACACATAATTTGCCTTACACACATTTTAATGAAAAAAGAAGAGAAATGAGAAAAAAAAAAGTTGAAAGCACTGGCATTATTTATGCATATGTCTCTCTTGGCCAAGCTTTACACTCTCGCCTCCCCCACTTCTGACCATCACCTACGCTCTATTTCACTCTAAAATTATGCATTACAAAAATGGTTAAGTCCTTGCGGAAGCTGGCCATAACACCTACAAACAGACAGCCAGGCACCCAGACATGACTTGAGGCCATATTCATATGCATGTTACGGCTTGAGCGTGTATTCCTGTGCATGTGTGTGTGTTTGTGTGCAGGTGTGTGTGTGTGTGTGTGTCTGATAGTAATGATAAAGAAAAAGTTGCCAGACATTGGACTGGCTGGCTTGCTGTGGAAGGGTTGTCTTCCCCACAAAATACGTGTTTATATGCGTGAATTTTTCGCTCAAAAAGGACTCAGGTAATTACCATGTTTGGCCAACGGGTTTTTCGCAGGGGTTTTGCTTTTGTCAAGGGTTGGGCGATTTTGGTATTTTGTTCCGCATCTGTTTTGTGTGTTGCTGTTTGGGGCTTGTCTGGTTGGGGTACTTTTATGCATAAATTTTCGTTGAACGAGGCGCGTGCCAAATCAGTGTTTACACTTTTATTTGTTTTTTTTTTCAGGGGGAGGGCGTTAGGCGCCCCAATGGAGTTTTTGGGGTTTGCAATGCGGTCATAACTAACCGACAAAGAGTTTTGGTTGAGACATCCCTTGTGCAGGGGTTGCAACGTTGAGTTATGTCTGAATTAGAGCTGGATCTGCCACGCAGGGCTGCAAAAGGGCTTAAGATTTTTCAATTAGAAGTGATCAGTTGAAGTCTCCCTAATTAAATTCATATTGAATATGAAGTTGAAGGACTATAGGAAGTATACAGATATAATAGAAACTTGATTCTTTCCAAGTCACATTGTACTTCATTTAAAGTAAACCCCTTTGGCAAAAATGCGTTGTCCTGCAACAGTGATTTACATAATTAAGTCTTGAAGAGATTGTAAACTGTTAGTAAATAAGATATTAGATTCTTTACAAGTCGCATTTAACTAAAATCAAAGTAAAAATGTGCTGACTTCAACGTTGGCTTTTAAATGTAGAAGATGTCAAGAATTGCTTAAAAATGGCAGATAGAAAGCAAACAAATTTGTTTCTTTACAAGTCATATTTCACTATAATCAAAGTAAGCCCCTTTGGCTATAATGTGTTGCGCTGCAACCCTGGTTCACATAAATTGCTGTACCGTTTACAAATTAAACATAATTTGGGTGTAACTTTATACTAGAAAAGGGTGCAAATGCCACCATGCAAATTCGAATGCTATCTCCATTTTTTTCTTTTTCTGCTTTGGATGCCGCCCCTGACCTGTGGTACCACCCCTCCGCCCCTCGTCCCAACCCATGTCCTGGTTAGTGTTGGCCTGGCCGTAATCGAAAAGAAAACCCACCCCGCTGGCTGAAAATGGGCTTGGTTGCAATAATTTGTGGGCTTTGGTTGCCTTGAGGGCGTCTTATTTATAGCAGGGCTTAAATATCAATGCAAGTTTTATGTGCCACTCCAAGAGGCAGCCCTTTACCTGCTAAAGGCGTAGGGCTTGAGAAGGCCGCGGGGAGGCAGAGGGTTAGTGGGGGTTGCTGACGCTGTTACGCACTTATTGATATTGATACAAGTTGGCGTTTTACTTCCGGCCTTTTTATTTCCACCTGTGCCTCTCTGTCTCTGTCTCTGTCTCTGTCTGTGTCTATGTCTCCTGACATCGAGATTCGGTTTGGTTTGCGGCCGACTTTGGCTTTTGCTTTAGTATACATGCAATGTATCTTCGATGGGGGCATTTTTGTGGTTATAATCGGATTTTATTGCAAATTAACGAGCCCAGTTGCTGCTTCAACCCCCGCCTTGTTGTTGTCTTTGCCCTGGTTATTTATACGATTTTTATTACCATTGTCGTTGAAATCGTCGTCGTCGTCGTCGTTGTTGTCTGTGCGGGTTGTTAGGCAGGTGCTCACTGTACCTCCTTTAGCGCCACTACATTATCCCCTTTTGCACAAAAGTTACTCTGCTACTTTTGGACCCCTTCCACCATTTTTATTTGATCCTTCCCCTGCCACAACGCTCATTTATTGTTATGCGTATTTGTTCTATATTAATTTGTTGCTACTGCGGCAAGAAGCTGGCTCCTTTTAGTGGGCCCTCAATATTCATTAGTACTTTGATTTGTTATGGTTTCACTTCACTTCTTGGCTCTTGCTCAGCGAGCGGCCTTTCTCTGTCTTGGCTTTGATATCAGCTCTTGTGTTGTTTTTATTAGCACAAATATTTTGATTACCGCTCAAGACTCAAGGCATTCACTGGGTTTATTACGTTATATTGGGATGGGGTGAAGTAGAGGGGGTTGCTTTTACAACCTACAACATGTTGAACTAGTTTATCTGCAGCTGTGGTAGACAAGATATTTCTCATGCAGTTTCTTACAAAATTTATTTATATATATATTTTTATTGATTTACTCTAGCACACCAAATGGGCATTGCTTGTTTTTCTGCAAGTTTTGTAAAGCCGGAAAATGTTGATGTAAATTCAAAGAGTCGTTAATAAGCAGTAATAATAAAAAATGTCTAGTTTTTATTTGAACGATTTTTTATTAATTGAAAGTTTTCATTTTATAGTTTTTGAAGTTTCTGAAAAACCTTCCTTGCACTGAGTTATGATTATTTGAAAAACTTCATTTTATAACTTCAAGTTTGTTGAGTTGTTGGTTAAAAAAAAAATATTGTGAAGTTCCATTTAATTTTTAAAGTGTCCTTTAAAAATCGTTCTTAAATGTGAAATACTTTTTAAATCGTTAATTAAAATATATACTCGTATTTGGTGAAAAGGTATTTCACGTTCGTTTTTTTTCTTTTGGGCTTTTTGTTTGTCTGTCATATGGCGTTATTGCTGGCACAAATACATGTATTTTTTTGTGTTGTTGGGTGTTGGTTATGTTTGCCGTCCGTTGATTTTTTTTATTTAATTACCGCACCAAATTTCCGACACTTTAAATGATGGCGGCACTAAAATAATTGCAAGTGCTGAAAACATTAAGAAACCGGCTCGAAACGGGAGCTGCTGCTGCTGCTGATGTTGGCTGTTGTTGTTGTTGCACCAAGCTTTGAGCTTGAAGCGCGACTTTCAGTTTCGTTTTTGCTGCTGCTGTTGCTGTCGCTCCTGTTGCCAATTGTAATTGAATTTTGTGTTTGTCGGCAAAGTGGCAAACAGGCCCGGGCCAACAGCAACAGCCAACAGAAACCAACAACAAAAAGGAAGCAATTTCAGGCTAAATTTAGTTTAAATGCCTACCCGTTCAGAGGCAGCTCCTGCTGCTCCTGACAGACTGTCGCCCGACGACGAGAACGACGATGACGACGACGACGACGTCGACTTGTTATATGGCGTAGTGTGGCATAGTTGGACGAACGGTTTACCTCTGGCATCGATTCCATGTGCTCTGCTCGCTTTTGGAGGCAAAAGTGTTGCCTGGTTGCCTGTTGGCTGTCTGGTTTGTTGGTTGTTGGTTGTTGGCTCAAATTATGCTTACTTTGGAATTCAATTAACTTGAATTTGTTGCACTGGCGCGACGTGATTTCATTTTTTCTTTTCTTTTCCATTTTTGCAATGCACTTTTCCAAAGCGTCAATCGAACGAGGAGCATTGCACTGCGCTAGCTGGTTGATTGTGTTTTATGGCAACTAATGAGTGTTAGTGCCATTCAGTTTATTCGATTTCATAGCTGAATTACAGCTGCCTAAATGGATTTGGACATCAGAATGTAGGCAACTTTATGGGAATAGGATTCCAAATTGCAACTGTAATTCTTTGTGTTCGGTAAATGTCAAAAAGCAACCACTCTGAGATCTTTTTGACTATACAATGAATTCACGAATGTCTGGGTATTTTTCCCACATGTGTATTTCAATCATCAGCAGATTCAGTTGACTGTATCATTATAAATTATTATTATATATATAGGCCCTGCTCTGCTTCAACAGAAAGTAACCTTTGACAGATTAAACTTTGATTTTACACAAGCTTCGCTGATGTATTTTAATCAAAATATAGCTGGGACTTAAACTACCATAAAATAGCTGTAAGTTCAACGGCCATAAATTTGAATCATCCCTTAACGATTTTTAAATACGCCATAACGCAATAAAATGAGCTTGTATTAATCTTAAATCAGTTGGAAAACGTTAAACTGAAAATCATTGAAAGTTAGACTTAAACGTTTATATGTTTAATACTAACATAACCATTTATTCTTTAACCAATTGAAATTGCATTGCTTTATACTTTGCTCCTCAAATGAATCTACACTTTATATTGCACTTTATGTAAAGATTAACATCAACCTTTGGATTTGTAGCCTTCCAAAAGCCCATACAATGGGTCATGCAATAAATTCATTCGAATTTAACTGTGAATGAGGGTTTAACAATTACCGGACTAATTTTTATGTATATTTATATATTTACGGAGGTTGCTGAAAGACCAACACAGGCAAACCAGGCAACCAGAACTAATATGATCTTCATGTTTTAAACTCTGAGGTTTATACTCGTACACTACTTTTTGAACGATCGTTTGCTAGAAATTTTATAGAGATTTACTTAGAGCATAGCCAAGCCATACATTCGCCACGGCTGATGATTAAAATTTGATTTGAAAAGGTTGAGTATCTATATTAGTAAGCAGAAGTGATAATAATGTCAAGCAGCTCTCTCCTTCGCTCTCTTTACATCATTTGTATGATCTTGACGAACTTGATTTGTTATTTTTAAACATTAAGCTTTGATTAGTTAAAATTTTATTCTATTGTATTTATATTGTCTTGTATGGAACTGAAGTGTTGTTCAAGGGATGTGTGTTGTTGATATACTTTTTACTTTTCTCGAAAATAGTATTACTTTTTGGTATATTTCATTTGGTCAACATATACACTCTGGTTTATCAGGCAGCTACTCTTTAATCTAAACTCAAGTAGCTGCTACATATGCCCGCCAGCCAAAGTAATTTGCAATTAAAGTCTGCAATCGATTTGTGGACTGCAGCTCTGAACTATTTTTGGGAGTAACTGCTCCACTGCTAACTGCTATCTCTTATGTCTAATCCGAGCATATGGTTGAATGGTTATGAACGAGAACCAAAACCGAACAGAACTCAAACTGAAAATGGAACTGCGAGTATGGGTTGTTGAGCTGGGCAAATGTTTGTTGTTGACGCTTAAGCTTAGAGCTCATTACAATTTTCAAGTACATTTGCGTTGATAGTTATACCGAGCATAGACTAAGAGACCCCCAGACCCAGCCCCAAACCCCGAGCCAGTGCAATGGTGTGAGTAAAATCCCGTCCCCATCGACCCTACAGCAGTTTGTTTGTCTCTCTCTCTCTCTCTGTGTTTCATGCATACAAACAAGCACTCGAAATATATACTATGCAAATATCATAGATACTAGACACCAAGTGGCGTTCCATCCGCAAAAACTCTCTCCACACTCTGAGTGGGTGGCTCCCCAATTTCGCATCCTGTCTGTCGCTGCTGCTGCAACGTTTTACTATTATGTAAATAGTCGGGTACTTTCATGTACTCCCCAGTTTTTGATGTTTGTATGGCAAATGTCTGTTGACCATTAAATTCACTTCACTTCATTTAAATCTGAAGCATCTTTGGCACTGGGCTCACTCTTCTCTCTTCTCGGATTTGCATGCGTCTCGCAGTTATAAAAAAAAAAAAAGAAAAAAAACTTTTTCAATAACACAAATACACTCAAAAGACTATCTAACAAAAGTGCCAACTGCAAATAATAGTTTCCTGCTCGGCTCTACTTATAGTGTGCAACATTTTTCAAAGTTTGCTTATTCTTCTGCCAGGATTGTTCGAAAATTTTCACGCTGACGTTGGCAATTTTCGTTGGTGTTGTTGTTTTTATGAATACTTGAGTGTTGCCACTTCGTAGGCGTTGCATAAGCATCTCTTGGCCTAAATCGAACCAAACTCTAAACACTTTTGGAAAACCGTGTAAAATAATAAAATGCTCAGTGTGAAATTAAACGTTTTTATATGTATATGCTCGTACATATATATTTTAAAACTAATAAAATAAAATAAATAAATTAAAAGTGTGAGAAAAGTAAGTTCTTTAAGACATCTAAATTTAAAAGCCGATTTCTTTGATGCCGTTCGAGATTTGATGCTGTGCAGTTTGCTAGAGTTGGATGGAGCTTTACCTAGTCTAAAATTCGATTGGTAATAATGGCGTCTAACACCTCTCTCTCTCTCTGTCTATACCACACTCACAATATTTCTCTCTCTCTCTCTCTCAATCCAATTGAAGGAAACGATCTTCATTTCACATTTTGAACAGTTAAATTTAAACTTTGCTTTACTTGCAAACTTACGGCAGGGCATCTTATGTTATTATTCACTGTGATGTATTTATACAAAAATGCAGCTGGGATTTCAATTCACTGGTTGAGTTTCTGGGCAGCTGGCCGCCAGTATGTGTAGGATGCATAAGGGACATGTGCAGCAGGGCTGGCAAATGTTACAAGACAGTTTCAGCTGCTGCTCGGTTCTCAATGCAGGGCACAAAAACCGCAAAACCAAATTGATTTTGTCTACTCAAGCTGGGATATGGGCCAGCAGTAGCAAGAGTAGAGTGCAGCGGTTGTGGAGGAAGGGCAAGGGAGTACTTTCATACATACTCGTACATATGTGTAGCAGTTCCGTCAGTTGGTGGAGCAATTTTCATTACGCATTTGGACATTGGACATTGCTCATATGGCATTACGCATACGACCCATTGTCCTGCGCACACAATTGAGCTCCACTCGATAGGGAGAGAGAGAGAGGGAGATGGAGAGGTGGAGGGAGAGAGAGGGGGCAGTTAGTGTGTGTGCGACAGTATTGTTTGGGCATCGTGCATTGATGTATGCATGTAAACATAATCAGTATTTGCAAATAGAAGTGCAGACTGACGGGACACGGTTGGTGGCGTCCAGCGTTGAGAGTCCGGAGTCGATTTTGTAATCAGAATCGTCAATGGTCATTCTCTTTGCTACCAGTAACTGGACCAGTAATCAACTCATCTATGGGCTACTTGTCTCATCAGCATAGTAGTTGTATTTTTCATTTGTTATGCAGAATAGCGAGAAAAAAGAGCGGATAATTGAATTCTTCGATGACATCTGCACTTTTGACTATCAGAAAAAATGGGGTGCTTGACTAAAATCAAATCTAAAACAATTCTTTGAATAATGAAAGCCAGGCAAAAATGATTATTCAAACATATGTTGAATTGCAATAAACAGTTAAGTCCAGCAATCAGATCACAGCCAAGTTACTGCAAATTTGAGGATAATAAGACAGGGAAAGGTAGCAATTACCAAGATTGAACAGAAGGCTAAGTTGGCAGTTGGCAGTTGGCAGGCATGATCCATATACACATACACAAATATGTCATATCAAGGAACCACAACAACAAATCGGGCACCAGCTGCTTCCTCTCTCAAAAACAAAACTCACATGTTGTCGAGCAGGGGCCCAAACCAAATGACAAATTTGTAATGCCTCACAAAGCAAAACGCTGATAAGATCAGCGGCTGTCAAACAAAGCGGAACAAAGCGTTGCAAAATCCAAAAATAAAAAATACCTCGAATCAAAAAAGACAAAACGCCAACAAAAAAAAACCCAACACAAACAAATGAATGACAACGACGATCTGAAGATCTCCGGGTGCTGATTTCGGGAATTAAACACGCGCGAATAAAAATCAATGAGCGACGACTACCTGCTGACTGCCTGTCTGGTGGAGGGACGAGAAGAAGGGGGCGGGGTGGATCATTATAGGGATATGGATATGCCCAAAAGGTATGAGCCAGGCACATGGACGAGCGCACAATCGAGAGATGATTGTCAACAGGATTATGCCACGGAGCGTATAAGGCGAAAAAAAATCATAAAAAATAAAATAAAACAAAATTAGTCGCATACAAACGCCAAGCACTTAAGTTGTTAGAAAAGAAAAACATTTTGAAAGGACAAAAACACACTCGCTGTTGAGACAGGCTCAAATCCCGGCAACAGCAGCCGCACCGGGAACCAGCAGCTTGGGGTAGTTGTCATCATTTTTGTTGATTTCCATTCGTTTCCTTTTTTCTTAACGCTGCGCTGCGCACCAAAAAAACATCCTTTAAGTGCACTTCAGAGCACAATGCACTCTCTGGAGTGATGCCCCAGGTCGCAAATCGCAATCGCTGTCCAGGCAGAGTCGAGGCTGGGCCTCTGGCGCAAACTGGATTTGGTTTTGGTTGACGAACTCTGCCTGTGTCCATCTGAGATATGATTTAACAGCATGTGATTAGTATCGCCAACAGACTTTAGATGCGCCGCCGTCCATTGTGGTCCAGGCAACAAACGTTGCAAAAATCATCAAGAGACTTGGAACTTGCTGCATAAGAGTATATAGCAGACAGACAAAAACATATCTGAACCCATAAAGAAAGTAGAGTTGATTGTGTAATTCAAGATATAATTTTTTATTAGAAATTGAATTGTCAAAGAGATGAGACACTAAAAAGCGACTTCTATCCCCGTAATCCAAATCGTATCTTCTGAATATATATTAAAATATATACATATATTATTTGTGATTTCTGTGCATGCAACAACAGCTGAGGTTGATGAATATGTTCTAGACTATAAATATATAAACATATATATTTGATTTAATGATTTATCGCAATGTTAAGTAAAACATGTTTGCATTGTGTGCGCAAGGCAAAAATAAAAATAAGTAAAATGAAATTAATTACAACATTTTGTCAGACACACGCGTTACAAGTTGGCCACATCAGAGCCCATCAGCATCGATAAGAGGAGGAGTCCCTAAGCTCCCTTCCCCCACTCTATATTGTACTCCCTATGTGGCAGTTGTAAGTAGTGATAGTTGCAGTTGCAGTGCAGTTGTTCTTGTTGCTGTGTTGTCAGTGGCAACATCTTTTGTCTGGGGGTCGCTGCTGCAACTGCTGCTTCTGTTGCCTTGCACTTGCCAAGCATCCGTCAACAAACACACACACACGCAACATTCTGACTTCACTGTGGATTGTGTGCATGCTGTGGTAAAAGTCCTTGACTTGCATTTTTGATAAACAACGTGTCAACTTTGTCGACATAAACCATAATCTTCAGTGTCAGTTTGACTTACAACTCGTGTACTTTTCAGTGCTGCACTTGCAACTGGTAATCATGTCACGAGTGGAGAACCCAAACAGGCCCCCAGACCTGCATCCACAATTCCCCTCAAAGTTTCCAGAAAGTGAAAGAAATTTTTCCTCGAGATAAAAGACGAATGCACCGACAAAGTGAACAACAGGAATTGCCCTGGGATAGTTAGGATGTACTTGGGAGCGGTCTTTAAAGATTAGCAGCAGAAAACAACTGTCAGTCTTTAACATTAGACGCTGCCTGAATTTGAGATCATTAGCGTAATTAAATGTGGATGATAAATTTCATTTAATTTAGTCGCCTCTCCCCTTCTCTGTGTACATTTCGTGGCTGAAAAAAAAGAATAGAAACAAACAGAAGGAACATAAAATATATATACAGAAATATAATTAATCAGCAAGGCATGTGGCATGCCTCTCTTGCCTTTTTTCCTGACTTGAGGTACAGTTCCTTTATTATTATTATTATTATTCTTTTTTTTTTTGGTTGGCAGACGCCCTCGTCGGCACCTAGAAATTAAACTAAGTGTCGGTCGTTTTCGGGTCCAACTCTGCATCGAGCCAAGCGGACTGCCACATGACGCACGCATGTCTCATTTGCCATCTCTCATGCTATTCTAGCTAGCCTTCTCTCTCCCTCTGTCAACAGCATGCCAATGTTGTCAGCTTAATTTTTTTGTTTGGTTAATACTGCTAAATTTAGCCAAAGGGCGCAATCAACAAGTCTTGTCTCTAGCTGGCAAGTAATTTCGCTAAGTGCAACAGCAACAAGCGTTTCCCCAGCAGTCTTCCAAAATGATTCCCAGCTCTTCTGCTCCAGTCTACATAGTGCAAATTTATCGTCACTTGCATGGAGCGTGACATTGAAATTGTAAATTAGCCACGCATCGTGAGCTATATACTTATATATGTATATATATATATATATATATATATACATGTATATTTAAATATGGCATGTCTCCAAGCATTATACTATTCGAGAATGAGACGGTGAAGTTGTTGTGGCAAAAGTGCAGGAAATGTGAGAGGAGGAAACCATGGTGGAATGCTGGAATGGAAGGAGGACGAGTGACAGGCGCCAGGCTCATGAAAGCAATTTAACGTTTAAATATAAAATATATGCAACTGATGAATTTGTTCTAAGATTCACTAAAATGAATAGTCCATCAAATGAATAAGACAAATGTATGTAAAATCAGTCTTGGTGCTTAAGACATTATCAAATCTGTCAAATTTTAAAATAATATAAATACATAGACAAGTGCAAAATCAATCTAGTAAAGTAGGTACTTAATCAAATCAATAAATAAAATATATTAAAATCAAATCCAATTTACCAAATTTAAGATGCCTAAGTTTATTTTTCAAAATGTGTTTTTGTAAATACAATTTTCGATTGGGACAGAGAATTGCGAAATCAATCAAAGCACCAACCAAAACCTTTAGGTACATGTAAAACTTTTTGTATATTATTTAACACTAGTCAAACCCCGAAGAAACACAAGAGTTTTTCTATTTATTCAGCAACGCCCACTTTGAAGTAAACACTTGAGCACACTTTATAGATTGTAATGGTTTGCCATAACCCAACGCCTCCCTTCAACTCCTGGGCTTGGCTCATAACGAGCTTATCGGCTGTCCCGCATGTCGTGGGGGGAACTTTAGCGGTTAATGATAATGCCAAACAAATCGCATGTTGGCCATTTAGATGACATAACCGATAACCGATAAACTGTAAATTGCCAAGAGTGGAAAGTGGAAACTTTTTGTCGCACATTAAGATGAACCTAGCCGTAAGTGCGTCGATTGTTGTCTGGCCAGGACCAAAGATATCTACATATATATATATACTTATATGCAAACCTTGTTGAAGCCAATCAGCGCATTTTTCAGCATGTGAGCTGCAGAGGTAGCAAGGGGTAGGGCTAGGGGATTACAATTTCCACATCGCTGACTTATTTTGTTCTTGAGGGCTAGCAACTTTTTAGTTATATACGTTAAATAAGTCCCCGTTGCGCGGCGAAACTTTGTTTACGGCAATAAAAAAGTTTCTCCTTAAAATATACAAAATAAACTCAAGAACAGCAAACGCAGAGCGATGAGAAGAGAGAAGAGTGAGTATCTTCTCTGAAACGAGACAGGGTGTAGGGTGTAGGGATGAGAGCAGCTGAGAGTTTTTTTTTTTATGTGTATGTGCAACCTTTTGGGAGCTGTTTCCAAAGCGCAAATGTAATATTTGCTAATTTTATGTGAATTTAGAAAAGAAAGTTTCCGTTTGCTTTTCTGCTTTCTTCTTGCGGAGCAGCACATAATCCTCTCGAGTAAACGCAAATCTGGCGCATTTATGGTTAAGCAAATATTTTTTTTTTGTTTCTGTTATTTCCCAGAATGCACAGAGATTTTTTCGCAGCAAGAGAAGAAAGTCAAGCAAAGTAAAATAAAATAAAATTATAGAGAGCAGCGAAAATCAAACAAGCACCTTACAAAAGTCTAATGTATGGGATTATCCCTAAACAAAACAAAAACATCAGCAGGAGCCGAGCACAGCAGTCAGCACCAAAGGCAAATCAATTTTACATATCTTATGTATGTACATATATATCTATGGGTGTGTGTGTTGATATGTGCTCTGGCAAGGATAAAATCCTTTCGCATGGTGTGTTGATGTCTGTTCGCGAACTTGGGCAAAACAATAAACTCTTGGCATCTAATAAAAGGTGAAAATCTTTTGAAAGCTGCCAAAGGTTTTCTTTTCCTACGCTTTTTGGATTTAGATATCTCTCTAGTACAAGCGAAAAGGACGGGATGAGAGGGGGGCTTTAGGTATACTTATGTGTATCTAGAGGTAGAGGATTCTTGAGTTTTGTCAGCTGGCATCTTCATAAATGCGGTTAAATGTAAAAGTTTTTGCATCTTTAAAATGCTTGGGCGATGTGTTTATACAAAGTTCATTGGGGGGTCTTGCAGCTTAAGAAACGCTCAGGTGCTCAGCTGCTACCATGCTTAGAATATTGCAAAAATAAAAAATAAAAAACCAAATATTCGAAGTGAGCTTTGATGTCTGGAAATATATTCAAATATGTTTGGCAGGTGAGCTGCCTAAAATCTTGTTTTGTTAGCTGCTCTGCAGATCTAATAATATTTATCATGACACAAACAAAGGTTCATTCATGTATTAGTGTATATTTTTGGCATTTATTTTAAGTTTGTGAAAGATGCGCTAAATATTTCATAATTAAAGCAGCAATAAACTGTTATTTATAAAACTATAAAACTCATTTTAAATAAAACTACAAATCATTTATAACTTTGAAGCCAATTACTCAAATAGTTTAGATCTACTTATAGTTTTACATAACTGAGTAGAAAGAATTGGAATGTATATTCGTTATAATTGCCTTATGGCCATGAGATGCACTTTAAATAAGCTGATAACTGTAACCGCATCGTTGCCTAATTTTGTGCCAGTTTCAGTTTGAAAATGTTGGATAATATAAATAAGCAAGTGAGTTTCAAAATATTCTATGGCCTTAGGGCAGCATAAAATGCACTTAAAGCCACAAACACGCATGGGCCTCTCTTGTTCGTAGGCATTTCAAATAGCCATTGGGAAATGGATAGGAACAAGGCCATTGCGTGCCGATCGATTGACGTTTGCTTGAGAGGGTTAATACATATGGCATGCACACATAGTGTGTGTGTGTGGCAGACACACATATACCGATAAACTGTTTATAATTTGGCTGTTATTGAAAATTATCTGTGAGCCGTGCCCAACTGCAGCAGCAGCAGCAGCTTGGAAAACTATAAAATGCTCCCAAACCTGCCCGGTCTGTTTGAGACGAATGCTAATTATGGTCAGTAAATTAACTTGGCGACCTTCATTGCCAGCTGAGTTTTTACGCTGCAAACCACACGCAACTGCTTAACTTTATTTTTTGATAAGAGTTCCTTTTATATATATAATTATTTTCCAGCATTTGATTGATTAATTCAAATCAAACTGGGCTACGAATTGAATTTATAATGATTTCGTAATTTAGCAGCAATTTAAATGATTCAGATACACAGACAGAGAACTTTATATTTAAAGTTTTGTCTGGCTGCTTTGTAGTGTCTGTCTGCAGTGGGTAGTTTAGTTTTAATATTGACTTTGATGGAAGAGTAAATTTATAAGATGAAGATGATGTATGCATATATAGCAAAAATCTTGGAAATTAATTTAAGTCTTTCATTTCCCCAAGTGGAATTATCTCTTAACATTTTGCATTATCTAATGCAATAATGCTAACAATTTGTTATTTTCAACTTCAACCAACTAACAAAATAAAAAGTGTATTTCTCGCTTCGGCTTTGGAACGATGCGACAATAATCTTGTTTGCTTTGCTTGTACGTTTTTTCGTTTTGTTTTTTCCTATTTGGGGTGCCTTTTCAATCAAATTGACATAAACACATGTTGGGGCCCTAAGTGTTGTCGCGCCTACAAAACGAAGACACCGAACTGAAAACAGCATAAGAAACGGCAGAGGTAGTTTGGGGGTTAGGGGATGGGGGAAAGCGTCTATTAATAGATCATTAATTGATGATTATGTCAGTTGAAAGCGTCGTTGACAAACTGTGTATCTGATGGATACATGAGGCGGCGACGCCCCACAAAACAGCAGTTGAAAACTTTCAATGCACTTGCATTGAATGCTGCCATTAATCACGCTGGCTCACAACCGCCATTCCCCTGCCTCTTCCTCCTCTACCACTCGACCAGCTTTGCTGTGGTTAAATATTTTGAATGGCAACATATGTTGGCTGTGCCATAAAGCACTATGAGATTTGTCATGTGTGTGGCCACAATGCAGAGCTAAACAGCTTTCAGCTAAAAGTCTGCGCTGTCTGCCCGCAGATACATTTTGGGCCGACTACTCCCAACTATTTACGACCAAAAATCGGCCAAATCGCAGCAATCGCAAACTACGCAAAAACAATCTTGCAACCAGCAGATACGACGACGCCGAGTCTAGTAAACCACAAACAAGTTGCAGCTGCATTTTGAGCCCAGTTAAAGGCAGCAGCTCCAGCTCCAGCTCCAGCTACAGCTCCAGCTGCGTATCTGTAGCATAGAGTAACCGGAGAGCCGCGACGCAAATGTACATTCTGCGGTTGCGTTTTTTTTTGTTGTTGGCGGTGTGGCGAGATTTTGCGTAAAAGTTTTTCAAACATTTTCAGCTGCAAGTATGCCAAACATTTTTTGTATTCAAAACTATTTAGCTGTCAGCATTTATTTGCCGTTTCGCCGAAAAATGAAAACGAAAACATAAAACGCGGATTTAGCTTATATTGAGATACATAGAAATGCAGTCGAAAGTTCCATTTGAACAATAAGTTAATGGGTATTTATTGATTTTGCAGATAGTTGCCCCAGCGAATTTTAGTTTTGATTGATAGCTTTAGCTGTTGGCAAAATTGAAAGAGAGAGAGAGAGAGAGAGAGAGAGAGAGAGAGAGAGACAGACAGACAGTTAGCGTTGCAGTGTGGACTTAACAGATTTGTAAACCGAATGCTGAAAAGTGATAAAAATGATGCATTTGAGTATTTTAAACAATTTTTTGGGCACCATATTATCATCCATCAGTCAGTTGATAGTTCTTAAAAACTATTTTGCTTTTATTCAGGTTTACTATTTGCGTGTGGTAAATAAACTAAAAATATACACAACTATTGAAAAGTAAATTGTGTGGATTTTTTTATACGCTGTTCAAGTGTCTCCAGAAATATGTGAATTAATTAAAAAAAATAACACTTTAGTACTGTGCCATATTTTCTTCTATTATTTATTGAGATCCTAATTCGATTTGGTTTAGAGAATTAATTGCAATGAGTTTTTATTTAAAATGCTGATTTTAACGTCGAGTGAAAACAATTATAAAATTGAGTGTGATTCAGTCACATTATTTGCGCTTCTGTTGTGATTTTGATTGTACACATTAGGTATATAAAGGTCAAAGAGGTCTTCAAGTCTTTAGAATAATGACTAAGGCTTGATTTTTATTTGCTTCTGCTACCTATGCAGCTACCATTCGTAGCATATAAAACATGTTAATTGAATGCTGCTTGTGCTGGAGGTGCACCTTAAATGCATATAAAACAAAGTCATAAAACGTCTAGTTGGTTGTTAGTACGTTGAACGTTGTACGTTGCACGTTGCACGTTGCTCGTTGCCCAGAAGGCCAGGCAAGGCTATTACAGAAATTCCTGGATGTGGCACGGGCACAGAGAGTCGAGAGTCGAGTGTTGAGCATTGCTCAAATGCCAAAAGCGTCTTCGCCTTATCGTCGTCATTCTTCTTGTTATAGATGACGCCGATTATGATGATGTTGGCGATGATGATGACCATGATGTTGATATTGTTGCTGTTGTTTTTGTTCATTGCAGTGCATTGCTCATTAACACGAAGCTAATTAATTGCGCAATTCACGTAAACTATCATGTTGCGAGCTGGTCTTGCAGGCATTACAAGCACTTGATTGATCACCGCCAGACAACAGCATGATCTTCCAGGGCCAAGAGCAGGGCTATGAGCTATAAGCTGTAAGTTAGCTAGTTGGAGGGTGCCAAAGTGCCATGCAGGCCAATGCATTTTAAACGCTAATTTATTGTTAACAGCAACGTCATGTTGTTGCCGGTATGCAAAAATGTTGCCTGGCATATGCAATTAATTGTAACAAGGCCCCGCCAGCCAAACCAGCCTAGTCAGCCAAGTCAGCCGCCAACTAGCCAAGCCAAGTCAACTCAGCCAGCCAAGCGGTACAACCTTTAACGAGCCTCATTGGCCCATTGGCAAAAGCAAAAAACAAAGCCAACTGCATTTGGCCAGGCCAACACTTTTGTGGCAGCGCGTTAAGTTGCTGCAATTTACGTGTTAATTTGAAGTCGTGTCTCTCCAAATGTTTTGGGCTCTTTACTTTTACTCAGCAATGCGGCGAGAAAGTCGTAAGTAATTCATGTGTTGCACGTAATTGCCGGGGTGGTGGCGCTGCAGTTGTCGTGGGCTGCCGTTGCATTCAACAGCTGCAAGCTGCTAGATCTGCCTAACGATCGGTTTATAGGCATCACTCGATGGCGAAAGTTTGCCACTTAAATAGTAGCCAAGTGCCTGGCATGGCAATTAACATTTCGATCGACGATAGACTCAACGATAAGTGAGATAGATCGTTATTCTAATTAATCGATTCAATGATACAACTAAACGCTGGAATTTTGATAGATTCTTTATTTTTGTAGCTTAAATTAGTTGAAGCATGCCTGAGAAACGATTTAGATGAATCCATATTTGATTGAATTACTAAATTCAAGCCCTTATTTGAAAGTTGTAAGCAGTCGATTCAATTATAGAACTAAATGAAAGAAAATTTAGATAGGATTTATATTTTGGAAGTTTCAATTAGTTTCTGAATTTTGATTGAGATATTGTATTTAATTTAATTTAAAAGTATATACTTGATCCATACTCACTGATTCTATTATAATACTTAAGTAAGGGGTTTCGCTTACCCAAAAAAGATGAAAACACATAGCCAATTAGTATGATTGAATTTGTAACTGGTTCCACTTCCAACTACTCTCTTTATATTACTGATTATGTGCTAAAAAAGAATACTACTCGGCGACAAAATTGCATTTTGGTGCCCTTCTCAAAGTCTATTGTTGCGATTGCTTTCTTGATGATGGTCTTCGGCAGCGCTCCAAGCCCTGATTGCTGAAGTCAAAAAAGTTATGAGCAAACAATTTTCTGCTTAAAAGCGCCTGTCACAAAACTTTCGAGTGCCCCTTGTCAACTGACAAACTGAGTCTCTCTGGCCATATTGTAGCCATACAATTTGTCTGCAATTACTCATACGAGGGGGGCGTGGTGGGGAGGGGAAGAGCAGCCAGAAAAGTTGTGAGAAATGCAAAAATGTGATCCCCTACGTGATTTGTTTTTAACGAGCCAAAGAAACCCATTGACAATGCAAATGTCGTATTTTTGTAATTTACTGGACCAGAACCAGTCCAGCAAATGTTGTCCACTCCATTGGGGGCATGGCTGTCCGCTCATTCTAAGTTCAGATTGCCAAACGCACAATAGAAAATATTGTGTGTCAAAATGCGTGTGTTGTTTTTGCTGTTATTGCTGTCGTTGTTGTATTTGCTGATAGAATGCTTTGTGTTTGCGTGTTTTGGATAATATTTCGCATAGTTTTACAGCTGAAGTGGTTCGAAACGCCCCTCAAGGGTTTTCGCCTCCGTCAACAGTTGCGGAAAGTTGCCACACAACGAAACAGTTTACAATTTCCAAAAAGGACCCTCACGCACACACGCACACACACACACACACATATGTCCTTAACCGGCCACGCCTCGCTGCTGGCTCGCCCATCACTTTACTTTTTAATTTGACAATCAATTGACAGTTCGTTTGGTAAACACAAATACAAAATACACTCACAAATTTGTGCAAAACTATTGACAATCATAAAATATATATAATAAAAACGGATATCAAATAACTTGGCCGAAAACGATTTCAAAGCAAATTTTCATCCATTGAATTTGGAGTGCTTCTTATGTTTCAACAATATTAATTGAATTCCATTGATTGAAAACAAAATCAAACGGCAACAGCAGCAATACAATAACTATTCAACCATTTGGGACTTCCACTCTAAAATGTTGTTGCATAAAATGGTTTCACTTTCAATCATTCTTTCATTCTTTCCGGTCGCCGGATGTAACTAAATGTGATATGCATTTTGAACTGCGGAGCTCCGCTCCGTGTAAACAATTTTAGTTATTCCATCAAAAATGTAAACGAAAATGGACTAATGTGAAATGTGAACTGTTTTTTAATTGAAGATACACAACTTATAAATGTTGACATACAAGTATGAAATACAAATTGGAAACTTCAGTGAACCGATTTATTTAATTGCAGACACACAAATTACGGATGGAGACTTACACATATAAAATTAGATTTTACTTTACAAAATTGTAAACTTAATTTTAATCGATTTACTTATTCAAGCCAAACATTTCTAATATATCCTCTTTGGTTAATTTGTCATCATCTTGCGAAGTTGCACGGGTTGCAGCAGCTGCAGGAACGGATGCTGCCGCAGGGGCAGGGCCGGCAGTGGCAGCAGTCTTAGAAGCAGCGGCTGAAACTCTTGCTCCTGCTGCTGTTGCTGGAGGTGCACCTTTTGCTGTTGGCTGATTGGGTTTTTGATTTTCCAAGGTTTTCATGTTCATTTCGAGACCGGCAATTGTGTTCCTCTTGACAATGACTGAGGACCGATCCGCCTTGGACGACTTTCCCTTGGACTGCCGCTGGCTCTGTGGTGAGGGATAGTGTTGAGTCTTCACCGTGATATCGAGGGTTATGCCTGCCACTTTTGGTGGATTCTGTGGCACATTTTGCGGAGCACTTAGCAGTGTGATGTAGGGACATTCTCTACATTGCTGAGCTAGTTGCTGCTCGATGGCTGGGTTTGTTGGCTCATTCCAGCAGCGATAGGTGGCCCAGGAGATGCCACAAGGTGGTCCTTGGCGTTTGACTCTTTCAACTGGCTCTTCTACGACTGGTATGGACTTTTCATCCTTGAATGGGGCCAGATAGGTGAAGAGATGTGGCTGACTGCGTCGCTTGTATTCACACATGCAAACACATGCATCCTTGGGGTCGACCATGTTCTCCTCCTCTTCCTCCTCCACGGCTGCCTCAGACGATTCAGACACTGTTTCCGATCGGGGAAAGTCGCGCAATGGAGCCAGCCAGCAATAATCTGTATCTCGATCCTCCAGTCCAGAGTTGGAGAGCTTCTCGGTATGCTCCTCCTCGACATCGTCTTCGCCAAAGGCAAATGGACAGCGACACAGTTGGCAGGTGCAAGTGCATTCCTCATCGCACGAGCGCTCCTCATGCTCGCAGGGAGGGCACAGTACATCCATGGGTGGGCAGGGTCCCCGATGCTCCAGGAACTGCTCCTCATTCTCATTGTAGGGCAACCAGCGGCAGATGTAGGGACCCTGACTGCATTCGGCCGTAATCACCGGCGACAATCGCTCCAGTCCACATACCATTTGGCGACAGTCGCATTTCACAAGCTTCCGCTTCTTCTGCCTCTTCCGCTCACTTGCACCCTTACTGGTTGTGGTCCTGGAAATTTGGGCTTCTCTCAGCCTTCTTTCTCCGAATGAACGAACGGATTCGGCCTGCGCAACCGCATAGTACTCGGGGCGCATGGAGATGCCTGAGGTGGCCTTGGTGACGTCCATCGATAGCTTATTGAAGAAGAGCTCGGTGGTGATCGCGGTGCTTGTTGTATTTATTGTATTACTCGATATCCTATCCAATGTTGCTTTTTGCACTGCCTTTTTCTCGTCCCCTACAGCCGACTGTGCCTTTTCTGGTGGATTGCAGTTGCAGGTGTCCACATATCGGAATCGTGAGAGTAGATCCTCGTAGAGCGCCTTGTAGACGCACTCGATGCACTTCTCGTACTGCAACTGCTCCGAGTACATCAGACCCGCATAGGCAGCAAAGATCTCTGCCGTGCGCTTGGCGGCATGCAACCACATGCACTCTTCGTGATGCTTCAGTTGCTCAGCCAGTGCCTGGACCCGCAGGCCATCCTCCCCCGTGCCATGATAATAGGCACGAAAGGCACGCTTCGTAATCCCATAGGCCAGCTGGCCGTCCATGCGATTCATGCCCGCCTCGACGCCCACATCGTGGAGGAAGTTCTCCTTGTTGAAGCGTTTCCTCGGCACCCGATCCACCCGATAGCGCAGCTCCTCATAGTGGCGAAAGGAGCGCTTGATCACATCCTTGGTCAGTTTCACCTCCCATGGACGCAATCGACAGATGCACATCACCCTCATCAAGCTATTGGCAATGTCATCGATATCGGTCTCAAAGTAACTCCTATCATCCTCATCCGGGCCACAGTTGTTCACCTCGGGTCGCCAGCATTGGCAAAATCCGATAGCTTGTTGACTATGGTAAAAAGACGTCACGACCATTTTTGCTAGAAATTTTGAATGCTATTTCAGAGCAGAAACGATTTTTTTGTTTGGTTTTTCCGAATCGATATTTTTCGAATGAAACAAAATTAATTGACAATAAACTTACGTCAGTTGAAAAATTGAAGTTCGCAGCACTTATTTCCGATTGTTTCGTATCTATAAAAAAAACAGTACATATAAACTTATATATATATATATATATATATATTTCAACATTGGTAGAAATCCACCTGTTGACCGTTTGCTATGGGTAATTCAAGTCGGTAGTCAGTCGGGCAACTTGTCGCTTCCTGAATGACAACGTCTGTCAGGGATTTGAATGGGGAAGTGCATGGCTGACAGATGGCTTGATTCGTGGCAGACGTACACAAATTCATATTTATCATGGGCGTGTGGAATGTGTTGCAATGGGGAGAGACGTAGGGGTTAGTTGATGCAGCATGCTGCAGCCAAGTGCACAAAGCCAGCAGCAATAGAGACAGTGGCACGCATCATTTCGATATTTGTTTACCCAACAATTTGCTATGCGTTTGCTGCCCCTATCCACTCCCCACCTCCACCCACTCTCCTCCCTTCCGCTATCCATGTTTATTTTGTAGCGGGAACGTGAGGCATGCAACTGCAGCAGCAGCAGCGAGCGCCGTCTGATTTACTATCGTTAATTTAAAATACTTTTGTGATGCACTGCAAAAGCGGAAATGCAATGCGACACACACACACACACACAAACACACATGTAGACATATGATTATACGGATTTTAACAAGCGAGTGTGCAAAAACAACTACACATTTCTATTTAGAAATTCTACTCAAAACTTTAAGCTACATAAAATAAAGAAATTTTATTTTAGATATGCGAAAATTTCTATACGCTTTAGTTGTGAATTTGATGTGCTTATAATTCAAATTATTTATGTTATTTTAAATTATTATTTTTTGCTGCAACATTAAGCTTAAACATTAAAAGAACAGCTGTTTGCTTCGATCTTTACCATGATCCACTTCATCTTCTTTTTTTTTGTGAGCGTGCCTCATGTTATAGTTAATGTACACAATTTGTTAAGTTGCTATAGTAAAAACAGAATCAAAGTCTGCACAAATATTGTCAGCCGCGGTCATGACAAATATTTACATAGACAGAACTCGTATATAGGTAACATTTTTGGTGCAACAGCCCTCAGAAACCAAAAACCAACCAAAAACAGAACCTAAACCAAAACTAAAAAGAAAAATAGAAAATCGGAAAATAGGAAAATATCACTACTACTGCAATAGAAAATGCGGGCGCATTGACAGTGCGGGCGATTGATTCTTCCTGTGTTTTGTGTCTATTTGCTTCCAGCCTCAGAGTCAAGTCACATAAGGGATGGGGCAGTGAAGTACTAGGCACAAACTAAAATAAATGCATTGCCAATGCGGTGACAGTTAGGCAGAGAGAGACAGAAGCAGGAGTACTAGGCCAAACGGTAACAGACAGTTTTAGTGCAGCTACAGGAAAAATGAGTTTAATTGTTGACCTTAGCTATTAGCCCCTGTCAAATGACTTTGGTTGACAGCAATTTGCCTTTTTCAGAAGCGATTCATTTTGTGTGCGCTGAAGTCTTTTGTTTAGTTGGTCGCATTGTGTCGTCATCCATTGCTCTTTAATTTATATGCAAAAAAGCACAACGTGCTGCATTTCGCAAAAGTTTCTCAGAATTTGTGGATATATATGTATTGACAGTACGCTTTGGTATGCACCAAAGGCGCTGACTGACAGGCCGGTATCAAAAGGGCTCTGTTTCACTCTTGTCCCTCTTGTAGCTTTGTGTGTCGGCCACGTTTTCATATTTGTTTATGTTGCACCATCAGCAGCAGCAGCAAAAATGTATTATTCTTCTTTTTTTTTGCCTTTTGTCTTGTTATTTCTTGATTTCCAGCACACTTTTTCTTACTTATTTAAACGTTTGTGCATATATACTCTACACATGTCCATTTAACAGGGCCATGTGCTGTGCAAGCTGATGATTATTGCCTTGAGTTATAAATGTTGCATACAACAAAAGAAAATTGACTCGTAAGCAAACAATTGCAGTTTATTGAGTGAGACGCGCACAGAAAGGTGAAGACGTGTCCAAAGAAAGGCAAATAAATATTTTAAGAGTGATAAATGTGAAAGATGACAATGCTCGCAAAAAACTTATAAGCATTTTACTTATTTATTTTATACAATGACATTGGAATAAAGAATTTCTATCATTTTAATTTTAATCTCGATTTTTTCTTGATTGAGTTGCTGGTACCAAAAACTTTGTCGGAGAAAACAGAAGAATGAGCATAATGAGTGCAACCTCTATTAACTGATGTATACCAGATTTTACTTAGATCATTTTATATACTCTTCTGAAGGGTATTATAATACATAAAAAGCAAATAAAGTTTATGCATTCTGTTCTAATTATTCTAACATTGGTCTGATAGTATTTCAGTAGAGGATATATATCTTATGAACTTATCGAGACCTATTTGTATATTATACAATCTGAAGAATCGGTTTCTCAAGGGTTGTGCATTGCAAATTGTTTGACATTTCTGTTGAGTTCAGTGTCTTCTCTTGCCCTGTTTTTCCTATTAGCCCCATAGAGAGGAACTAAGCCGAGAAGTCGGACAAATCTGTGCTGTTGTGAGCACTGCCCACACTCAACGCCTTTCAATTCCCACAGCGACTTTAATTTATCACGCGTGATCTTGATTAAAAGTACGCACCCGCCACCCGCAACCCGCAGCTGTGCCTAAACACCCCAAAGAGAATAGAGCAGAGTAGGATGGAGGGGTGGAGAGAGAGTGGGAGGGGGGAATGAGCCGTAGCAAATTCAGTCGGGCAGTCAGACAGCCAATTATAGACAGTCAAAGTCGCGTAAAGATGCCAGAATGAAGATCCCCACAGACGGCAGCAATTCTGAATGAAAACGAAAAATGAAAATTATAAAGTGAACAGCAGCAGCAGCAACAACACCAGCAGCAAAAACAGCAACAACAACAGCAAATGCAATAAAGACATCAACAGTTCGGAGGCATCAAAGAATCAGAGCCAAGTCGCTGGCAACTTGAGAGGGGGATGGTGGGCAGCAGCGGACGGTAGCAAAGGCAAAGGGCAAAGTTATAAGATTTCCAAAAATAATATTAAAATTAGCAACGAAGCGCAACAAATGAGATTTTCAACCAGTTGCATTTGCACTTCCACATGCCTTCCATCTGCTCTCCCCAGTTCCCAATCTCAGCCCAGAATGATGCCCATAAATTGAGCGAGTACTGTTGGGCACGTCCAGACCTCGGAGAGGCGTAGATCAATCAGTGCCCCAACAGCAGCAGCAGCAACGTAAAGAAGAAGAAGTCGAAGCAACAGCAACAGTGCAAACAGACAAACGAACAGACAACCGAACAGACAACCAAACAGACAAACAGCTTAGTCCCAGTAATTAGGAATGATAAATGTTGGAATACGCAGTGTGCACAAGAAGCCAAAACTTCTCCATATGAAAGGGTTATAAATAAAAAAGTCAGAGAATAATAAAAAAAAAAAACCAGAGACGACAACAAATTGGGCAATGTGTCGGCTGGTTAAAAAATAGATGTGGAAAAACTGGCACATCTCTCAAACACATCAATAGGTTAGCTGCAAAGGCAATTAAGTTTTGGGATCGAGGCAGGGAATATATATTTATGGACACTTCTGAGGCGCTAAGCCAGTGGGCTTAACAAAAAGTTATGGTGTAGAAGGGTGTGTGGAACGATACCTGAATAGGAGGCACATTATTGTATATATACTACTTAATGAAAGAAATCAGTATTATTGTAGAATGTGAATGGCTTTAGCCTTTCAAAAGTAAAATTCAGGACGATTTGTATCTTAGCTTTTGCCTGCTGACTTATTTAAACTGGTAAGCTAAAATTGAGTATTATTTGAAGATTTGCTTGCAGCAACTTGCCTGAGCAATGACTTTCATTCTTTTGCCAGCTTTTTAGTTTAATGAATATAGGTGAACAATTTGCAATTACTCTTTACTTCAAGCAATTAAGCAGTCTGAAGTGGTAGCAGTAGATACAAAAAATAAAACAAGCACTTAACCATTGCATGGGCCCACTTCTAACTGTTGCAGACTAACTAATGCCTTTGAAGTTTGAGCTAATAATGTTAGCGCTATATTTGACCGCCGTGTTGGCCATTTTGGCTATGTTGTTGTCGCTGTCATGACTCGACCTGGCCACAGGTCTGTGAAGTCCGAGCCGTGCGGCAACAACAATGTTGGCCAAAACCGCATGTCTGGCCGGCAGGTGCAAGTGGCCGTATTACCAAAAGCAGGTGGGGCGATGGTAGGCATTTACAATATGTGTGGTGATTGCGGGTTGCTTTACGGGCATTTGCATTTTGCATTTGCCATTCGCAATTCGGCATGCCACGGCATCTCACGGATATGTGTCTATAACAAAACAATTAGAAACGACGACGATGACGACGAAGCTATGGCAAGAGCCCTCCACGATTTGACGCTGATTTATGAGTGGTGCAGTGGCGTGGGGTAGAGGGGTGGTGGGCTTGTAAAGTAGCTAGAAAAACTCACAGACAGGCACGTAGCAGCAGGCCGAGGGGATTAGTTGAGGCGCAAGCCATATAAAAGAAAACGCTCCGCACAAATAAAAAGCCCAAACCGAAAAGTGCTTGTCAGGCGAAGGAGGGAGAGAGGGGGAGGGAGGGAGTAGCTAGTGGGTTGCCCGGTGGTTTGACTAAGTGTGTTGCTTGGGTGTTTTACTTTTTTTTATTTTCTTTTTTGGTTTTTGGTTGTGGATCTGGCCACCACCCGGAGGGCATAGTAAAATGCTAGTGAAACAATTATGCAATTACTTAATTTGATGGCCCAAGTGAGTGCCATCTCTCTGCATATCTCTGACCTCGTCCCCGTTCCCATCCCCTGCCAGCCCCAGCAATTCCCCTATTGCCAACCCACCGCCCTATCGTAAGCAAATGTTACGTATACGTTATGTTGGCCCCCTGCCCACTTTTAGCTGACTTTGCTTTGTGGCCTGTAATTGTTTTAACTGCCTTGTGCACGCGCTTTGTTTACACGACCTGCTGTGTGTTCCCTTCCTTTGCTGGGAACAGTACCAGTCGCATTGCCTATAAGCAACTGGCTGACTTTGCGTTGTGTGCATGTTCTAGTTGTGGCATAGTTTACGGTTTCTGGGTGCTGGTGGCATTTGTGAAAATGCATTGTTGATATTTGCATGCGATTTTATATACTTTTTGGATGGCTTAGCTAAGTGCTGCTATTTTTTATGTGGGTTAGTCTTGAGAGGAAAGAGAGCAAACGGTATGTGCTTTGGGAAATATTCAATTTTAGTTGCTTTGTCGGAATTTGCTGGCTTTAAAAGTTAGATGTTTCAGGAATCTTTCGAAATTTGCACACAGCAGAGAGCCCTTATGCCCGGATGCATAGCACTGGGCTTATTTGAGATTTCCATTAGGTAAATATTGCAATAAAACTCTGTCTACATCTCCTAATTCTTCTTCTTACAACTGTCTCATCCTGTTTTTGGGGGTCTATAAGTCGCTCACAATAACTTCCGCGTCATAATGCTGCCAAAAAAAGGGTACCGGAAAAGAAAATATGAATAAGTTGTTATTATCATGGCTAAAAATATGTCATACTCACTGTGTGTGTGCGTGTGTGTGTATGGGTGTGTGAATTACCCACTTGGATATCATGTGGCACGTTCCGGTCCGTCATCTGGTGCGCAAAATTTCAACAACAATCAACACCTCGACGCCTGGTCGAAAAAGAAAAGAGCTGACGGCGGCGGGCAACGGTAATGGTAACGGTAAAGGTAAAGTGCTTGGAATTGCTAGAAATCATGGCTAATATAAATCATCTCGGCAAGCAGCTTTGCATGTTTAAGTGTCATACGTAAGGCGTGCATGTGACTGCCGACCGCCCGCCTGCCACCGCCCACTTAAGTAGGTGTGCCACAGCGACACTGCGACATTGGGGCAACGACAGCAACAGTAGCAAAGCAAAAGCAGTAAGCATTGCGCCAGTGTGGCACCAAACAGTGGCAGTGGCAGTGAGACACAAACACTTGAAGCTCGCTCTCAACCCTTTTTGACTTTGGCAAATGTGCGACGCCAACTAAAAGCGTCAACGAGCAGCCCCTAGCGGAGACACCCCCCTACTGCCTCCCGCCCATCCCCCAGTGCTATAGACCCACCTGGGCGCACGTTAAGACCTAAGACCCTGAGCATATGAGTTTTGTTTGCCTTGCCGCTCAAGTTGTGTTTTTGTGTTTATTTTCGTTAGGATTTACTAAAGCAATTTTCTTTCTTGTTTCTCAAAGGCAGGCGCTGTGTGTGAGTGTGTTGGTGTCTATGTAAACAAACATTTGACATTTGCTATATACATATACAAATACAATTTATTTTTTGTGCAAATAAATAGTTGCAACAGCTGTTGGCATATGCCTCGCAGCCTTATTTTTCATCTCTGCTCCACTTGCGGCAATATTTTGCAACATTTTTGGAATCAAACCCAAACGTAAGACAAACTTTATATCATATGGAAGAGAGAAGAGAATTTCTTTTTTTTAATTAAGATTGATTCAGTTAAGCTCTGATGTTGTGGCATATGTATGTGCGAGAGTGTGTGTGTGTGTGTGTGTGTCTGTATTTGGTATTTGGTCATCACAACTATGTCAGCTGCATTTTCTAAGGAATTTTCAATTAAAATTGCGACAAGCAATAAAAATTATTCCATTTTTAGTGCAGCTGCTCAATGTAAGCTTTAAAAAGAAATTTACAAAAGCTCATATATAATTTCTATTTACTTTTGTATTTTAATTGTAGATTAAATATTGGTTGTGCTTGAACAAAATTAAAGTTTGCCAGATAAGTATATTTTTTCATTCTTTTTTTTTTACAACTTTTCACATTTTTTAGTATACAGCAAATAATACAATTTAATAATTGACACTTGGCTCAAGCTCTGGATCCTTGACATATCATAAGTATATAAAGACAAACCAAGGTGACAGCTTTTCCATATTCGTTACGAAATTTCCTTTGATGTGAATCAACAATGCGTAACTACAGTTCAGATTCACGGGGCGTCTGTGACAACACCTGCACACCCACACTCGCACACACACTCAGAAATATGCATATTTAAACTTATGTATGCTGTGTTGCCAGGGCTCATATAAGAATTAAGCCATAATGCTTTCAAGTGCAAAAACTTGACAAGCGCAACATGACAAACATAAATAACCAAAACGAGAACGAGAACGAGAACGACCAAGAGCAATAGCAACGACTCTGCTCACATATGATTTTATGATGTGCTGCAACAACAGCAACAACAACAACAACAGGTGCCGAACAGCACAGCACAGCACAACTGTAAAACTAACAACTGCGTCAAGTCGCCGTTGACATACGACAAGAGTCAGGCAAAAAGCAGCAAAAACACAAACGAAAATCTAAAGAATGAGCCAGCAACAAAACTTAGCAAACCCCCCCCCGGCCACCCACACCAACCACCCCTTACTAAATATTTTATTGCAATGTGTGTGGGCGTGGCAGCAGCAGAAGCAGCAGCAACAGCAGCAGGCGGTGCACACAAGAAATTGGAATGCCACAGAGAAAGAAGACGACAAGTTGAGTGGAATGGGAAATATTTAAATGACATTTACTCACTCACTCAGAAGCTGCAGCAGCTAGAAGCTCGGTGCGGTCGGTGGGCGGAAGGGTTGGTTGGCTAGGGAACAGCTTAGCTAAATTGCATAAAATTTATTTAAATGATAAGGGGCAGAGGGATGCTACTGCTGCTGGCTTAAGCTTTAAAACAATAACTATGCAATATGTGTAGACGACGGCTGGCATTTTACCTACACGACAAGCATAACAGACGACATATGGCAAGCAGCAGTCCCTCAACCACCACTTCCCCTCCCTCCACCCATTGCTCTGTATCACGCCTTAGCTAAAGCAACTAAAGCTGGAGAGCGGAGCAGCCGCCCATAGTCGAAGGCAGCATCCATCCCAAGCCCACGCCAGCTACAGTTACAGCAACAACCCCCTACAAACTGTCGTCAGTCAGCTTAAATTTATTGCTTCCTTATGTTGTGTTGCGTTATGAAAATAAATACCTTGCCACACAGACAACGCGCTCTCCTGTGTATATGCGAGTGTGTGCATTGGTGTCTATCTCATACTGTAATACTTAAATTTGAACTTTTTTGTTGCGCCCATATTTTATGGGACTCCCTATGCACACTTTGAAAATATTATATTATATTCTCCTTCTCGGCACTTTTTTTTTTGCTTGCTGTTTGTTGCTCAAAACTTTGAAGCATCTTTTTTTTGGGCAAGGCTCTAAATTTTGTTTTTCGACTTTTGGCAGTCCTTGAGGCAGAGGTACCACCTAACCCACCCACTCATCCAATAGCAAAACGAATCCCTACATTCAGTGCCTGACCTCATTTTTAATGGCGTTTGTTTTGAAGCGGGATTTCCGTTATGCGGAAAGGGTTTTATGACTGCTTTTTATGGGCTTTTTCAAATACACAAACACGCACACACACTCATACATGCATAATTCTATATGCAAGTCGAATATATTTCGTTTGTATTATTTATTTAAAACTTTGCATTATGACAGGCGCGTGTCATATTTTTGGGCTTGCAGCCAGCAAGCCATCCGGCCACGGGGCGTATGCGTAATGTGCCAGCGACCTACTTCCCCAGATACAAAATCTAAAATGCATTACGTAAGCAAATCGATGAGCGGAAAATACGCTGTTGGCAAAAATCAGCAATTCACCCAAAAGTGGAGCATTTGAATAAATAAATCGAAAGTACTTTAAATTCTCAATTGCAAAAAGTGAAATATTTTAGTAAGAAACTGTCAGAATTGCTTAACATTTGATTTAAAAAGATAGATAAAAAGATAAAAATCTATAATCAGCTGACCCCGGAAATGCCGAGGACCGACGTCACAACTGAGAAGATTTATTTGCCAACCATAATAGAAAGACAAAATATCAACAAATATAAAAAAAATGTAAATAACAAAAGTAAACATAAACAATAATAACACTTGTAAACAAAAGTTAAAAAAGACATATAAAAAGACAAAAAGATAGACCCGTATTACCTGCTCGAAGGCAGAACCATTTGGGAATTACTTCAATGAGTACGTTGAAGAAAGTACCACAAAATATGCAACACTTTTTTCTATAAATTGTCATTCCGTCTGGCAATGCAAATTTCAAATGTAATTTTATTTTATTTTATTTTATCGATAACTTTGCACGTTCTGCGAATGGAAATCGATTTCCGACAAAAAAACAATAATAATACTTGTAAACAAAAGTTAAAAAAGATAAATAAAAAGATAAAAATCTATAATCAGCTGACCCCGGAAATACCGAGGAGCGACATCATAACTGAGAAGCTTTATTTACCAACAATAATAGAAAGAGAAAATATCAACAAATATAAAAAAAAATGTAAATAACAAAAGTAAACATAAACAATAATAATACTTGTAAGCAAAAGTTAAAAAAAATGGATAAAAAGATACCTATCTATAATCAGCTGACTCCGGAAATGCCGAGGAGCGACATCACAACTGAGAAGCTTTGTTTAGCATTTCCAATAATAGAAAGAAAAAATATCAACAAATATAAAAAAAAATGTAAATAACAAAAGTAAACATAAACAATAATAATACTTGTAAGCAAAAGTTAAAAAATAGATAAAAAGATACAAATCTATAATCAGCTGAGTTACAGGTAGGTCCAGGTGCAGGTACAGGACACTGAAGCCTTTTTTAATGCAGATCCAGATCCTGTACAACCGATCACCCCTATCGCCCCTACTGAGGTCCGCTTACAGATTCGCAGGCTTAAGTCCACTAAAGGCCCTGGCTATGATTGCGTTGACGGCAGAGTTGCTAAGGCCCTCCCAGAGAAGGGAGTATTGTTCTTGGTGCTACTTTTTAACTCCATGGTTCGCATCCACCACTTCCCCACTCCGTGGAAGTGCGCTGTGATTGCGATGATTCCGAAACCTGGCAAGCCAGATAATCTTGTCTCGTCATATCGACCGATAAGCTTGCTGACCACTTTCTCCAAAATATTTGAAAAAAATATTTCTTAGAAGATTGTCGGCAGTAAGAGGCTTCCAGAGGGCCATTCCTGATCATCAGTTTGGCTTCAGGCAAAACGCTTTGGCCTGCACACTTGGGTCAAATACAACTCGCAGGAGGTTGAAGCGCCTCCACACCAGCGACCTCTGGACTGTAGGGCGTTAAATTAATGTGCCACAAATGTAATATTTGATGTTATTTATTAACTGCTAAAACCTGTTCTATGTTTCAAATCAATGTTTTATAGCCTTTGAATAGGTTGATTAATGTTTAAAATATAACTGTTATAGAAAAAATAAAAATAAAATTGTTCGCTTTACCGAACTTAATTACTAATTAAATATTAAAATTTGGCATCTTAAAAGTGTATTAACATTTCATTGTGGCGGATGCAACTGCTTATCAAATATTCAAGTTAAGCCTCAATAATGGAAATGATGAGGTGATCGAATGGATTTTGAGTGGTGAAAACCCTAAAAATAAATATAAACTGGCAATAATTTAAACAAAAGAATATGAATAATACTTAAAATATAGATTTCAATAAAAAAAAACTCATGGCTTTGATTTGCTTTTCACGTATTAGAATTTTAGGTTCAATATTTATAAGTCGAATGTGATAAATATTTAACACAATTTTCATTTGCATTGAAAGCAAGGCTTAATTATTAAAAGCGCATATTTATCTATTAAAATCGAATTCAAACAGTATTACATTTTATTTTTTGTGTTGAGTTCCAAGTATAATTAGCTTTATATACATATCTATCTATCTATCTGTATCTAACAATGTAAATCTGCCCCATTCATGGCTAACTCTGTTCAATGCTCGCCCCAAAATTGGCAATTGCCTCAACGAAATCAGCGCCTGGTTTTTAAATCGTTTTCACATTTGATTCCTCGCTGCAATTTGATTCGATATGCTGTTTCCCCCAACTCCCTGCAAACAGCCCAGCATCCATTAATTATGTAAAATTCTTGCACAAATAAAATGAAAATCGACCAAACATATGACAACAAATTGCCAACTGCCTCTCTGTCCGTCTGTCTGTCTGTCTGTCTGCCAGTTTATTCCCGTCACCCTGCTCTCTTCAACTAGCTGATGCTGCTGCCAATATTGAATTTGAAATTAAAGCGCCCACTTCTTTCTCCTCCCAGGAAAATCACTAGGCAGATGGACCATTGGGCGCCTGCCTGGCAACAGTTGTGTCAAATTGGCCAGCGTCAGTGTCCTGTGTATCCCCCGAATTCTCTCCCCCATCATCCACCAGTGCATGGATTTAGATACGCCTCCGCCTTGAAATCTGCATGTGTTAATTACTGATGGGTCTGGGTCTGGGTATGGATTTGTGTCGGGGTCTCTCGCTCCTGGTCAAGGGGTCGCTGAGGCAAAAAAAATTGTCAACATGATGGCGGCACTTGTTGTTGTTGTTATTGTTGGAGAGAAAAGCTGCCAGCACAAGCTGCTCCACGGCGTTGATTTATAAACCCCGGACACTAGCAACGAAATACGGAATACGTTGAACAAACATCGAAGGGTGTGGGTGTGGGGCAGGGACAGTTGCAAGTTGCGCCCACTTGAATTTGCATTTACCTATAGCAAAAACAAATAAACGTCTAATCGAATAAGGGGAAAATGGCAGCAGCGGGGTGCAGCTTCAGCGGGTGCCATCAACTGTTGCCTGTGCAGACAGCAACAAATTATGTGACGTAACAGCTGCCAAAATGTGGTGTGGCTGTGAAGGGAGGGGATGAATTGGCATGGCCAATAACTGATGCTGGCCATAAACAAATAAAACTCCGTTTGGTCGCCAAAATTGATTTTTTGCGCCTAATCAAAAACGAATTAATTTCAGTCGCATCTGACAAACGCTTTTTGGGGAGCGTCGACATTTATTTTGATTTTCGGTTAACTATCAGACCCCGACACCAAAACTCAGCGTCAACTCCAACCCCCCACATCAGTTTTCCCATTTGCTATCTAAGCCTAACCCGAATTGATTAAATTGGCATGAAATGAAATTTATGTAGCCTGCTCATTTTCTTCTATTTTTTTCCTGCTGCTTGCGGTGGTTGCAAGGTGTTTGCTTCTGGGGGGTGGCAAGTGCCACTAAATGGATGCTGCTGCTGCTACCGGCCAGACTCAAACCACCCTTTTTGGGGTTGGCTTTAGTCATCGTTCGATTAAAGCCTCAGCAAATTATTGCGGTGGCTATTTCGACTATTTGGTGATGCAAGGTGTGGCACTTAAAGCATTCGCTGTTGCATGGCAGACTTTGAGAATTAGTTAAGTTAAGGGATGCTTAATACATGACGTCACCACAACTTGCTATTCAATTTGTAATTATCTATGGAGTTTTGTGGCCAGCTGCGGAAGCCCAGACGAATTGCGGTTCTAACTTTTACAACTTGAACATTGAAATTCTCGTGAACCATTTGAATCGATGGATACATGTGAATTAGATGCATGGCAATTAAAGTAATTGATGAGTTTAGGTGCTACATATATGGTTTAAGAAAATGTTGCACAGATATCTGTATATATGTATCTGTAAACGTAATTTCAGGTAGAATGAAATGTTGAAATTCAATCCCAACAAAATGGTATTGGAGAATGTTCCAAGTTTTCCATAGCCATAATTTCGTCAAAAATCATCAGATTCAAACCGTGATTCGATCTCGATGTTTATGTTAAAATTTAATACTAAAATACAGCAATCGGATAAAAACTTCCAAATGCCATAACTTTGTCAAAACCATTCATGACTTTTTATCCATGATTTGGCCTCTAGATTAAAACTGAATTTACAACTCGTCTACAACTAGCCGCAACCGTCAAAAGCTATCAGATTTTCATAGAGCAGGGTTTATAATTATGGAATAAAAGTACTTTTAAAGTTATAAGCACGCTTTTTGCTCCTAGCAGATGCCGACTTTTTTACCTTCGATGTTGACGTGAATCTCCTTTCTCGACAACCAATTATTTGAAGTTCACTCCACATTCCGGTTTCATTTAGCATTTTCAAAGCTTGTTATGTGCAACTTGTTAAAAACAAAAATATATAAATAGAAAAATGTGCCACTGCGGTTATTTTATTGATTTTTTTTTCCCCTTATTTATTTATTTACTTTTTGTTGGGGGTGGGTGGTACGCGGATGGGTCAAAGTTGAGAATGAATGTAGCGTGCAATTCAATTTCATTAACGCGCACAGAGCGCACTAAAATCAATAGTAATTAATATGAGTACTTGAACACACACACACACACACAGACACCCCACTTTTTACCAACATTCCAATAAGCCAGTTCCGTTCAGCTCTCCAGCAAAAGCAGCACACACAACAACAGACCACAAATCAAAAATCAAATATTAAGCGAGCTAAATGTTTGGGGCAGGGGCATCGGAAGGTGAAGTGGGAGAAGGGGCGGGCGTGAGGTATGCAGGAAGTTCATATGCGTTTGCTTGTGTATATGTGTGTGTGTGTGTGTAAAATAAATACGTTTTAGCCATGAAAATCCCTTTTAATTGCCACGCAACGGCCAAAGGATTTGCACACACAGAGAGACAGGGGGAATAAGTGGGGGGGAGGGTGGTTGGCTGATAGCAGGCAAAGCAGAGACACAGCAACATTTGGCTGGCCTATGCAGCCGTATGTGTGTGTGTGTGTCGAGTGTCGACCCAGTGGAGCGTTCGTTGGCCGTTGCCACAGCCAAGTGGGATTTAGTGCAAATTGCAAAGTGTAACTTGTTTTTACGAAAAAGCACTTTAGCGCATTAGAAGACCACGCCGGGGAGCCCGAACCCGAACCCGAACCCGAACTGGAGTCCGGCAACCCAGTAGCCCCGGTTGGTTCAAAATGCGTGGTGGCAGACAGGCAGGCCGGCAGGCAGGCAGGCAGGCAGGTGGTTGCCAAATCTATGGTCTGGACAGTTGTCGATGATTAGAAACGAACGTAAAAGCCGAGCCGAGCGAAACCAACTGTGCGTGAGACAGCAGCTTGTGTGCAGCTCATGTTTGTTGTTGCTGCTGTTGTTGCTGCATGTCCGTTACATGACTGGCAACAGCCACACATAACAACAACAACAGAAACAGTAGCAAAAGTAGTAACGCTGTGTGCAATGTCCTAGCTGCATGCTTGAATATTCTGCGCAACAAACATGCACAATGCAACCGAATTGGTACTCGACTAGGTTCTCCCTGCGTGTATGTGTGTGTGTGTGTGTGTGCGAGTGTGTGTGTGTGGTATTGTGTGTGCGTGTGTGATAGGCTTTGGCGCTGAGAGAACTTTCATTAAGCAAACAGCATTAATTACATTAAAGATTTTGAATACATTATGATGGCTTTTAGTTATCGAAGTGAAGAAGAGAAGAGAGCTGCAAACGATTTACATCACCAGGACAACAGCAATTTGCTGAACTTCAAGTAGTTGCCTATGCTCTGAGTTGGGTCTTGTGTTATTTGAACTAGTTAGTAGCCAATTAGTCGGCTTGCAACCAAAAGTGTTGCTGAGTTGTTAAGCTCTAGCAAAATATTGTTAATAATATACACATAATGGATGTGCACTTAAGTCTGGAGCGACTTTGGGGCACTTTACAAGTATCTAGTCCTTAGTTCTCTTGCTGCCACAGCAAATAAATCTGATAAAGGTTTAACAATTATTTTACATTTCTGCTTACGGCACTTAATAAATCCTAGTATATGAAAAGATTTATAACAAGTTTTATTGAATGTGTATAAAGATTTATATAATTATTTAATGTTTTATTTTTTTTCACGACAAATGTCTGCATTTCTTTAATTAGATCCGAAATAAATTGTTTTGTCTTTATTTATATTTATATTCCTTATGCTTTTGTTCAATTTCTATTGTGCTAATGTATTCGTAACTCAGTATTTAGCCATGGCAACTTTTCCAGTTAGATGTGTTTTATTAATGTTAACCCCATTTCTTACCTGCTTGCCTAATTGGTCATTTTATTGACATTGGCAACCGTGCAACATTTTAATGGAATCTCAAGCGCCATCTCTTTCCCACTTTTTCTCATACACACACACACATGCATGTGCACACTCAATTGACTTGTAATTTGAAATGAAAATTAATTGAAGACAATGGCATGCAAAATGTATTTTCAATTAATTTTCATTCTTTATGACAACAAATTCATATCCTCTCCGCACACACACACACACCCGCTTACCGGTTATGCCGTTATGATTTAAGGTGTCATAATGGTCCATTGTCATAAGTGCCACACAGAATTTTAACCATTAAATACTTGGCCATCAATATATATATATATATATATATAAATAAATATGTATATCAATTTGTTCGAAAGCGTTTCAGTTTTTATAATCAATACCAGCAGATAGGTAAAATATTTGATATTTGACTTGATTTTTTTGCCAGGGCTGAGTATATTGATTTTATCAATTGAATTTCAATGTAATATTTGCAGCCATTGTTTTCCGCAACAGCGATGGACACGTGAAAATGACAGTCACGTCCAATGGGTCTTGTGACAAATATTAATGAAAAATTTACTACTCAAGCCCAATGCAATTCGATCATTATTTAAATATATAATCTTCTTTTTTTTGAGGTGAATAATTATTCATTTTAAGCGCTGGGCTTTTCTTTAAAAACCGTTTTTTATAGATGAATACCCTTACCAAGAGCAGACGTATATTGCTGAATATATTTCATCTTTAGTGTTGATTAACATTTTTCTATATTTTCAGCAATATTCCAAACTTTTGTTTTATAGAGTTACAACAGCACGAGGAAAGAAGTCCATTTCTAAGCACACGTCACGATTCTTCCTTTTCGCGATCACAGCAATCGCGGGGAAAAAACCCGATATCATAATATGGACTCATAAAGCATATTTTCATATTGACAACTCGATGAGCAGGGTGCAAAAAAAGAAGAAGCAAAACTGTGATTTGTGTTTGCTTTTCGCCGGAAGCCGAAAAGCGTCGCGGAAATCACACCATGAATTTAATGAAAAACGGCAAATATTGAGTGGGATTCCCCTCCCTCTGTTGTCCGTCCGTCATTCTGCTTGGTTGGTTGGTTGGTCGTCCGCCAGGCGGCTCGGTCTCGGCCATAATTGTTTGCAAAAAGTTTATGCACGTAGCGATAGCGTACATCAAAAATGGTGCAGCTTCGCCAGCGCCTTTCTGCCCATAGCCCTTGTCTCCTCCACCAACGCGACGCCTCCGAAATCGCCTTTCGCCTAAACTTCAGACATAAAACGCCAAATTGCACCATTAAGAAATTCGTTGCGCATCACTGAGCATTTAAAATGGTTGAAGCAGGAGGCACAGGGTCTTGGGTTCAGAGTACGGGGTCCACCACATAAATAATAGTTATAAATACCTAGTGGTAGTAAACTTTGTCATTGAACCCCGTCGAGGTCCGAAATACTTACTACACTTAGCAACACAAACAACTTAGCGCCTTGGCTGTTGAAAGTGCTCGACTACAAGATGCCCTGTAGAATATTTGTGGCGTAGATATTGTGGAAATTTTTGGAATATTCACTTTGATCCTCCTATTATCTTTAAACAATGTAGATACATTTTGAAATGATGAAATAACTACGAGTTTATCTAATTATATGGCAAATCTGACCAGTTTAGTTCGGCTAAATACTTGGATGAAATATGAAATTTAGCTAGATGTATTTAAGAATTAGACATTATTAGACTTTTATAACGTCCATTCTCAAGTCAAGCAGTGGGTATAATAATGCGGCCAGCTATTCGGGTCAAGTCTGAAACCAAGTCGAGTCTATGGCTGAAATCAGCGCACGTCAGCAGAAAAGTTGCCAGCGCACTTTGTTGCTTCCTGTGGCGGCTGCTTCTGCTGTTGCTGCTGATTCTTTTGCAGCTGCTGCTTTGGTAATCACTTGAATATTACGTAGCGGAAATCGAAAAGTACGTTGGAAAATTTTTTAGCGCTATCTCAGGATGAAGACGAAGCAGCAGCAGTGGAAGCAAAAGCAGACGAAGATGTCGCCTCAGCTTATGACAATAATGAAAGCGTTTTGAATGTGCGCCAGTCGCCATCAATTTGCAGCTTTTGGCTCGCCGCACTGCAAAATGGCAGAAAAATTGTCGGGCGGGCGGGTAGTTGACGGGGGCGGTCGTGCAAATGGCCGCCGGAAGTGGCAGTGCTGCTGCTGCTACTGCAAATAAAAATGGCGGCGCCTCTTTGCTGGCAGCGCATTTTGGTCATTTTTGCGGCGCCATTGAACAATTTTGGTTTGTGTTTTGCGAGTTGTCGCAGGTTGCTCATAATGATGATGATATCGGTGCTGGGTCGGTCGTTGGCGGTGGCGCTGGTGGTGGTGGTGGTGGTGGTGGCAACCCTAATTTTGTGCTTGGCTGCAGCTCTGTGGCGCCGCATTGGGCGCCGTCGCATCGTGTTTATGGCGAATAACTAATATGCTGTAAAATAAGTGAGAATCTAGAGTTTCGGCTTAAAAACACATTTGCCATCATTTTGTGGCCAAGAAGTGGGAAAACTTGTACAATGAATGCAGTGATAATATTTTGCCACAAATAATAACTTATATGAAATGGCAGAAGGAGTAAAAACAATGTGCCAGCAAAGCAAACTAAATGAAAAGAAGAAGGAAACAAATTGATTGTAAAGTCGGAGGAGATAATTATATGGGAAGAGGGAAAGTAGTTAAAAAAATCTAAACGAAAGCTGCCTAATGGCATAAAAGCGTAAAATGAAGAGGAAAATACGAAAATAAACTATGAATTAAAAATGTGCAATCGAAAGAGAGCTGCAATTAACAAAAATGTTAAGATGGCCGAAAAAACAGAATATAAAATTGAAATTTCCGAGTAACAAGCACCTTGGAAAAGCTAAGATAGGAAAACACTCGAATCAAGAAGGAAAGCATAAGTAAATGAAAAGCAAATGCAAAAGATTGGTAAGCAATATATAAAAGCAATTGAAAACTAGAAAAACTCAGCTGCACTTAATAAAGTAATGAGTGGAAAAAGGCAAGAATGTTAAATTTTTTTATGAATAATTTAAGATGTCTAAAGAATGTAGATAAGGTATAATAAAAGTAAATATACTTTTAACAAAAATAAGCGAAATTTATCCCCATTAAAGATAAACCGGAGAACATTAAAAACATTCAAATAATGAAATAGATTGGTAAAGAAAACTGATTTAAAGTATAATAAAATTTATTTCGGTTCTATTTATTGACTCTATTAATGTATTACCATAGATACATAATAAAAATGTAGAAAGAAAAATGAATTTAAGCAACTACTAAAACATAGTTTTAAGTTGTCAGAAACTCTTACGAAAACCCTTGAAAGGATTAAAAAGAAAGCGCAAAAAGAAAACTAGCAAATACTGAGATCCGCTGAGTGATTCATGCTGTGAGCTACTTACTCGTATGTGCATTATGTATGATTCACTCGTATTTTGTGCAACCCCTTTCATACATAATGCAAAATACTGGCCATAACTCTAACAGGAAATAAACAAAACCAACTCGGCTCCTAACTCAATTGCACACAGAAATGTTGTTATTTTCGTTTTCATACTGCAAAATATTTGGTACAAACTTTTCGCAACCGGTTTCCGTTCGTCTGTCTGTCTGTCTGTGTGCCTGTCTGTCTGCCCTGTTCGTTCAGCTCGTAACTCCTTTTGTGGCGAGTCCTTAACAACAAAGGACGTACATTGAATGGTGGAAAAACGCAAACAATTGTAATGACAAAACCAAACTAACCACACGAACCGAGAGAATGCCAGAGCTGGAAAGAGAAACGCATGGATAAACGTCCAGTTACACAGATACGATTATGCCTGTGAGTGCATATATGTGTGTGTGTGTGTAGAGATCGGTATAGATGCTTAGAGACGGATTGGCGCTTGACTGGACGCAACGGGTTTTTATTGTACAATAGCACAGTGGAAATATAAAAATCTGCTAAAATCATTCGTGAGGGGTTTCAAAAAATTCCACAGAAAACTGACAAAACTAACGGAAGGGCTGCAGTTGGTGTTGGGCTGGAATGGGTATAAATATATGTGTAAATCTATATGGATAGCAGAGATAGAGATAGGCAGAGCGAGCAAGAAATCGAGAGAGAGTGAGAGCGAGACAGAGCGAGTGAGAGATAGATAGTGAGACGGGCAGCATGTTGACAAAAATTGCACACAAAATGCTGAGTGATTTGGAGGTTTTTGTTACAGGACAATGGTCACACACAGATACACACTCGCATGCACACACACACACTTACACACACGGATGGTTGACGCCCCATTGCTGGGCGTTTAAATAAAAATCTGATTAATTTCTTTTATGTGCGCTCCGGGTTTTTGTGTCATTGTGTGGCCAAGAACCAAAACCCAAACTAGCAACCAAAAACCCAAAGCCCAAAATCAGTGCCCCAGAGTCCAGAGTCAGGGTAAAAGGTGGCTTGGCAGGAAGTAAGGATAAAATGGGCAGTGACATGTTTTGTGCGGGGCACATGACATGTGGCATATGTGGCACACAGGCACACACACACACAAACACACACACATACACATACAACTACGTACAGCTGCATGTCAAAGGTCGCCGGAAACATTGTCGCATTCGCATTGAGGCAGCCGTGCTGTTTTCTACTTAGGCTTGTTGTGCCCCATGCTACAAAATGAATGCGGCACAATCTTGAGGTCAAATCCATTGATGTGAAAGATATCTGATTAAGTATGAATAAACTACGTCAACATTGTGCATTGTGCTTTAGCTAGAATGTAGAAATTTGAAAAATTTGTTATAATGCGGGGATTAATGACTGACTCGTTGGTAGTGCTACTATCAGTAAATAATTTATATTCAAAAGCCTTAAACAACTCTTGAAATGTTTCAATATCTTATAAATATTTCGTGCTCCTTTTGTTTATTGCTCATTATCATATAATAAATCTACCCATCAGCGACTATTTGTGTGACCAAAAACTTTTTTATGACTTCCAAAGAGCTGCAGCTTTATGGTTCAAACAATCAGTTTGACTTTGCGCTTTTTGTTTTGTATTGGTTGCTTTGCTTTCGAATGTGTTGTTAAGTGGCAGATAACTAACAGCTGGTCGCACCTTTTTGCCTATTGACAGCTTCATTTCCATATGCTAACTCCCAATGCGAGTTATCGGCATTCACAAAAGTTCACACATAACAAAATTAGACGAGAACCCAGACACAGACGCTAACCCTAACTCAGAGCCCAACCCAAAAGCAGACGCAGAGCGAGACTAAACAAAAGAGCTGAACAAAAAGCATGAGCTCCATTTAGTAAGGCAGCTTAGGTAAATTTTAATATCAAATAATAGAACGAGCATCTTCTTCTTCATCTATTTAATTTTTTTCTTGGCTTTATCGGCATTACGCTTTCCCCCCGTTAGCATTATGATGGTAAAAATGTCTTCTAATGACTCATAAGATTAAAAAGTAATTTTCTTGTTATGCTGCGCAAACGATTTTTGTTCCACCGTTAATTTTTATACATATTAATATTGGGAAAAGAAGGGAGCACAAAAACACACAACACACAGAATAGGAAAATTCCCGAAGCAACCGAATAAACATAAATTTGATGTACAAAATTGGGTCATTATTGGCAGCTCCTCCGTTCATTGGGTTTCTTCTTCGATTTATTTTTCTTGTTGTTGGTTTGGTTTGCTGTGTGTATTCTTTTTGTCGTGTTTAAGCAAGGCGTAAAATTACGCCAAACAAATTCATAATTTTCGTTATATTTCTTTTTATGATTAGCACGCCCTAACCGAAGAAAAAACGAACCCTGGCAAAGAAGGGGAGCCCGACACACAATTTGCGCCCATTTATGTTCATTTGCGTGGGTGGAGGGGGCGGGTGGCGGCTCTTAATTATTAGCCGGGCTTTTTTATGGCCTGCCACACAGTGGGCGGGACTCGTGTACGTGGACACATAACTTTCAGGCAGACAGCCAGCCAGATAGGCAGACAGACGGGGAAGCAGACACAATTTCTGTGGTTTCCAATTCAACGCACTCTCAATTAGAACGTCCAATAAATAGTCTGACGGGGGCGACACTTGTGCGACACTTGGCAAAGTTTTTTGGAATGGGCATCGGGAGGCGACAACTGAGAACCGAGAATCGAGAGCTGAGAACTGAGAGCTGAGAGCCGGCAACTAATAGAACTTGGGGTTCTGGTTTGCCTCTGGGTGTCATTTGTGATGGGGCGGGGCTGGAGGTAGGGGGTAGGAGGGTGCCTGTTTGCCATGTGGCCTGTATCGCACATTAAACTAATTAACAATTAAACTGCCAGGCCTGGGCGAGAAACAAGACACAACAAGAACTCAAAGAAAACAGAACAACACAACGAAATATGCTTGGGCTATTAAAAAATGCCTAATGAATTAATAATCAAATATTTTTGTAATGTCTGTCTATGCGGTCTGTGAAATGGCTTTTTAAATGATGTCTGCTTCAATTTGAAGTGACAGAACACCAATCTACATAATGTCAAAAACACATTATGGAGCCTTGGAATATCTATTTACAAAATGGGGCAACGTGCAGCTGAAACATGGAACTAGATGGGAATAGAACTAGCTAATGTTGTCCAGAGTTGCAGACTGAAGACTATCAAATCACTTTACTAGGTAGTTAAATAATCAACTTTAAGCTGGCTCAAATGGAATATGTAGATTGGTTTGTTTAGTTTGAGGTGCTGCTGGGAAATCTTTGATATGAATACGAGTATGTTATTTATTTATTCTAGTTGTGAATAGAATGGCTGCCGCAGTCTTCAGCTCTTTGGTATTTGCATGATATAGTAAATATAATGTATAAGTTGCATGTACATTTTGACTAAGTGTCTGTCATCGACCAGCAGTTGCATTTACAAGTCTGCCAATCCAAAGCTATGTAATTAGTTTTATCAGCAAAATATTGTCATGACCAGCAGCGGAGTAGCCTCGTAACTTTTTCCGTTTTCCGGGAAAATCCGATTAAAATGCGCCCACAGCGTTTTTGGAATGGTTCTCAACCTGAAATTGGGTTCTTTATGGCATTATTGCATTACTGCTTAGGGGAGCGTGTGGGGCAGGTAGTTAAAGGATTTTCGGATGTGTACAAACCTTTCATTGTCTTTTCATTTGAAAATGGCTAAAGCTAAAACCCATTGCTGTCCATAATCAACGCAAATCCTTGCCTAATGCCAGTTTTGTGTCACACACGCAACGGGCATGCGGGGGTTGTGGCAGGGTTAACAGGTGAGGGGGCACATTGTCATTGTCATGGCTCTATGAAGCGCTTTCACCTTCTATGGACTGCTGTGGCTGCTGATGATGTCCTTTTTTGACTCTCCCTGCTACTGTCTGTCGAGGCGATAGCTTGGCTTGATAGTGTGGTCCTGGCTGGTTGGTTGATTCGTTGGTTGGTTGGTTGGTTGGCCCTGGGGCTTCTTTTGGCCCGCATCGACAGCAGGCCGAGCGAGTCCTTTTGCCTTTTGCTGATTTCGCCGGCTTAATGTTATTTGTATGCCCGTTGTCCTTTTTAGTTTGGCAGTTGTTGTTTCTAGGACTACAGCAAAGCAAGGCAAAAAAAAAAAAAAAATAGGAAGAGCAGAAATAAAAGAAGAGTAGTTGCCTTCGCTTTTGTGTGGTTGTTGCGATGTCTTCTTCATGCCTCGAAAAGCAGCAGCTGAGTGTTGTCCTGCCTGGATGGGCGGGGGCACACATGTGCCACTCAATCTGGTTGTTGTTCTTGTTGCTGTTGTTGCTGCATGTCTGCGGTTGTCTTTTGGCTGCCTCCTTTTTTTCTGCTGTTCTTGTGTTTGTCTGTGTTTGTTGTTGCCTCTTGCTGCTTGTTTGTTTGTTTGCTGAGCATGTCAACTGCTCTTCTTGTGTGTGTGTACTTTTTTTATTCGTTGCTGTTATCCTGCTACGTCCTGTGTTCAAATTTAATTGCTGTGGGAACTGCACATATGAGCCACTCAGACTCAGACGCTGGCAGATTGGATTTTCAATCAAAATGGTCAGCCTAGTGGCAGTAACAGAGATACCCAAACAGACAAAAAAAAAAAAACAAGAACCCCATCACAATCAGTAGCCAACCGCCAACCCCCACCAATTCCAATCCCCACATTCCTTACCGCAAAAAACTGCCCACTTGTATTGTGAGTTTTTTAATTTTTGTTAACAAAATATTATCCAACTTTTAATGGCACCCCTGACAGCGCAAATGGCTTCATATTTCTCAAGGCGCCACAGCGATAACATAAACCTCAAACCACCCAAAAACCCACCACCCTCACCACACCACACCATCCTCAAGCCCAAACAACACCCAACAAACTACCGCAAGGACATGGAAATGCACTTGCCCACTCAAAAGTGGTGATATCCTAAATGAATTTCCTGCGCATTACTCTCGGGTCCTCAACGTTTAAAATAGTATTCGTGGAGGGGTGGGGCTTAAGTGTTTTCCACTTTAGACATGCCAACATATATTCAAATTGCGCGCAAAGCCATACAATATACGCATGCTGAGTCTAGCTCTATGTTTTAATAATATTTTAAGCTGTCATAGCTTTGCCATAACTGAACTGATTCTTTAAAATAATAATATATAATTGTAATATTAAAATTAAAAAGTTACTATAGCATTTCAATTTTAATAATGCAATAAATACTAACGGATTTGCAATTCAAATTCCATTTTAATGAATGATTTCCTTCTGCTGAATCTACAATTAATTATATTTAATTTATTTCTTCAGTAATAATTTGATTCCATACATACAATTCCATAATGTACTTTATCAAAAAACAACAATTTTATTAAAGCGCTTTTGAGTTGGTTTTAGAATAGGCTGTTTTGGGTCGGGTAACTTATGTCATTAGGCAATGTGTGCGGCGACTGTTTTGGGCCGCAAAAAGTTAGCAAAGAGCCGCATACACATCCACATCCACATCCGCATCCGCATCCGTTGTGTACTGGCCTCGAAAAGCATCCTGCATATTTGCGACGTGTATTAATGTCGATAAAAAGTTGCTGCAACTGGCGAAAGGCTGTGTTTGCCACTTACTGTCTGCTGACTGTTGACTGCCGTTTGCAACAACATGCTGCATGCAGCATGCTGTAAAAACAGGCGACATCATTATGCGGCAAACACTTAATTGTCGCTCATATCTATGCCCCACAAATGGGCCCGGGGAGGCAGTTGCAACTGCTGTTTGTGTTTGTACACTATTCTTGCTGCCCATTTTCATTTTGGCAATTGGCAAAAAGCGCAACCGACAAGTCGAATCGCAGTTGAGAACGCACTCTCTGCCAGCCAACCATTTTGGCTTTTGGTGGTGGTGGTGGAGTGAGGTGGCAGTGGGGTTGTTATTCCAACTGTCGACTGCCACTACTATCATTATCAGCAATAATCAGCGTGTTGCTGTGTTGTTGTGGCAGCATCGCAAAACGCCAAATGTTGCGTAATGTATGCAACACACAACTGCAGATAGTTGTGGCCGCGTTGCCATTTCTGTGGTGCTGCTGCAAGTAGATGTTGCAAGTGTGGTGGCAGTCCCAGTGTCAGATTGTAGCTTCAGTTTCAGTTTCAGCACCAAGTGCCAAGTGCCTCGCTATGCAGATGAGTTATACGAGAATTAGCATTGTGCTCCCTTTGGTGTTGGCCGCGAGTTGCAGTCAACTCTTAAATTGCAACCGAAATTAAGATAACAAAGAGTTTGCTGAAGCATGTTTGTAGAATTTCCAAAGTAATATTTGGTAATGCAATAATATTATTTTGTAAATATGTGATAGTGAAATGGGTACTTTTCTGTAGCGTTTCATCTGAGCGCGAAATGGGAATTAAAGTTATAGTCTAAAACTGTAAGCTAACTTAGATTAAAGAGCATTATCAGCTAAGTGCTTTAGTTTGATGCGAGCTTGCTTTTCATTTATTTATAAGATATTAAAGCATGAAATTCAAATGTTGTTCCGCTCTGATACCCCTTCTAATTTAGCTTCTCTCCAAAGTTCTTCATATATTTTCTCATGCTGCGCAGTGTAATTTGGTTATTCAACGTTTAAGTTTAAGTTTAGTTTAACTTTGGAGTCAAATAACAAATTTGTCCAAGTCTATTCTCTATTCTGTTCACATTTCTCCCCCTAGTTCACTTACTAATGTCTGGCTAAGTCGACAGTATTCGCTCTGTCAGCTCTCCTCAGTTGAGCTGTTTCTTGTTTGCCAGCCTAATCTGCTCATAACTTCCCCCAAAACCCTATGCTATACAGATTGCGATATTCACTAATACAAATGCATAGAGACAGGAACAGAGACGCAGTTGGCTAATAAATAGAAACCCTTTTCGTCTATTGGACAAAATGCAGCCAGCGGCGCTTTTTCTTGGCTTAGACTGGCAAAAACTTTTTGCTAATAAAGGTTGCTCTTGTTTTTGCCTGTGTGTATGTGTGTGTGTGTAGCACAGAGGATGTTCTAAACGATGGAATGGGGATTGGGGTTAGAGGATTTGTAGCTAGGACATTAAACAGTCAGCTCATTGTCGTGTCTGACGTGGCGCGCCGTCAGCTGTATTTTGTACTTTTTTTTCTTGTGTTTTTAAGTTTTTGTCCAGCAGCAGCAAAGGGAAACGAGAGACATGCAATGAATGAAGCCACTTGAAGCAATAACAGTGCAATGTCAGCTAACGGAGCCACAGACAGAGGTACAAATACAGACACAGATGCAGTTGGCAGCCTTTCGACTGCGGGATACTCTGTCCACAGAAGGAGTTTAAAATGTTGGCTGACAGTCAACCAAAAAATGTAAACTAGATCTTAAAATTAAGCCATGTTTGACTACAGCTCAAAGTATTAAAATAATTGATGTATTCACTTATACCCGCTTTGCCACTGAAATACAGAGTACAATGGCGAACTACTTGTAACTGGAGGTCATTTTTGCCATAGCAGGCACTATGAAGATGTATGACAGCTGCGCCTCTGACTCTGTCTATAAATGATGCTGATGATGATGATGATGATGTACTAGAGCAAGAGTCCCCAGAGACCCTGTCTATCTGCCTATCTCTCTGTCTGTTTGTCTGTCTGTCTGTATGTTTGCCTGCCAGTGCCGCTTATACGCTCTTAGCCTTTTGAAGTAATTTGCAGTTGCTATTTTCTGTTTTGTAATTGCTTATTAATGTCATTGTACCCTGGCCCAAGTCTTTTAGTACTCTCTGCCATAGCTTCACTTGAAAATGTTTTTAACAAATTTATGCTAATGTGATTTTGCAATTAAATTGCTGCACAATGATCCCAATGAAGCAGGGAAACAACTAGTTGGCTGCACGGAAGGGGAATACTGATTGAGCGGCACATAATGCACAAGTGCCAGGCGATTTATAATGCCCCACTATCGAGAACAAGAAGAACTACACACGATCAGCCTTTATACACATCCGCATTATGATCGGCTTGGCATGAGCTCTTAAATCATTTTACCATATGCACAATTCTGCATAAAAGTCTCTGAGTGTTTTTATATTACACTTCACTACCCCCGAGCGCCGACAGCAACCCACTGTCAGTTGCCACAAAAGAGTCGCCGACAAATGATGATTTACTTATCGGCTGCTCTGTCTCGTACTCTCTGCATACATATATGTCTATGATGCTCAGGCATTGGTTCCTAGCATTTGGCATAACAAGCTGTCAGATATTAGTTGCACTATGGTTGAGTTGAGTGCAACTCATCCGAATAATAACTGAGTGTTGCTCAATTGAACGACTATCGTTGATAGCTGACTGAAAGCTAGAAATTAAACCACATTAATCTAGAACGTTTTGCTGGAAAGTTTAGAAATTTCATATTCGAAATTATTTGCGATTTTTCTTCACTTTCGCCCACTGTAAGAAGCCGACACATTTTGAGCAATGTGTGTCTGCATTTCTTCATTTGATGTGACTGTCTGGTCCTTTGATCTGAGTAAAGGCATTTCTTCAATTGCGGAGATTTTAATGACTTACGAGTATATTGCAGACGCATGACAAATAGTTGCAGGTGTAGCTAAATTAATATCTGCACTTGCGGAATATGGTGCAAGTTGTGCTCAATTATTTTGAAAGCGTACGTTTGTTAAATATTTAACGATTTCTACTTTTTTTTATATGTTTGGCATAAATTACTTTAATATTGAAATTTCACATTTCTCATTCGTTGGGGCGCCCGAACGCGCATACGCTCCGTGTGGCAGCAACAGCAACAGCGTCAGCCAAGGCATCAGCATCAGCATCAGCAGGCACATCAAGTGGCAGCCATCACATGCAATGTGAGAAATCATGCATAAAAATTTATTATGTTCAAGCGCATGTTGCAACATCATGTTGCCTGTGTGCCTCCTGCCTGCCTGCCTGCCTGATTGCGCCCCTGTGCCTGCAACCATCATAATAATATCAATGGCAACACAGTACACGAGCAAAATAAAAAGTATACGTATAAAAATACATATATATAAATATATATGTATATATATATATATATATAAATGCATGTGAACAGAAAGCAACAACAGAAAGAACAAAAACGAAATCGAATCATGTATGCAAAATGTAAAATGCATTTGCAACGAAGCTGCTATGCACTGTATTATAGTTGCCTATGTATAAACCAGTGAATAACTGATTTAAGTAAAACTATATTCCATGACAATGGAATATAAAGTAGTCTAAGAGTAGTAGTCACCCAAATAATAATCATTGCTAGGACAAATGAGGAAATATTCACTTTTGAAAGAGAACTTGGGAAGCGGATTATTTATTTTTATCGCACTACTTAAAAAATTGAGATAGAAATTATATGTAAGTATGATTAATATTTTAATCAATATTACAATATATATAATTTATATTTATTACACATTTTGTAAATAAAACAAAATATGAAGACAACTATGATATTCGCTAATAGGAATTTGATAAAGTTGCCAACTAGTTGAAATAGTGAGTGCAACTGCATTTTAAATGTAATCTCGTTCATTTGTTTGCTGCGGCACATTGTAAAGTGCAGCAAGGCAGCAACAGTAACAACAACAACAGCAGCAACAACAACGGCAGCAGCAGCGACGCCAGCGGCGGCAACATCATTTGAACTGTCATTAAACTTTGACTATCATCCTTTTATTATTTGGAGCTACCGTTGCTGCTGACGTTGCTGTTGCTGTTGCTGTTGCTGCCACAGCAATGCTGCAAGCTCTCGTTGCTGCCGTTGTAGTCCCATTGTTGTTGATGCCAATTGTTGCAGCATTTTATATGTATTTTTTTTTGTATGATTATTTTTTTCCTGCAATGCGCCTGCTTTGTTGTCGTTGTTTTGTTTTCTCTAACACGTGAGCTCACCGCAGTGCACGTTGCCAGTTGTTGCTGTAGCCTTTGTGTTGCTCGCTGCTGCAACAACAACAGCAACAGCAACAGCAATAAGAAGAGCAAGAGCAAAAAGTGCAGCATGTTTACAATATTTGTATTATGATTTCTATTTTTCTACCTTTTCGAGTCGCCTCACGCTTCCCCAACCCACCACCTACCTAGCTCTATCTTTATCTAGCTATCTGTGATGTGTCGTAATATACGTCCTTTATTATGGCCAGTTGCATTTTGTAATATGCATTTGTCAACACAAAAGACACGCTAGCAATAGATGCCAGCCATTGCTCTTCCAACTCTCTCCAACTCGCCATCTCTCTCCATCTCTCCATCTATGTTGCAACATATGCCGCATGGTTGTTGCACTCGAGTTGTGGCACTGGCGAATCTCAATTGCAGGTGAAATGTTGGCTAACGAGCAACTCAACGCAACTCAACTCAACTCGTATATGGCCACATAAACCATTTGAGCTGCCGCTTTTGGCCAACTATTTGTCATCAACGGAATTTTATGACCATACAAAATGATACAATAAGCGGACTTTTCTCATGTCTAATTGTGTATTTCAAATGGATGCCAAAAAAAACCGAGTGAAACAAAAACCTAATCAGTGCTGGATGAGGATGATGTCGATGGACTTGGCGGCTTTTCGGTACGTTTGGGGAGAGAAAATAGGCTCACCCTGCTGGAGCGTGGATCCCGTTTGACGGTGCGCTGCATAAATTGGGCAGCACTGCGTGTGAGATGTGTGTGTTCTTTGATATCGTCGTTAGATGCATCAGATCCTGCTGGCCTCATTGTGTTGCGCCACTGCGAGTGGCGTTGATAGAACGCCTTACGCATGCGTTCCTCCAGACTTGTCTCCTCGAATACATCCGAATCGAATGCGACATCGGCAGCCGGATGCAAGAAGCCGGCACGTTTAATATAATCGGCCAGTTCCTCGGGCGACATATTCTTCGTCTTGATGAGCTCAGAGAAGGCGATCTTAGCCTCCAGCTGCTTGGCCTGCGATCGCTTCAGCCGATAGAAATCCTCGCGTTCGAACTCCTCCAGCTCACCGTCGACATAATTTGAGGTCTTGATCAGGCGTGGTATGACCACACAGTCCAGTGCATTGACTCGCATATTTGTTTGACGCGATGCCTGCATCAGCATCCGCAGCGTGTACTCCATGGATGCATAGCTGACAATCTCCTGCAGCGCCTGCTGGAAATTTTTGCGCACCCGCTGCACCTGCTGGCCGCCACAGCTCAGGCCGGCCAGCGGGAAGGCACCTTGCTCATTTAGCTCCAGCTCAAAGTAGTTCAGATTGATGCCAACAATTTTTTGCTGACGCTTACGCAGAAATGCAGTCGCCACTCGGCTGTCTGCCACAATTACGGGCTTCAGGTCCGTGCCAAGCAGATTGGCCTTGGCCACCGAGAATATAGCCGTACGCATTGTGTCATCCACCAGTTCCTCCTTGTCGGACATCTGGGTACGAATCTCGCGCAGCTTCATATCGATCGCATCGCGTTTCCGCTTCAACAGATTCATGCCACGCTTGGCGGCCAGAATCTTTTGCTTCATTAGCACCGCATTCGCTCGCGATGGGAATACCTGCATCTTATCAGTGGTAGCCATCGCATCGGCTCACTGGCTACACCTCTCTCTCTCTCTCTCTCTTTCTTCCGCACGCCCTATCAAATATTCTTACACAGACTTGGGTCCGATCTAATTTACCTACTCTCCTAGCAGTTTGTTCGGTGACATGACGTGCAAATCTCAGGCCTGCTAACACAGCAAAAGGTTGTCCGACTTCAAACATTATGTAACCTTAAGCGAAACCTAAACAATTTAACAAACCTTACAGCAACTACAATCTGCAATTGAAGCAGGAAATGCATTTGTCTTTTGTTAACACTCACATCCACATGAAATTCTATATATAAACACAAGCAAAGGATTTGTAAAAATGTTTGCTTTTCAATTTCTACAACGGCTCTTTCAATATTTTCATTGCATTTGAGTTATAAAAGTATTTTCCTTAGTGCAACTTGGGCTTGTTATGATTTCAACTTGTTGCACGTGAAATGCATAACATAATTTCTTTGCAATTGCGACTCCAAACTCCAGAATATAATCCAGGCACGTAGAGCCAACCACAGTCCACACAGACAGCTCCCCGCTCCCGCCCACTTCTCAGACTCCCGTCTCCCATCAATGAAACGTCCCAAGTCTCCAGTTTCAGTCTCAGTCTCAGTTCTGGATACGGAAGTTTTTCGCCTGCGCAGCGAACCAAAACTCCAACCAACAATAAGTTGTTTAATGCAATTCTTAAAGTGTAAGTTCCTCACTTGTAGCTCTATAATTGTGTAAATGGCAGGGGGGTAGGCGGAGATTGGGCGTGGCAAGTGCAGAGCACGTATGCCAAAACAAACATATGCAATTGGAAATTGCCTCGCATAAAAAGTACAAAATGATGAGGGAAAATAGGGACAAATTCAATTGGCACTGCAGGCAGGCAGGCAAGCAGGCAGGCAATATTTTCCACAGGCTAAATTAATTTTCAATGATTTGCAATAATAACGCCGACAATATGTCGCATACGTCATCCCCTGAAAGGCAATTTAATTGGGTTGCCCACGCAGAAGCTACGTAACTCTTAACTGAACGAACCTGGGGCTTCTCTCTAACTCAAAAGTGAGTGGTAAAAGTAACAATTGGTTGGGTGACGCCTGAATACCCTTGCTCCAATATTGATTATAGTTTTCTTTGTGTAATATTAAACAAATGTTGCAAAGAACAGCACTTTATTATTTTTTTGAATTGATTATTTCTAAATAAATAAATAATAATGAGATCTTTGTACTTACTAGTTGTTTTAGAAAAAATCCATCTAATCATTGAGTTTGCTAGATAAGATATTTTTCAATTCAGCTCATCCTTGTGTTAGGGCATTCAACGTACGTTTGAAATTGTATACACATTTCCGGCCTGCAAGTAAAAGCAATTCGATTATAATTCAATTTTTTGCATCACCTAATTAAAACTCGCTTAGTTCGTTTGACAAGCTGCTAAGGGCAGGGGCAGGGGCAGGGGCAGGGGCAGGGAGAGTGAGTGTTTGGCTGGGCGTAGCAAATTAACTGATGGTTTTGGCCCCGCACGCCCTCTCACCAAAGCTGGCAATATCCGGCTTAATGCTAACAAAAAATACGAGAAAATTATAAAAAAAGGAGGTTTGGTAAAAAATGCGACGGCAAATAAAACGGGCGTAGAATTTGCCTGAAGCTATTTAATGTCAGTTGGTTGTCAGAAAATACGCTGGAAACGATAAGCGAATGAATTCGATTTCAGTCAATTAATAAATTTGCAAATTAAATAAATGCAGTGAAAGATTTTCTTCGTAAAATATTTAATTAAAAATATCTTGAAATCAAAAGAAGTTCTGTATTCAAATATATTGAATATATTAAAATATTATGCACAAACTATGTCAGTCAATTAAACTTTTGAATCTTTAAAAACCTGCTACACAGAAAATGAAACTAACAATTCACCTGAGTCTCAGACATTTAGGAACTCCTTTAAATATTTAAATTTTGTGTATCGTGCGTTGGGCTTGGTGGCTTTTAGGAGTTTGTCTCTTGCAACTGTGCCACAAAATCAACTTCAAATCACGACTAAACAAAATACATGCCGAATAAACCTACTGTGAATGTGTTTATACTATTTATGCCGGCAGCCGACAGCCAACAGCCGGCATAGTCTGACTGCAGCAGTTGCAACAACAACTTGCAAACAGACAGAAAAACAACAACAACAACAACTGCAGTGGATGGCGGTGCAAAGTTCCCACCAAGTGTTGCTGCTGCTGGTAGTTAAACAAAACGTGGCCAACAAACTAAGCCATTTTTGTCGCCGCCCGTCTAAATACCAAACTTGGCAGCAACAACAACAACAACAAAAACAAAGTGAAAATGTCCTGCGCAGCATTCGAAAAGTCAGAGAGAAAAAAGAACTCCAAATAAATCATGATTCATGACCAAAAGCCACAGAAATGCCAAAAATAAAAGCAAAAACTGCAACAACAAAAAAACAAAACACAAAAATAAATAAAAATGTGGAAAAAACACGAAAAGTAGAAGGAGATTTTGAATGGAAGAGGCGACAACACAAAATGTTCGTGAGGCAAGCCGCTGCCTCTTGCCGAAGCTGCGAACTTTACGAAAATAATGCGGAATATTTCAGAACAGACCCAAAAGAGCAAAAAAAAAGAAAAGAAATTGGTGACAGAGCTTAAAGTGGAGAGAATCGTTAGTTTTGGTATCGGAATCGAGAGTTGTCCTCGGCCTTTTGGTTTTTTGTTTGTTTGTCGTTCCCCAGTCATGTTGGCCATGTTAACAAATATTTTGTGCCGTGTGCTAAGCATTTTTATCACGCAGAACACTTCGATGCAGCTGAAAGACTCCAAACAGGCTCCATCCAGTTAACATTATTGTTTTTTGTCGTCTGCGCTCAGGTTCCTCATAAAAATCATGTTGTTCGGCATTGGTTGCTCCTCCCGCTCTTTCTGTCTCTGCCGCTGCTTAAGCGATCGTTTTGTCATAATGCGACATTTAAGGAATTTTTATATGAATTCACTTAACGATCTCTAATTCGACGTTGCTGACGCTTCGATCCTGTTCTCCACAAAATGTTGGTGACCGTTTTGAGGTGTGGAATCGCAATGAGGTGTTCGTACTATGGTCAACATTTACGAAAACCAAATATAACTTAAGATTGTAATGAAGTACAGCTAAAAGTTGAACTAATTTGATATCATAATTTCATACTTTTTCTACACAACTAATGGTCTGATTGCATTATACATTATGCATTTAAAGACTATTAATTAATATTTATTATGAAGACTACAACGACTGTTCTGCATATAACTCAATAATTGAGTAAACCAAATTTAAATTAACAAAACAAGTATTTTATTCTCAATTAGCTTTATGAAGAATAAATGAAGTTATAATTGCATTTAAAAATAATAAGTTAACCCTAATATATCAACTGTTTGTGACATTAATATTGCAATTATCAAAATATGAAATACTCGAAAAACTCGAAAGTGTTGAAATGCACAGAATGTTGTAACTTATGGGGAAATGTACATAAAATGTTCATAGTGGAATCAAGCTGTTAAAGGTTGTTCTATTTTCTGTTATTTTTTCTTAAACTTACTCAAGTTCGTAAACTTTGCAAATAAGAATCTAACCTAAGTGTGCGCTGAGCCTCTTGGCTATTTGGTATCATAAATATTCGTTCAGTGCTCTGGCACACTTTTATGACAAAAAAAAAAAAAAAAAACAAGAAGGCAAAAGAAGAGTACTCTCCATAGTCTGGAAGCGCCCCACTGTGTCGCTGATTTCGCTGTCAGTCGCGCATTAAACTGGCCCCAACAACAACAACAGCAACAGGACAACATCAGCAATAACGATGCGAGCCACATTAACAACCAAATGGAACATCAACAACTTACAACTTTGTCAGGGCTGGAAATCCAATGACGATGAGGATGATGGTGATTATTATTGTTGTTGTTGTTGTTGTTGTGGTTGCCAGATCCACAATCACTGGACAACTATGACTTTGTCGCTGTCTCACCCCACTCTCTACTCTCTGCCCTGAATTCTCCGGCCCTCGCCTCAACTCGCTGTCCCTTTGGCTACCTTGGACAGACAATTAACTTGCTAGCTGACTTTTAAAAAGGCATTGGTTGACATTTTTACGCGCGTACATGATTTTATTTGCCAGTCAGTTCGCTCTTGGGGTAATTATGGCACGTTAAAGTGTTAATGTGCCACGTTAACAGCCACAGGATATGTGTGCAATAGCAAAAGCAACAGCAGAGGCAGCAGCTGCAGTTGCAACTGAGCTAAGCTTTGAGATGAAGCCATTTGTGGGCAGAATAAACGAGCGGCCCAAGCTTCTTGACCAACTGGCTCTCGCACTCATATTTTAACAGTTTTTAGTAATATGACCAATTAGCTGACTTGGCATTGTCAACAGCAGGCAAACAGACAGACAGACAGACAGACAGGCTGTCAGCTGGCTCCACTTTTATTTGCGTGACAAACTGTGAAACTGGTTTGCAATGCAACAGCAGCTAATCCAACTGTAACTAACCGTAAGCCTAGGTCAGCCTGACTGCCTGGCTTCCCCCCCCCCACCAGAGGAGTAGCTCTGGTGGAGTCGACTACTGTCACCTGCTCCGCATCAATAGACGTTATTGATTGGCAGCCTACAATTTGCCTCGCCTCGCAGCCACCCAGTTGCCATAAGTTATTATGTCTGGCCGAACTCGTTCTTTCTCCAATGGACATGTATAGATTGCCTAGATGTGCCGTGTGTGTTCTGTGTCGTGTGTGTTGTGTGTGTGTCTGCCGCCTGTTTCTATTTCTACTCAGTCACATCCACATCCACATCCTAAAACTCAAACTCAAACTCGAACTGCACCTCATCCGCCTCTTAAGGCGTTCGAGAAAATTGCATGACAAATAAGTTTTGTGTGTCGCAGACAGTTGACATTTTTTATGCTGAGTTATATGACGCTGTCTAGCTGAATGGGGCATGCAACGTTGTGTGCCTCCTCTTCCGCTTCTCAGCAATACGCATCGCATTGGCTAGGCAAAATATTGATTTTTATAAATGGGAGCCACATGCAAAGTTGGCAGTTGTTAAAGCGAGTCAATTGCCAAGGCATCGGCAGGAGATAGGTTAACCCCTTCTCTCCCACATCTCTCTCTCTCTCTCTCTCTCTCTCGCGCCCTCAACTCTTTTGACCTGAAGCTAAGGCAGCTGTTAGTTTGATGGCATGTGTGGAGTGCATTGGGCTGCTATTCACTTATGATTCTAGAGAAAAAATAGAGAAAAAATGGGAGAAATACAGAGGAGCATGCTTTGATAACTTTACCGGAAAACTTGATCCACATTTGATTAATATTAATTAATACTTTTGAGTACAAGATATAAAAATAAACTGCGATTGGCTATATGGCGAAAAGATTAGCTATAAATATTTTTAAAAATTCGAAGAGTAAGAAATACATCGAGTTGAGTAGCCTTAGTCATTTTAAACTCGTTAAACTGTTATTTAAATGGATAAATGTACAAATTGGTCACATCTGAACAACATAACAAGCAATTTCACACATAATACAATCGTTGCCGTAGTTTCTGGCATAATTATCAAAATGTGTTCATTGTGAAATGTTTCCAGTGCTCATTAGTTAAGTTACTTGACAGCCGTAAGTCAATTAAATGGTCTATGCGAATTTCTTGCATTTGCCAAAGTAACAGAGAAGAGTACTTTAATTACTTACAACCTCTCCTCTCCGCTCCTCTCTGCTCCACATGCCTTAGCAAGCGTCTAGGCATTTTAATTGAAATTAATTAGCCAGCACATAAGACATGGTTGGTTAACTAACAAACGAGACTCACAAAAGTAGTCAGAAATGGGATGAGACTTGAGGTGGTTGCCAAAGGGGGTGGGTGAGACGAGTATCAGGGCGCTGTTAACGACACCAATAAGCTTCAACTACTTCACGCCAATTGTTGACAGACAGTCAAAGAAGCAGCGACACACAGTTGTGTGGAAACATGAGGCAGGCATAAATGTGGCACAGACTGGGGGTATTAATGGAACCCAGAGAGACGCACTTGCAGTTGCAGTCATTGCAAATATGAGTTGTGGTTGCTGTTCTTATGCTACTTGGAGGTGCGCCGGCATTTTGTCATTTGGCGGCATTCGTTGTGTGTCAATCATGGGGCCAACATGTGAATCTTTTCCACATGAGCATTAAAGGCGCTCAGCTGGAACAGCTCCGAGTAGCACTGAGAACAGAGAATGTGACGCACACACTGCATTTGCCATTTATGACAGTTGAAATGTCAAAAGAACAAACAGCCGCAACAACAACGACAACAACAGCAACACTGAAGCCAAACAGAAGGCGATGCCAACAGTTAGCAGTCAGCAGCATTCGGCATTCAGCATTCAGCATTTGCAAGTGCTAATTGTACAACTCCCTCGCCTCACCTCGCCTCGAGTCGAGTCGACTCCATTCGATGACGTTGACGACGCCAGTCGTCATGTGCGCAGCTGTTTTGGATCTGCCACGGATGCGCTTCATTGCCCCCCAAAAAGGGGTGACGCTGACCCCCCTTAACACGCACTTACACGCACCCAAAAATATACTCAGTTCCCCTTTGCAGTCTGTCAGTCAACTAGTTATTCATATTAAGCGTCTATCAAAGGGGTATTTCAAAATTATAATAAAGTTTGACAAAGTCGTGTGGAAATTTGAAAAGGGTATTGATTCTGATATTGAGAATAAAAGTTATATGTTGTGCTATAAATAAATAACAAATGCTTAGCTCTTCACAAATTTTGTTTGAACTATTCTAACTTCAATTACATTTGAAATATGGAATTTTGTAGTGCATTCGCAATTCGTTGTTTGACCTTTGAACATTTGTCGCTTTTATTTTTCGGGGCTTTTTAGCATTTTAATTGTGTACAGTGTGGACAGATTTGTTGAAATGCTTGTTAAAAACGCATTTTTATGTCAAAAGGAAATAGTCGCTTGGCTGCCAACACACACACTCACATACACACACACACACACACATTGACACACGCTTGAATGTGTTATTTGAGCAATGAGCGAAAGGCGTAAAAATCTGCGTAATTAAATTTTATTTCGGGCAGCAGCTGCCGGCAAATGGTGTTGAGCGATTGCTGCTGCTTTTGCTCTTGCCTAATGCCTCATGCCTCAATCTGCCCATGCAACGCTGGCTAATTAGCTGCGCAAGAAGCACAAAAAAGGAGAAATACGGAACATCAAAGCCAGGCACGTGACCCACACCCAAAACTCGAACCCAAAAGCCACCCGGCCAGGAAATGTAACTGGAACACCTTGTGGCAGCAACAGCCCGGGCAAGACAAATCCATTGATGGCTGTCAAATTAGCAACGCATAAATATGTATAAATATGTATCTATGTTCATATATATGTCTATATGTATTTGTGTAGCTGCTCATCTGCATAATTTTCGCACACATATTTATGTCGCTCTTTATTGCAGCCACTTATTTAGGCTTGTTCGCCATCTGCCTCCCTCGCTCCCTCTCTCTCTCTCTCTCTCTCTCTCTCTCGCTTTGGCGCTCAAGTGGCACTCGTTTTGTTTGCTTTTGCCCTTTTCACAGCCTGATGTCCCCACCCAATAGCTGCCCCCATCATCAACCCCATCCTCATCTCCACCATTGCTGCTTATTCATTTCAATTCACTTGACGAGGCGGCGGCTCTCCACTTTCATCTTGCAGCCTTTCAGGCCCACATGGTGGCAAAGTCGTCATCGTCATCAACGCCTCTTGCTGCACTCAATATTATAAGCAACATGTGAGGCAAACTCGACTCGCGATCAACTCAGATATATAAATTATGCGCAAGTCTTGCAGCGTTGAAATACTAATGTATGTCAAGGGATGGTTGATAATCAAAGCTAACATTAATAAAAATCCAGCAACTTCAAATGTGGAATAGAATTGTTCGTATATCAAACGGAGTTCATGTGTATTTCAATTTATCTACAGCTACTTTTGTTCGATACAAATCGATTTCCGATAGAAGAAACACAAATTGAACAAACTAATAACTAACCCTAGTATGTACTTAATACAGGGTATCTGGCAGGCGAGTTGTTTTGACGAGAGCATTCGAACTTGTTTTTAGAGCGATTGTCATCATCCATTTGTTTTGCCATTCCTTTTGTTTATTTTACTGCGTAATATATTTGATATCTTCTGGTTAGTTTATCATTATTCAAATATGCCTGAAAATGTGGAAAGTTCAATTCGATTATTATGCTCGGTCTCATCTGTATCTTAAATATTCCAATTCATTTTGAGTTATTTATATGGGCCAATTCTGCCCAATTTCTATGCCACTCAATGTTGAGCATTCATTTGTATGGTTTTATTTTAAATTGACCACCTCATCACGTCAGCAGCTCATAAACTTCTATCGCGTTTATGTCTTGGTCGGAAGATATCTTAAACAGCTATACGCCCCCTTTTGTTCAGTTACTGTGGGCGGGCAGGCGTGTCAATTCAACGATGTCATCTTGACTATGATGTGTGCGCCATAAAAACGAGCAGCGTTGACAAATTCATAAAAATAATATAATACATTCCACATGGCTGGAATAAAACAACATTCTAAGCAAAACAGAAAAAAGACAAAAAGAAAAAAAGGAAAAAACAGTGCGAAGGCCACATCACATTTATGTATTAAGATGAGAAGAGTTTTACTCACATCTATGAGTCAGAAAGATCAAACACAAAAATACAAATACAAATCATAAAATTATGAGATGTACTTTGTAGGGAACAGCCGTCAGCCGACAGGCGGAGGCTGTTTGGCTACTTTGCCTGCCTGCCTGCCTGAATTGAACCTGGAACCATGCCTCACATCATGTCATATAAATTCTTCCAAATCCCGAAACATAAAAGTTGCGACGGACTCGTCGGCTGTTGGATTTTGTTGCCACATAAGAATTTAACATGCTTTTACAAGCAATCAAATTGCATTTTTCACATAATACTCACACGCACCAAAGCACAACAACACAAAGCACAATTGAAGAGTTCAGAGTGGGCAAGTCATAAATAGCTGGGCCAAAAAGGGGTATCTAGTCAAGGTGTGGGTGGAGGTGAGTGTGGGGCCAGGGTGTCTTAGGAACCGATAGGAATTCACAAGTTGCCGCTAAAATATCTGAAGAGATTAATATGCAACAAAGCGATGCCTTATGGTGGGCCCAGGTTAAGTTCCGTCGTTGGTTTCTCGTTTATGTTGAAGAGTTTGTTTACCTTTCGGTCTAGTCGCTATTCTGATATATATGCCCTGTGCAAGTTGTTAAAGGGTTTATTGGCTCGTAATGGGCTCGTAGAGAGATTAAGAATATTGAGAAATGCCCAACTATTTAGAAATTATTCTTCGCTCAACTAAAAACATTCCAACGAACACTTTAAGCAATCAGTAAAAGTTATTCACAAACAATAATTGACCAATTTGAAATCATATCAAGCATATCTTTGTAAGTACAGGGCATTAACTAAGTTGAGCATTGCCCCAACTGAGGCCTTCTAAGCAGTAGTTGTTTATGATGCTTTTCAACATTGTAAGATTTGTTTGTGTTTGTTTTATGTTTGTCTATAGAGAGTGCTTTGTTCTTGCCTCGTTGCTGCCCGTTGCTGCCACTTCATTTCGCGCAATTTGACAATAGACAATGACGATTGATGGCTCTGCCATTTTGGCTCACTTTTTGGGATTCATGGCAAATTACATGCATTTAATCAAATGCGCTAGCGAAGTTTCATTTGTTTGTTTGTTTTGTGCGTGTTTTTTTGTTTGTTTTTTGTTTTGAATGAAACTTTTCAACGCCGTCGACTGATAACGAGTTTTGTGCATTAAGCTCTATTATAACGCCACGAAATTACAGATGCCGCAGCATGTGAATCCCAGTGTGCTGCTCGGCGAATCCTTGTCGTTTATCTAACAGCAGGCAGACAGCCTGTATGCGGCTGTGCCTCAAGCGATAGCATAGTTGGGCTTAGTGTGGGTGATAATGGGGGGGTGTTGAGGGGGTTTGTGTCATCTGCGAAACATTCGTTTAGTGTAATTGGGCCAATGGCGCTTCGAGTTACACCCACGCAACTAACGGGGCAACAACGACGACGACGTCGACGTCGACTGTTGCCAACAAAAGTCTGGCAACAAAAACTGCTGCAAACTTTTTGGGGTAGGCTAGCAATAAAAAAAAAATGAAATGAGTAGAAACCCACAACATCGACAAGGCAGACCAGCATACATATATATATATATACGAGTATACATATATTTTGGGCCAAAAGTTGTATATATTTTATGACAGACAAGCCAGACACGGTCCGCGCCAGACTGCCAGACAGATAGTACAAAATGGCAGCGACATTTGAGCGACACTTGCAGTTTACAGAGATGAATTCTGAGCCGAGTCGAGTCGAGTTGCGTTGAGTTTTAGGTTGGGGTTGGGTCTGAAGTTAAAGTTTGGGTGAACCAACTTGCAGCAGACGGCGGACGTGCCATGCCCTCAGCTAGACAGACAAACAGTCAGTCAGACAGACAGCTGTATATAATTACAGTTACAGTTACACTTTCACTAAACTGTTAGTCAAAAATTGTGTATTTTTGGTTTTCCACTCTTTTTGCGCACATGTCCCGCAATAAAGTTGAAAGTTTTTTGGCCATTCTATTTGAAGTACCTCTGTGACCCCTTTTGGAGTGTCAACTTGAATGACAGTTGCCCCGTCGTTCCGTCTTTCCGTCGGTTAGTTTTTTATGGCGCATACTAAAAGTAAACTAAACTATGGTGAGTCACCCTCAAATGAATAAATGGCAATTGCTTCAAAAATAATTGAAAAACAAAACGAGAGTAATTTGTTTTCGTTGCATACTTTTTTAAATTCATTCAAAATATTTTTAGTATATCTTTTTGAATGAACGAGAATGGCAAACATTAATTAAAAGTAGATTTTGTTAGTTTGTTGAAATCTAAAGACAACATTCAAGTCAAAGCTCAAAGTTAAATTGAAAGACAACCTTTACAAAATACATTTGCAAGTAACATAAAATGGTATTTCTTGGTTAAAACTTTGCTGTGTATTTTTGAGCTGGCAAATCTCTTGGCCATTATCTAAGCCGCTTTGTCCCGTATGTCTTTTGGCCACAAAGCAGCAACCTTAACGATCTGCTGACCCACTTACTCATTTATCATAATTGCACTTCCTTTTCACTTTCACTTTGACTGGTTTGCTGTGAGCTGAATGCAACTAGGGGCAAGTTTCATTAGCTTTGCCCAAAATCCCTCTGGGCCATCAATTCACCATGAACATAAGTTATAGTTTTTAAAGAGAGAGAGACAGAGATAGAGAGAGAGAGAGAGAGAGAGAGAGAGAGAGGGAGAGAGAGAGAGAGACAGAAGGGGGCCAAAGCGAACTTCTCATTACAAGCTTTAAAAAAGAAGCTTGTTTGCCATTTGAATTTTGTGATTTTGCTTTTCGTTCTAAATTTTATGCAGTTTCTCGAGCTGTATTCAAGGACAATTTAATTATGCAGGCATTCATTTTTTCTGTAGTGTTTGTAGTTTTACACACAGCTTGCACTTCCGCTTGCTGTTGCCGCTGCAACTTCCGCCTCTGCCCACAACCCTTTCCCCCTCTGCTTCTTTTGCTGGCATTGTTCGGCTCGTGTAGCAGGCAGCAGGCAGCAGGCTGTTGCTGCCGACGGCATCTACGAAATGCACACAAAACTGCACTAACGAAAACTTTTTCCATTTCCTCAACGCATCGCTGCTGCTTCTGCTGCTGCTGCTGCTTCCCCTGCTGCCCCTTCGTCCTCACCCTGCAATCCTCGAAACTGGCGCTGGCGCTCTAATGGAACTTTAAGCTAGATTAATTTTTTAATTAGTTCTTTTGTTGTTGCGCATTCGAGTGCCGTCTACCAGCCAGACTCTACCCTTATGCCTACCACCCACCATCTCTCTCCGCCGTGGTTGCCTACAACATTCTTTGGCAAGTTTTCTTCGAGCTGCACTCATTTGTAGTCGTATCCATTACTATGCAACAGCAGCGCATGCAAACTAATTTTTAGAGCACTTGTTGTATATTTTATTCATATCTGTATGCATAACATAAACAAAGCAAAACCATTCATTGTTTTGAGCTGCAGCTTATAGTGTGTAATGAGGCTGCAAATTTGATAACATTTAATCGATTGGCTGTTGTAATAGAAAATTGGAGTAGAGTACAAATATGATAAGCATAAAATAAACTACTTTTCATTAATTCAAAATAGATTAATTCAAATAAATAGTTTATCAGAAACCCTATTGAGCCTCACAACTTCTGATTTTAAAGCCAGTTGCTCATTTAGTCTATAAAAATGGTTAAAGTCTTAGCAATTTAGGCGAAATAATCTTGTACAATATATTTGAAAGAATTTCCGACTTCATCCTTTTGCGATTGCTTCACTTCATTCTGAGGATGCAGCTGTTAAATTCCCTAAAAGGCCGTTGTTATAAAAAGCACAATTTTATTGAAAAAATCCTTAATTAAATTTCCGTTTCAATGTGTCAAAGTGTGAACAACACAATAATTTGGTTCTTTATTAACTGATGCCGCTGATGTTGTGGTGGGCGTGGCAGCAGCAGCAATACCAAAGGAAGAGCAATCTAGGCAGCAGCTGCGCGAAATCCTTAATAAAGTTAAGCAACGTACATGTGTGTGTGTGTGTGTGTGAACGCGTTTATATCCTGCCACCGGAGGTGTCAAGTTAAAGCCAATTTAATTTGTGCGACGGCCGCCAGCAGCAGCAACAACAACGGCGGCAGCAACATCGACTTTTGCCAACTGCCCCAAAAAGAATTTGCAACAAGCATTTTTAAAGCGGCTTGCAGCTTGCAGCTTGCAGCAAAAGCAACGAGAACTCAACTCGAAGCCGAATTCATTGAGTGAGCATGCCCAGGGGCAGACGAGGGAGTGGGAGCTGCATGGCTGTAGGGTCCCGTTACCGAGCAGCAATGGAAATTACAATTTTTAACTGCGTCTGTCTTGCAGTGTTGCTGTTGCTGTTGTTGTAGTTGCTGTTGCTCTGCATATGCCGCTTTCAATTAAAAGGCATTCGGCAACGCCATGAACACTGCACACTGGACACTGGACACTGCATAGTGTGCCACATGTGTTGCTGTTGTTGTTGCTGTTATTGCTCTGCTGCCTTTTGGCCAACGCATTCGAACCAAATGTGACAACAATGCCAACAGCCAAGGCAACAACATGAGCAACAACCAGTGCGACCTAATTTGAAAGCCAATTTAAAACTCTCTTGCAAAAATGCCAGAAGTGATGAAGGCATCGCCACGGGGGGTGTGGGCGTGGAGTGTGTACCAAACTGCAATTGAAGTGTTGTGTAATGTTACTTAACCATTATACTATGCATCTTTATTGGCTGATGCTTTTTGCTTGATTATTGACAGCAAGACAAGACTGCTCTAATGCTTTTGCCGTAGTTTTCCCAAAAAAAAAAACACGAGATATCTGTTCATGTCAATAAACCACTCGATGGGCATGTTTGGACATATGTGTTACGGCTTTAGTCCGAGTCTTTCCTGGAATGTAGTGGGCTGGAATGGGTGGTGGGAAGTTAACTGTAAGACCCGCTGATAAAGCCTCGTCGAGACTTACTCTCGCCTGTCATGTAAAACACAAAACTTGGAGCTGCTGCAGTGGATGTGCAGTGCTGCAAAATGCCAAATGGCAAATGCCAAATGGCAAATGGTAAATGCTGGCGACAAGTCGCAGCCTTTGCACATTCGCAGATACTTGTTTTACTTGTACTATATATACATACTCTCTCCCTCTCTGCGCCTCTCTCTGTCACTGTCTCTCTCTCTTTCCCTACCTGGGAAAAGTTTTTCTTTTGCACTTCGTTTCCTTTGTTGTTGTTGCTGTTGTTGAAGACAAACTGGCGTGTATTAAATTCTAGCCGTAAAGACAAAATGCTGCGACACGTAAATGGAACAGACACAGAGCAGAGCAGAGCACAGTGTAGGAGAGGAGGGGGTGGGTGCTGTGCTACAGAATTGGATTTGTGCTGTTTTGTGCATGGAACGAACGGTTCGTTTGCCAGGATGGAAAACTTATCTGGCCAGACGCAGGAGCAGATCTAGCACATAATGCAACGAAGCCAGCCCCTACCCACCCCCACCGCCCCACTGCAGTGCCTAGTGACATACTTTCTGGCCAAAAATAAGAAAAGGGGGAAGGGTGTTAGAGGGTTATATTAAAATTTGTTGCTGGGCAGTTTTATTTTTATGTAGACACTCGCCTCTGCCACCCTTTTTCCATGTGCAACATTTTATTTGACTCCTGGCTGGCTAACACTTCTAACACTTCCACCCATCCCCTTCCCCCATCCAATTGGCTATGCAAAGAGCCAGGTCTTTTCGGGCTGCGAGTGTGGCTAACAAAAGTTGTGCGCAGTCAGTTGACATAAATTTTGTTAGCCTACTTTTGGCCAAAATTGCTTACAGACAATGCACAGAAGCAATGCGCTATTATTATCCATCTTTTCTTTGCAAGTGGGAGGCTGCAATGGGAGGAAGGGGTGTGGCAAGAGAATGTGATTGTTGGCGAATGAAAGAAAGGACGGAAGGTAGGGAGGAAACTCTGCAGTTGCCAAAATACACCATTAAAATCAGATAATTGTATAATTTCACTTTTTATACTCATGTGAAAGTGGAATGGCTCCTCTTTAAAATGCATAAGTGGGTCAAACAGATTCGTAGGGCTATACACATAAAAATACCCATTTAAGAGTGAGATGATTTACAACAATATTTTTATCTTCAGTTGCAAAAAGAAAATGGCACTTCCAAATTTAATTGCAGTTTTAAATGCTTCATTGCTTGAATAATTTATTTGCCTATTCATTTTGGATGCATTTATTATAGTTGATAATTTGGTTCACAAAAATCGGAATCTTAACTTAGACATATGCTGGACACATTGGATACAATTTTTAATTATGTAAACATTTCAACAACCAGAAGATTGATCGTCGATTCGATTTCAAGTGGGTTCCACTAAAGAAGCTCGAATTCGTTTTATTCTCCATAGATGTTTAGAATATTTGAATTAATTTTCAACATTTTCATGCCTAGATTAGATTTCGTATTTTCCATCTACCCATATCGAACAACATCATTTCGACCATAGAGCCTCCTCCTAGTCAGTAGAATGCCAAGTATAATTTTTGCTGGCTGTCCCAAAAAGAAAAGTAGTTTTAATTAAAATATTACAGAGTCTTACTTAATGCTGGTGGGTGCTGAATGGGTCGGGGATATACCATAAAGGTCTACCGCCAGCCAGCTAACGGTTAACAGCTCCCATATAGAAACTTCCGCGTGCAGCAAAAAAATAAATTTAATTATGCAAAAAGTGCGCCGTTGCACTCAGGGAATGGTGCCACGCCTTCAAGTGGGGGCACACGGAAATTATTTCAATTGTATGCACTCGAAATAAAACTAAAAAAATAATATTAAAAAAAAACAAGAGTGGAAGAAGAAGCAGAAGCAGAAGCGAAACGAGCATTTCAAGAAGACGTCAAGCGGCATTCAAAGCAGAGGCCAGCGGCAAGTGCCATACTTGGGAGCAGCTGCTCTTAAGTGGGTGGTGCTGGTCAGGGGCTGGTGGGACAGAGTTGTTGTTGCACAGGTCGTCGACGCGGCCATTTGAATGAGGTGCTGACTGACTGGCGTTGCCCGTTGCCGAAGGACAGACCAACCAACCAACCAACCAACCAACCAGGCAACAAACCAAGCAACTAACAACAATAACAAGCGAAACGAAACGAGTATCTTGGTCAGACCGAAGATCGCATACTCTTCAAGACTAGCATCAAATTTAAAAATTCTACCGAATGTTTCTGTGGTGGTTTCCATATGACGAAGTGGTTCGATTTTAGCTTTAGTCAAGATATTTTGGTAAAGAAAAAAGTGATTCACAAAAGATGTCATCTTTCGAGCGATAGTTCTTGTGACCTTTCTTGTAAGGCTTGCTTTACAATTTAGAGAGTAGTTCGCATAGAAGCAGACAAGCCGATGGACGTGGCTATATCGGTTCATCTAGTAATGTTAATCTAGAACACATATTTTGTATTAGAAACTTAGAAACTGAACAGCAAAATTATAATACCCTCTGCAAGGGTATAAGAAAGTTGGCAATGCCAAGCAGCGATTTTCAACTTGAAGTGCTCGAAAAGACAGAGACAGAGAGAGGGAGACAGAGAGAGAGAGAGAGAGAGAGAGAGAGAGAGAGAGAGAGAGAGAGAGAGACAGATTGTTGGCTTGTGGCGGGAGGGGGTGGGGCAGTCCCCCACTGGTTTTGGCGGTTTTAGGCTACCTTTTGCGCTCGGCGGTTCTGAGTGGCACTTTTCGGAAATTCAAATTTCCGATTCTTGATGATTTTATTTAAATTTGCGTATTCGAGTGTTTGTTGGTAGCCACTTGAATGTGCCGACTGACTCTGTCCTCTGTCCTTTTTCCTCTTCGCTCACTCTGCCTCTCGCTCTCTCTCTTTCTCGCCTGCAAGCGGTATTTTGCCTTTGTTTTCTTCGTTTTTTATTTTATTTTTCAGGCGCAAATTGTTTAAATTGGCAGGAATTTCGGCGTTCTACAAAATTGGCCAAGTCGTTCCAGTCTTTACACTTGGCCAATACTTGAGCCAATTAACATAGTGTGCAGCTTAACCATGATTTATGTTTTAGGCCAAAATGCAGGCAATCGCATGGGGCAAGCACCCTCATTATCATATCAGACGAGGAGGCAGCTGCAGCGAAAGAGTCGTCAGCAGCATGTAATGGCGATGTTTTTGGTCAACGCCAGCTAAAACGACCACAAAAGAGGCTGCAACTCATAGATAAGCAACACACGTGTGTTGCTGCTGGGAGAGAGGGGTGGTGTAGGCAGGGGGTGGTTGCAGCAACACTCTCTCTGTGAATCGCACGCGTTCAGCATTCCCATTAGGCAAATATGCCAAGCAGCAGCTGCAGCTCTTAATTTTACTTTCTGACTAAATAGGCGTGGACAAATCTACATTTACCCAATGTTATTTATGACGTTTTGGCTGCGTGGCTAACTTAGATTTGAGATAATCTTATGTTTCACTGGTGGTCATCATTTGTAGCCACGTTTCCGAGTGTGTGTGTGTGGCATTAGCATTGTTAAGGCCTCTGGGCGGGGTTTCCTAGCAAAGTCAAATAGTTACCCTTGTTACTTCCGTTGTATTCTCAGTCTAAGGCTATATCTCAGTCTGAGTCTCTGTCTCTGTCTCTGTCTCACTCTCGTATTACATGAAACAATAAATTTTCCCATAGACAACGATGTTATCGCCCCGGTTAGTTAAGTCGATTCGATTGTGTGTTGTGCGGAATGGGGAGTGGGGAATTAAACTGGCTATAACATGACAAATTGCCTCGAAAATAACCAAAAATAACTCTCGTATATCAATGGCGTAGCTGTATCTCATTAAATCCAAAACTATATGGCTTCTATACACAATCTGTTCGAGAAATTATAGGCTTAATGGCTGACATATTAAGTTACTTGTATAACAAAACCACCCAGCTAATATACTAAAAATACAATTAACAGGTAATCGGTCAATAAATCGAAATCGCTTTGAATTTAATGGGTATATTGAGCAAAAATTATAAATAAATAAACTAAAATAAACTTGTCGGGATTGCTTTTCTAATCTCTGTTTTCAATAAATGCACAAAATAATCTAAATTCTGTAGGGAATGTATCTTTCAGATACATGTACGAGTATCTTAAGCTTTCTGTAAATACCGTGTATTGTCTACAGTACAACTCATTTCTATGCGCACACGACTAGTCAGGCTCAAATTCTACGGAGTTATTTTATTTTGGTTTTCCAGTTTAATCTTAGTTGGTATATCTTTGGTATCGCTAGGTTCATATCACGCATTCCTCATCAGCATGCAACATGGTTGCGGCCAAAACGGGCAATTGCAATGCAAATGCTGCCACTTAGACACATTTCGAGTTAGTTATGCCACGAAATGCCCAATCAGAGACAGTACCACTAACCACTAACCAAACCACCAGCAGCTTAGTAACCCACTCATTTGACCACCAAGCACACACTGAGAGAAACAAACGCCTTCAGTTGCACGTTTAATTGCGACTGCCACCAAATTGCATTTGAATATTCCACAATACATATACACATGTGTGTGTGTGTGTGTGTGTGTGCGACATAATGTAAAAGAGCAAATTATACCACTTATTGGAGCATACCGCCGTGCCCCCCTTAACCTCTCTGCCCACTTCTCACAGAGCTAACAACCAGGCACCAAAAATAAAAAGAAAGAAAGAAAGAAACAAGCAAATGAAGCAAACGCCAAATGAGCGACAGGCAAACGATTCAACAGCCAGGCCAAAATCATTGTTGTTGCTGGTGTTGTTTTTGATGTTGTTGCTGTTGCTGTTGCTGGTGTTTTCGGCACATTTCTTGGCCTGGCGTTGTCAGCATAGTTAGCACAGCTCCAGATCCAGATCCCCAAAGATAAGTTCAGTCGAGCACAGCTGCGCCGAAAAATTGTTGGCATTTTGCGCATGCGTCGCTTAGTCACAAAAAGCAACAGCAACAGCAACAACAACAACATATGCAACAGCAACAACAGCAATGCAGAGCTAGCATCAGCGGCCCAAGTAACAATCACTGCGCACAGTATGGCAAATTCATGCAAAACAAAGGAATAAGCGAATGAATAAATAAATAAATAATCGCAATGATTATTAAATAATTTGTATAAATAAATAACTAATCGCATGTTATGTAATGTTAAATGTGCATCCGATAGATTGTTTACAAATATAAAAATGCTTATTTTAAGAAAGTTTCCCTTCTTTTTCATTACTCTCCACAAGCTCAAAATTTGTATGTATTAGCCATTAAATATTACTGTTATCTGAGCATATTCAAATTATTTATATTTAAGTACTTTAATGTATTTAAAAACTTGACGCTTGACCACTGTGCAGCAGCAGCGGCAGCAATTTGAATTTAGTTCTGCGGCTCAAGCAGAAATTTTCAGCACCTCAAGTGAGGATTGGAGTGGACACCGAGTGTGGCTGTGTGTGTGTCTGGAGTGTTGGAAGAGTTTTCGAGTGCTGGGAGTTAGGGAATGTGCTTGAAAATTAGCTGAAATAGTTGTAGGTACAAATTTAAGGCGCTGTCTTGTTTTGTTTTTCTCTTTTTTGTAGTGCGGCTTTTCTTGGTGAATTTCTGGGCAAGAGCTACTCGAGGTCGATCGTGTTGCTCATGTTGTTGGTGTTGTCATTGTTGTTGCTGTTGTTAGTTTTGTTGTTGTGCGTGTTGACAGGCACCGTTAGTTGAGGCAAGCCAACAACAACAACAGCAGCAACAGCAACAGCCATGTTGTTGGTTGTATGTGTCAATGGTTGTTGTTGACGCGGTGTGGCATGGGTTACAGTTGAACTTTAGTTACAGTTGCTGCTATTACACATTTTAGTTGTACTTAGTAAGGGGGTAAACTAGGCAAAACAGCAAAACAGCAAAAAGTAGAAAAAGAAACCAAATACAGGCGATATTTGCAGCCGGTGCGCATAATTTATTTGACTATAATTACAATTAATTATGGTAATTATGTTGTTTTTAGAGACCAATGCCAACTCAATTATTTGAACGCACAGCACTTTTCTGCAGCTACATGAAAACTTTGCGGTTGTTCGAAAATTCCCCAACGACTTCTATACTGCTCCACTCTTGCTCGACCAGGAAGACAAAACAGCGTCGAAAATAACATTTGGATGTGGCGGCAAAAACTTTTTACACGTTGTGGCAAAAACTCGCACATGTGTTTGTGTGTGTGCTCGTGTGTGTGCTCATGAGTGTGTGCGTGTGTTGTCTGCTATCTGTGTGGGCGTACGACATTGCAGCGACGTGGGCGTGGCTGCCAACACGCGTCGTCCAGGATCTAAAATTGCAGGAAGCACAAAAAAGTTGCCGCGCAATGTACATAAAAACATCAAGCAAGCATTTGAGCGTGTGTGTGTGTGTGTGTGTGTGTGTGTGTGTGGGTGTAGGTAGGTGGGTGTGCGACAGTGTGTATGGACGGGTCGGTGTATATGTTATGTGTGTGTGTGTGTGTGTGTGGGGGGCAACCGCAATCAAAAGGGATATTTAATTGTGCCTAATTAGCTAATTTATGTTTCTGCTACTGTTGTTGTTGCTGCCACTGCTACAACTTGCTGTTGTTGTTGTTGTTGTTGTTGCCGTTGTCATGAGTGGCAGCAAAGTGTTGCTTTAAGCATATTAAACTGCTCGTCCCCAACCTCAACCTCAGACTCAACAGCATTGTGCCTTCTGCTGCTGCTCTTGCCTGTTTTCCTGTTGCCACTTCCGGTTCCTGCGCTTTGTCAGCAACATTGTCCTTCTGCAAAATGCTGCATTATTGAGTTAATGAGGGGTTCAAGGGATTGGTTAATGAGCGCCCGCAAATATGCAACAACTTTCCTTAACCAATGCAATTGGCCACCCCCCAGACCCCATAATGTAACTTCATTAGCGGCATATAATTTTAAGCCGACACTAAATAAATTAGTTGAATATATGTTGGGGCACATTTGAGAAAGCATCCACAGGTTTTGTACAGCAGCTGAAGATGACCTGAAGATAATCTGAGATATTTCATAAGGCTTAAACAAGCACAGAATATACATCGCTGCATCTGTAAATTCAAACTATTTTTTGGATAGAAACTTCCGATTTGACTTCAATACATGAAGATATGACGCTTATGCTTGGAAGTATTCATGTGTATGAAAAGATTAGATTGGATTGGATTTATTGTAGGTCAGATTCTAAGAAATATAACAACTGTTCTACAGTCAAAAAGAAAAACAAGAATACTCTAATAGAAAGAGCTTCATTAGACAAGACCCTGAACTGTTTGATATTAGTTTGTTCAATGGGAAAATTCATTGAAATAATCTGTGTTTCTTATGCGAACTTAATGTATTTTGTACAATTGATAAACTTCTGGGTATAATATATGTATATTAATTGGAATCCTTTTCCCCATATTTAATTTCATTTTATTTAATCTAATATGGAATGTGTCTTTTAGCAAACAAGTTTAAGTTGGCTTGTTATAAACTTGAGCATATTAGCCATAAACAGTAGAGTTTAGTCTAAATATTCAAATGAAATTTTGCTTTAAAATCTTGGGCAAAACTCAACAGTTGCCCCATTTGTAACTACTTAAGTGCACATTGTGGCTGTGGGCCCAATTTTGTAAATGACTGTGCGTCCATCAAGCGTTTTGGGGGCAGTTCCTTATGGAAAATGCATTGCAAAATTTTACACAAATTGTTTATCAATAGGCATTGATTTGTTGGCAATGCCACACATTTGCCTTAAGTTGCCTTGCCTTGCCTTGGCTTGGCTGCTGACAGCCGCATGTCAAACGTAGTGGGACAAGGACAGTTAATCTGCCCCATTCTTCTGCCTCTCCTCTCTGCCCCCTGGCTGCCAGACCATAGAGCCTGAGCCTGTGCCTCTGACCCAGTTGCAAGTCAAATCGAATGAGCGCTTGTCAGAGCCAAGCCCAGCCAGCAACAACAATCAGCTAAAGCAACAAGGCCTAAACGTACATAATAATGACAGGCACAGCGTGGCGCAACTTGGGACAGGTCTATGCAAGGGTGGATGGAGGCAGAGGGTGGGGATCTGGTGCCGGCGGAGTGAGGCTGAAGCGTATGCTGTCAGTTTTGCATAAATCGATAAAAAAAGAAGCGAAGACGAAAGAAAACTACGAACAGGTTTAAAGAGACGTCCATTGTCTAAGAGGGGCAGCAGGATGTGCGCACGCTTTCTGCCTCCTTTCTTGGTCGCTTGCCTAATGCGTTTAATTTTCCTTCTGCTACTATTTGCTGACATACCCGTGCCCCCCTCTAACCACACTCCCTCCCCCTTCCACCTTCCCATTCCCCCATCCCTCCCTCCATCTCCACATAGCTTCTTTGTTTGCACGTCGCTTGCGCATTTTTTACTGGCATTAAATTTTATTTCGCGTTTTTTTGCATTTGCATAGAAAATTCATTAATTTTGTCGCGCGGAGCAGCAAATAAAAAAAAAATCATTTAAAATAAAACTGGAAAGAAATTGTTAGACAAATTTTTGTGGCTTGCGCTGATGCAATAAATTTCTTGAGCGTGCGGTTCAATAGTTCTCCATTGAAAGTGAGCGTCCAGCATGGCCAAAAGAGACAGGCAGCGCGAGAGGGAGATAGAAAGAGGGAGAGAGAGAGGTGGGGCGAAAAGTTAAAAGAGAAATTTGCTTATCATTGCTTTTCTTTCATTCTTTCTAACTGAAATTTCTAGCTGACTGTCTGTCTTGGCAATTGACTTGGCCCATCGATTTTGGCTGCCTTCGTTTCTTGACATGTCATTGCCTGCCCCCTGGCACTGCTATACAGCCCCTCTCTACCACTCTATCATTCTATAGCCCACCCCCCTCTGGGGTCTAGGCTATTCGTGGTCTTAAGTCTGAACACACACATGCACTTCAAGCTGTCAGTTGGCGCATTGTAATCGGCGTCTGACCCGCATTAATTATAGCTCACTGACATGTGATATTCACACATGCCGCACACACAACACACAACACACACACACACCTATACACATACACACTTCTCAGTCTCAGACTCATTCTTCGTCTTCGTTGCTGTCTCCGGCTCCGGCTCAGTCCACTTGAGTCCAGTGCTCTGTGTGGCACTTAAGCCGACTTCATGTGGACAGTAATGACTCGGGCTGCCTACGAGGCTCGTTAATCGATATATCTTTTTACTGCTCTGCAACTCTTTTACTTCGACTCTTGAAATTGAGCCGTGTCCATGTCCAGAGCTCGTCAAGCTGCTCTGTTGCCAGCTCCCAGCTGCTAAAGCTGCCATTCTTTCACAGCCTCCGCCCAGCTCACTCCTCTCCCAATTTTCTTCTTTTGTGATTTTCATTTTACTCACCGTTTATTATTGTTTATTTATCTGTGAAAAAACGAAAGTTGTTTCACACCTTCTCTTTTTTCTTGCTGCATTCTTCAATTATACATCATTTGCTATCTTTCTCTCATATGGGTTAAGTTCAATAACCAAACAAACCAAAAAAAAAAGAAAAGAAAAAAGTACTTTTGACACAGTATCTATAACATTTTTCCGTTCAAGTATTTATCAAAATTATGTGTGTGTGTGTGTGTGTGTTGTCTTCTAATGGACATCGCTTTCTATTGTCTGAGAGCCAAAGAGCTGTATTGACACACATTTCTATGGACGGCGCACTTTTGTAAGTTGTAAGTGCTGCTTTTTGCTCTAGAAAGCGTTGTTCATGTATCAATAACTTCTTCAAAGCGTGGGAGAAAATTGAAACCAAGTATTTCTAGTAATAAGTGAAGAAATTGAAATTGAAATTCTCCTATGTTGTCTTAGGTTTAAGTTTGCTTAGCTTCAAATAATGTTTAAAGACTTGCTGAAAATATATTACAGAAAATAACTGGAACGATACTTTGAATTATAGGTATTATGAGGTATAAGTCTTACAATAATACTAACAGTAAAAATGCAATGTGCAAATGGAATCGTTTGCACCAAATAAAACCAACACAAACCACACTTATTAATTCTGTAAATAAAATAGTATTTCGCACTTGGTTAAACCGCACCTTGAAGAAGCTATTCCCTGAACACAAACAAGCATGCCTCAGCTAACCCTTTAGTGTGAAGACAACCTGTTGTCGGGAACAGCTTGCAGCTTATTAATTTTCAATTGGTATTCGAATTGCTTGCATTGCAGACTCAAATCAAAACGCCATTTACCGATTTAGCAATTCCAGCACTCAGATTGAGATTCAGAATCAGAATCAGCTTTTGGCTTCAGCTTTCAGCTGCTCTTCAAACCATTCGCTAATCTCAGCTCAAATGCAATGCAAATGCTGATAAAAGTCGACTGAGCAAAACAAAAGCAAAACCAAAAGGAAAAGGAAAAGGGGAAAAGCATGAATGAAAATTTGTCTACGTTGAGTGTAGGGGGCGGGAAAAGCGGGGAGCTACTTCAACTCTCAATTCTCGACGACCCTTGAGTGGCAAGGGGGAACCTTCAACTTGAGCGCTTCAACATTTTTTAGCATTGCCGCAGCAATTTTCCAACATTTTCCGCTGACTACTAAAGTCATTATATTTGCAAGCGCACAAAAGCAGGTAAATAAGTATATAGATGAGTATAGGTATATGTAAAGATATCTATCTATATTTATATATATATTATATATATATATATATGTATATGCATTGGTTGATGGCTGTTGTCCTTGCTGCTTGTTTCTTGCTCGACGTTTTTGTCGTTCAGTAGGTAAGTAATCTCATTATAATAATGGGAACAATTGATTTCTGTCTGGCCAGGCTGGAGTCGGGCTCCTTCTGGCAAAGGACCTCGCCGACTGACTAACTGACTGACACCGCTGCTGCTGTTGCTGCTTCTGCTTCTGCTTTACCAAAGCAGTCAATAAAAGTACAACGAAGCATGCAGCGTTCTGTTTCCGGCCATAGACAGCCAGTCAGACAGACAACCAGTCAGACAGACAGTCAGCCAGCCAACAGTTCAGTTCCAGCACTCAATCATCGCTTCATTTCGTTGCCAAGAGCTCTCGCTCTCTCTGCTCTCCTGGTCTCCATTTGGGTATCTGTCCCGGACCAACCGCAACGAGGCGTCTTCAAGAGCTGCTCCTGCTCCACTTCAAGCTGCTGTCTTCGACATGACTGTGATGATGCTTTAGTGTTGCCGCTGATGAAATTATAATCAAGGGAATATATAATTTCTTTCACCTGGTTACATCTGTGCCGCCCAACCCAACCTCCGCCCTTTACAAACAAACAAAGCCATCAGTGACTTGAATGCCACAGTAGCATCCCCTACCCCCTCCTCCTCCTCCTGCTGATCCTGCTTCTGCTCCTGCTACTGCTACTGCTACTGCTACTGCTGCTGTTCGTCCTTCTACTTTCAATGATATGATAATTTGCTTTTGTTTTCCTGCCAGCAAAAACTTTTGCCTTCACTGTGTGTGTGTAGGGTCTGGGTGTGGCAAGACGAGGGTCTGGGTGCGAGGAGCGAGGGGGAGGTTGCCTGATGTGGGCCATCGATTTCTTTATGTAACTGTGCCAGCACACACACAAATCTTGAGCTGTTCAGCTGCTGCTCAGTTATTCAACTGCCTTGCGGCATTCTTTGTGGACCCTAGACACCAAAACATTTTAGCCTCCCTACCCCTCCCTCTCAAGCTGCTCCTCTTGTTTTGAGTTATCTCGTTTAGCAATTTTCATGGTACGAAAACAAAAAATGACATTCAAATGCAGAACGCGAAACTTACTACTCTCTCTCTCTCTCTCTCTCTCTCTCTCTGTCACTCTCCCTATCTCTTTTTCTTTCTCAGTCTCTGTGTGAAAACCGAAATCGACCGCATAATGTGCCACAATTAAATTACAATAAATCATACTCAGATCTCGCCCCGAAACCCGCGCTCCCCTCTCCCACCCATGCGCTCTCTTTTATACTCTAGCGTAATTAATCATTTCTCCATATATATATATATTATATATATTTGTGAGTTTGTTTTGTGCATGATTCCTTCGTATTTCTTCAGCTGTTTTATTTTCTTTTTTTGCTACCACTTTTCTTGTGGGTTTATTTTTGTGCTTTATCGGTAGTTGTTTAGTTGGGTGCTAATTAATACCTCATTTATTTCTAGAATTCGTTTGCGCCCTTTTGAATTTTGATTCAGTTTTGATTTGTTTGATGATTGTATGTTTGTCTGTGTATATATTATTGGCAACCGAATCTTGGCTGCGTGGTCAAAGGTCATCCAATAAGCTGAATTAAAACCTTCTCATTGAAATGGTATTGAAAGTTCAAAGCACTGAACACATACAAGTTGAGAAAAAAATGATTGCTAATTTTAATATAATTGGAAATGAAATTGATTGCATTCCAGATAAGAGATGAATAATTAATTAAATCATTAACATCTCGCAGAGGTGTACTAAAATGTCTTGAGGGCTTGAATCAACACATTTCTCGTGATAAAATATAGTGAGTTGGAGAGGGCCTAAGAGAGTGAGAGAGAAGGGATAATGAAAAAAGAGATAAGGAACAAATAAGCAACAAAAATTTTTTTGTTAAGGCCCTTACTCATTTATAATGGATTCAGGATATAAAAACATAACGAGAATAATCTACAGCAACAAAATTCTATAATCCTTAGTTTTCTTTTTAGGTTAAAGAAACCTTACACAGCTATTCAGTTATTATTTAAAAGAAAATACATCAAATAAATACGCACAACTGAAAGCAGTCTAGAATTTGTAGAACTTCGCCATGTTGTTGCTGAGATGTCAACCCTTGGCGACCCAGGCATTCGATAGTTAACCTCTGGCTACATTTAATTCATAAATTTTGGTAAAGCGACGCTTTAACGCCTCATTATGTGCCGCAGACAAAAGGAGCCATGAATGCGGAGTACCCAAAAATTAAAAGCAAAATTAAACACATTCAATTAAATTGTGTGCAATTTTTCCGGCACAGTCAACAGAGTTGGTCCCCACCGCACAAGTGTTGGTGTGGCACACACCACCTGCTGGAATCTCAGACCCAAAACAATCACCCAACCACCCCCGCGAAACAAACAAAAATCCCCGCTCCCCGGCAGAAAAGGTGAAAAGTTATGCCATTGACTGTAACGTTGCCATTACCTGAGGAGCGTACAATAAGGTGCGTGTTTGCCTGCCCCATCGTTGCCGCTGTTGCTGCACGTTATTGTTGTTGTGATTGTTGCCGTTGTTGACCTACGGCGCTTTGTTGTAATGATGCTTACAAGAGTGAACAGTGAACAGTGAAGAGTGAAGAGGGGTGGAAATGGGATGGATGGCCAAAATATGGAAGAGTAATGCCAAACATCAGCGCTTATAACTGTGCAGATTATGAAGTTAATTTATCAGCAACGAAGCGGATGAGCAGACAGTCAGTCCGGGTTTGAGTTTGAGCTTCTGATGAGGGGGCGGAGCTGGGCTGGGGTTGATTATGATGCCTTCAAGTGGTAGCTGTTTAGCTTTTTGGCTGCCACATTCAACTGCGGCTGGGGAGGGAGAAACAGAGATCGAGTTATATACATAGAGAGACAGCCAGAGAGAGAGAGAGAAAGAGAAAAGTGAATTGTTTGACGGTGCAAGCGGACATTCATTAAGCCATCAAATTGCCTAAGACAAATTTGCTAAGTCAAATGAATAAGTGCCTCCGTGTGCCACCAGTCGGAGTTGTGAGCAATGATTAGAGTTCAAAGCACGCGATAAACAAGCCAAAGATGTATATGCAAAATTAGGTAAAGGTTAATTTAAATATGTGAATCACTCAACTATAAATGAATACGAATGAAAGTGTGTATTAATTAAAAGTAACTGCTTAGTTGAGTTGACAATATATCAGATATTTTACATATTAATCTTAAAAACGCATGTCTAATAAATAATACTACTTTACGTTAATAAATATATTTTGTAAATGTTAATTAAAAGCAAGAGCAAATTCGAGTTGAATATTTTCAATATCAATAATAAATCCACTTGAAACATTATTTATTAGTATTTGTTTACATTATATTCTCTTTAAATTTCGCAAAAAACTATTCATATTGATTATTATATTTTTTATTATATTCTCATCTTGATCCTTCTACAAATACCATAAGTATATTTTCAAAATTGATAAATATCAATATAGTAACCCCTTTGCCCCATTTTCTTTTCACATTCCACTTTTGATCTTATAACGAATCACAGAAAATATATCTTTTGTGTATATACATACATACGAGTATATTAGCTCTACTTGTAAGCCAACATTTCCGCAACAAAACGCTTTTTCAAGCTCTTGGCCTGATTTAGATGTATTTTATTAGATACAGCTTGTTTAAAGCTAACTGCTATGGCACTGCATATGGCGGGCGTCTGGCAGAAGGCCGCAGCTGGCAAGGTTTCTTTGCCTAACTTTATTTCTTTTTCTATTTTGTTTTTTTGAGCTGCCTTTTTTGCGCACTTGCAAAAATTCCAGCTTCAATTTACTTTCAACATGCTTTTTCCTCTCGAGGAGTTTTACTCTTTTGTACATGTATATCCTTAAACACACACACAGGCAAACACACACACACATACGAGGGCTGCCTTAACGATACGAGGCACGCACACTCCATACAATTCTGGAAGGGTCTTTGCAGGTTGTGGGAGCTAGAAGGGGGTTGCCAGAATTTCACCGTCTGCAGCGCCGTAGACATTACCGCAGCCACGCGCGTGTTTTACGTTCATCTGTCTACTTAACGTTTCCTGCCAACCCCCCACCCCCACCACAGCCCACCAACTTACGCCCAACTCGCCTCCACTTGCAGTCGGGCTGTTTGCTTGCAGCTTCTTTCCTTTGGCCTCCTGCTCTTCCTTCTCTTACTTCTCCGCTTCTCATCTTCTTCATCGTAGTCTGCGCTTTAACGTACTAATCCTTGCTTTTATCTCTTGTTTGACTTTTGCTACGCGCACTCCATATACACCCGCTCATTTAATGTCATTGTCGCGGCCAGGATGAGGGGAGGCTCCTCATCATACCCAGCAATCCTTTCTAAATATTTGTCAATTTGTATGCGCAAGTTTCATTCAATTCGCGAGCTTGCTTCGCTAAATACACGGGGCGTATGCGTGTCATAAGCGTTTTTAAAGTGTTTGCTCCTTCGAGTTGTGCTTTGATTTCCCAAAGTGTTTGTGTAGACCCCTCCCCTCCCCCACACCCGCCCCCTCTCCCTTCCAGACCCTTTCAGAGGGGCTCTATCATATGCTTGCCGTACGCGTATTTGTTTTCACTTATTTCAGCCTGCGATTTTCCATCATCTTTTTAACTGGCCTCGGGCGGCATGTTTGTTTTTTCATTAATCAACGGCACGTGACCAAGTTTAAATTTTTAATCAATTTAATTCTTGCGTCTTTTTTTTTTTGTTGGTTTGGTTTTTTTCTCTTCCGCTCACGTGGCGTATGAGCGTTAAGTAAACAAACCGAGTGTGCATGGTTTCGGTGTGTGTTGTTGTCGTTGCTAGTAGATTCAATTAATTTTGTATGCCAGAAAGTGTTTACTCTTATTCGTGGAATTTGCTATTACGCAGTAGTAGTTTTACTTAAAGTTGGCTTTGTACTTTAATACAATAAATAATTCAAATGATTAAATAATAAAAATAAACTGGTATTAAAGGCTTATCCAATTTTGAGCCAGATTCAATGCAAAATACGCAAATAATTGTGTAAAGTTGATAAAATTGCGTGAGTAAAAAGCAAAGATTTACCCGATTTTGCTTGCCTTTTACTTCAATTACATATTACAAAGATGAGTTGACTTGCAATGTGTGCAATGCGCACTTATGTTGCACTGTTTTTTTAAGCGGCACACATAAGCGGCAATCATAAATTCAAGTAATAAAGATAAGCCTAATAATGGACGAGCTGAATTTCCTGTCTTGCTGAATGCGCGTTTATTATAATTAACAAAAATTGAAAGGGCTCAATTGTGAAATGGTGTTTATAAAAAGCAAATGACGTTCATTAGGAAAAGCAACAAAAACCAAAAAAAAAAAGGGCAAAAGCACATGGGAAAAGTGAGCAGCGTCAAATTACGCTACACTGTGGGTAATGAGTGGCTGGGTGCGTGTGTGGTGTCTATGTGTATGTGTGTGTGGTGTGCGTGTGTGTGTGGGAGCACACACCCATACTGCGCTTTATATAATAGACATTATCAACGCTAATTCAGTTAAGTCTTAATTATAAACTACTTAAGCGCGCCTCGCTGCGAGCTTGGCAAATTTTCTAAGTCCGTTGTCTATGGCTGGAGCTGAGCTGAGCTCGAGTTGGGGAGGGTGGAAGTCTGGGGGAATGGAGTCGGTGGGAATTGGTGGTCCAAAGTCTGGGCACGTGTGACATTTGCTGGTTTGGGTCGCGTTGTCTCAGTTTCAGTTTTTAGTACAACTCTCTTTCTCCTCCACTTCGCTGGCTATGCATAATTATCAAAGTTAGTTGTGCGAGTAGTTTTCATAGCTCCGATTACGTCGCACAGCAGGCAGTGAGTGGGATGGGAGACGGTGTAATGCCGGCGGCTAACAGACAACAATCCAAGGAATGTGGGCGTAGAACACAATTTGAGGAATATAGAGAAAAATCGGAGTAAAACTGGGGGTAGTTGTGGAATGGCGGCTACCCCTTTGGTCCGACCGGTGAACGAATCAGTCGAACTCAAGGGTAACCGAGCAGCGAACTTTGATTGAAATATACAATTTTAATGAGGCAACACAGCTGAAGCAACTCGGCTGCAAACAATACACAACAATTTTTCCTTATTGCGAGAGGAATGACGACGACTAAACAAACAAGCGGCAGAGAAATCAAAGCAAAGTATTTGCAAAAAAAAAGGAGGAAGCAACGCACAGAAGCAGCTTAAATCATTTAAGTGGGGGTTGCCTGTGGGGGTGGTGGTGGAATGAGGAGTGGGGGTTGGTAGTAAGTGCCTGAAGAGTGGTGTCAGGTGGGTTGGTGGTGGCAAGTTTGGAAGCACAACACAACACAACAAACACATTCACTAGTCTAGACAACTTATGAGGCATTTTAAATGCATGCCGCAGGACAAGTAATACAAAAACAGACAAAAGATAAACAAATCATTTAAACTTTTGTATAAATTGCCACAATGCGTAACTTTCTTTGTGATTGCTTACAAGTATGAGCCGGCAATTAAAAGCGTCTGATTAGATTGCTAATGAAATAGGGGCTGGTTGGAGGGTAAAAACACTATTACGAAAAGAGCAGTAGAAGCAAAAAGAATTTCAAAGTAAACATTTCTCGATAAGTATCGATTAATTGAGAGAATCGCAGCACAGAGGAAGGAACTGCAAAATAACAATCGGATACTCATACAATAGGTTTCCATAATATGAACAACTAGAACAAAGAATAAGGGTTGGCAAAAAACATGAATTTAATAGAGAATTATGCAGAATAACAATTAATTTTATTTCCAGATTCAATATTGATACTAATACCTCTTCAAAAGAGGAAAGTGCTTGATTTATTATTGTAATCACACAGCCATAAACAAGTTTATCTAGTTATCTTAAGCAAACACTCAACACTTTTGTTGTTACAAGGGGGGTAAGACTCAGTTATCATTCATCAAAAAGCGAATGCCACTCACCCAAAAGGACACATGAATATTCCAATAATAGCCTACCAAATAAGTACCCATAAATATTCCAATAATTCATTAAAAAAAAGAGAGAAAAAATAATAGGGTGCCAGACAGACAAACAAGGTAAAGAGGTAAAGAGGTGTACACAGCTGCCGCGTATTGCTAACATTATTAAACACAATTTTCCCAAACAAGCAGATAGATAAATCGACAATTTTCCTTAGTGCGAAGTCTGTGGAAATTTGAGACGAACGAGCAAACGGCGAACACCAAAGAAGAGCGATTCCAGTTGATGGCAAATGTTGGCGATTAAAATCTTGAATGTCAAGCAGAAAATTGTCAAACGAAACGAAACGTTGATGTTGATGATGATGATGATGATGATGGTGGTTAGGATGATGGCATAAAGGCAAAAGATAGCAAACAAATAAAAACGCATCAAGAAGCGAAAGGCGAATGAAATATGAATCTGAATCTGAAACAGAGCAGGCGACGATGACAAACAAACTGCGGTGACAAACGACGGCGACGACGACGACGACGACGATGATGACAAAATCAAAGACGATGCCGACCTGCAACCTGCAATTAAACGAGAGGACGAAACCAGGCAGAGGATATGCCGGCCAAGGATATGCAGCGCTTAAAGGGGTGCGCCTCCCTATGAAATTCGAGGCAAAATCGGAACGAATAAAAAATACACACACGCAAATATAAAAGAGGAGCACGTTTTAGGGGCGAACTTCTTTGGCAAGGATATGCAAAGCGAATGTCCTAGCTACGCCTTAACATATGTGAGCTGTGATCCTGAGGCGGCACTACAATACGTGTACAAATAATTCGCACGAGTAAATCAACAAACAAGCAAAGAAAACAAGAACAAGAAAAATGAAAGGAAAAAAGAAAAAGAAAAAGGGAGCAGAAATAGGGTAAAAGCTGTGCGCCGAAATCCTTTGGCTGCTGCTGCTGCTGCTCCTGCTTACATCCTGTGCAGCAAAGCTGAACAATTTTACGGTTTCAATTATCAAAGACCGAAACGACAGGACACAAACGGTGACAAAGCAAAAAGGTAGCTGCTTCCCTTTGTTGTTGTTGCTGTTGTTGTTGTTGTTGTTGTTGTTATTGTTTGTTCCGATAGCTGTACCAAAATAAAGGCGATTAGCATTTCTAAGCCTTAGATTACCTGAAGTAGTTTATATAACCCCGAACCGTGCCGAGACGCGGCCCAACAAACTCCAGGGCCTATTCTCGATAACAGGATTGCCCAAGCACACACAACAACAAAAAAAAAGGAGAAGAAAAATTCTGTTTGTTTGCTTTGCCTTTGCTCCTCCCTTAGGCAACTTGAATTTATCTGTAATGCAACCCTAAAAACCCTATTCTCTCCCCCTGCCCGCTGATGATTTCATCAAACGCCTGACTGCATCGCTGAGGTACCCATACAAGTATATCTGGTTAATTTATGCCCTTAAATTCAATATTGCTTTCAATTATTGGTTTTCTCTTACGCTATTTTTATTAACCGCAAATTCCCAGGCAATTGAGACTTGAGTTGCCAAAGAAAAAAAAAAAAACAGCAACGAATGAGCAGTTATCCTTTAGAAGAGCAACTACTTAATGTCCAATGGCCAGGCACTTCAATAAATCTATATGAAATGTGAGTTCATAAATTTGATCAGCATTCATATTTACTCGTTTGGAAGTTAATTGAAGTTAAGAGTTTTCTCAGAATTCCCAAGAAAAGAATGTCAAAAGCTTGGAAATATTTCTTTCTTAGAATTGTAAAAATTTCTTTTTATATATAGTAAAAGTTTTTGGATTTTTTCTAAAGGTAATCGGCAAGCCTTTGTGAATTCACACTTTTTTAAGTACTATAATAATATATGATGGATAACTAATGCCTTCCGCCAATTACCTGTGTATAATACTCACCTTGCCAAATACCCAACTTAAGTCCAAGTTAGGGCCTCAGTATTGTTACGTTTTTTAGTGTTTCTCAGGTCTGCTACGGACCATATATCTTTGAGTAAATCTTGCTCGTTCATGCTTGTCTGTCCGCTAAGCTGCAACGTCCTAATTTACACTTGACTCCGCCCTAAGAGTTGCAACAAGAAAACAGCACCACATATCCACTGATCCACCAGTACACACAAATACAGAGAGAGAGAGAGAGAGAGAGAGAGAGAAAGAGAGAGAGGTGAGAGACTGGTGGTTTTATTCGGTTGAAAAAATTAACGCAGACACAAATTATATCTGGCGCTGATTAATCACTTAACAAGGCTTGTTCGCGAGTATTTCGCAGATATTAACTGCACACACACAACACACACACACACCTACATCAAGCCAGCTGAAAAGAGGGGGGGCATAACAAAAATAAAAGCCACGTCAATTTCATGCAAAGGTGCGCAGTCGTAAATTTAACTGGACGCGTAAATCCTGCTCGCAAATGTTTCAAGTTCGCGCCGACATCTCAAAAACTGTTCTGTTCGCTTGCGCTCTGCTCTGTCGATCCCATTGCTGTCCAATTGTATTTATTTAGGGTCTGTCTCCGTTTGTGTCTGCAGCTTAACTTGGCTTTTACCAGCCAGAGTCCGAGTCCGAGTCGAAGTCGGAGTCGGAGTCGGGGTCCGTGTCTGGCCAGAGTTGGCCGCGCTAAAATTTAAATTCATACACGATCGTTGGCCCCAAAAAGACTAATGAGCACAATTATGCATTATTGCAGCTCGTTGCATCGAAAATGAACTTTAACAAGCCTCAACACACACACACACACACTCACTCACACTCACAGACTACACACACTTGATGTGCGCCGTCCTCAAAGCCAAGGAGTGTGCATTGAGACAGGCAACCGAGACGTCAACTGGAACTGGATGTGGTAGTACCCCTACTAGAGGAAGAGGGCAATACAAAGTGTCTGCTGTTTGAGTTGGGTAAGTCCAACAAACTAGTTTCTTAGTCGTCTTCTTTTTTGCTGCTTGCCAAAAGGTTGTTAATACTGTCATCTGAACTTTGCATTTGTGCAGTGGATTTCAAGGTTTTCAAGATGATAATTGGAAATGATTTCAATTGAGCTTCACTTATGACTTATGGTTAAGTCATGCTCGGCTCAAAAGTTAAACTCAATTAACTAAAATTGTTACGTGTACATTTCATATAATGAATCGCTTATCTATAAAAGTAAATCAAATTTTGTTTTGATCAAGTGTTTTTTTTTTTGCTTGTTGTGAGTTGAGATATATTTCAGCTTTGCCAACTTGTTTTGTTTTGTTTTATGCAAGAGTTAATTGACAAGATAAAAAAACCGATGCTTGTAAATGTATAAACGAGTATAGAAATTGATGCTGGCGACAATCGAATGCACATTCGGAGCCAACGAATTTTTTATTTTTGGCCTCGAGGTCCCATACCATTGTAGATGTTATTTGAGATTATCTATGCCACAGCCAAGGGGTTTGGGCCACAGCAGTTGCCTCGAAGCTGGCCAAAGCCAAAAGAAGCGAACCCAATGCGGAACTTTGGCATGTAAATGTATAGGATATTGGGTAGGGGGTGGTTGGCAGGCAGGGACATGGGCATGGGAACCTTTGCGGGGCATGCTTGCCAAAAGTGTAGCAGTCAAAACAGTGGCAGATGTAGAGCGGGGCAGGCCGGGGAGAAGCTGCGTCTGCGTCTGGTTTGACAAATAAGGTTGTGGAAACTCACTTTTTTGGTTTTTTTGCGTTGCTTTGCGTCCTGCACATAAAATTCAAATCAATGACAAGAGGACGATGACGATGAGAATGTGTCTAAGAAGGAATACTCAGTGACAACAACTACGCCGCCAACATTTGCGTTTCATTGCCAAAAATGCCAATTTGGCAGCAAAGAAGAAGCGAAGAAGAACCAAGTAGCAACTGGAGTCTTGCTCGTCTTGACTTTTTATGGCTTATATTGTGGATATTGTCTCAAGATGTCTGCGGTGGATAATCTTGTTATCGCCGACGCTCGTTGCACGCTGCATTTAATTGAGAGAACGAAACCAAGACTAAACTAACCACAAAAGAAATTGGACTGATTCGAAAATTAATTGTTATATCAAAGCATTTGAATTTTAATGTGTTTTGCTTGGTCAGCGATTTAAGAATTTATGTATAAATTCTTATTTCGTTTACCTTGTTAATTGCTGCTGAAGTTTTTGGGGGGTAAGCTGGGCGTGGCACTCATTTCCATTCAATTCCACTTGAGTTCAGAGTTTGAATTGCTTCTTTTCTTGTACGTTTTTCAATTTCATATACATTTTTTTATTTTTGGGAACACACAGCTGTCGTTGACATTTTAGCCAAATAGCAGCATAGCATTGATAAAGCAAGGAGGAACGGTTTCGTTTCCCAATTTCTAAACATATCCAAATGTTATTCAATACTTTTTCCTTTGCATTCATCGAGGGCCTTCATTGTAGGCACCAACGCCATTTTCTAATTTGCCTTTCGACTATAGTCGCTATGCAAACTCAGCTAGGGAGTAAGACCAAGAGACAGCAATAGAGACAGAGACAGAGACAGAGAGAGAGAGGGACAAAATTGTCGCATAATATTACAAAAGACAAAAGGTTCGAATGGCTCTCGATTTCTGTGCGCACTTTTTAATAGAAATCTATGCCCGCATTTTCGTTTGACAACATTTCATGCCATTTGCTACGCTTCTCTTCTCTTTTCTTTTGCATTTCCTTTTATATTTGGGCATTTCAATTGCCCTGGGCCTTAACGCACTGCTCTCCTGCCTGTTACCTCCTCCGGTCCATTGTATGAATGCTCTTTGATTTCCGTGGTGCTTGCCGCATATGCAGATTGAATTACACCACTTGCTGATGTTGCCTCCATTTTAGCCATCAACATTCCAATTTCGATTCCATCATCCATCGACCACGCCGCTTTGTCCTCGTCTCTGTTCTTTAATTGTCCTCATAATTTCTAGTTGCTGCCCAGCTGGATGTGACGTGCCGAGGCAAACTCCTCGTAGGCCTACAACGTGGGCTTTAAGGAGGGTAGTTCCTCTGTCTAATTTTATAGGTACAATGACGGTCTCATTTATGACTGGCTGAGAGCTTTTCATACTGAGAAGCTAGATTGCGATCGTGTCTGTAGGTAGCTCTTAAGCTCGAGGACAACCCTCTACAAATATACAATTTGAAGTGCTCTGTGATTGGCTTTTGAGTTTTGACTATTTTACTTATACAAATCTTTTATTTATTAGCGTTGATTTTTGGACGATCTTTCACTGATTTTAGAACATTAATGGTAACCTTGGATATAGCATCAAAGGCCTGTGCTGCGCCTCTCTTTTGGCAATAATAACCAAAATTTCTTAACAAAAAATAAGAAAAATATCAAAATCTTATCATCTTCCCAACTTTTGACAGCACATCTCATTGGATTTTTCATTAATTTCAACTGAATCTCTTTAATTGTGTCGGCATTCTTTGCAGCATAAGGAAACATACTTTTGACCAAGATGAGGTTTTTTTCTTCTGCTATTGGCCATGTTTAAGCAATGCCTTTAAGAGACTACAACTGTCATGCCGTTAGGCCATTCCAACTGGCCAACATCTCGTTTAAGCGGAGCACACCGAAAAAAAGAAATCATAATATTAAAAGAATCTGCAAATGACGCGAAAATGTTTCAACACTCTTCGACAAGCTGGCAGCCAGCAGCCAGCAGCTAAAAAGCCAACAAAGGAATACGAAAAATGTAATAATAATAAAAAAGAAAATTATTGCACTTCACATTCGCAGTCATCGGACAGTGCCATCTTTAGCTGCAGGCCTTCCACGTTCAGGTCCACAACCACGTCCACGTCCAGGTCCTCATCACCATCGTGGTCCTCATCCTCGTCTTCGTCTCCAATGCAGGCAGCTTCAAAGATCGCGTTATGAAAATGCAACGCGGATTGCGCAAGAGCCACAGACGAAAGGCCCATGAGCTCATATTAGGGAGAGGCAGAGGAATGGTTGCAGTTGCAGTTGCAGGGGCAGGCAAGACGATAAAGATGGAGAGACGAGCAGTCGAATGGCGATTGGCGAATAGCGCTGCTCATTCTAACTAGAAGGTGATATAAGTGGTTCGATTGTTGCCGCCGCCATCGCACAGTGCAACTTAAGTGTCGGAAATGTACGCAAAATTTATGGTGTGATCGAAATATTGTAAATCAAATAAGACGAGAAAAATATTTCTTTATATTTCTTTTGTCGAACATATTTTAAAAGTAATGCGCTATTATTATAGGGGCAAAATTAGCATAGCTAATTTTGCAGTAAATCATTTGATGTTGGTTATTATAAGAATACTTTTTAAGTTTTCACCGGGCTTAAGTTCAATTGATTACTCTACTCTATACATATTTATAGCAACTAGCTACGATATAAGGCCTCAAAAATTGCTAGAAAATCTTGGTCTTTAAAGGAACTAATTTAGAGAAATAATTTAAACCTTATAGAAATATAACTGTTATAACTCTCTTATTGGTTTTCCAAAAAGCAAATCTATTTTGTATCATTTAGCTTTGCCCCACTGTGCGCGTTGGCTCGGAGCGGTAACCGGGCTTGAAGTCAGAACCGGAGTCAGCGGCGCGTTAGCGCTAATAAGCAATTGCCAAATTACATTCGCGTGAGTAATCTCGCTCCCCGATGCAAATCGCCAACACCCCTTCGTCCCCAGGTCGACTCCCACCTTTCCTTGCCCCTTGGTGGACAGTGGATGTGCTGTTGCAGCCGGTTGCATCGATGGCTGTTTGGTGGGCGGAGCTTTTGAGCGCACCGCAAGCGCAGATACTTAAGTGATGCCCACGTTGCATGTTGGCCGTTGCATTGAGGGGCATGCCACGCAGTCAGTCAGTCACTCAGTCACTCAGTCAGTCAGCCGGTCACTCATTCATGCTGTCATTAATCCCTGCAAGAAGACTGCAAATGCAATGTGTGCGCCTCTAAGCCTGTAATTTAATTTATTCTCTCTTCTTTTTTTGTTGTTTTTCTTCTCTCTGGTGTTTTTGCCCCAAGTGGTAGTAGTCAGTTAGCGCTGTGATCGCCATTTCTTCTTCTACTGCCTTCTTCCCTCTTTGTCTCTGTGTCTGCGTCTTGGTTGGGTTTTTTGTTATTTTCGGCTCGTGAATGTCTTTAACACATTTTGGCATGCAATTTGCTGAAATTAAGTTCAATTGCAATTTGCTGCTGCTGTTGCCCTTGTTGCTGTTGTTGCTGTTGTTGCTGTTGTTTCAGTGGGTTATCATTGACACATCTCTCATTCTGCATTGTTGCATGTGGGCACAGCGCATGGATATGCACATTAGAGTGGCACCTTGTGGTTGCAGGCTATTTATAATTCGATTGGTGGCTTCGCTCTCTCTGTCTCTTTCTCTTTCTCGCTCTCTGCCACGATGATGATGGGGGCCCCCAGGGGTAGTATAACTGTTAATGGCAACTGTAATTTGCAATTTTTTGTACGTTCGTAAGAGCCAATTTATACTGGTGCGATTGCATTTAATAAACAAATTAGGAGCGCACAAACATGAAAATTGCTAACAAAAAAAATTCTGTAAAGCCATTGGGCTAACTATTAATTAGCTCATAGTGCAAACTAATTGTTAATTAATACTTTAATGCGAAATAAAACAAGGCGTAAGCTTGCATTTCAACTCAAACAAACTTTGCTTCGAGTTTCATAAAAACCATGTGGGATGGCTCAAAATTGTTCATTGTCATCACTTTGGTAAAACTCTCTTCTTTTTTAAAAGCCCAATGTTTTGGTCAAGATATGCGCTCTAGAATATTGTTAGAATTCAATTTGGCAAGACGATTTTCACCCGATTCAATTCAAAAAGATCTTCGTGGCTTTTCATATTTATTAATACTGCCAATTTTTAGCATATTATTCAAAGCAACTTTTGCCTACTAGTTGTTTCACATGCTATTTATAGCCGTTCTCAGTATCCCACGTTAAGCACATGAGTAATTTAAGCTGGCAAAAAGAAACTCGATCAAACTTAACTCAAGTTGATCTATTGCTCTCGAATGTCATTTGAGTGTGGATATATACAGCCAGCACTCAGTCAGTTGTCTAGCAGCAACAGCAGCAGCAGCTGAGGCCCCATCATTAACTCGAGCAGTCAGCCAGTCAGCCTGTCATACTCGTACTCATACTTGGAGTCGTCGCTTATACTGCCTTGGTCAGTTTGCCGCCTTGAGTGATGGCCATGGAAATGGCGGCCGCTGCCGCTGCCGCCGCTGCTGCTGCTGCTGCTGTGCAACTGCTGCACATGCGCGTCAAGACCAGCGACCATTCAACGCTTTTAGCAGACACATCGCTGAGCAGCCACAGACACAGACACCGAGCTAGAGACATAGCTGAGTTGAGCTGAGCTGAGTTGAGGGCTCCTTGAAACTGCATTGCGAGAGACGTCAGCGGCGTCGTTTTGGTGCAAAATGTTTGCGGCAAAACCTGCAATTACCATCGCCAGCATTGATAGCTATGATGTCCCCCCCCCCCCCCCTCACCCGTCCCCGCCCTTACCTGCTACCTCTCCACAGGTCCCTTAAGGGCCAAGTCTGCGCTGCTGAGCCCTGTTTAGGATTTTAGGCATTTAGTCTTTGTTTCGACAGCCACCAGCCAGTAGAGCCAAGCCAAGTTGCAAGCCAAGTCGTAGTCTGCATTTAAATGCCAATCCCTGGCAGTCTGGTAGCGCTGAAGTTGATATGTTGTTGAGTACTTTTAATTTGCATGCTGTTAATGGTGTTGCTTCATATTAGGCAAGGAGTAAGAGAGCCGAGCAGAGTCGAGGCCAGAAGCCAGCCACAGAAGGCAATCATTGTAGTTGTTGTTGTTGTTGTCATCATCAGGATGTTAATGCCATTGAACTGCTGCTGCACGTCTTGGTTTTGGTCTTGGGTTTGGTCTTGGTCTTGGTCTTGGTCTTAGCCTTGGTCTCGGTCTCTGTCTGGGTCTTGGTGTTGCCTTTGGGGGGCACAACTGGCATATTAATGGCAAGGATTGAAATCAAATGGCTGTGGAATTCTGCACAGACTCCAAAATAGACGTAATGGAGCGAAATTGTTTTGCAATTGGTCTTTGTAATAATAAGAATAAGTATCGCTTATGACGTAAATGGTATAAGTACGTCAGTCAGGCACTTTTTCGTGAATGATTGAAGTAACCAGTGTGGCAGACATATCCTATGAAAATAATACATTCAAATTAATCTAAGCTTTTGAGAGAGATAAGCTGACACAATGGAATCCCCAGAGGGGAATAAACAAAACTCTTATGCAAAACATTGTGAGAGTTCCACTGAAGTTGGCAAACAAGCTGGCACCTTTAATTAATTAATTAGGAACATTTGCGATCTTTATGAAATTTGTTTAGTTGATCAATATAATGTAACGGTATATTTAACATCAATTGAACGGCCTATTGTTACTACTGTTATCGATAAAATTAATGAAACTTCATCACAATGGTATCAAGAACTTATATATAAAATTTGAAATCCGGCTTATATTTCAAGACTTCAGCAGAGAGAGACTTGGGAATGGAAAACATATTCATAGTTTTAAATGTATATTTTTCTTATTTTGCACTTTACACTTAAACGAAATTCAGTAAAAATTTCGAGAAAACCAGTTTCTTCAATTTTATTGATCTTATCGATTGTCGAATTTTGAGTTTCGTGTCTAACTCCAACTAATTGAATAAACCAATATCAAGGGTAGGCCTGGCTGTGGACCTACCAAATGTAAAATGCAAGTAATTGTTAGAAGCAGACAAAGTGACAGACAGACAGACAGATGGACAGATAGACAGAAGGCAAAAGTGAATCATGTAGGTCTAAAATAAGTCTCTTGTACACTGGTTGCTATTCATTGTAAGTAAATGTGAATACGGTTTGCCAAGAAGTAACTCAAATAGACTTCAGAGACAGGAGACTTGTTGTTGTTTTTGATACTGCAACTGTTGTTGTTGCTGCTGTTGTTGCTTACCTGCCGCCTGTTTGTCTTTAGCTGTAACAGCTACCGCACAATTTCCCAAATGACAAACATGCCAAAATGGTTACGAGCCATAGACAATGGCAACAAAGGCAGGCTAAAGAGCAGTCGAAGAAGTAACAACAGCAGCAAGAAGAGAGATAAGAGACACAGGAGAGCAGAGAAGAGGAAAGGAGCAACAGCAGCAGGCGGCAAGCGGCAGCACATTAATCACAATGCTCCAAAACAGCTTGACAGCCAGCTACATGGAACCTCTTCTCCCTGGGTGTCTCGAGCCGGAGTTTTCTTTAGCTGTCTCTCTGTGTGTGTGTCTGTGTGTGTGTGGCATCCTTTGGCATAATTCTTATTCAATCGCTAAGGACAATGCCATGTTGTAGTTTCAATTTGCGGTGGGCATGAGATTTGTGCCAAGACAATTGCCAAACAGGAAGCCAAACGACTGCCGACTCTGACTCCGAATCCGGCGTGCCATCAATTTAAAAAATGAAAAATTTCCCTTTTTGCTTCTGCCGGCGTCCGGAAAATGGAAAATTAAATTAACCTTTGGGAGCTGTGCTGCCTGCCTGCCTGCTGCCCTCTGCCTTGCCCCTTCTACTAATGCTTGCAAACAATGTTTTTGTGTCTGGTCCCGATAGCATCTACTGCCGAAATATGTTAATTTTCAATTTAGTAGTTTGGCCCCGACTCGACATATATATATATATATATATATATATATGTATATGTATATATCTTGGCTGGTATTTTTTTAATTCGTTTTTTGTCTTATATTTTGGGCTCGCCTTATTAAGCGCACTGGAGCGCAACGGTAATGGGTAACGAACAAATTATCACATCTGCTTAATCTGCTGCATATCATTTTCCTACTCCACTCCCAACCAGTTAGCCCCGCCCCCTTTTTCTTCTTTAATAAGGAGGAAGTGTTTTCATGTTAGTCGTCGAGCTCATAAACAATTTGTTGACCACATTTCAAAGTTGAGGAAATAATTAAGACTTTATAAATTATTTGAGAGCTGGCGAGTGTTGATTGTTAACTTGGCTGTCTTCCTGACTTTTCCGAGTTTCCACTAACCCTCAAGGTTGTCTCTGTCTCTGTCTCTGCTTCTTCTCGCTTCTAATGAGCATAACAAAATATTTTTAGTTTTTCATTTGATATGTATCTCTAAGTTTGTTTTCAACAACTACATGTTTGAGTTGACTAATGTCTTTTATAATGTTCAGCATTTAATTTAGCAGTTTAGAAACTGAAACCGACAAAAAAGATATGAATAAACATTCTGGGTCAGTTAGAGAGATACTTAAAATAATGTGGCATGCAATTTGATTTGTTATCCACATCACTCCAATCATTTAAATAGAGAATGAAAATTTCAAATTATATAAGATTAGATTTAAACAAATTTACTTTAATCCATTATCGCATTCATTTCTAACTTTTGCCAACACTTTTCAAAATGTGCATCTGCCTTAGTTTTGCATCATTCACACTTACAACAATTGGCCAGAGGCGACGGTCTGGCAAAATCAACTTTGGCGACCTTTAAACACTTTACCTTTTGGCAGGGGCTATCCAAAACAAAGTTGAGTTACTCCTGTGCACAAATGAACCTATACTGACATCTGTCATTAGCAACCATGTGCAGCAATATTTGCCAGAAAGTAACTTTTTGTTGCACACAAAAAAAAAACAACAACTAAAACCAACCAGAGCAATCTACATGAAACGCTTTTGCAATTTCAGTTTTTGTAGTTGTGCAAAAGTTCATAAAATTTTGTAAATTACATTTTCCATTAAATTGGACATGGAAACTCTCCACAGACACTGTGTGCTCGTCAAGGGTTGTGGAGCGGGAGGGGGTGAAGGGGTCGACATGATGCATGTGATTTAAATTGATTTAGTTGCGTTTCAGTTGAAAGCTTAGCGAGTTAAATGCACAATATAAATCAAGTTTAACATTTGGCTGGCAATTAAATCAAAAAGTTTTTAAATCAAAACTGTTAAGAAAAGCAAAAGAGAGGGCGCAGGGGGGCGTGGCAAACTGACAGTTGTCGAATCAGTCGAGTGAAGAGTGTGCGCTTTTAGCTGATCAAAATCAGTGCTGCAAAAAAAAAAGCGATGCTTAAATCAATTTCTCAATCAATGTCAGCACTGACATTGGGGGACAAAAGGGGGACTGATGGATGGAGGAGGGAGCAGAGAGGAGGGGTCCACAATGTTTTCGATTCTTGGAACTGCGCTTCAGCGGGAAATCGTGGCTTACTCTCTGGCCCCGAAATAAAAGTAAAAGGTTCAAATTGTGTCCGAAATGTCAAAAGCAGACGCGCTCAATATGATCGCCGGTTGGTCCCTAAACAAAAACAGCAACAGTGCTTGCCACACCGTGCCTGCCACACAGTGCCTGCCACTCAGTACCCCAGTACCCAGTGCCTGTGTGCCTGTGCCGCAATATCCAAAAGCTGTCCGCAACAGAAGCCCTGGAAATTTGATCGCATGCAGATAGCGCGTTCACTGACTCTCTGCCCTGCCAACCTGTCTGTCTGTCTGTCAGTCTGTCTGTCTGTCTGTTGCATGCAACTGTTTTGTCTTTTTGGCGTGCGATAACTGAAGTCAATGACTGGATCTGCCTCAGCCACTGCCCCCAAACTCGGCTGCATGAAAAGTGAACTTGAGTTGCAGTTGCGCGTTGCATTGTTTTGTTGCCGCTTACAGGAGCCATCGACATCATGGCCAGGGCCATTGCCAATGGAGGAAAGGCTGTCGCCTTTGTTGTTGTTGTTGTGGCAGAGCCTGAGCCTCATCCTGATCCTCATCAGCATCATCATCGCCGCATACAATCGTCGATAATCTCACGCTTGGCATCGCCAATATCGCCACGACGGAAGCAACAGCAGCAACAGCAGCCTCAACTGCAAAAAACATTGCTGCATCTTTAAGAGTCAGAAAGACGTTGCAAGATTCTCTTTAGCTTAGTTTAGTTTTGTGGCCAGTTCGTTAAATTACATGAATGTATAACCATTTTAATTTTTGTTGGCTGCTGCCGGGTTTGCTGCCTTCCCCTTCCCCTTACCCTTCTTCTTCTTCTTGGATTTGTCTGTCTGCCCGACTGTCTCTCTGTCTCTCCGTCTGTCTGTCTGTTTGTCGCACTGCCGATGCCTTTTGAATGATGACCTTACAAATCACGTTTCGCAATGAGTACGCTTTGCAGCCAGATCATCAAGATGCTTGGGTGTCGATAGCAGCTCAGCCCCAACTCAGCTCTCCAAGCCCATCTATAGCTTTGAGGAGTTGCCAGCAGCGGCGGCTGTGAGAATTCCATCAGGTTTGTAATAGCTCTCAGTTTGTAGTGCTGTATTCCAGGAATTACAACAAAATCAAAGATGGTCGTAGATCGAACTGTGAGCTATTTAAAGCAAAAGATTGAAATTTAGAATTGCATTCATATCGAGCTATGCAAAAATAATACTTGACAAAAGTAACTATATTTTATACAACAAAATTGACAACAAAATCGATAAACATAATAGACAGCAAATCTACTTTAAACTTCTTCAATAGTTAACATTTTTATTCCGTATTGATATTCTCAAGCATTTGCTTGATTTCATCCTTTTCCGCTGCCTCCACATAATTCTGCCCAGTGGGTGTTGTGCCCTCTTTATTGGCTCCATGCTGCAGCAGATACTCAACGGATGTTGTATGCCCCTCCCAGATGGCAGCCAGCAAGGGTGTTATGCCATACTTATCAAGCTTGTTGACATCGGCTCCGATCTGCACAAGATACTCGAGCACCTTCAGTTGCCCAAAGTCGGCGGCATAATGCAATGGAGTTCGTTCCCCAATTAAGTCATTAACATTTCGATTCGAGTTGTCAAATGCATTTTGCACAGCATCCACTTCACCATTTTTAATGGTCCAAATTATATTTTCATTATTTTCACACATATTTCTATTAAATTACAATTTGTAACTGTAGCAAACGGAAATGTGGCAGGAGAGTTGAAATGTGGCAGTAAAAGCAAATATTTATTTAAATATATATTATGATGTATAGTTATAGTCGGCAAGTATTTATTTATTACACTTTTCAAATGGTTTTATTCGTCTCTCTTTCGCGTTTCTTTAATCGATGCCCTCCAATGTCTAACAGTTTGTCCTCTATAAGTACTATTCGCTAATGCTGCCCTTGGGTAACAACCTCTACTCATAAACACCCAATTCCACGCCCACCAAGCGGGCAACCATTACACACGTAACTCTCACGCCTCCTTTGCCTGACTGCGCATCATTTTTGATTAGCCAAGCATACCATCTATATACAGATATATATACTTATATATATATATATATATATATATATATATATACATAATAGTAGATATCTAGATGAGGGGGCGACTGCATTCGTGGGCTGTCAGTTAATTTCAATTTTGAACACGATACGCCCCAAAAAGGATAACTCGTGTGACAAAAAACAATTAAATGGCAGCGCGACACGGAACGCGGGTAACTGTCAACCCAAAAGCGCGAAATTCAGCAGCCCAGAAAGCAGACCTTATTGTAATTCACACACACACTCGCACACACGCACACACACACATAGTCACACATAGACAGTCACAGACATTTTCCTAAACACTGGTATCATCCAGGGATAAGGAGAGAGGAAAAGTGAAAGAGAGAGGGAAATAGAAAGCGTGAAATGGAAATGAAAAATCACGGTCTACAAATGTGTTCCACACACATACACACACACAGACACAACCAGAGGTATGGAGGGATGGGCAGCGATAGGTGGTGCTGAGGGGGCGGGGTAGGTGGTGCATGTTAGACGACGTGCAAGCGCCGAGGCATGCACAATTGGGCGTTGTAATTGAATTAGTCACACCCACAGATTGCACACATGAATGACTTGCCGAAGACAAAAAGAGCGCAGCAACAAATACAACAAATGCAAAAGATAAAATAAGAGAATAGAAAAGCAAAAATAGCGAATTATTTATTAAACTAGGTTACCAGGCAACAAGCATGCCAAAAGAGACAGAGAGAGGGGCAGAGACAGAGAGAGAGAGAGAGAGAGAGAGACAGATAGAGAGAGCAGCAAGTAACTTGTGTGTCTGTATGGGGGAATGTAAGTTGGGCATTGGGCGTTGGATGGATATTGGCCGGAGTTGCACTGAGTGCCCAAAACAGCCGCTTTGGGCATTTCAGCAGCAGTAACAAGCTTCACAGTTTGCCTAGAGAGTAACATTTAAAATAATATATTCTTCAAAATGTTTACTCGAATGAAGAAAAAATCCTAGGATTTATTGCCAAGCGGAAGTACTTTTAAAATAATTACTTTTCCTTCATGACTTTTGCAACTTTTGCCCACTTAAGTTTCACAGAAATGTATTTTAAAAACAACATTTTTCATATCTGTTTATGTAGGACATATTTTTAAATGCCAAAAATATCATTTACGTATTTTCCTGGCCAACTTTTTTAAAGTGAGCCGTGAATCAATTAGTTCAGTTCTAAACTTCTCGCTGTGTGACTCTCTCCCTGAAATCAGCATTTAAAATATATAGAATGATTATTATAGTAAACTTTTTCTTATTGATAATGACTCAGTTCAAAATCTTTCAACAAATTCATACCTCAACCTCTTTAAAATATGCAATCATCTAAGAAAATATGAAGGATTTTGCACAGCATAGCCAGGTAGAAAAATATTTATGCCATAATTGTGTAACAATAATCTAAATTGGCGTTTTCAAGTTGAAACTGAAAATGGGAATACAGTTTATATAATATTAATATGCAATCTAAGAATGTTGAATAAAAAGAAAACCGTAGTTTTCTTTTGCTGTGCACTCGCTTACTCTTACTTAAAAACAAATTTAGTTTTCTGTTGTAGTGTTCTCACTTACTCTTACCGTCTCCCCCCCTCCCAATACATCAGTTACCCCACATCACATCTGCACACACCCACGCTCCGCGTCTCGAGTGGGCAAAGCCCTAAGCCAAGCCGCTTTTCAAGTATTTGCTCACGTGTGCAAACACTGCAAGGCCAATTTGCATAATAATCGTGACGTTGAGCGTCGAGAGTCGAGCATTGAGCGCTGAGCGCTGAGCGCTGAGTGCAGCCCTGTTTTGAGTCACCTGACCTTGTGCCAGGGACCCGAAAGCCAACAACTATGCAACTATGCAACTACTTTGCTCAGTGAGTGCACTGTTGTGAATGTGTGTGTGTGTCCGTTGTGTGAGTGAAACGAGTGGTCGAGTGGTGAGTGCTGAGTGTTGAGTGTGCACAAAGTTGGCCCGTTTGCTTCGGCAACACTTTCTCGGGCACTTTTTTCCGCGGCGCCCAAAAGTATGCTTTGAAATGTGAAATTTGAGCTGCCGCCGCTTCTAATTAAACATGTACACCCCAGCAGCTACAGCAACGGCCACTACATTAAGGTTATTTATCGTCAAGTGCTTCGTCACAATGATAAAATGCATGTTGACCTCCGCTATGGCTAAGAGAGAGGCGTGGAGGGGCTTGGCAACACTCAACGTGCCGCCGCACTCTGTAATAAAATCCAAGAATGTGTTGCCACAAACATTTTATTTCCTAAATAAACACACACACTCAACACACATACACACACACACACACGCTCTGTAAAGCCAGGTAAAATTCTAAAGTGTCTGTGCAACTAGAAAATGAGAGGTATGACGGGGGTGGTTGGGGTGGGGCTGTAAAAGTGGATGTGAAAGTGAGATAGCTGCGCTCGTCCTTGCACGGCTCACTCATCTAGCCGGAGTCACTCATGCGGTTTTTACTGGTAATTAAATTAAATTTATTTAAGCTGAGTTACGCTTACACACTGCCCAACTGGATGGATGAGGGGTGGCAGCGGGTGGCTTGGTAGGGAAGGGGCGACGGCTGTGTGCTGTGCCTGTCTTGGCTTGGGTTACGTTGGTTTTCGGCAACAATGTTGCGGTCTGGCAACCACAGGACTTTTCAATGGGACTCCAGCTCAACTCAACTCGGCTCAACTCATCTCAGGTGATAGATACACCCACTTACCGCCCCTCTACGTTCTGTATTGCACTTAAAGTGACAGTTTTGTTGCTTTAAATTGTGTAATCGGACCTGATAAAAGCTTTTGCCATTAAGTGCGACAGTGCGCAACCCAATGCCTGACCTGACTCAAGAGGCAGAGAGAGAAGCTCTGCAAAAATAACCGAAATTCTTTGTTTTATGATAAAAGCATAATGCGCTCGCTTCAATCTGAAAAATGCTTCAGGCAATAACCCACACATCCCCTACTGTGTGTGTGTGTGTGTGTCTATTGCCAGTTTGTTGTGTTCTTTTAGTTAGTGTGTGTTTTTTTGTTAGAAGCTCAGTTTACGAGCTGAGCTGCTTGGCTGACTGACTGGCACTTGTTGGACAGTCGGTAGCCAGGAGGAGCCTTGGGCTGGACAAGTTGAGCAGACTAAAGAGACCATCATCAATTGTTGAGCACTGAAAATTTAACACTAGCTTCCAGCAATTCAGCTATAAACTGCTTAGAGTTGTAAACTCTTTAAGTACAACCCGAAAAATACAAGGAAAATGCCTTATTCTATAAGAACTGAATTTTAATGTCACTCTTAAATGTTGATGTACGAAATATTTTTGGAAAATAATTTAAAATTATGAAAAATATGTAACAACTATGAAAAATTCAAGTCAATAACAAGTCCATGGAAGTTAAAGGTTAACTATATGCGCAGCTTTATATCCTATACATATTTAAACATAGCACTACATATTTATTTGTCAACATTCCACAAAAATTGCATAGTTTAACCCACAAATTTGGTAATTATATATCTTACAAATTTCTCACTCAACACATTTTTAGCAGCCTCAAAATTGGCTAAGTTCAAAAGTCAATCAGTTGCGCTTGGCCAGTCAAGGAAATAGCCAATTGACTAGGAAACTCCGAGATTGTTTTTTGTTTTGCCTATTTTTGTAATAAATATTGGAGTTGTTGCTCTTGCTGTTGTTAGTTATTATTTGCAGGTTATGCGCTTTTATTGCACAATTTTCGCTGATGCCATTTTTGGACGCAGTTGTGCTTGGCTGCCAACTTTATTTATAGGTCATTTACAACGCCGCAACTGCAATTGCAACAACTGGAGGAAAGGCCGAAAGGAAACAGCCACCAAATAATAAAAATAAATAGAAGCAGAAACACAACTGAGCTGACTGCTGGCTTTCAAAAGCCAAGTAGGCAGCTCTTTCTCTCTTTGTATCTGTGTGTGTACAAGTAAATATATTATTTTATTTTTCACAATTCCCCCCAAAAGCGGCGGCAAAAAACCATTTTGTATTTGTTCAATTGCTGCAAATGCTTTCAAAGTATTTACAAACGTTTTCAATTTTGTCTGCGATGCCAGAGACACGAATTGCAATAATAACAACAACAATCACAACAACAGCAACAACAACAAAAATAGCTGCAAACAAGCCAAAGAATACACAAATATTTTATGCATAACGAATTTTTTATGCACTTACTGAAAAGATATATATATTTGTTTATAGCTGGGCTTGGAGAGATTTGCAAAGTATTCCACATTAATGTTTTATGCCCTGAATTGGAGTTAAGTTGATGATGAAAATGATGTAACAGACAGAAGGATGTATCTCTCATCCTATGAGGCATAAATCTATCTATCTGTCTGTGTAAGCCCTTATATACCATATGCAGGTCAAGTTTGTTTCATTTTTTCGATACCAATCGATATCCGCTAGCAATAAAATGCCAGCATTTTAATGGCAGATACTTTAAAATAATTTATTATATAGCTTGATGTATTGTTGATCAACAGCTTACTCGATAACTGCACCTGTTTCGTCAATATCGATAATCATCGATGCATTCCAATTGATAAAAATATATATTTGACTACTTGAAATTGAATGAATTCATATTCTATCTTCCTTGCTGTGCAAACTGAATCGAATATCCAAAGCATTTCAGTTTTCCCTATATGAGAAGCAAAAGTGTTGGCGCTGCCAAAAGCATTTCAATTTCAATTTCTATGCTGAAGCACAGCGCTGCCAACTGAAATCGTGCCGTTAATCGCTTTAAATATGCGACAGGTTGCTGGCAGTTTTCAACCCAGGCTCAGAGCTTGTAGCATTGTTGCTGCTGCTGCTGCTGCTGTTGTTGCTATTGTTGTTGTTGTTGTTGTTAGTGTTAGTGGCGTTGCCTGGCAGCCTCACACAGTCTTCTGTCTATCCGCCAGTCTGTCCATCTGTCCAACTGGCTGCCTGTGTGCGGCTTCCAGCCGTGCCGGGCAGCCTTTGAGCGAAGGATTTCATAATCCGCTGCATTTGTCTCACTGATTATGCAATTTGGCTGTTTGCTTTTTTCTTTATTTTTCTTTTCTATGTGTCTGTGTGTGTGTTGCCTGTTTTGTGTTTTGCTGCTGCTGCTGCACACAATTCAGGAAGTCATTTACTCAACCTATTTAAGCGTTTGAACAAATAAATGTTTATTTAAATTAGGCGCCCAAAATAAATATAAACACAACAACAAATTCAAACTGAAAACGGTAGCATTTTCTAGTCGATTTTAACTTTCAGTTTGCCAGCTGTTGCTATTGTTGTTGTTTTTGTTGGGCGTGTCCAGTTTTGTGATTTGGCCTTCTCTATTGTTGTTATTTTATGCAAATTTCTGCATGTCAGCCAGTGACTGAGATTTTATTTGTCTAACCCATGACATTAAAAAATTGTATGAATGATTGAGTGATTAGACGCTTGAGTTGTGATTCATGTGCTGAATATGAATAAATATAGCAACAATGAACATTAGAGAATATTTTTGAGTAGAGTATAATAAGCCATAAAAGTTCAACATTAGACTACTATAGTATAGAAGGAGAAGAATGGACATAGAGTATCGGAGTCTCAGTCTCTTGACAGGACTAAAAAGTCAGCTAAATAAACAAAGTATTGTGAGGAGCGAGCTGTGCCAATTTAGGGACAATTATCAATAATACTCATAGCCGGAGATAAATGCAGTATCCAGAGAAGTAAATTAAATAGTATAGAGCAGGTAAAATCAATTTGCCAAAAATGAGGCTTGTTTCCTCTTTAAGAACTTCAAAGTAACTTGCATTAAGCCAACTTCCAATAGAAAGTGCTGTCAAAAAAGAAGAAAGCCAAAAGAAGTGTAAAGAAAGAAAAAGTTAGCAACATGAAATCAATTGACACAATTAAATTTATACACAAAAGGCAACAGCAACAAAAGTGAATGCTAAAAGCGAAAAAAACAGTTGCTGAAAATTAAATTTTAATCAAACATATTCGTAATTGAATCAACACTGAGCTGAGCACAGCTTTTGACTGCATTTTTGACGGGGTTGCAACAAGCCAAATGGGGGGGTGGGCGTCTCTCCGCCTCACTGATCTCACCCAGCATATGCACTCGAATGATAGTTTTGTTTGTTTTGTAAATATTTCGAGTTCCTTTGATCATTTTTTGCTCTTGTTAAATTTGATTCTTTTTTTGTTTTATTCAAACTGGTAAAAATCAATTCGTGCACAAAAATGCCAACATTTTAATTAAATTTTCAAGCAATTCAAGCAAAGTTGCCATAGTTGACAGCGGGGGGCGTGCCAGCATGCCACAGGGAGTTGGCTGTGGTGGGGCACACACACACACACATATAGGTGGCTGCACTTTTCGTTGACTGCACACGGAGAAAAGTGTGCAGAAAGTTTTCCCACAGAGGTTCTGACTCTCATCTGCCAACTCACTCTTTTAATTCTCTCTTTCTCTCTCTGTGTGTCTGTCTGTCTCGCTCTAGGTCGCTTTCTGTATGCTAGCCCAGCCATTAATTAACTAGAAATGCCATTTTCCACAATTATACGTTCCCAACTCTACTATATAGAAATGTAAAAACTAATTACATTGCAATTTGCCAACGTAATAGTTCGGGCCGAGTTCTGCTCTCTTTCTCTCTCTCTCTCTCTCTGTCTCTCTATATGGGCGCGCCCATTGATGAGGGGGCGGAGATGAAGAAGGCTTGCAGAAAACTGCATGCAAAGCAATTTTTAAGCTAGGTAGGCAAAAGCGGGTGCTGCGAGGGTGCAGAGTGGAGGGGGCTGGGGCACTAACAAGCTTCCGCGTGACTTCCTTGGAAATACAAAATCAATGCAGAAAAGTACGAAGGACACATCCAGCAAACTTAAAGTTTGCACGCGCCCAGCTAGGCAAGCTCTCTCTATGTGTGTGTGTGTGTGTGGGTGTGTGTGTTCGCTATTGGTGGGCGTAAGGCGTGGCATAATATCATAATTTGCAAGCAAAGCCATTCGCAAACGACTGCAGCAGTTGCACAGTGTAAAAAATTAAAAGTGAGAATAAATATTTAAACTGAAGCATTGAAATCAAATATATTCAAAACTAGACAAATTTTTCGACAAATTAACGTTGTTAAATCATTGGAAACTCTCATTTTAAATATTTTAAAGAAATAACAAAAAAAAAACATTATTATAAGCGATGAGAAATTTTCTTATTAAGTTAGAAATCGTCGTCTGCTAATTAACAAATCAATTTTGCAATATTTTGTCCACTGCCAAGTGTCGATTTACATTTTGCTTCAAGTTATTCCCTTTAACAATAAGTCAATTGTTAAATTGATCAACTTTTGTCACACTGTGCCATGGCACAGTTAACCATTGTGGGACTTTGCATAAGGCGTGCAGCCTACAGCCCGAGACTGGGGCTGGGACTGGCAATGGGACTGGGAGTGGACCTGGGACTGATTGACTGGGCCGATCGATGGGCGCTATAATTTGAGCTTGCCATGTTGTCCTTAGTGGTTATTCAATCTTGGCTTAATTTGTACCACTTCCAGCAAAGAGAGGGCCAACAGTATGGCGATTGTTGTTATAGTATGGATTACATTGTTGCTGTCGTGTTTGTTTTTGTTTTTGTTGCAGACAACGCACATTTTGATTGATGTGGGATTTGTGGCACTTGCCCACACAAATGTTTTCATAATAATATACTGGGAAAAATGTATGTGGCATATGTGAATCGACCTGCTGTTTGTTGCCCTCCACATTTCATGGGAAATGCAATTGCTGTTCTGCTCGTGTCTCTCTCGTGTTGTAGTTGTTGCTGTCACTGATTGCTGCTTCTTGTATTTACTTATTTATAATTACTTTTTTATTTCAATTTAAATGGCATGCAGGATACGCAGGATACGGAAGAAATTATTATATTTAACAGGATCTATAGTCTTTAAGTTTATTTAATAATTTCATCTGTACATTTCAAATATTCAATCATTTAATGTTTACTTTTTCCATTTATTTTGAATAAAAGAATTATGAATATTATTATTTCGAAGTATTGAAGAATAATAAATATTAATAATCCATTTTTGTTTTTAATAATTTGAGCACAATCATCCCAAAAATAATAAGAACTTGAGTTAAAGTTAATTTCATTTGGCGACTTTTATTAAAGATGTTTAGCAGCCTTTGTTCAAAATGAACACACAAATTCAAGCATTGAATTAAATACTTAGATCCTTAATACTGAACATGAGGTACCAAGAAATAATTTATTGGCTAATTGTGGACGTGGCTTACAGCGCTGATAAAGCTGCATTTGGGTCATAATGAAGCGCAGTTTGTGGCAGCAGCTTGTAGCAAAATTATGACTACCATTTGCGCGCAAGGCAAACCAAATAATTTGTGGTTGCCTCTAATGCACTCACATATTGGCCAGCAAACCAAACGCGCCACTCGCAATTCGCAACTGGCAACTTGAACCACCCAAAAGCGAACCGAATCACTAACAACATGTTGGTTCGTTGGTTGGCCTCCATGCATCTGGCCAATAATTACGTAGGTCGCAGACAAGACCTGCAGGGTTAGAGGGGGGGTGGCAATACTAAATTATGTGCGCAAGTTGTGCGTAAAGTTGCAGTGATGCTAAAACTTTAGCACCGCACTCAAGGACATTCACAGGCGGCCTGCTTAGAAAGGGGGGGAAAGGTGCTCGACTGCCAACTGCTGACAAAGTGGATGCCTACACACACACACACAGCACATTGACCGAGCACAGCTCCATTGCTCCCAGAGAGACGTTCGTAAACTTTATCAGAGGAAGCCGCTCGACGCGTTTTTAGCCAATTGCGGCCTGCTTGCTCTTGGCCATTGTCTGTCCTCGGCGAGACTGCTCCTTTCCTATAGTTTATGGCATATTATTGGCATAAACATGGCGACGTGCACTGTGCACCAGGTATGCAAGGTGCAGTTTACCCTTCTGCCCCCTCATATTGCCTCTTCGGGTGATTTATGCCTTGTGTCAGGCAAAAGCGTTCAATTAGCGACTTAAATTGTGAGCCCCCAAGGCAAGGACAGGGCCAGGGCAGCTGGCTAGACAGGATCGCTTTTTGGTGCTACTGATTTAAGTCAAATGTGACCCAGTTTTTAGCATTTGACAAATTATATAAATTGCAGCAGGGTTGCAAGGAAGCGGCTAATGATGAGCCGCATGCGCATAACTCATGCGTGGCGCACAAAATGCCGAAACATTTTGCACAATTTGTGGCTCATTGGGCTCAATAACAATACTTCATCTTCAATAAAGAAAAATAAGAGAATATAAAGAAAGAAACGAGACTACAGATACATCTTTAGCCATAGCTATAGCTATATAACTACGGGAGCGCTGGCAATCGTTGAGTTCCAGTCTCGAATCCCGAGACCCAACTCCCGAGTCCCGAGTCCCGGGTCCCCAGCCCATAATTGATGATACCGAATGCCACTAAATTATCAATTGACCATAAATTTGCTCATTACGTTCAGTTTTGTGGTTCGGTTCGGTTCAGTTTGGTTTGGTTTGGTTTGGTACGATTCGGTTAGCTGGCTTTACTTTTTCATTCAAGTTTTGTGTCTGCCACCAAAACGTTAAACGCTTAACGTTTTCAGCCCGGCCAACGAGAGTTGGCTCATCATCATCATCATTTGCCATTGCGGCTGGCGTTTTAAATAACTTTTTTATAAGGCTCCTACGATCTTGCCAACTTATTGGCATTTGCTTGCTGCTCTGTCTTAAATATTTCTTATTTTTTCTTTTATTTAATTTTTTATTTTTTGTATTTTTCTTTTCTTGTGCACGTTTTCGTTGCTTTGCTTTCTTCAACTGCTCTTTGGTTTTTTTCTCTTTTTTTTTTTTTTTTTGGTTTGGCCTAGCAAATTGTTGTTTACAGCTGTCGAGTGTTGGTATTTCATGGCTCTGTTCTCTGCTCCCCGCTATAATTGCTGTTTATGCTCTGGGAGCGTTTTAAATGTGAACTGTGCCTGTTGCCCGTTTGCCTAACTCGAGCTGCAGCTTTAAATGGCTAACAAATTCCTAGCTAAATATGGTCAGTATTAAGACTGATCGCTTTACGATTCCAACTGTTATGTGCCTGGCATAACCCAACTATTAGCTGAATGAGCTTTGTTTCTTTTTTTCAATTTTATTATTATCATATTTCTCTTGGATTGCAAATTTATAATCCAAGCTCATTTCTTAGTAATAAGCACCAATCCTCATTGTCTGCACCATTTTAAGGCAGTATCAGGATCTCAGGGACTATGTGAGATAGAGACTTTGAATTTGGAATATTATTTATGAGAATATCAAGTTTATTTAACTCACCATCTATTGCGAATATCGATATATGACATTCTGGCATTTCTGTCTTAGAATATGTTTATCGATTAGAGAAATCTTTCAAAACCGAGTATTTTGAACTTTTATTGTCTAAACTTGTGATTCCTTAACAAAAAAATCGTTTTCTTTTCTTACATTCTAATAAAACATTAGGGATTATATCAACGGCCTTCATACCATATTCTAAAAGCTATCATAGACATCTTCGTACTACTACTCATCTGCTGGTATCTTCAATTTTGGAATACTTTAGTCTAATTCAATTCTCCTTGACCTTTCGCACACTCAGTGTTTTGTTGTGAGTGGAAACTATTTGACATTTATGCCTTGCCACTGTATTACGTGCCTGTATCTCACTCTCACTCTCCCCCTCTCTCTTTCTTTCTTGAGTTTCGTCTGTGGCTTTGACTTTGGCATCCGCATCCGCATCCTGGACGCGAATAGCACACGTTCCATGGGTCTGCATGATTAACATATCACGTAGACGTTACACAAGCTACACACAACAAATAAACTGCTGCTCAGCTCAGCTCAGCTTTGCTCAACTGCATCAGCTGCCAGTCACCACTGGACACCCATCCCCATATCCCCATAACCCGCTCCACCATTTGCCAGCCACCTCCCCCTTTCAAATGACGTACAACATGAATGGCAGCAGCAGCGAATCAGTGAGAAACCTTTGGACCCGGTTGAGGGAGTTGTTGGGGTCTAGGTGCTTGTAATATTTAACACCAGCTGAATTTTAATGCGATTTGCAGCTGTATGACTGACTGGCTGACTGACTGAAGGACTGACAGACTGTTGAGCTGACTGACTGAGTAAAGGACAGACTGTCTGCGCGCCTAATGGCCAACTAATATGCGCAAAATGACTTGCAGGCAAGTCGCGAACTGCCAACTGCGAACATTCCTCCTTGCTAGCCCTGGCCTATAGATCGTGCCAACTGGCGTACACTCAAAAAAACAAAACAAATCAAATAGGAACTGCAAATGATGTGAATTAAAATTAAATAATTCAACTAGGATAGAGAACTGCAGCAACTCTATTTGAATAATCATAATGCATCATTTAACTATGTTAAGCATAATAATAAAATAGATTCAAATCAAATATGAACAGGCAAAAAGCATTGTTTTTTCAAAGGACATGCGTTTTGGGTCATAACTCTTAAATATCTGGGAAGGACACATATTTGTGTGCTCACATGTAAACTTATTCTAGACTGGCATTTAACGATTTTCAGGATGCGACACAAAATATTGACCAGCATCCAAAAAGCCAGCCTAACTTTGTCATTTGAAAGACTATCCGAATGTCCTTTGGCCCACAGATAGTCATTTGCCTCCCAATTCGAATTAAGTAATTAAAAGTTTGAAAGTGTTTCCAACAGCCGCAATAAATATACTCTATTCTTAAATCCTTGTGAGTGCTGGCGATTCCTTTGTTGCACTTTCCGAGAAAGCAAGGATATTCTGTTTTGGACTCCTTTTATATGGCCGAAAATAAAACATGTAAATACTAGTCGATGTTGTTCGAAGTGTACGATTAGACTGGCATATCGCAACACCTTGTGTGAGTTGTGGGAGTTTTGGCGCTGGTCGAGGAGTCAAGGAGTCGGGCAGCGATCTTTGTGGTTGCTGCCGCCCTCCCCCAACTCACGATAGTCGACTGGAGGTGTCAATAACTTTCAAATGCCGACCCAGGATCTCTGCCAGAGAGAGGTTCAGGCATGCGGCATTATCATATGCCATATATATGTATATAAATATATATATATATATATATATATATGTATGTATGTGTGTATATAAAAACATGCAATCGCCTCATGCATGCGGTGTCCCTTGGCCCCCATTGGCAACGTTGAGCGACTCCTTTGCCAAATTTATGCATTTTTGAAGTTTTAATAATGTAGCTCGTTAGCCACGGTTTGTTAAACTTTGTTTTCATTTTCACTTCACTTAACTTCAATGCAAGGCAGCTCCGACTCCGACTCCGGCTTCAGCTCCAGCTCCAGCTGAGTCGCTCCACATCTATGAAAACCCGTCACGTGTTGCTGCCAGCTTCCAATCCCTCTCCAGCATCCCTCCCTTGCCTTCCCCACAATCGACTCAGCTCAGTTCAGTTCAGCTCAACTCAGCTCTGGCTGCAGTTTTCAGTTTCAATATGCGCGTCGTGCATTTGCTTGGGGTCATTGTTGCTTGTGATGCTGTTATTGCTGTTGTTGTTGTCGCTGTTATTGTCAGCTATTTGTTGCCTTTTGGCCATATTGCAGTTGGCCATGTCTCCTTGTGGCGCTTAGTACCCTCGACAGTCCAGTCTCACACCACACCAACACACCCCTTCTTCTCCCTCAATCGTTTGAAAAACGTACAAAAGTGAAAACACATTTTGCATTCGATGCGTTGTTGTTGCTGCCACTTGGCTACTTTGCATAGACACCTCCCTCCTCGAAGAGGTTGGGGAAAGACCACATAGGATAAACATTGGCTATTGTGAATGCAGCTAAGCTGGAATTGTCATGATATGATCGGCATCATTAGTAATCGGACTGTTTAGACTCGGCTCAGTTGTCTGAAACATATACTTTAAAAATGGGGATACATTTGTATTTTGTCAGCTTTACATTATGATTTACTACGAGCTCTGAGTAATCTCTCGATTTGTATATAGTTTGTATAAAGCAAATGTTTGTCTATTGTGCAGTGAGCAATTAATAAAGAATAATATGAACATTTTTGAAGGAATAACTTGTTAATGATCTCTATGCTAAAGATAATGCTGAACAAAGTATTAGCTTCTGTTTTTTTTTCTCTTTCTCTATCTCGATCTCTATGTATTTGATTCTCATTCTCTCAGTTTGTGTAATATGCAGGTTTCTTCTGCTTTTGAAGTAATCATTTCCTTAACAGATTCGTTTTGCTTACCCCCAACAATTCAGCAAAGTCTTTACCTATCATTAGCTGCTTCCTTAGACATACTATAAGCTCGATACAACAACTACACATATTTGCCACTATATTCGTTGTTTTCTCTGTGAATTTATTGGGAGTTTCAGATTTCGTTTTGCCTTTGGCAAATCAATTCCCCTCGCACTCCATTATGTTTTTTAATGGGGGGTCTGATGAAGTAATACAATTAAATGTCGAATTACAAAAGAGGGGGGAAAATATAAACATTAAGCAGGCTCTAGCGAGTGTCCAAAGCACATGTCTAGGCCATTAGGCAAAATGGCCAAGTCGTGAGTTGGTGTTAACTGCAAACGAGTTGAATTCGTTTTCGTTTGCTAGCCAACGTAATAAATGGCTTTCAATTTTATTGCATAAATTTAACAAAATGCATATTTTTTCTTGTACTTTTGTAAATTGAACAAAATTCCAAGAATTTAAATCCAACTTGTCTTGTAATAAAAATGTAATCTATAATTGCGAAACATATTTTATTATTTTCGACTCTGAGGATTTTGCTCTTCGTGCTTCTTTTGTTAATAATACCGTTGTTAACTGCTGTGATCTGTTGAAGGTGGAACAGGGAAATGCTGAAAACAGTTAATAAACTTGCACTTCATTCATCAACATCATCATTAGCTCAAAATTTGTGGTCTTTTCGTGTAATGAATGGAAATCATTTGAAAGTTTGTCCTGGCAAGCTCAACTAATAAGACATATTGTCTAGCTAGGCGGTAAGTGGACCCAAAAGGTAAGTCCTCGTTACACTTTGGTTCGCTTAGGGTTTGGGTTCTGGGTAAGATTGCGTTTGGGTTCGAGGTACGTGTAATTCGAGTCAACCTGTTGTTGTTATTCTTATTACTGTTGTTGTTGTCACAAGTTTGGCAACTTGTTCGCTTCCTTGGACTAACCGTAGCACATTACAACTAATACACTGGGACGATGATGTTGTAGCCCAAAAGTTTGCGTTCTTTGAATTTCACAAAGCGCATAATTACCAACAACATGGCCAAAAACGAACAGAAAAATATAGCAAAAAGAACCAAAAAAAAAACATACCAGAAAAATGCGAGACAAACTTTTCGACAAAATTATTTGTGGTTGTGCGGTAAGGACGACAACAAGTCGAGAGGGGCTGTGTGGGTGGGTGGGGGATGGAAGATGGGGTGACTGAGATGAATAGCGAGTGGAAAACTTTCACATAAAGAAAAGTTTGCGCAAACCGACTTAAAGAAAATTATAATTACACGCACAGTCAGCCAAAATGGTAGTCCAAATAAGTCTTGGTCGGGTTGTGTGTCCACGGGGATGGGTGGTTGCTGGTTTAGGGGGGAAGGGAAGAAGGGGAGAGGTGTGAGGGGTGTGGTGGGGTTATGAATTGTTATAGCGCACACAAGAAAATAGTTTAATTGCCGTTAGTCTTGGCAAGTTTTGGATTCGTATTTTGTATGTGGCGAACAAATGGGCAGACACAAACAAGCGAGGCAAATTATGGAAAAATATGCTAAAAATTGACATGAAGCATGAAACGCTTTTTCAGAATAATTAGACCACCTGACTACAACAACAACAGCAAGTAACAAGTTGGGAAAACTCTGCGCAGCAAAGTGAAAAGCAACTCGCACAAACAAACACAGGAAAAATTGAATTGCCTGGATTGAGTTACGTGCTGAAAGGAGGGGAGAGGGCGGCAGAGGTGGAGAGACAGGGAGAGATTGAGCAGCATTTGGTTTTTCATAGTTTTCCGGTTAGTTTTGATTTTGCATTTGTATTATTTTCAATCAAAACTTCATAATTGGCTAAGGCAATTAAAATGATTTCGAGAGCACGCGAGCTCGACTATGGGTTGGTGGTCCTCAAACAGCCTCATCAGACTTATGGCCCATGGAAATTTTCATTAACATTCGTTTACACTTCATAAATCAAAAAGCCTGCCATAAAGCCAGGGCAAGCAACAATATAATAGAAGCAATCCAAAAACCTTTGCAAATATACAAAATAATACAAAATTAAAAATAACAAAATCCAGAACAGCAAGGGGAAAGCATTTCAATCGCTTTGTTTAATTTTCATTCCTGACTGACCCGGGCAATGTAACTACCCCCAACTCCCCCTTACCCTTACAGTCTGCTCGAACCCCAATCTAAAGGAAAAAGCTCTACAGACCTTTACAGTCAACAGTCAACAGTCAACAGTTTGGTCAGTTTCATTAATGTAATGGCTAAAGCTGAAAAATAAATAAATAAAAATACAGCCATTGTTTACTATATAGTTCCAGTTACTAACTGCTTTTTAGTCTGAAAAAAATAAATTCAGCGAATTTTGGGGCACTTACTTTAATTTTAGTTTTTGACAGCTTTTTCGAGTGGTGATAAATTCGTTTTATTTATTTATTCAATGTCGAACATCAATTAAATAATGAATACAAAATATAAAGTTTTTTCGTATCAAAACCAAGAATAAATATAGATGATTAAATCTACTTATCTTTCACTTAATAAACATGGATTATAACAAATACATCTTATGTTACATAATAAATATATGTATTTATATGTACAGTGTCTCACAGCTAAAAATGGTTGAGTGTCTGCAAAAATTTAATTGCCTGCCATAAACTAATTATCAACAAATGTAAATAAAAAAAAAATGTAAATAACAACAGTAAACATAAACAATAATAATACTTGTAAACAAAAGTTAAAAAAGACAGATAAAAAGACAAAAAGATAGACCCGTATTACCTGCTCGAAGCCAGAACCATTTGGGAATTACTTCAATGAGTACGTTGAACAAAGCACCACAAAATATGCAACACTTTTTTCTATAAATTGTCATTCCGTCTGGCAATGCAAATTTCAAATGTAATTTTATTTTATTTTATTTTATCGATAACTTTGCACGTTCTGCGAATGGAAATCGATTTCCGAAAAAAAACAATAATAATACTAGTAAACAAAAGTTAAAAAAGATAGATAAAAATATAAAAATCTATAATCAGCTGACCCCGGAAATACCGAGGAGCGACATCATAACTGAGAAGCTTTATTTAGCATTTCCAATAATAGAAAGAAAAAATATCAACAAATATAAAAAAAATGTAAATAACAAAAGTAAACATAAATAATAATAATACTTCTAAACAAAAGTTAAAAAAAATAGATAAAAATATACAAATCTATAATCAGCTGAGTTACAGGTAGGTCCAGGTCCAGGTACAGGACACTGAAGCATTTTTAAATGCAGATCTAGATCCTGTACAACCGATCACCCCTATCGCCCCGACTGAGGTCCGCTTACAGATTCGCAGGCTTAAGTCCACTAAGGCCCCTGGCTATGATGGCGTTGACGGCAGAGTTGCTAAGGCCCTCCCAGAGAAGGGAGTATTGTTCTTGGTGCTACTTTTTAACTCCATGGTTCGCATCCACCACTTCCCCACTCCGTGGAAGTGCGCTGTGATTGCGATGATTCCAAGCCAGATAATCTTGTCTCGTCATATCGACCGATAAGCTTGCTAACCACTTTCTCCAAAATATTTGAAAAAATATTTCTTGGAAGATTGTCGGCAGTTAGAGGCTTTCAGAGAGCCATTCCTGATCATCAGTTTGGCTTCAGGCATCACCACGGTACACCAGAGCAAGTTCATCGAGTAGTACAGCACATCCTCGAGGCCTTGGAAAATAAGCAGTACAGCTCTGCCGTCTTCCTGGATATCCAGCTAGCATTTGATCGCGTATGGCATGATGGCCTGTTTTTAAGCTTAAGTCTCTGCTACCATCGGCGCAGTATTTACTGCTCAGGTCTTACCTGCTTGGCCGTTCTTTTATGGTTGAAGTTAGGGGCGAGCGATCAAACATCCGCCGCATTGGAGCTGGTGTACCGCAGTCAACAAATCAACAGACATACTCGTACAAGTCGGTATAATGACCGTTTGCACAACCACGTCAACTCTTTGGCCTGCACACTTGGGTCAAATACAACTCGCAGGAGGTTGAAGCGCCTCCACACACACTTAATGTGCCACAAATGTAATATTTGATGTTATTTATTAACTGCTAAAACCTGTTCTATGTTTATGTTATAGATTGTAATTCACTGCTATTATTCATTCTGTTCCAAATCAATGTTTTATAGCCTTTGAATAGGTTGATTAATGTTTAAAATATAACTGTTATATAAAAAAGAAACAAAAAAAAAAAAAGAATATATTTTCTTATCCTTGTTCTTGTTTTAGGATTGCATCAAGAATATACTCTGAAGAACATTAAATAAACGGAAATTTAGTTTTACAGAAATACTTTAAAATTATATACAATTCCTGGGAGCTGGATTTCAATTTCATTTGCTTTTTATTATTGCTGTCGTCTGGGGTGCATTGGAGTGGCAACCCCTATTTAGGCATTTGACCATGGTCACTTTATCTGCAAAGTGTTTCATTTATTTAATGCATTCACAATTTTCTAGACACTTTAACTGTGACTTTTGATTTCCATGGCAAAGTTATATGTGCGGGGTGGTAGGGTGGCCTACAGCTTAGGGTTGTTCGAGCTTTGAACAAAGCCTGGACGTAGCCAGTTTTTTATGGCAAGCCAAGTGAAATAAACAGCATGCGGCCATATAGACAGCTATAGCGTCTAGCGCTAAAATAGATGCCCAGACGAAAATAAAAACACGCAAATAAAAGGATTTTTCGCGTTTTCCTCTTTGGCCAAGGCTAGACTGGGATAAAGAGTGGGAGACATAGACGGAAATGGAGATGGAGCCGGCTTTTGCACGGCTGCCTCGCCTCGTCAGGCGTTGGCTTTTAGCTCGACTCGGCGTTAAGATTGCAGTTTTCCGGCTGCTAACTTTCATTAAAGTTTTGGCCAAATGTGCATGCAAATCGGCTGCTGCTGCTGCTTCCACTGCTCGGCAGCAGCTTGGCCTGACTAGACAAATTTGATTGAGAATTATGGGGCGCTTTATGGGCTCAACGGACTCAGCTGGCATTTCTAAAAGCAAGTACACTGCGAACAAAAATTGTAACTCATAAACTCATGCAGGTATTCTGGAAGCAAGTGCGAAGAAATTATATATCATTAAGTTCATATCTGCTCTTGTGTATACAGTCTCATATTCAAAAAATAAATGAATCGAAATTTGTGTTTTACCAAATTGATATTCAGCTTGGTCGACGTTGTCCTCGAGGGAAGCATTTATCAACATTTACCTGCCTGCATAAAATTACTCATTATGCAACTGCTTTATGCATGGAAATCAATTCGCACCAGTTGCATAATAAGCAAGTAAAACTGAGAGAGATAGAGAGAGAGGCAGAGAGAGACAGAGAGGGAAGAGTATTTCAATTGAAACTCGGTTAATTTGACGGCCAGCAATGAGGGCGATGTTCTGTCCTGTCCTGGGCCACTGAAATCAATGACAGAAATATGAAATGAAAATATAATTGGTAATTTATTGTGTCTACAGATTGTTGCACGAAACTCGAGCAAACCAAGTAAAACAAGTAAGCAGCAGCAGTTTGCCTGATGGATTAGCAGATACTCTGTAGAAACCAGTTGCTTTTCGTATCTCTTGGATTAATGTAGGATTTTCCGAATTTATTTAGCGACTCAAGCAGCTTTTCAGCTACTAGTCAATTCGTCTGTTGCACAACTTTGATATACCCTTTATTTAAGTACGCTTTGCGGCTACAGGGTATTATAATAAATGCACGTACAATATGTACACATATATGAATTGTCGATCCGTTTGCCTCATGGTTATGCATTGCAGTTGTGTTTACAGCAACCCACCCACCTTCTCGCCCATTACGTGCGTCAGTTGCATGCAACTACGACCAGCACTCGGCAACACACTCCATGCCAACTCCACTCGAGTGCCCCAATAAAAATCATAAAAATTGTGCCACAATAAAAAGCACAGCGCACTGCAGCGGGTGAATATATAAAAAACAACACACACAGAGCCGACCAAATAAATCACACAGCTTTTCAGGCATTGGCCCCGCCAAGTCAATGGTTTTGCCCCCTCCACTCCCCTCCCCTACCCCCATCCACTCAGTCAACAGTCGCGTCTGGCAGATGCAGCAGACAAGGCTGCAGCGGGATTCGTTGCCCCGTCTACAAAGGAAGGCTGCAAATTATGGGATTGGTTGCTGCAAATGACAAACAGATCAGAGACATGCTGCTAAGCAGAAGGAAGGGAGTTGGCGGGTTCCCTTCCTTTTTGATTTAGATATAAAGAAATCACTTAAGAGACTTGTGAGCTATCGACAAACGAAGGTCGATAACTTGATGCATATCATCAGTGATGAATAGGGATAATTTCGATATTAAATCATCGATATTAAATCATGTAAACTGATTTTTAAACGCAACGCCCTTTGGATTGTGGTCTGGAGCAATTCCACCATTAATTTGGAAGCATGATTTTAAGTCTCTAAGTCAGGCTATGATGATATTCATGTTATGATGCAACCAGTTGTTCATTCAAATTTATACACTTTTGGCACAAGTTTCGATGTGCTCTGAATATTTGGACAGAAATTGAGCTTTTTTTTTAGATAGTTTGTATGCAATGATGATGGCCTGTCATTAATTATGCGTCTTGTGAGTCAATGAGTCGGCCAAGAACAACAAAAATATAAGATAGACAAAGGCAAACAGGCCAACTTGTTGGCGAACAATGGCAAGTACCCAACTTGACAACGAGGCTGAGTTAAATTTGATTGCTATAAATCAATTGGCGGTACGCAAAACTGTCAAAGCCAACTGAAAACTGAAAACAGAAAACGGCCAAAACGAGCAACTGGCCAAAAACTTTCCATTTTGTTGCGGCGTCGGCGGCGGCTTTTATTAGATATCGTTCAACATTTGACAATAAATCAGAGCGCAGCACTTCAAAGAGCTCTCCGACAGATCTGAAGTATTTCAGCTATTTGCGGGCCAGAGTCAACAACGACTTTGTCAACTCTTTGTGGCAGCTAACTAACTGTCAAATGTGTATGTGTGTACGAGTTAGTGAGTGTGTGTGTGTGTTGGCCAAGTGTTCGTTCATTAACGCCATTAAACCAGTTTTGACATTTTAATTAAGCCGCCAGAATGTTGCAAGCAGGCAAGCAAGCAGGCAGCGGCTCCCGCGCGCCTAGACAGGGTCAAGATCATAGATCATAGGCGAGGCTTTTTATCGCTGCTAGCAGCAACAGCAACAACAGCATCAGCAGCAGCAACAGCAGCATCAGTTGTAGCAACAGTAACAGCAACATCAAGACTGCTTATCAGCCATATCAGTCCAAGGCATCTCCATCGCAACAACAGCAACTTGCAGAAGAGGGGGCAGCAATAGCCGCACCAGCGTCGGGACAAGAAACAGAAATTTGCATTTACCAGACTGTCGCCCACTTAATTACGCAGCAACCGCAGCAGCAACGCAGTCGGCGTCGCGGCAACATGTTGCACATTACACTAACAAGCATGCCACAGCCCAAAGTAGCAGCTAACCCAAGTCAGCCGACAAAAATTACAAAAACTGTGAACAGTTTTTCTCCCTACGCCAAATCGCATATGAGGTTATACTTCAGGATCTAAGATGCCATAACTCGGTCGAAACTGAACAGATTTTCAAAAAACCGATTTTCGAAATTCATGTTCAAATTCTATTTTATTTCATATTGTATGACTGGTTCTATTTCAAGAGGATTTCGGAATATATTAGGTGTATATTTATCCTGCGATAGCTCTATAGTTGAACTAGCTGCTGATATAAATACACTTTATAATGCACAGCTTTATCAGAATATTTGTTCACATTATTCTTACATATTACAAACGACATATTTGCGTGGTGTACGCAGCGAAACAGATACGTGCAACTAGAAATATTTCGCAACAAATTATTCAACACTTTGCATGCACAGCTAGGCAGCAACAACATCAACATGGAAGACATGCGGCGACCCTCAGCCGTTCCAGACTTGGGCGCGAGAGCAACCCGACCAGGCCAGAATAGAGCAGACCAGACCAGACCAGACCAGAACAGAGACCAGAGAGGAGACCAAACCGATCAGGCTCAACGAATGTTGCAAGAAGATGGGGCAATGCAAGAAATGGGAAAGCAACGCAATGCAATCGTCTGTCCGTCTGCCTCGTCCGACTGTCAACATCTTGTCTTTAGTCTTTGGGCTGCTGTTTGTCATTTCCTTTTTGCTGCTGCTGCTGTTGCTGCTGCGGCTTGTTAAATGCTGTTGGAATTTGCCACAGCCGCACAGCGGATGACAGCAGGCCTAGAAAGCCAAGTGGTGGCAACTAGCAACTGGCAACTGGAAATTGGCATCGGTTGTGTTGTGTGCACGTAAATCATGCCAATTTAAATGAGTAAAAGCTATGCAGCCAGCCCACCTGCGCGTCGCGTTTTGACACTTGTCATCTGTGGCATGTGGCAGGCGGCATGGGGCTCCTTGTAATCCCAGACTGCATGACGACAAATCGAAACAGAGACACGCCGGAAATGCAACACATGTCATCAACAGAGGCAAGGGGCAGACTCCTTGGCATTAATCAGCCAACGCGCTGATTGAGTAATGTGCCTTATAAGCAAGTATCTATACCCCTCTCTCTTTCTCACTCACTCACGCACTTTATCTCTGTCTCTGTCGCTGCCCACACCGCAATAATTCCCAATCGGCAGGCAGAGATGCGTTAACATGTTGCCAAGCTGACCATTAAAATGTTATCGCTTATTTATCGCTCAAGATGCAAACCAGAGAGTCAAGTTTGAGTCCAGCGATTTTTGTCTGTTGGCGGTCCTTTCGCAACTAATGAGCGCACGCATGCGATGCGAGTCGGCTGTGGCAGCCACATTGCTAACATTATCATTGACAAAGTATGTAACAAAGTGTTGCAAGCACACAAAGAAAGCAAATACACAAATGAGAAGAGTAAATAAAAATGTTTGCTGAATTATTCTTTTTAACTATTGTCAACTACGCTCTCATTTTTTGCACAGTGATGCCAAATTTATTTAAGTGGATATGTGAGGGGGATCTGTGAATATATATATATATATATATATATATATATATATATATATATATATATATGAATAATACCCGCCAATGACTACATGATCTGGGTTGTTAAACATATATACTACACATATATATTGGTAGAATGTGAATATGGCAATGAATAGACAAATAGAATAATCTTAATCAAATTTTCATCATATTCGAAAAAGACAAAAGTCTGATGAGGCTTTTGCCTTTTGCTAGGCAACAATAATTAAATATATACTCGTATTATATATTATTACATCACTCACTATTAATTGTACGAGTTATACGAGTATTAATGGAACTTAATCCAATTTGGATTATAATCGAAAATGAACAACTGAATAATTGTTTTTAGCCACAAGTTAAACAGATTTTAGCTTACACATCTGATATCCATAAATGATCTAAATTTATTTTATGTTTCTGATTTTTCGATCTTTTAAGTGGATTTAAAAAAGTTCAAAGACTTTAAGAGTTATCTGCTTTAGAAGGGCTGGCAAATGGAATTCGTATCCAAAGCGCATCTAATTTATTGATAAAGAGCGAGGCGCATTCCCATTTCTACTCAATCTCATAACTATTTAAGTAGCTGCTCAGCTCAGCTCAGCCCAGCCCAACCCAAACAGAAACGCAAGACAGACAGGCTGGTTGGTTGGTTGACTGGCTGGTTAGCTGGTTGGGCTGTTGTGGTTAGTGTTAACCAGGTTGCAAAGGGTCTTGGGTTCCTATCTGGTTTCTGTGCAAGTCCAGCTGATTGGTGGGCTGTTGAATGCTAAGTTGACGCTTTGATCTTGTCTAGCGCGTAAATCTGGCGATGCGCTTTGAGATTAAATGCCATTTGTGTGGCAATGTGAATGCCGGCACTCAATCTGACCGCAGAACCCGCCCCCCACCCACCTAACTCCACTCCCCCGTCTACGAGTTGTGTGCACTTGGCAAATTAAGCAGAGTTGTTGCAACCAGGTAAGCAGCCAGTCAAGTCTGCCAGACTGCCAGGCTGCCAGGCTGCTAGGCTGCCAGGCACCTGTTCATTAAACGGTCGCCGGAAAATTATAGTTGAGCGAGTGCAGTAAACAAATGTAATCGACATCCTGTGGCACAAAGGATGCCGCCGCCGCTGTTGTTGTTGTTGCCACAGCAGCCAGCCGGTCTGCTGTGCTGCATTCTGTGGCATCTACTCAATCGGGGGCGCCTCAATGCCTAAAATGAACTACATAGCAAAAGCAAAAGCAAAGGCAAACAAAGCCAGTGCAAGAGCAACCGAGCAAAAACAAATAATAAACACAACAACGATTTTTGATTTACCATGAAATTTAAATGACCCCAGCAGAAGAGGGGCGACAGCTTGAGACTTCACTTTGCGTTTTATTGTCAAGGCGCGCAAATATTGTCAAAAGACTTTCAAGTGGGGAGAAACTGGTCCCTCAGCCGAACCGAGCAGAGACGGCACGGCACATTTGCATCTGTGCAACGGAAGCGCCACAGATATGAAAAAAAAGATGCCGACAATGGGCACAAGACACAAGGCACTGTGGAAAACTTGTCTGTGTCTGTTTCTGTATCTGTATCTGTATCTGTATCTGTGTCTGAGTCTGGATCCCTCTGTCCGTTCAGAAGTTTACAGTCCTGTTTTTGTTTGCGCCGGCGCTTCAAGTGTCCCTTTTGGCAGGTGCGGCAGAGGCAGGGAAGTTTGCCCACTTGTTTTGGATTTATAAATATTTTTTGTTTACTTAGGACCAGAGCAGAGGCCAGCAGACTGGACTCAACTCGTCTCGAGACGCCAACGACAACGACACCGACAATGTCGACGACGACGACGACGACGACACTCGAGCACAAAAGTGCCAGGCAATCAACAACAAATTATGAGTGCTACAATTTGCTTAGTCCCAGGCTATCCATGAGTTCAAGATAATAGATAGAGTAGATATGGTAATGGATCGCCAACTTATCAACACCGACACACCACGTACGCCTAAGTGATTCAATGGACTTGGGCTTGGGCTTGGTTTTTTGTTGATGTCGGCATTGAACTTTCGCCGGGGATTGCGCCGTTTGCTGAGTTTAGCAGACAGTGACGACACTCTACTGACCCAGTTGACTGAGCGGCGGGGTCTAAAGAGCAGGTCGAGATAATCATGAGACGCTGGTCATACTGCAACAACACTAGTTAACACAAATTAGACACAACTCTGCCATAGTCTAAGAAACTTTTGAAGATCTTCTGTAAAATTATATAAGAATAAATGCAATTTTGTTAACATATTTTTGTAAATTTGATTTCTTCGTTCATGGCTAAACTCAAATTAAAAAGTTTGAAAATACCAAATTTATTCTTATTGATTTTAGCATCGGCAGTGCCACAAAGTTTAGTTGCCCGGTGTAATTGACTTGAAAGCAAACAATTTATGATGACCTAAGCCAAACAAAAGCAGCGAGAATCCCCAGAAAGAAAAAGGGTGCGGTAATCAAAGGAATTGGCCAAGACTAGATTGAGCCAAATGGATAACGGCCAAGTCAGCGCCAAGACCTAAAAACTGATGACGTTGTTATTGTTGCTGTTGTTGTTGCTGTTGGCCAATGATGATGCTGATGCTGATAATGTACTCGATGAGACGATAGAGCACGCCGAGTGCAATCTGTGGAAAGGGGAAAGGGGGCTTTAGTAGCAAAAGAAGACCCACGCAAAACTTATGTGAAAGTCAAAGACGGATGGTGTGAGCGGGAAGAGATGGGGGCACCATGACGATGATGACTGGCGCGAGCTGCAATGTTGACCTTTGAAGCGACTCTCGGCTAACATCTTTATGCCGAGTTGAGTTGAGAGCAATAAATAGCAGCAAAGAATTCAAGTGGAAAAGCATTGCAAATAAATACGAAAAATCTAGTGGATAAATATTATTTGTGGCGATAACCACGACCAGATAGGGCAACAGAATATGCCAAGCTAGGCTTAAAGATAGACTAGGCTAGGCCCGGTCTATGACAAAGCTGCGTTTTTGGCCAACTAGGTCAGCAAGTCAAGGACCCGGTTGGAGAGCGCTTTAGGGAATTTTATACCTCAAACACACATAATTCCATTTATAGAACTTCAACTTCAATTCCGACTGCAATTCGTAACTGGAACTGAATTTATGGACAGTAGCAAATAAGTGCATAAATTTTGGTTTAGAAGCAGCAGCAGCAGCAGCACCAGAAGAAGAAAAACGCATCAACAGCAAATCAATGCAAGTGGAGGATGACTCGTCAATTTCAAAGGTAGTTGACTTATCGACAACTGCGACAACAACAGCAACAACAACAACTACAACTCCAACTCCAACTTGTCCCCCACTCGATGCTGCTTGTGCAGAGTCCTCAGTCATGACTTGTTGTATATATTCAAGTTGGCTTTGGCTCCTCCGCTTTTTCTTGCTCTTTTCTTGCTTTCAGCTGACTCACTTATGTAATAACAAAATTGGCATAAACATATGTATTAGAGAGAAGCGGCGACAACAACAACAACAAATGGGTTGCAGTCCCCCATTGTTGCTAACATGATTATTGCTTGCTAGAAAATATCCAGATAAGTGCTTCCTCACTCTGGTCAACATCCATGTTTTTGGGGGTGTTACAAATGTGTCAAATTGCGTGGCAGTTCCACTTTTCAATAGAATTTTCGCCCAGGCATAGTTAATAATTTAAATCACTTAATCTTGGAAATAATATAAAAATCATGAACAAAAAAAGAATGAGGACTTTTCACAATTAATTAATAAAATGCGAAATCTAGTAAAAATGTCGTTATACGAGTATATTTTGAAGGTTTAAGTTCATCAATTGAAAATCTCTTATACTTTTTTATTACAAACAGTGAGAATGAATGGGGTCTTCAACTGGCTAAAAATCCCATTACAAAAATGCCAGCTGTTGTGTGCGGCGAGCCAAAGAACTTTGCGGTTATCGCCATATCTTTGGCTATCCAATCTCCAAGCTGGTAAGTCCACATTAATTACGTCTATTTTAGCGCTGTATGTGAGAACGTAGAACATGCCGGCGAGAGGACGAAAGGACTCAAGGACTCACTAATACACAATAGTCAAGGCACAAAGCACGACCACAGAACATGGCTAATCAGCTCTAATGCCGCCCCCCAAATGCCCAATGCTCCAATCCTCTGTCCGCTGGTCAAAACTTCCACTGCATTTGCTGCACTGCAAGAGAATAAGAGATAGAGGGGGTAAGAGTGAGAGAGAGAGAAAGAGAGAGAGTCGCTACTCGTCACTTGGCTAAGTATTCGTAGGGAGAGAAGGGCTGTAGAATTTCCGCTGCGTAGCGCCACTTAAGTAAACGACGCACAAAGTGCAAGCAGCTCAGTCTCTCTCTTTCTCTCTCTCTCTCTCTCTCTCTCTCTCTCTCTCTCTCTTTCTATATATCTCTAAGTATGCCCGTCTCTTTCTGTTGTTTGTGTGCTTCTTTCCTGGACACCGGCTCGGTGCTTGTTAGCTGTCAAACTTGAAAATTTGCAATGACAGCAAACATTGGCAGCGCCAACGTCGGCGTCGCAGTCAGCAGCGAAATGAACGCGGCGGCGTTGCACAAACTAAAAACTCATTGTCAGGCGCTGTCTGTGCCACAACGAGGCAGATGCAGCGGCAGTGGCAGAGGCAGAGGCATCATTGGCAAAGAGGCAGCAGCAACCCGATCCGCATTGGGGGTGCATTGCTGCATAATAAACTGCAGCAGCAGTAGAGGCAGAGGCAGAGGCAGAGGTAGAGGCATCGGTAGTGGCATGCAGCAGAGGCACAGCGGCGGCAACTGGACAGCAATCGAAAGCAGGCTGGAAACAATAGGGCGCCAGTTAGCTGCCCGTTGCACGATGCACGTTGCACGTTGTGGCGGCAACTGCCGCAGCGCAAAGAAACAATAAACACACGAAAATAATGTAATGAGTGGCAGCAATGGGACAAGTGCAACTTAGGCTATGAGTGCAATGCACAGTGGCACAAAATGCGTATAACATATGGTAAGAAATTATTATGTTGACAGAATCAAGTCGAATTGATGAGAATTTAGAGACAGTTGCTTACAAAATAATCAAAGTTCTTTTGGAAAAATGTAAAATAGGCATTTTTTAACTGATTCTGCAAATCATCAAAAAATATATGCATTTTGTTCAAATGCCTAAAAAAAACATTTTTTATTGAATAAAATCCTGAAGAAGAAATTTGCATTTAAGTTGATACTTTTAATTGTTTCCAACTTTTGGAATTCAAATGACAACTATATATTTTATCTATATATATACAATAGCATTGTCCACTCACACCATACGAAAGGAAGGGGTTACTGCAACACACTGAAGAGCATATTAAATTAATTTTAAAACATGCACCGTGAGAAACTTGCCGAGTGGGCGTTGGGTAGACTAAGCACCAAGGGCGGCGGCGGGGCATTGTATCCATAATTGATGTGCAGCGCATTACTAGACAAAAGCCTTGGGGCACGGTGGAAGGATGAGAGAGGTGGGTGCACGGGGGATATGCAGGGGGGAGGGCAACTCAACGAGTGCCATCCCTTTTTGCAGCGCTGCCTGCTGCTGCTGAAGCTGCTGAAAAAATATGGCAAAAGAAACGGCGTTTTGTGGCAGCAACAATCATTGAAGTGGCTGAAACTGGCGCGCAGCATCCATGACGCAATGCTGCTGCTGCTGCTGCAGTTGCTGCTCCGTCTTATTAATTAAGAATTATTTTAATTACGGTAATAAATTTGCGGCCTGGCAAAAGAAAAGAGAAACAGAAAAAACACTACAAATAAAATGCGCGTTCGTATACAGTTTTTTATGCGCTTTTGGGTCAGGTTCGTGGCTTTGGACTTGAAATTTGGTGGAGAGCCTGAGACTGCGACGGAGGCAGGGACACAGTCTGGGGTTGCATGTGCGTCGTGGGGCAGCGCCGAAAATGTGCGAAAATTTATGTTGCATGCGATTTTGGTGACTTGTTTGCAACTTGTTTGCCATGTTCGATTGAAGACTGAAAATGTGGCTGCAACCCGCAGCAGGCAGCAGGCAGCATGAAGCAGGCAGCATCTACCTGAAGCAAGTGGGTCAGGCAAGCACTGCCGAATTTCAATTAAATGCACATAAATTTAAAAATTCGTAATAATTCCGGGACGTGGTTCGTGTGTGTCTTTTCGGCGAGGGGACAAAACGTTGCCAGGCACGCAACCAAATGGGCCAAACTGACGCAGCTGCTGCCCGAATTGTTGTTCTTTTTGCTGTCGTTGTTGTTGTTGCTGTAAACGTGACCCGTAACCCCTTCTCCCCAACCATACACACACACACACACACACACACAGAGACACAGCTGTAGTCCGTCGTCGCATCCAGTTAAAAAATCTGTGTGCCTATTAATTAGCCAAACTTCAACACCTGCTGTGTGCGCAGACCAAAATTAACTTGACAAACTCCACTGAACAGGGGCAACTGGCAAATTTCAATGTGCCCCCAAACCCCATTGGTTGTGTTCCTTACTTGGGTTGTGAATTGGAAAATAATTGTGCGACGGCCATTAAATTACAATGCCCAATGGACAACAGACGTTAGAGGCAGCTTCGAGTTGGGCAGTTATTGCTATTTTTGGGGCTAACAGTGGCAGGCAGGCAGGTGCGAAGCACATTGGCCACGTTCCGGCAATTATGGCATTATAAATAAACAAAGACCAAATAGTTATTAACTAATAACTGACACGCGCAATTGGAGAGAAAGTGGAGAGCTCTTGATAAAGTTCATAAAACATTTATGCCAATGCCACCTGGCGACAGAAAGTGGTGCGGGTGAATCAAGGGGTCAAGGTTGTCCAACTTGATGAAGAACAATCGTAAACAAATCAGTGAACTTTGTTTGAACAGCTGAACTTAATTGCTCTTGATTTAATAATTCGAAATGGACAACATTTTGTGTGGCTGTTGGCCCTAAATGCCCCAGATTGTTTGATTCGCAGATAGCCAAAGTTTGTTGTGTGCCCCCCTAAATATTGATATTCATAGCCATATATAATACTATATATATATATATATATATATGTATCTGTACTATATTGACGAATTTGTTTTTGAAAAGCAATTCCCGTTGAGCGCAATTATGGAAACACCGACAATGATTCGATATGAATATTTAAATGGTACTTACCCGGAGTTTTTTGTTTTAGACAATAATTTGAGTCATTTTTGTTACCTCCTCTGAAAAGAACAACAAAATGTTTTATTAAAGAAGACATCAGATTCCAGAAAAAAATAACCTCAATTAAATCTTGCTTCTTATCAAGTACAGGAGGAAGTTGCTGGCAATCGACCAAAGCTTGGTAAATTCAGCTCTAAAACTATGAAAGATATGTGATTTAGCAAATTTTGAGGTCTGTACTGTTTTTTGAATAATGTTACCAATAATATAATATAAATGAGATACATGGCTTAGCAATTTTCACGATCTGTAATATCAGTTGTAAACTTTTGATCGATCTTCGATTGAGCTTATCGGCTTATTCGTTTAAAATTTCGAGACTTTAGCTGAGAAAGGCCTTTCCTATTTTTAGGCATAGTAAACAGAGCAAAACAAATGTGAAACATTTGCCACTTGCTACTCGCAACTAACCATTTCAGCTGTCAGCTATTCACACAACACTCTCACAACTCACTCGTGTGTACTCTCACACTGCCCAGTGCAGATATTTAATGCCATTTAACCTTGACACAATGGCAGAAAGGGGAGTTGAGCTGTGTATTAGACGGCATTCGACATAATCGAACTAATCAATTTGCGTGAATAAACTGCACACGGTTTATTATCAGGTGGGCTGTGTTGACTGTTGTTGCCTTTTGTGGCACGTGGCGCGTGCCGCACTCACCCCCAAAGCGACATAAATCTTTATTTACAAAAGTGTAAACAAAAATTACTCATTCGCGCGCATTTAGAAAAAAAAATACAAAACGAAGAGAAAAGGAAACAAAGCAGAAGTGAAAAGGTGAAAGAGGAAGCGTGAAAAAGGCTCAAAATGCGAAAAATCAACGACTTCAACATGGGAACAATACGGGTGCAAGGGAATACCAATTCTGCGGAGCTCCGAGCTCCGAGCTCCAAATGTGTGTATTAGCATGTGTGGGTGGTGGATGGATGGAGAACTGGGTGGGGGAAGCAAGTACTAAAAATCCCATAACATCCCCCATGCGCTCGCTAATGGCTCTCCAGTGTGTTTGACGTTCTCGCTGATGTCGATGAGCCGAGAGGGAGGTAGGATAAGGGAGAGGGTGGAGGGTGGGGCAAGCCTCTGTCTCGGGGTTCGAATGCGGTCCCTGAGCCGGGGCCCCCGTTGAAAAGTCAACGATTGCCGCGTTGCGGAAATTAACGGAAAATCAGCAGAGCAGGCGAAAAGGCAGCTGCCTGTTAACAACAAATGCCGAAGGATGCTTGATTTAATGTACAAAACTTTTTGATGTTTTCCAAGCCAGGCATCGAAATCATCTCCCTCGATGTCTGCACCACCCAAACCCCTCCCCCTTAACAGATAGGTAGCTTATCATCAGGCAGACGTTGTCCTTATTTAAAAGTAATTATGGGCAACCCGATGTTGGGCAACTGGCACCTATAATGCCTCGACTCAGTGTCAGTCAGTCAGTCAGGTTGGACTTGAAGACGACCCCTCCTCTTCCCCCGCTCCTTACACTCCTGTCAGCTCACTCAAGCAGAATGCGGCAAATCACGCACCCAACTTTGGGATCGAGCATACATATACATATATATATATATATATATATATATATTGTCTACACATATTCCGTATAAATGTATACAAATTATGCGTATTTATCAGGAAAATTCAATGAACCGTAAATGGTGTGGAAGTTGTTCATGTGAGCCGAGTGTGCGTGTGCCTGTGTGTGTGTGTGTCTGTGTGTGTGTTGAGGTGTGTGTAAGTAAAGGTGTTTTGCGCCACGACCTATTGTTGTTGTGTGGTTGTCTGTTACAACATTAAGCCAAGGGGTCGGCCTGAGAATGCGCACAGGTGTGTGTCAAAAGGCATGCCAAATTAGGGGGGGCTGCGGGGTGGATTGCATGGGCGGCAAGTGACAGGCAGTGGCCCAAAACACTAAGGCAGGGGTGTTAAATAATGAACTGAAGGGGTGGAGGGAGTTTAGCGGAGGTGAAACGACTTCTGTAGTCGTTGTTGTTGTTGTTATTGTGTATTGTGTTATTGCGTTTATATTAAAGTTTAGTTGATATATAAAACATTAATTAAGGTACAAAAGGAGGACGAAATGGGAAGGAAATGGTGTGTGAGCTGCTATAGTTCAGAGAAAATGCCATAAAATTAAATATGGTCACACTTTATCAATTAAAATAGATATGATACAATCGATATATGATTTAAAAATGGGTGCTCAAATAATATTGAGACAGGCTGACATATCTTTCAGACTCGTTGTTGTGTTGCTTGATTAAGAACATATATACTTTGTTTATATATCCTTCACCTTATAAATTATAGTTTATACAACAAGAATTTAAAAACAAGTTAAACATCCTTGTCAACTTTTAACTTTGAAATATTGCAATCAATATTTTCCCAAGGTGTTGACAATATTTTAAATCTTATCTACTGCTGTTTTCCATAGTTTAGTTCCTATTAAATATGTGAAACACATTAATTATAAATTTATGGAACTGCATTTTAATCTACATATTTTCTGGCATTTCGAAAAATGTTAAATTTCTAATTCCAAAACCCTTCTTCTTCTTTGCATCATTAAAACTTTGGCTAAGCAACTGCATTTTCTGGCTTCTGTTGCTTATGTTTCAGCTCAATGTTGTTGCTTTAACAACAACAATAATTGTTATTGTTGTTGGGGGCTCAGTTGCCTGCCACTTGGCAGGCGAGTGCAAAACTTTTCATTTTAACAACAAGAACGGCTGCAACTGAATGCCAACTTTGTGGAGGCCAAGCCGGAAGTGTAGGAGTCGGTTGAGGGGGAGGGACGGGGTTTTGTGCAAGTGTAAAAGAAATAAACGGACTTGAAATAGGAAAAGTCAACATGAGCTGTGCGTTGTGTGTGTGTGTGTGTGTGTGTGTGTCCTGGGCACAGGACGTTCGCCTTGTCTTGCTTAGTGCCAGTGACTAACTTATTTTATTTCCAGAGCAGGGCGAAGGCAAAGGCAAAGGCTCGCAGGACTAAGTGCAAACACAAAGATGAGATTTCTTCTATCTGCTTCCTCGTCTCGCTCATCTAATACATATTTAGGGTCAATGGGAGGTGTTATGGGGGATTCAGAAAAGCGTAACGGCGCTCAAAATGACTGACACGGCTTGCTGGTCACATGGTCAAGAGCGTGTAGCGAGCCGTGGCTATAAAATACACACACACACACACAGACACACGAGAGAGAGAGAGAGAGAGAGACAATGCGAAATGAAAATTCCATCGTCCCCTGCGCTGTGGAACATTTTGTATCTGGCTTAGTTGTTTTAAACTTTATTGTTTACGCTTGTGATCAGCAGCGACGCCGACGCTGACGTTGACGTCAACGTACACCATTTTGTTGACTGCTGCCTGCTTCTTCTTCTTCTTTGGCTTCTTCGTCTTTAGCTGCTGATTCAACTGCTGCTTCTTCTTGTTGTTCAGCTCGCACTTTGGCCCATTGTGTGGCTCTAAAACATAAACGGAAGCGATTTATGGCGCAAACACAATGAACGAGTCAGCCAGCAGCAACAGCAAACACAACAACAAACAACAAACAACAAACAGCACACAACACACACACACACAACAAAATGACGCACAACAACAACACACAAAGGACACGGATACGGTCAGAGCAACAATTTGTGTAGTGTTGACCAGCATCGTTCGCTCATCTGCTCATCTGGTCATCTGCTCATCTGGTCATCTGCTCGTCCTTCGCGTTGTCCTGGCGGCTCATAAAAAGCACAAGCAAACGGATATCAACTCAGATTTGGTCAGAGTTGTGTAAAACTAAGCTCAAGATTTTGTCTAAAAAGTAACAATCGAAAAGTTTCTTATGCTTGAAATAAATAATAAATATTTTAGAAAAAACATTTCAAGTGTGTTTAAGTCTGTAAATAAAAATAAGATTTTAAGTCACCTGAAGACTATATTTACCCATATTCTATTTATCTACAAACTAAACTTCTATTAAAAATACAGAATTCGTATGTCCAAGCATAAATAACAAACACCTAAAATAAATGTTTCAGGTCTGGTTCAGTTTGAAAAACTTCGTAGTCTAAACACAAACATATAATGAAGTTAAATGTTCATGCAAAACCGTCCAAATATTTACTCAAAACAAGCTCTATTTCTAACCCACTCTTAGCCATAAAATAGCCAAGTGCTCAGCACTAACTGCGAGGGATCCAAGTGATTTTTGTTCGCTTTGTTCGTTGGCCGCAACTAAAGTGCTTGTCACTGGTCACGGCCCGGAAGTATCTTTATTTTAGCTTTGTTTGCACTTGCTTACACACACACACACACACACACACACACACACACACACACGCACACTTGGGAGGAAAGCCCAAGTGTTATTATCCTGCTTAGCCATAATACGTTGTTAAAATGTTGAGTCTGTCATTTGTTGGCTCTATACTAAAAATCACAAGAAATTGAAAAAATTCCACAGGACTTGGCCAAATAAATGCCAGGGCATCTTTTACCAGCAGACCAGGAGTGGGAGTGGGTGCAAAATTCCAGTGGGCGGATGGCAGGTTGGAGTAACTGCCTGTGCAGTCCTGTGGGAATCGTTGACAGGCGCGCGTGGCCATTTTGTATTTGGACTTTATTAACTTTTCAGCAGGAAATGCGGGGCGGCATTTGCCTTTGATTTGCGGCCATTTTGTTCAGAGCACGCTTCCGCTTTGCATATTTGCAATTGCTATTGTTGTTGCTGTTGTTGCCGTTGCCACCTGAAGTAGCCAAAACAACAATAAACCTTGTTTGAGCTTCGCTGCGTTACTTTGGGGGGGTCGTCTTAACAATTAGGTTCATTAAATTTCAATTAATTTGATTAATTGAAGCAGAAATATGCGTTTCATTTGATTTGTTTTGATAGGCCAACGCAGCTGTTCTATATACCTTCTCCCTCTCTCTCTATTCCTCTCTCTATCTCGCTCTCTCTCTCTCTCTTTCTCTCGCTAGCAGTTTCTTTTCCTTCTTTTGTTGTATGCTTCAATTGCAATTAATTACGGCAGCCAAACCACAATTAAAATTAATTTGCCTGTCTAAAAAAAAAAAAAAGCAAAGCGCACGCAGCAAAAAAAAAATGAAAATGAAAATAAAAATAAAAATAAAGAAAAATCAAGGAAAACGCATGCCGGAAGCAGCAAAAAAGTGCGACCAAGTCCTTCGCATCCGCACATCCGCTACATCCGCATCCGCTGAGAGTTGGGCAATAAAAATTCTCAACGTAATTAAAATCAAAGGATTTCGCGTTTAACAATTTATGTGCGCTATAATTTTTGGGGCGACGCAGACACCGCTCGTAAATTTGCAGCGCCCAAACCAGCCATTGGCCAAAACGCTTTATGGCCGTTAATTTGTTGTGCGGCGGCGGCAGTCGGACTGGGCTACTGAGGGGACTCTGGACACTGAGGGGCTTGCGTTACCAAGGAGAGGAACTGTGTGCAAATGATTTGTTTCCTTGGCGTCCGTTTGCAAAACAAAAGCATCTGAAAGCAGACAGCAAACACACACACACACACACACACTTTGTTGCTGAGGGTGTGTGTTGGGGCTGTGTGTATGCGGCGTATTTCGCGTCGTTTGGCTGCACGTGACTGCATGCCACACATGCCTGGCAAGAGGACAAATGGGACATGCTGGACACTGGACACTCCCTCACATAGCTGTGTGCATACGCACTCTGGAATGCCATTCCTTTGGACCCTATTACTCCTGCCTCCTGGTTCCCCCTCAATCGCTCCTCAAACCCTCCTCCCTCCATCCCTCCATCCGCCCTTTTGTTGACCATGTGTCCGTGCATTGCATTTCATCGCTAATTTAAGTTAATGTTCATTGTTGTAAATTACATTAATTTTAATGCGATTTCGCACACGCGCCTGCACTGCGTAAGCGTCTGCACTGTTGTTGTATTGTACAAGTACCACGCCCACATTGCAATGTACGCGCCACAAACCAGCCCACATTGCCGAAAAGCTTTTAAGTGTGTGATTGTTTGGCCGTTGCACTTTTATGTAATTACCGCACTAACAAATTACATCAAGTGTCACAAATGAATGCATTTATGATGCGCATTTTAAAAACACCGCCCGCAACCCCTCCCCCACCACTCCATCATAAATTTACTGTTTAAGTGATGGGGGTGGGGACGGGGAGGGGTTTGGCTGTTGAGCATGGCTTATGCTGCAAGAGTGGGCCGCATTGTAAAATGGCCTAAAGTGCACTTGCAAATGCATTAATTAAAAAGCCTCTTGCACGGGTGAAAGCTTACATCTTTATTGGCTTCCTCTCTCACTCTCTCTCGCTCTCTTTCTGCCTCTCTCTCACTCTCGCTCTGATTCTCTATGAGATTCTCTTGAGTTGTACATGTGAAGCTAATTGGTTAAAGTTTACAACAGTTTTTTGTTGAGTTGTATTTTTAAATTTTTGCTTTAAAATTTGCTTTAAAAAAAAGATTTATATATTCTTATGCACTGCAAAAAACAGAGTAATGCCTTTGAATTAATAAGTCTGCAAAGGCTTTATAACTGAAATTGACCGGCAAATTTAGGTTTGGTTGCATGTGCCATGTTCGTACACGTTGTGTGACAGACACGAATATGCAAAGGAAAAAACACATAAAACAAATATTCGAACAAATTCAAAGACAGCAACAACAATTGCAACAAGAGGCAGCTAGCTGACTTGCGGCCTGGGCCTGGGTAAACACACAAGTGACTCTAATGGTAACGGAAACCGGGACAGAGGCCGACACAGTAACCGAACAGAATGTTGCTGCTGCTGCTGCTGCTATAACAATATTTGGCTTCATTTGCATAAAATGCAGCAGCTGAAGCAGCAATAGCAGCAGCAGAGGCAGAACCAGCGGCAGCAGAGCCAGCAGCAGCAACAGCAGCAGCGCAAAAATGTCAGGTGCAAAATGGGGCAGCCACAAAGGCAGTCGGCAGTCAGCAGGCGGCCAACACGGCGTATACGCAATGCGGACTTCACCGTAGCGGCAACAATAACAGCAACTGCAACAACACAAGCAACAACAACTGACAAGTAAACAAGGCTGTAAAGTTGCACACTGAAGTCTGTCAATAAGGGTGTGGACAGTTCGGTGACGGTGGTTGGGTGTTGGGGGCGTGTTAGTTCAGTTCCATAAGCTGAACGACTGATTGAACAGCAAACATGTCCGCAACCTCTCCACTCGCCCCACTCCCACTCCCACTGCCAATTCCAATCGGCAATGCCATGTAAAACACATGTTGCCTCTTATTTCTTTTGGCATGCACATGCCACATGCTCCCACCCCACCCTCTTCTCAATGTGTTGCAGCACAATGTCCAGGGCGTAGTCAATTTTAAGCAAATATTATTGTTTGCATTTATGTTTGTGTCTGATATCGCACAAGCGATAATATACATGCAGATATATATATACATATATATATCTACTGAACTGAACTTAACAAGTTACGTTTTACACTTGCCAACTGGGTTTTGTGTTAAGCCAAAAGTTGATCTCTAATGGGCCAACAAAAATATGTACAATTTATGCCATAAATTAATAAAGTTGTCCAAAAATCGATTTGTAATTTGTTGTACAGTATTGTATTGTATAGTATATATATAGTATTGTATTGGCCAGTTAAAGGTTGCTTTGGTTTCACTTGCTTTTTGTTATTCTTGCTCTTGTTGTGTGAGCTGATGCGTAGTAAAAACACAACAACAACAACAACACCAACACACAACACACACTTGCAAAATGGGGTGCAGTTAAACATAGCCTCAAATTAGAATATGTTTGCTAACTTATAAGCAAACTAACCGACTGATGCAACTGTTAGCTGGCACAGCCAGGATTCACGGCCAGGATACAGTGTATTGCGACCTAATACGAGGCATAAATTATAAACTTTGTGTAAAATTGGTAACGTGGCAAGTTTTGCAGCGAAAGCTAATTATGCATACAGAGGCAGAGAGAGACTGAAGTTTATTTACCTTCTGCCCTAAAACACACGCAAAGATTGCAAAGATTGGGACTGAGTTGGGGGTTGTGGTTGGTGAGTTGGGGGATGGGTTGCTGCTTTTTGCATGGATATTATGACAGCTGGTTTGACTGACAGGCAGACGAGGCTGGCTGCGGCTGGCGATGGTCGGCAGCGGAAATTAAGCGCCTCGATTTGCGTGCCCGCCATGCATAAGTCAGTGAACGGCTCCCTCCCGCCTCCCCTTAGAGCAACCCTATCCCCACCACCCCTCATCATTGTTGCCTTTCCAGCTGGTAAGTCCAACAAATTGATTAGGGCCTCAAGTCGCTTGAACAGATTACCACAGAGCCATCAACAAGGCGTAAACTACTCGACTCGATTATTAAGCTAAATGCATGAAGAAAAATGCGCCAAACTCAACGTCACTCAGTCAGTCCCTCAGTCAGTCAGTCAGTCAGCTATTCAGTCGTGTCAAATTGCTTAACAAGCAATTATGGAGCCCGTCAACAGGCCGGCGCAACTCACAATGAATTCAAAGCCAAGCCGAATCCAGTTAAAGCCTTTGGGCTGCTGGCCACGCAGAAAAAAAGAAGAAAAACAAAGGGCTGAGACCGTTTTGGCCTGCTGCTGTGTGAGCCGGGTAACTTAGTTAGTTCGGCGACCACTAAAGACTTTAGAGACAAATCTGCAGCAGCAGCAGCAGCAGCAGATGCTGATAATCATGTGCACAATGATAATGATTATGACACTCGACTGCAACTGAATGGCAAACAAATGACTTAAGTGAGCAACTTACAAGTTGGCACGATTATTAGCCAGATCCACAACCAGTAGCACAACTTGCTCATCATACTATCAGCGTAGCTCGCTTCATCTGTGCAACATTGGAATTATCTGCAATTAAGTTAGAATGCCCATTGTCTACGAGTATAACGACTTAACATTATTTTTATAGATAAAATGATGATTAACACGATTCAAGATCTAACTAAAGCTTTAACACGACAGGACAAAGGTAATTTTCTAAATGATAATATTTATTATATTTTATAAATCAAGCAGACTCCCAGAATTTCTTGGAAGACACTTATTACTTGAAACGAATTTTCGATTACTTTTATGCTTTCAACCCATTTACAAATGGTTAAACGGGCATAAAGAAGTTATGCAAGTGTATTGAAAAGGTAGAAGACAGCATCTTTACATACATGATCTTAATATCTGTTATATATAACACTTTTTGAACGAATAGACTTAGCATGATAATTGTGCTTGCTACTTTGCCGTATAAACCAAGGTCATCGGTTCGAATATCTGGTGATAAAGTTATAGCAAAGTTATAGCTGACTTAGACTTGTATACCGCTGATTTCGTTACTTCAATATTAACAAACTTGAATAATATATTTAACTGCTGGGTTCAGGCAATAAATTTCACTGAGTTGCATTGTAAAATAAGTTCTAACTTATACCCGAGTATCCACGCCTAACTTAAAATTGAAGGTCATTTGAATACTTAAATAATAACAAATAAGTAATAAAAAACTAGAATAATATATTAAACAGCCCCGTTCAGGGTACATGGTGATAAAGTTCACTGCATTGTATTGTAACATAAGTTCTAACTTAAAACATATTGAAATAGCCTAAAATAGCCGCAGCTAAAATCACCTTCTTTCCCCACCCCACCAAAGCTGTTGTGCATCAGTCCAGTCCACTCGACATACTCTGATTTATGTGACACACATGAGGACGCACTCGCTTGTGGTCATTGAGAGGCAGCAACGAAAACTATAACATATTGCAGCATTTTATTATGTTTTAAAATTAACAATTTGAAGCTCATTGGCGAGGGGCAGCCAAATTGTGGGTGGGGCCCGGGGTGTGGTAGATGTGCTGCATTCCAATTTAATGCACTTTTTGCGCCTCCGGCCAAAAAAATTACTCAAAAAATGGCGCATAAATTAATGGAAGAGCGAGAGCGAGTGCAAGAGAGAGGGACAGAGAGAGAGAAGAGGCATACTAGCAAAAATTAAAACATTAATCTGCACATGGCAAGCGGACAGAGCAGCATGCACAATAATTAAGTTTATTAATTTATGTATAAAACCAAAAAAGGGCACACTGAAAACTGAAAACTGAAAACAGGCACAAAAAGAGGTGCGAATGCGACTAACTGACTACCCCAACCCCTTTAAACCCCACACACACATACACACACACCCCTTGAAGAGTAGTACGCAGCAATTTAACGAGAAACAGAACTCAGAACTCTAAATGGTGCTCAGTCTCAGTTGTAGTCTGGTTCTGTGTGACTTGTCTTGTGTCTTGTGTTTTGCTGCTGTTGCTGTATTTTTTGCTCGCAATTTTTTTTTTGTTGTGTTTAGCTTGTGTTTTTGTTCACTTTTTAAAAATGTCCGTACGCCCTCTAGGGACAGATTAGCGATTAATCTATGGGGCATGGACACATGCGCGACCGTGGCAAGCGTGGTACGAGGTAACGATTAAAAAATCTCCACAGTAAAGACTGAGCACTTAATCAAAGAGGACTTAGAGAGGAATAGAGCCAAGGCCCAGAGACCAGACCGAAGAGCCAAGAGCCCAAGCTCAAGCCAAGGCAGTCAGACAGCTAGCCACCAAAGCGTTGATGCGGCGCTTTGTTTCTATATGCTTTTTTGCTGTTGCCCCCCGCTCGACTTTCCCGCACTTTAAGTAATGCTGCAAATACGCTGCCACAAAAACAGGGCATATCAGACAGATGTACAACCAGAAAGTAACATTTTCTCTGATTTTATTTTATGAAAATTTAAAGCTAATTAATGGCCTAATCCCACAATCAACGTTTCTACAATCTCAAGTGTATACACTTTGTAAAACGGGGGACAACATTCTGAACATTATTACTTAAAACTTGAACCAACATTTATTTTGTTGTGTCAGTGTAAATTGTTGTTGGCTTATTCGGTAGGTAAGTCAGCCTTGTGGATGGGCAGGCAGATGCTTGATTTTGCGGACTAGAACTCAGGTAGTTGGAATAAGTATAAAGAAATGTTAGGGGTGGTTTTGAAAAATATTTATATACGGGCTAGCTAACGATTTTCTCCAGTACCTCAGCGGTCAAGCAGCTGACAACTATTATCGATTCTGGCTGCCACCTAATGTAAGTACTAAAGAAAATTTCTTTCTTTGACTTAAGATTTTGAGAACTTTTCTCAATCAAGACAAAAAGTGAAGAGCGATCAGCTGGAAAATAGATATAATGCACAGTTCTTGGAAGACGCGGCAGTTGTGTGAATTAGTTTAAAGAATCTTGTGGAATATATGTGCTTAATTTCTGAATTTCTGCTCATTAACAGATTTTCTTGGCATCCATTTTAGAATAGATAGCGCATCTCTTGGTCGCCGTAAAGGCTTGCCAACCATCTTCACTTGGCATTTTTACTACATATTACAAGCAGTTTTATTTCGCTGAGCATTGTTCATAGTTTCTGGTGCGCTTTTTCATTTGCCAAGCAAAGCAATCGCCCTCCGCTCAGCCAGCTCTACTCTGTGTCTGCCCCACAGCTTTTCATGGCTGCGGGGCTGAGCTTCCAACTTGCAGAACACAGAGTGCACTGGCAACTCATAAAAGACCTTAAATAGTGGCAAAGACATTTAGACACTGCCGCGCAGTTGCAGCATTTGTCAATTTGCAATGAGTTGAAAGGGGCGTGGCTGGGCATAAAAATGATATATGAGCGCGCTGAGTTGGCAATTTTCGTATGAATTGGTAAAACGACGCCGACATTCGTTTTATGAATTTCGTTATGGCTAAAACTGAAAAGTATTTTGATTGTGTGCGCTTGAAATTGAATGCATTGTTTGGCAGCAGCAGCAAAGAACTTTAATTGATTGTGAGTTGTTAACATGTTGGAATTTGGAGCCCTGCGTGGCTCAATATAAATTGCTTATTGTTACTCTTCATTACACATCCACATTATGTTGCGTGCAGCAGCCTGCGTTAGCATCGCTCTCTTTGTGCAGAGCTCTTGATAAGGGCGTTCGCTGATCGGCCGGCTGATGCAGCTAATCAGTTATTTCGCATAGAAATTTGGCTTCACACCTTAATAAGCAAAGGGTTGATAGAAAAGGCTAAGCGTTTGGCTTCTAGTCTAAGTGTATTTGAACAAACTTCGTTTTATTAAATGGAAAATAAAGCTATCAAAAAGCTGATAGCACAAGTTGCAAGTTGCACTTTATTTTCACTCGCTTGTTTCAAAAATTCTGTCGCCCAGCTGATGTTTTCTGTTGCAATTATGGCCGAGTAACAGCAAACAGGAGTGGACTATATTATTGGCCTTGGCTATAGCACTGCACAGCATGGTTCGCTCACATTTCTGTCATAAGCCCTGCAAATTTTTGGGTATTTTGCCTGTAATCCCTTTGTGTGCTAATTGGAGCGTTGCTAGGACTATAAATGCTGACACACCGAAAAACCAAAAACGAGTTGCGCAAAATATTTTGCAAAATATTTGGCATAAACAGTTGTCGCTCCTGACATTCAAAAGCCGCTTAAATCTGCACACTTGGCCAAAGGCGGCCGACAATGCAAATGTTCTTTATGCTTTTTAATTGCTTTAGCTTTGTGGTCACCCGGCTGGGTTGGCTTGATGGTGGTTTTTGGTGGAGCTCTACACAGATTTCATATTTATGCAAGCCCTCCACACATTTTTAGAGAGGTTGTTAAGTATTATTTTGTTTGGCTCTTCAACTTGTGGCTTTTTACCACAGCTGAAATCTCTATTAATTACAGCTGGCATTTATGGTCCAATCTTGAATATGAATTGGGGATTACACGAAGTGCAATAAAAAAAAAAACATAAATAAAAATAGGTAGTCATAATTTAAAATCAATAACCTACTTATAATCCACAATGTATTTCAGCAAGCATTTCATTAGCTCATATTTTGTGTACACTCTTTCTATTCAATACTGAATATTGTCAGTTTTTATTAGTGGCTCTCTTTACCAAATATTTGTTGTACAACGGAAGCTGCGGCAACAAAATAAAATACTAAAAATCTTGTACAGATAACATTGTTGATAATTGTCTTCCAGACAGACCGAGAGAGACAGAGATAGCTTGAGAAGCTGTCTTATCAGGCACGAATTAATGATGCTGTCGAAGCCCTTATCTATTCAGGCCCAGTAAGTTACGAGTACCAAAGTACGCAAACTGGAGCTGAACTCATTCGCAGTCTGAAAACAGCTATCGACAGCTTTCAATGGAACAACAGACAAACTGACTGCAAGTGCAACTTAAAAGAATTGTGCTGCTTAATTACAAGCGAAACTAAGCTCACAATATTAAGCCCAAATGTGAAGAGTGAAATGCAAAGCCAAGTGTTATAACCAACTTAACTTGTCCTAATAACAATATCAACCTTAACCTTTACTAACCTTACGTGATTATTACATAGTAAGTTTGTATTTTGATAAGCAAGTGTATAAACCTTCATGATACGAAAGATTATTGGGGCACCTTGTGGGCCTGGACTATAAGTGTTATACAATCTATTGTCTGCTTAGTGATTATACCCCGTAAAAGTGCAAATTCATATTGCAGCCAGATACAGATGTATATATATAAAACATATATATATTTAATATTATATGTGCGCTTAGTCGAGACGCATATTTATTTCTTGTTCGGGAACAGAAAACATTTCAATTTCAATTGAAATTTGTTTAAAACGTACAACAACAGCAACAATAAGTTGAGGTGTAATCCAATTGTGGAGTTTGAAGCACAGATCATAACCAATTAACTATGGCGTCCATAATGTGTGTGGCATACATTCTTGAGACCATCTAAGCCCTTTCCGCAGAGTGTGTTGCTGCTTGCAATGTCAATTTGTTGCACACATCATCAATACCCTGTATATGAATACAAATATGTTATGCAGTTTTGGTAATTTATTGCCATGTTGACGGCTCTTAAGTAACCATATCGAAAGACAGCAATCAGCTGTTATTTGTGCTGTGCTCAGTTTTGGGCATCTTAGTGGGTGCCAAAGTGACACATTTATGCGACAATTGGCGGATTTATCATGTGCTGTGTGTGCGAGTGTGTTGTGTACATTGATTGGCTAGCCAATTTGCATATAATTTATTTTCAATTGTTGTGACATTTGGGTGCTTGCGCCACTTTAGTAGTTGGGTCTCTCTGGACACAGGTTGTGCCACAGTCGTGGGAAAATGCTGTATATGGCCGTGTTGCAAGTTGCCAGTGCTGAGAGTGTTGATTGTTGCTTGTCGCCAGCGACAAATCTGAGGCCCCACAACTTTCACTCGATGATAATTAAGCCATCTTGCGGCTTGTGGCAGGCATCGTTTATCTGGCTGCACACAATGGCAGCATCTAGTGGCAGCTAGCTAGCTAGCTAGCTATCTTTGGCAAATAGCTTTAGCTGTGGCGCACCTTCAATTAATGAAGCGGCCCCAACTTCATTTAACTACAACAACAACAACGACGAGTTTCAAAGCTGGAGGTAAAAGTGAGCATTGTTGCCTTTTGGCCTTATTTCTGTTGCTGCCTTTTTTTCGCTTTATTTTATTTGTATTTCTTGCACTACTAAATGCCAATTTAAGCTGGATGCGAACCTTAACGTGCTCTTGCTGCAGCTGCTGCTGCGGCTGCTGCTGCGGCTGCTGCAACTGCTCTCTCAGGTGCTAATGCCTTTTAGCCGTTAGCCGGGCCAAGAAGTTGTCACGCTAACCGACTGCCACAACTGCCAACTGCCAACTGCCGACTGAGCAAAGAAACCGGTTCAATATTGATTGTTGGCATATGAAATCGATCGCGGACGATCTCTTCGCGCCAGTCTGTTGCCAGCTCCAGTCTCGAAACCAAATATTTTCGAGAAAGTCAACTCTACACTGGAAAAAATAACTAACTGGTCCGACTGACACTCAGCACAATTTTCCGTACAACAATTACATACAAAGTCAACATTTTAATTGATAAGAAAACAAAGTAATCTTTTATACATTTGATAATAATACTCGAAGTTTCTTTCTATTTTGTTTCAATAGTTTTTGCATAGTTGAAAATGGCGGATAGTGCGAAGAAAAAGGACCCACCGAAGCCGGTCGAGAAGACATCCGATCCGATAATCTCGCAAATCGGCGACTTTAATCGCTATCAGCTCTTCTTCTGCATTGTGATATTCATGTGCAAATTTGGCACCGGGTGGCACACAATCGGCCACATCTTCCTTGCCGCCCCCACGCCCCTCAGCTGCACCACCGAGAACGTCACAGATCCGTGCAGCGACGATTGCCATGAAACGGAATTCGATCACAGCATTTTTCAGTCAACCATCATCACGGAATGGAATCTCACCTGCAAGAATGCCACTCTGGCGAGCCTCTCCCAATCCATTGTCATGCTCGGCGTTATGTTTGGCAGCATGATCTTTGGCATGCTCTCCGATCGGTAAGACACACATATACATATGTATATATGTATATATATTTATATATTTATATTTTCATCTCTTCGTCTGTTGTTATTCTGCAGGTTTGGTCGTCGTCCGTCTTTTTTGGGCTGCTGCTTCATGCAGCTGATCTGCGGCTTGATCGTTTGTGTTTCGCCGTATTTCTGGTTCTACTGCCTGTTCAGATTTCTAACCGCATTTGCCACAGGCGGCACCATGACAACCAGGTAAAACTAATTGACTACTTCGCCCACCACTTATAGTCGGTATTAATTAATTCAACACATAATTCACGATTTCACCATGCATATTCACATATAATTATAACAAAAGACAAACCGAAAAAAAACGAACTTACTTTGATTCGATGCAATTGCTATATAGTTATGTTTGCCGATCGGTTCCAATAACTGCGTTTCCTTGTCTTGCTATATAATCATCAATACAACAAAACGTGTTATAAATATCAGATTAACTGGTTTCCTCAACGGGTTCAAAGACAGAGGTATAAACTATGTAAAGCAATAAACTAGCATATAAAATCGACTTGACTATAATAAGAGTGATATAAGTACTTATTATTTATATGCATACATGCATATATTGTATTGCATACGAAATGTATTCAAAATACTATGAGATATCTTTTATAGTAGTAAGTTTAAATTTTGACTTTCTCTCATCGTATTTATTTATATCTCTCGTTGCAGTTTTGTGCTCATCATGGAGATCATTGGACCGAAGAAGCGTGAATTAATCGCCATCTTGTATCAGTTGCCGTTCAATATTGGCCACGCCTCACTGTCCGTATTCTCGTACCTTCTGAGGGATTGGAGATGGTTCCAGTTCAGCATAACGATCTGGTCCTGTGTATTTGTGGTTTACATTTGGCTGGTGCCGGAGTCGCCACGTTGGCTATTTACCACTGGACGCGTAGACGATGCCATCAAGATATTGGAAAAGGTGGCAAAACACAATAGAGCCCCAACAGATACGATTCGCGCGGAAATTGAGGCTGGACACAAAGTGCTGGCGGCGAGGATGCCATCGAAAAAGGGCAACTTAATTGATCTGTTCCGGACACCCCGTATGCGGATCAAGACCATCTGCATGGCAAACAATTGGCTGGTTGTCTGCATGGTGTACTATGGCATCGCTCAGTATATATCCAAGCTAGGCGGCAATATATTCATCAACAATCTGATTGCCGCCGGTTTAAGCATACCCGGCACACTGCTCTGCGTTGTGCTGACCAAGTACATGGGCCGAAAGGTGACAATGATGGTGACGAATTCGATCAGTGCTGTTGGACTGTTGGTCCTAGTCTTCCTTACCAATGCCCCAATGAAAATTCAGGTGATGTGCGCCACTCTGGGGCTGTTTGGGGCATCGATGACATTCCCCAATGCGTATCTGTGGGGTGGCGAAATATTTCCCACCGTTGTGCGATCGAATGGAGTCGGACTGTGCTCGATGATTGCCCGCATTGGTGGATTTATAGCGCCGCTCATCTGTGATCTGGCCATGTATAAGGCCTGGTTAACACCACTCATATTCGGTGTGTTTTCCATTTTGGCCGTTCTCGGCACCATTTTTCTGCCAGAGACTCGAGGCCTTCCGCTGCCCGAAACGCTCGAGGATGGCGAAAATTTTGGACGTAAGCAGCGAGATTAAATTGCTTTGCTTTTTCGCGCAGTGCAAAGGCCGCAGCACAAAATAAAAGCAGCAAAAACAAAAACATCACGCTTTTGCTCAACTTTACAAATCGTAACGAAATTCAAAATATCTAAATGCAAAATGTAATTACTGCGAAATGAGTTCAGTTTCGTGCCTTTGAAACGGGGTTAGTCACTCGAACCCAAAAAACGCTTTGCCTCGTTTGCCGTCCAAATGGAATAACAGTTAAAACCAGATTGCCAGATTCAAAAGGTTTCTAACAAATACTACAGGTGTGTGTATATCAATTAATTTACACTTTAGCATCATTTTACAGGTAATAGAAAACAATTTTATTTTAGCTTATTTTGATGTTTCGAATAAATATTGTTTATATAAATGCTTGGAAGTAATTTGAAGACTTTAAAGAAACAAATTTGAATCTTGATTCTCGATTGACACTTGTCAGAGCAGTTTTAATAAAATATAATCGATTAATTTCATAGATACGAGTATATCGATTACTTGCCAACTGATTGAATACGAATGAGAAACGAACCAAAGAAATTTTGGCATTCATACACACACACAACACACACACAACACACACACACCGATTCAATGCCTAAATGACCTTCAAGGTAAAAAACTGACTGAAAAATGCACATCAAGGTTAATATCATTGTCAGCTTTTGGCACGCCTCATTTATATGCAACACTTGGTAAGTAACTCCATGTCCCTAGCTGTCGACATATTGCACAAACCAACCCCATCCCCCACGCCTCCTCGTCCACAGAGTCACCCCCACCCACTACCCACTCAACAGCAGTGTGTGTCCGACTCAGTGGGCCTCAGTCAGCAATCAAGGAGTTGGTCAGTTGCCGTCGCCACTTGGCTACATGCTGCTCCAGAGATGAGAGAGAGAGATAGAGAGAGAGACAGAGAGAAGGGGTCTCGAGAGATTGAGATTCAGTCTCCAGCCTGGTTGTCTGGACAGTCAATCAGTTGGTGGGGCAACCGCAAGCCGCAACTGGCCGCCGGCAACCGGCAACCGGCAGCCGGGCAACGACTTTGGCGACTGCGAGCCCCAAGTTTTTAGCGTCATCGGCACTGGCAGCTTGTCATGTCAGCCTGTACGAAGACTGTCAGAATTCGAGTTGAAGTCGCCGTTCAAATTGCTGCCTCGCTGCACATTGCCCAAGTTCCACACCAGCGACAAGTCCAACTTCAACTTTCAGCATCAACATCAACTTCAAGTCCAAGTCCAAGTCCAAGTTCAATTCACAGCGTCGGCGTCGCATTTTTAATCAGCAGCGGCGCGTCTTAGTGATAATTACCAGACATTTTTGCTGCCCCAAAGCTGCCGCGGCCGCCGCAGCCGCCGCCTTTTTCTTTGCTCCTGTTCCTGTTGCTGTTGCTGTTGCTGCTAGCCTGCTGTTCCTGCTGTATAATTAATTACAAGTGCCGCGCTGATGTTGTGCTCGAGCCCATTATTCATTGACTTCAGTCTGCGGCGGCTGTTGCCGTCTTTCATTCTCTTGACTTTTATACTCCCCCCTTTCTCATGCATTGCTCCAAATTCATCACCAGCAAAGCAATTTGTTGAAATTTTGGCCATTAGCAAGCGACAAAAAGCGCCAGCTTAATAAACCCAATAGGTGCAACATGATTGAGAAGACTTTAAAAAAAAACAATGAATAGAATCAGATACTAGATTTCAAATGTTTGGAAATTATTAAAATTAAAGCAGCAGGTTAATAAACCCAGTTTAAAATATTCAGAGTGTTTGGAAACTATTAGAAATATGTTGCATACAGTTTAAAAAACTTGCCTGCCTAATGAACCTAAAAAGTAAATTTTTAAGAAAAAGATATGGATGAAAATGTTAACAAAAATATATATTAGATTAAAAATATTTGTTATTTTAAATTTTGTTTATTTAGCTACAAAAACAGAGATCGTGTGAAACCTTAAAATTATAGATTTAGAATATTTGTATATAATTACAAATATTCTGCATTTGAAAACTGCATTTGACTGAAAATTTGATGCCAAATATAATCAAGTTTTTCGCTTTAGTATTGCACCACCCTCCACCCCATGGTATGTGAAATGTGCTTGCAAATTGAATGTGTGTTTCTTGAGGCATGCAGCGTTCAGTTTGCTGCATTGTTAATGTGCCAACGAAAAAAAGATCCTGGCAAGGCAATGTTAAAAACCTGACACTTGGCTAAAGCCGAAAAGGCCAGTGCAAAAGCAGTTTGCCATTTGCCAACATATGGCAAATTTGCCCACTGACTGCATGTCAACAACGGCAGCAACGGCAACAACAGCCGCAAAACCCATTTAAGTTCAAAGCGCGACAACCGCCAGAGAATGAGAAGTTGAAGCTTGAAACTGAAGTTGCAGCTCGGAGAGCTTGCAACTTGTGTCTGAAGCTGGAGCGGGAGCGCTATGCCAGCCAGCTGAGCCCGATCATTATCTGAGTCGCATATCTATTTGCGATTACGTGGAGCAGGCAGGCAGACAGGCAGACAGGCAGACAGACAGACAGAGAGTTGGTCGAGGCTGTCAGTCGTGGGAGTTAGTTGGTGCAATTGGCTGGCGATGGCAGGCAATTGGCAACGTGGGCGCTGTGAAACAGACAAATGTCAAAATGACGCGCTTTGTTGTTGATCATATTTACCGCACAAGCCAAAGTACGACTGCCAGTCTCGGTTCGAAAGCAACAACGAACTTGGCCTAAATGCAATTAGTATTCAAATGTAGACGCGCCAGTCGAGCACAAAAGCCAAAACGAGTCATCAACAGCAGCTCAGCTCCGCACCACAAAAGTCATTTTTGCCGACATAGTGACTTGTAGAGAGCAGGGAGAGTGTGGTGTGGTAGGGCAGAGCTGGAGTCACACTGTTTACACGCTAAAAAATGCGTCTAGGCTCTGGCTTGCTTTAGAAATTCGCCGTAATTTAGCGCACGCATTTTGCATTTTAAACGATGATGAAGGCGATGATGGTTATGGTGATGGTGACTTCTGATTAATTCCGACAAATTTGTTTGATTAATTGCAAGAAAAGAGAAGAAGGAAATAAATAAAATACATTGCAGTGTGGAGCAGGGAATTGGGTTGAAATTCTGTGTAACCGCACACCTTATCGGCCGCAATTAAATGACCAGTCAGCCCCAGTTGGATTACAAAATCATCACTACGTGACTCTAACTTGTCAGCCAGAGCTGATGGACTTACAGCCAGAGTCAGAGTGTGTATGTGGTCAAAGCGGCATTGGCTCTGATGATTCAATATATGGTTATTCGCTGCATATTAAGCAGACTCGCATATGGACTCTCTTTCTGTATATATATGTATATATATATATATATATATATATGTGTGTGTATGTATATATATCTGTCTCTCTCTCTCTCTCTCTCATAACCATAAAGAAAGTCAACGCATTGCGTTCGTTTCAGGCGCCATTAAATGTCTCCACTCTGCCCGGTTGTAAATTTAACAACCGAGTTATGACAACTGCCAGCAATTAAAATTGACAATTGATACGACCGACAACAACAACAACAACAAAAATTGAGAGAGCAGCCAACGGAAAGCTGTCTGCTGCGGGGAGGGATAATAAACGATGTTGTTTCTATACATTCATTTTTATGACTGATAGGCGCCATGTCAATTCACGTTTACACGTGACTCTTATTGTGATGTGACACGACATAAGTGACTAGATTATTTCTCTCCCCGGAGACTGGACCGTAGTGATTTAAAGTTGAATTTTAAATTTGCTATTTTTACTCCTCAGCAATTAAATGTTATTTATTGAGATTTATAAATTCCCCAAAAATAAATCTTATAAAATATATGAAAGCTGAAAATATATTTGGCTGAGTGTTTCTAAGTGAATCACTATTTTATTTTTTGGCCTCTATCCTAATAACATTAAGGACACATTTCTTTTTGCTTCAATTGGCTTCATCCCACATAAACCCGCAACAAGCGTGGCAAGCATCAAATGTGTTGACTGTTCATAGTCATTATAGTTAATGTGGTCTATCTATATCTTTTTCGCCAACACTAGTTATCTCTTGTTTTGTTTTGCTATTTTTTTTTTTTTGATTTTTCCATCGCACATTTCTTTTTATTGTGGGACACTAGTTGGAAATTTGCTGAAGCTAATTGCTGCAAACACTGGCCAAGAGCGGATGACAGCAACAATAACCATATGAGGTGCTCAGATGAGAGACCAGATGAGAACTCGGCCAGAGATGGGTTTGTGCCCAATTGCGTTTTGGGCGGCAAATATGACAATTGGCGGCATTATTAAAAATGCTACGTGCGCTAAATCTACCGACATCAGCCAAATGGGAAAAAAAAACGAAAAAAAGGGAGACGACAACGCAGAGTCCAAAACAGGTGAAATGCGCGACAGTAAATGGGCGTCTGTCCCCCTCCGTCCCCCCTCCTCTTCCCCCTTTAAATGGACGTGCGTTGGCTAAGAGAGATAGGGAGAGAGAGGGTTTGGTGAGGGAAAGGGTAGATAGGTAGATGGGTTGACAGTTGCTGATAGCGCACTCAATTTGCATATTTGGAGAGACGAGCAAAAATGTGGAAAAACGTTAAAGCGTAGAAAAAAAAAATAGTCAACGGGTGCCAGCAATTACTTTTTATAACTTTCTAGCTGCCACTTCAATCTCAGCCAAAAAATTAGTTTGCCCCGCGCTGATTTCAGCTTAAAAGTCGGGTTGGTGCTGTGAAATAAAGTGACAGGGTTGGTTGGTTTCGTAGTTTTTCAGGTGGCAAGCAAACATTAACATAATATTATGAAGGGATTTTAATTAAAAAATCTGGAAAGCATTTGTTCTGTCATACTCAACAAAATCGTTTCATATCGGACGTGTGTGCACTGAGAGAAATTACAGAAAAGACAAAAGATATAGCCCACAAAATTGTAGAGATGAGAAAAAATAATAAGAAAATATAAATACATTTTTCAAATGGATCTAAGAGTTTAACTTCACTTTTTGTATGTTTTATTGTTTCAAAAGAGTTAACTTAATTAATTATTTTCATTTTCTTTATGCACAATTGAAGATTTCTCCATGTGTCATTAGGGGTCCATCTTGTGTCGTGAGGCATTTAAGGCTGCCATCCGGCACAGACAATTAAAAACCCTCTGCAGAGTTTGCCATTTGCCGTTTTATAAGCACAGATTACAGCTTTACGTAACGCATACGGACACACAAGACAGGACACAGGACACAGGACACACACACACAGGACATTGAGTTCAGAGCCAGACGACACACAATGTCCGATAAGCGACCGCAGACAGGAATACGGGTTGGGTTACGGATTGGGTTACGGGCAATGTCTTTCTATCTACGGGCGAGTCTGTGTGTATGTGTGTGTGTTTGCTTGTGTCTGTGTGTGTGTGTTGTGATTTTATGTTGCTCATAGTCATTCTCAGCTGGCCCCTCTCATCTTCTGCTCTAAATTCTGGTCCTTGTCTGGCTGTCTTCTTTAATGACATTGCATTGCACTTATTTCTTTTTGACTTTTTTTATACACATATTGAACTCGACTGTCTTGCCACCTTCCACCTTGGCCAATGGGTGCGAGAGAGCCGGCGATAGAGTTGATGGCCAACTGTAAAAACTGATGATAGCTTAATTTTAGAGTTTTTAAATCGTTTCTGCATTTTTCCATACGTCGCCTTCATCTGGTCTCCGTCTTCGCCTCCTTTAGCCAAACAATGTGATTTGGGCACAAAATCAGATGCAAATTTGCATCGCAGACCGCTCAAAATGAAGTCATTCAATGGGTGGCAACTCCAAGCAAACTGCAGCCTTACATAGAATGAGACAGAGTGAAAAAAGAGAGAGACAGAGAGAGAAAGGGGGATAGCTATTAAATATGCATTGCACGGACAAACAGCAGGTGATCATGTACAACGATGGCTGTGTCATCACATTTCAGATTTTCGTATAGTTTTCTCGACTATTTAACGGATTTTGCATTCGGAGAAAAAATACCAGTCAGCTTATGGGAATGTGAATTAAGTGAAGAGAGTGTGGGCAAAATGCAAATGATTGTGGCAAATATTTGGCTGAGTTTCCATTTTTTAAATTCGAATAGTTATGCTAAGTCGATGTATAAATAAGCATATTGCAATATACACACATATTATGCTCCCTTGAATTTAAACCTCCCAAACAAATAATGTTATTAATATATTATTAGTGATTTTTATTCAACAAATATTCGTCTACTAATTTTTGGCAAGCATATTCATAAAATTACATTATTTTAATCATATATTTATATTTCTTTTTTTGTTAATAATTTAATGTTATTAAATTCCCGAACCCAGAGAAACAATTTTCTTTCAATGCCCAGTTAGAGAATAATTTGTAACAAGTCGTAATTCTTTACACAAATATGCGACCGCAAAGAGAATTATGCAAATGCAAATAGAGAAACTGTTGTGGGGTTTGCCACATAATCGACATTGTCAAGAGCCTCCTCCCCCCACAAATGTGTTCAATTTGGACAATTTGTAATAGAAATGGAATGAAATGTGTCCGTAATGTGGCATAGTCATAGCCACATTCCTGCCTGCACCGTATAATTTAATACTTCATCAATGTTAAGCAACCATTTAGTATGGTAATGAACCGAAAAGGAAACCCCAATGCCAAATTGCGAAAAAACCCTTTCGAGACGAACACATCAACAGCATGATAAAAAAAAAAAAAACGAAAACAGTAAGAGAAATGCTGAAATTGAAACCGTTTATGGAAATTGGAAAATTACGCGCGAGACAATCGGACAAACGTATAATAAATTCGAGAATTTCCATGTATGCGGCCGGATGTGAGTGCCATATATATAAAAATATGGCAACGCCAACATCGTAAAAGCAAAATCTGAGCGCAAAGTCCGTCATTACAGCAAGCAGCAGGATTGCGGGACAAATGAGCTGGCAGCGAACAGCAAACCGGAAACGGAAATATATCCCAATTTGCACGAAGCAGTGACGACAGAGAGAGAGATAAAGAGAGAGAGAGAGTGGAGGAGGCGCAGCTAGGAGTGGGCGTGGCTGTTAACGCATTTACAAGCCTCGGCGGCGACGGCAATAAAATATCACCAAGATTATCTGGCCAGAAGAAGAGTCACGCTTTTACTTTGCATAATAAGCCGGATTATGGAACCCGTACCAGTCCCCCTTCCCCTTCCCCTTCCCCTTCCCCAGACTCCCCATCCCCTACCAGACACCCAGCAACGACTTTGACAATTGATTGCACAGCTCAATGAGGAAATGCGCCAAGGATATGTGGTGGTTGGGGGTGCTTGGATTGTATGGCCAGGCAAATGGCATGGAAAAATGTGTTCGACGAATCGCATTGGCAGTAAGTAAAATTTCCGCTATAAATTCAATGTTTTACAGGGTATAAAAACGCATGTAGAAATTTATCATATTTGCTTGACGTCTCTTGACTTCTCTAATGGTTTTTATGCTTTTTTATGTTTGAAATCACTTACGAGTTTTGCGCTTTGGTCAGCGGAAGTGGCCATAAAATGGCCATGCTGCCATTTTTATGCCCATAAATTCGGCTGTGAAATTGAAACTTAAAATGCGTAAAGTATACCCCCCTTCAGACCCCTCTCCTGTGGCACCCTCTGCTCTGCCACTCTCAGCGGCCTTGGGCGAGCAGTTTCAATTTTTATGCACATTTTATATGCCTACTGTAAATTGTTGTCCAGCCACGCCCACTCATACACAGCCCACCCCGACCCTCCCCCATCAGCTTTCACAGCTGTACGCTCAAGTTCAAAAGCCAGAGGCGCTCACAAATGTTGCGGCATTTTCTTTTGGCCACTTTTGTCTATGGCCGCCGCTGTCGAAATTCCACGTTCGCAATCGTCATAAATCTTATGGCCACATCTTGAATTTATGTGAATCCCCACACCACACCCCACCCCATCCCACACCCATCCCCCATCAACAGCCCCACACTCCAAGTTACGCATTCTGTGGCTGTGTTTTGTGGCTTAGATTACTTAGTTCGCGCCACTTCGATGGCGGCTTTGTGAAACAGCTGACGGCTTTTGGCTATTGATTTTTGTGATTCTTGTGCTTATTGAATTTGTTTGCTGACCAAAGTTTTTTAATCAAAATCCTAGTTGGCTTTAAGTGCGCCTTGCTGCTGCTCAAGAAAAGCGAGAAAAACCAAAAACCAAATGACACAAAAGTCTTGGCAACAATTTGAAACGTTTTAATTCTAAGCAACCAAACAGACAAAAGACAAAAGCATTTTGTACAGCGTAAAGCATTTGCAGCAAAAGCTGGGCTTGGCCTGGCTACCGCCTAAGAGCTTTGGTATGCCAAAGAGCTCAACCCTTAACTAAGGGCAGTTTTCATTAGTTGCTCGCCGGAGCGGACGTCGAGCGCTAAGACAATCAAAGGTGAGCGGTTGCCTCTGTTGCCTCTGTTGCTTGGCATTTCTTTTATTTTCCGCATGGCTGGCACAGCACACAAGCATCACGTGGTCAGAAACCGAAACCCCAACCAACCTCAGCCCGCCACGACCATAACCCCTAGACACCTGCAGCTGCATCCTTTGGATTGCTGTAGCCAAAGCCAGAGCCAAAGCCAATGCTAACGCCGCCATGAAAATTGGCGTCTGCCAAACATAAATAAAAAGGTAGACAAATCCGGAATAAATAACAACGTTGTCTAGATATCTCAGACCCCCCCCCCCCATCTCACAACTCCCTGCACCTCTTCACCCATACCTCAGTTGTCTGTGTGAAGTGCAGGCGTCGCTGCGTCTCGACTTGGCTGAAACGGCTACGTCAGCGTTATGGCAACCAGCAGAGATGCCACACCTTCATGCCACGTCCAAAGCAACCTCCCCCCCACCCCCCCCCCCCCCCCCATCACGTGCTCACTCTGTTGCACGTTGCGTATACGCTCAGTTGCACCGCAAAATGAGCGAAAATCGCGCCATCTATTTGCCATGGCAATTGTGGCCTTTTGTCTTTTGCAACAGAAGTTTAATAAAATATAACCCTTTAATTCGTATGGCTGGCAGGCCGGATATGGGTCCAGCATCAGCTATCAAATTAAGAAACCATTAAAATAATCTTTAAGTTCATTGTGTAAACAAATCGAAGTTTAACTTTGTTATATTATGAAAATATAATTATATTTTATTGTTCACAGTTGAGCAAGCAAGAAAATACAGAGAGGCCAGAGAAAAAAGTACTAACGAAATTAAGGAAATCGGTTTAAGCTATAGGCTTAGACTAAGTTTCTTCTCTCTTTTTTGCTAACTCTTAGTCTGAGCTAAGTTTTGTGAATAGTGTTAAAATAAGACATATGTCATAGCAATTATGCAAAGAATGACAATAAAGAATGCAACTAAATCAAACAAATAAAATAAATATAAATCTTTTGATTTATTCATATACTGCTTATATACTTCACCCTTAAGTTCATGCAAGCATTAATAACTATTATGTTATACAAAAATAAACATACATACATATATTTAAATATTTGATTAACATAAGCTTGACTCATTGTTCGCGATAAGGCGCACATTATTTATGATTATGGGAGAGCGCTTAAATAATCTGTTCCGCTGGATGCATGGAGTAATTAAAAGAACATACAAAGTGCTTATAAAAGGCGCAGACGACTCGACTCTTGAGTTTTGCTTGGCATAATCGGCAAATGAAGCCAGAAATAGTTGCGGAAGAATCAATTTAAAATGCTAAATAATATTTTGTTGCTCTCAATTGTGTTGCTGTTGAGTTTTCAAAACACGTTGGCTTTCCATGCAAATCAAATGCGATCACCAAGATCCCAACGTATCTTACGTATATTAACCAACTACGAAGAACTGAATAAAAATTATGTGTTATTCACAAATTTGTGTGTTGAAATTAATGAAAATCACACACACCAAATTGAATTATATAAATCGATGAACTACTTAATAACGCGAAGCAATGAGGAGAAAACTCAGCAATTGAGTAGTTGTCAAAACAGTACAATAAATAAAATATATGAATTAGCACATCCTATGTTTTCCAACCTAAATACAGCCATCAACGAAACGAATACAAACCTGATCTTACAAGAACAAACCACAAAGGAGCTAAGCGAACAATTAACTAAAACAACAGCCGAGTTGGATGAAGCAAATAACAAAATTCAAGTGTTAAACTCATCGAATGCTGACAAGAATAAAACCATAGCGAACCAGTTAGAAACCATTGCAACCCTTGAAAAGCTAATCAACGACGACCAAAAGACAAAGGCCGATTTGTCATCAAAAGCGAAAGAAATGGCTGAGCAAATCGAGAAATTTAAATCTGAGCAGAGTTCAAATGCGGACAGAATTAAGGATCTGACTTCTGAGATTGAAGCCTTTTCGACTTGCTGCAACGCTTCCAGCTGTTTGCCATTTGGCAACTCAAACAATGTGCATATGATTAAGGTGTCCGGCTATCAATCACCCTTTGAAGTGCTGTGCAATGGCAAATCGGAAGCTGGTCATGGCTGGACTGTCATACAGCGAAGAATCAACGGTACCGTTGACTTCTATCGCAACTGGTCGGAGTATAAACAAGGGTTTGGGGATTTGAACGGCGAGTTTTTCATCGGTTTGGAGAAGCTGCATCATATGACAACAGCCGAGCGGCAGGAACTCTATATCCATCTGGAGGACTTTGTCGGGGACTCGTATTCTGTCAAATATGATAACTTTATCGTCGGCACTGAGCAGGAATCGTATGCCCTAAAATCGCTGGGTGAATACCGTGGTGATCTCCAAAATGCTATGCGTTTCAATGAGGGTCAAAAGTTTAGCACAAGCGATCGTGACAACGATAACAGTAAAGAAATTCACTGTGCTGAGCTTTCCCAAGGTTGCTGGTGGTACGACGATTGTGGCTTAGCGTGAGTCAAACCTACAAATCTTATATCTAATTGTATATGTGTAGATATAAATATATTTCCTTTAATCTGCAGCAACTTGAACGGCATTTACCAAATATCTGACCGCAGTTACGATGATATGGGCAAAGGCATATTTTGGGTTTCTGATGGCTGGCATGAAATGGATTATTCTTTGAAATCGGTGCAAATGATGATCCGACCCAAAAAGCCAGAAAATTGAATCAAAGTGAACCAGAAAAAAACACGAAGAAGAGATTGAAGAGATGCGTATCACAATTTACAATTTCTTATTCAAAAATAAATATATATACGAGTATGAGTAAAATTAAGCATTTATCAAAATTGTTACTTAAATTGAAAAGATTGTAGGTCATTTCGCTCAGTGTGCTGTTCAAGTTCAGTTTGACTGATAACGCGCTTAGTTTTTTGCCAGATAACAGTGGCTCTTAGTCACTGTGGCAGTGCCTAAGTCGGGAGTTCTAAATGAAATTTCAGTTTGTTTCAATTTAAAACGCATAAGCAAAATGTGCAGATATTTTTTGTATTTATTAAAATGCACAGTTTTGCTGATCGTCGTAAATTGCAGCTGGGCAGCAGATCAAATTCCTGCACTGGATGAGCTGAGTGCAAAGGATTTGCTTAAATTGGAGACTGTTGAACTTGGCGATATTGTCACAACTGAAAACTGCTGCGGTTCTCATATTAGGAAACAGGATTGCCAGAAGCAGTTAAAAAAAGCAAAAGCAAAGCTATGGGTTAACGAAGCACAACTTACTTTGCTGAGCGATAAATTGACTAGCTGTATGGCGGATCACGAAGATCAAGCACAAAGTCAGAGCGAAGTAGAGCTCAGAGAGCAAGTCTCAGACTTGAGTTTGCAGCTGAAATTAAAAGCGCAACAAATGCTGGAGCTGCAAACGTTAAACATTGAATATGTGAGAAAACTCAAGGCTGCACAAAGCAATGAACTAAAAGAAATTGACGAGTTCCAACCGAGCAGCTGTTTGCCCTTTGGCACCACTGGCATCTATAGGATCAAATTATCTGGCATGGACACCTTCTATGTGCCCTGTGATGCACGCTTTGCCGGTTCTGGCTGGATGGTCATCCAACGTCGCATGGATGGCAGCGTTAATTTCTATCGCAATTGGAGCGATTATCGGCTGGGTTTCGGTGCACTCAAGGGTGAGTTTTTCTTGGGCCTGGAAAAACTGCATCGGCTGACGGCCATGCAACGTTATGAGCTCTATGTGTATCTGGAGGACTTTGAGGGAAACATACGATATGCTCACTATGACAACTTCAGCATTGGCAGTGAGCAAACCAGCTACCAACTGAGCTCTTTGGGCAGATACGATGGCAACGCGGGCAACTCGATGGGTTTGAGTGTTCTGCAGAAGTTTTCAACAAGGGACAATGATAATGACAGCTGGCCGGAGGGCAGTTGTGCTAGAAGATATCACAGTGCCTGGTGGTATGCATCCTGTGCAGCCTTCTGGTAGGTCACTCAACAGCACACTCTCTCTCTCTCTCTCTTTCTCTCTCTAATTTCTTTTTATCTAATTAGCTCTGCTTCTTTTTGGCAGCAATCCTAATGGCAAATACTTTAAGCGCCGACAACTGGGTGCTGCACGGGGCAAGGGCATTATCTGGAACCACTGGCATGGCTTTGACGAATCACTCAAATTCGTACAACTCATGATAAGACCCATATCAGAAACCACTTATTAATAATGGCGGTATTCGTAAAACCAAATACACTCAATAATTAAATTCTGTATTTGTAAAAAATATATTTCCGCACTATAAACCAGAAATTGATGGTTTTGTTTATAAAATTCACATGCAGATAGTAGAAGTTCAGAGTACTTTTACATCAAGGTTTGCATAATACTAAATTTGAATTTGTAAACATGATTTGACTAGCAATATTAATGCAACAATTCTAACGACCATTTAGCATACTAAGCATTTAACATTTTAAAATCATAATCAAAATAGAACTCATTTTATTTGCTTGCGTGTAGCAGTCTGGCATTTAACGAGCTTTTCTTAGAACCTTGTGTCGATAAGAAAGAGACGCATATAAAAATGTATACATGAATATTATATATAAACTATATATTTATATTTATATTTTGGGTGTTGCTAAAAATATGCTTTTCTAGGGTAGCCTCACTGTAAGTACTTAGTTTTAAATTTCAATTGAAAAATATAGTGTCAGCTGTCAGGCTGCTTGGCAACGGGCAAGCAGTAATTAATTCAGACAGTCGACAGTGCAAAGATTCACACCAAATGGAAACACGCTCGGCGAGGAGCGAAATTGAAAGAAATTGAACGTAATGTGGAAAAGACAACAATGTGCGTTTGCCCAAATGGCTGCAATCAATTAACCGGCAGCAGAATCAATTAGGCAGCACCATGTCGATGTCCCCAGCAGATGTCAGCAAAGCTGTGTGATAGTAATGCTAAAATAGAATTCCCATAGTCAGAGTCAATCTTTAGAGTCTAATTCTAGCGAATTAATGAAAAACGCAGCAACAGCAGCAGCAATCGCAGTAAATAGCAAGGGGAAGACGACAGGTGGAGGGCAGGTGGCATGATTGCCTCATATTTGCATATTCATGTGTCAAAGAAGCTGCTGCGCTGATTGCTCAAGGATCACTAAATGTATCTGTGCACTCTGTGTAACTCCAGCTGTATCTGTATGTGTATCTGTATCTGCAGCAATTGCTTCCGCTTAACTGGTCAACGAAATTTGTGTGCAAATGTGTTGGTTGCTGTTATTGCTGTTGTTGTTGTTGCTGTTAGTTTAATTAGTTGTTCAGTTTGTCTAGCTAAGTGAGTGTCTGGTAAATAGAAAAGAAACCTACAAGATGAAGAAGAGGAAGGAGAAGCAGTCAGCCAGCTAGTAATACTCCTCTAATGGAACTAAACTTTGAGAAAATGCGTTTCGCCTGTTAATGGACGGCTACGCAATGGCAACAGCAACAGCAACAGCATCAGCAGCTCATTTGATATTCCCTTTTCCATGCTAATATGGCATGCACTCAATGTGCAAATAGTTTGAGAGCTCAACTACAAAATGAACTACAAACTAGCTCAGTGACTCTCTGACTCTGCAAAAGCCTAACGGCATCTGAGAACACATCTAAGGTGGCTGCCACAACAGCAACTCCATGGAAATTGTGTCTGTCGTCTGGCTGGTCTAAAACTTGTGGTACTTTTGGTCAGCATCTAAAGATACATTTGAAGACGGCTTAAGGCTTTTCAATTGCTCTGAGCTCAAGTATGCAAAACTAATAAGCTACCTGGAAATGATTGACAAGAAGTTTGAGTTCAAGCAGACTTAGTAATAGCCGGAATCCACTATCAATATTTCTTACATTCTCGAATAAGGGACAACATACTGTGTATTCAACAGTCGTTAAGTGAGTGTCTAGTCCGCTCTCCACTCTCAAGTTTTCGAAGATTCATAATTTAATATTAACAAAACGGAAATGTTGAGCTTTAAGCAAATAATGTTATCTTAAATTGAGTCAACGAAAGAGTCACAATCATATTTTTCATAATTAGTACATATAAAATCATAATCAAAGTGAATATATTTGTTTTAAATGGCTTTTATCAAGTATTCATTAAAATTCAAGCATTCGCAAACAAAAAAGCTTATCTTAGACGAATACATTCATTTTGCATAGATTTAATGAAACACGAGTACGAGTATGATGGAGTATACAAAAGTTGTTAAATATTTTTGTATATTGAATACATGAAATCTAGTTAGCACCGTTTACGTTCTTTATATTTATATTGAATGCACTCGCCCGTTGCTAATATAAGCTTTTGGAGCACTTTGTGAGCAGATTCCGAATGCCAAAATAAAATGCTATACATTTTGGGTAAAGTTTGCAATTGATAGCTGTATCATAAACTAACGCCGACTCGCTTTTAAAACTATTGCACAACATCAAAAAAATAAAAAATAAAAGGAAGAACAAAAGGCTATTCGCCTTTCCCCTTTTACTCCCAGCCATCGACAGGCAGGCAGTCAAACGCCCTGTGGATGCAGACAGGCAAACACAAATGCAATTCAGAGGCAGCTCTCGGACACCAGGCAGGCTGGTGGCAGGAAGCAAAACTGGTTGCAACTTGGGGAAGGAAAGCGATTTGTGGAGGAGGTGGCAGCGGTGCCAAACTTTGTGGCATAAACTTTTAATGAGTTCTTTTTATATTTGCGATTTGCATGGCCACGCCCCCCATTTGTCACACAAATGAAATCTGCTAGAGCGAAATTGCATTAAAGTTGCCACCGCTGTTGTTGTTGCTGTTGTTGCCCTTGTTTTTGCTGTTGTTCCTTGTAAATTATTCACCCGCTGCGGCCCACTTCAATGACATTGCCTACTTTCAAAGTTTTGGTCAAAGCGTTACCTCCCTCCCCCCTCCCCCCCCCCCCCCCCCCTCCCCCGCCCACTCAACGACCCGCTCGATCTTTGCCTGTTTTGCGTCTCCGGCTCAATGATGAGCGCAAAACAAAAATTGCGAAATAAAATAAATAAATATGCTTGAGCGCAAAAACTTTTAAATTGAAAATGCGCTTTGAATATTTCAGCGTTTTACCATTCGCAATTCACATTTCGTATTTTGCAGCATTTTGCAGCATTTTGCAGCACTGCCAAGGCGCACTTCCTGTCCGCCATCTTGTGCGCCATTGCACTTTGCTAACTGCCAACTGCTAACTGTACTTGTGCTGGTGCTACTGCTGTTGCTGCTGCTCATCTTCGCTTCGGCTTTCGGGAAGCGGCGAAAATAATTTGAAATTTTAATTAAAAGTATTTTTGGGCAAAAGTTGCGGCGCTGCCAGCGGCTCTGCTTTCTATCAGCAGGCAAATACGACAAAATCAAAGAAACAACCAAGCACAAAAAAGCCAAGAAAAAAAGAACAAAAAAATATTAAGTAAAATTCCAACACAAAGCTAGGGAAAAACTATTTCCGGCCCTTTCATTTAATTTGCCACTCGCTCGGCCCGCTCGCATCTCGGCGTCAATTTTAATATTGCCGCCAAAGGCAAAAATGCGCACTTGAACACTCGACTCGACTCGAACACTCGCCGGAGACGAAAAGTGCGGACATGTTGCAGCTTGCAACTGTAGCCAATGCGACAAGTGTCGCCCTCAGTGTTTGTGTGCCTGTTAGACCGTTTATACGTAATGGCATATTGTAATATCGTCCTAAAAGTTTGATAAAATTAATTGTAAAATGTACAACAATTAATAGATGCTCTTTCGCAAATAGATCTGTCCTGGTTAGTGTTATTTTGAAGGAAAGGTGAGAGGAGAGGTCATTGGAAATAGTAAAAGTCCGCTGGTGCCAATTTTAGACTGTACCCACTTAATTAACCTATTCTTTCAGCCATAAAACGGCAAATAATACTTCGCCTAACTGGTTAGACTTTGAAAGTTGTTTAGTATTAAATAACTAGTTTACTTATATATAAATTTACTTCATATAAAAAGAGTGGCGCCCGCTGATAGTTAGATATCAACACGAGAATACATTTTTGACCACAACTTGATAATATGTCGGGGTGCTTTTAAAATTGTGACTTTTAGTACTATCAAAAATGTGTCGATATGTATCGATATTCCCGAAGCTTCTTTTCCAAATTTTTTAAGTCTCTAGTTATCAAAGTATCTAAGATCCTAATGAAGAATACTTTTACTTTCTACTTTAGCAGAAAACCATTATGGCCTTTGACCACAATTTTACGGGGTTCGTAGTTATGGTTTTAAGAGGTGTTGGCTCTTGATGTGTTGTAATTATATAAGAATTCCTTCCAAAAATGTAATTGTGTATACATATTTCTATGCATATATATATTCTATATGAAACAAGCTAACTATTAAAACCTTAAGTTAGCAATGTAATAATGAAATTCTCATGGAATTCTGGGAGATCAAACTTAAAGTAACGTTGAATCAGCCTCACATGTACTCTCAATGAGCCAAAACCAAAGACTGTTTCTCGATTTCATTGATCGCAATAAGAGTGCACGCATAAACGTTAAATGTTCGTGCTGCGTTTGCTCTGCATGCGTATGTGAATAAAAACTATTGCCACTAGTTCATGTCGCTGCTGGCTGACAATGCGTTTCTCTTCCTTTTTTTCTGTCTTTTCTAGCTGTAATTAAACCTTAGTAGTTGCTGAAGCAAAAATGAAGAAGGAAGGAAGCCTTAAGGCAGCCAGTGACGATGGTTAGCGGTTGGGGACAGAGACGGAGACGGCGACGGTGACGGTGACGCAGTTGGTGTTGGAGACGCTTTCAGCTCTTAGCACAAGAAAGAAAGAAACTTTATTAATAAAAGTTTTTCCTTTGGTATTTTACCCGAGTATTATTAAAAACTTTCATATACGTAACGTTGGCAATTCCATACACATACACACATACACACACACACACACATTATAGACGCATATGTTGACGGCTGTGCTTACATTCAGGCATTAAATTGCGAGGTCCTTTTTATGCATGTGACAATATTTGTTGCAGTTGTTTTTGTTTTTATTTTTATTAATTTCGTTGTCATAGCATTGCCCCCTTCTTACACTTTTCGTGTTTGGAAAAGTGTTTCACAACAGTTGGCTTTCGCCTCTCTGCATGACTTATACAATATGCTTGCAATATCAGACAGATTTCAGCCAGCACATTACTTACGAGTATATTAATTTTTAATTACTTGTACATCGAGCAGCTCACTGAAAATACTTGCTCGCTGGCTTGCCGCCAAGTGGAATGTCCATCAAATATTGCAATTTTTAGTCATTGACAATTTTGTGTCTCCAGCGTATTGGGCACGTGCCTCACTTGCAGCACCAATCGAACCTCGGGCCACGTTCACATCAAGTTCACAAAGTCAATTCGAGTTAAACAACGCATTTGACTGCCATAAAAGCGGGTGAACCTCGCCCATATTTATGGGCGCCCGACTCGAGTTGAGTTGGCCAGCTCAGCAAATGCAGTTGGCCACGTTTGAAACGTGGCTAACAGCGGACACACCCCAAAAAACCAAATAAATAAAAAAATAAAATTGAATTAATTGTGCGCAAAATAAAATCGTAAAAATGTAAGCAAAAAAGAAACAAATGCTAAAAAATTAGTCAAGACAGACGAAGGTCTTGAAATGTTCAAAGTATTAACAAAAAAACAAAGGTAGAATAAAAAACAATCTAGAAAAAATCTGAAAACGGGGCGGCGTTTCAATTAGCTGTCTGATGGTTGTCGAGCAATTAGGTGTGCTACCCGGACTAAAATGATTTTAATCGTTTGTGTTCCAACATAGATTTCGTTTTTTCGCTCTGGTCACATTTTGTTGTCATGTCGTCGCTGACATTAGCGACTTTAGAGCCATTAGCCCACCACACACACACATACATATCCGTATACAGTATGCAACAGAGAAGCATTTATTTGATTAAAAAGTGTAGATATGACAAATTTAATTAAGGTTAATTTCGGTCTCTCTGTGAGCCAAACAGATTTGTGGCAAATGTTCTGTTTAACGTACTGCTCAAATATGAGCAGTGAATGGGTTATAGAGGTTTTCAATCAGAGTATGTAACGCTTGAAATATGATCTGTATAGGCATCAATCAGCATTTCAGGATATATGTAAGGCTCCATATTTAATTAGCATACTAGAAAGAAGCAGCAATGAAACAGTCTTAGACTTAAGACTTAAGCCATGAAATTGCATTAATCTTTCTCTTTCTTTACTTATTAATTCCCCAACTCTTATTATACGATATATCCCTTATTATTTTTTACTTTTGCCTAGGCCACATTAAATCAAATAAATAAATAAAATATTTGTCATTTGTATGGCATTTTATTGTATTTGTCTGACTGACATTTATTGTTTGCAGCATTCTCAGTTCTATTCTTGTCTTGTCTCTATTTATTGAGTTTTCTGGTTGTTTATCTGAAATTGCAAATCGAATGCGATGCAGGTTGTGAGAAGGGCTGGGCCATGCCCACTTCAAACTGCGCTTTGTGTGTGGAGAGCTTTGTGAGAAAAGGTCAAAGCATTCGATTAACTTTAATTTGCACGGCTTTCCATGTAATGTGTGTAAGTGTGTGTGTGCGTGTGTGTGTTTGTGTCTGTGGCTGTGTGTTAGTGGTCCATTGTTTTGTAGCAGTTGACTTAGTTAGCAGAGAGGCCGCTGATGTATTGCCATAGTCAGAATAGTTTGCCAGAGTTTGCCAGAGTTCGCCAGAGTTGCACATAGTTCAGGTGTGCCGCTGAAAGACGGCGTGAAAGCCAAACCTACCGCAACTTTTCAATAATAAAAATATATTCTCCGACTCATCTTTTGGCTTAACATAGACGACTTACAATGGGCCCAAAGCTGCGCATTGATTTATGCCTCTTTTGTGGCCATGTCATAGTTCAGCCCAGCAACAGTCTCTTGGTGGCCAGGCCAATGCTGTAGAGATTGTGTGTGTGTGTGTGTGTGTTTTTAGCCATGTTAACAAAATGCTAATTGCTGCTAGAACAAGGCACGCGTCGGCAGCCAACTAACAACTTGGCCAAAATGTCAGCGAGGCAGCGAAGAGAACGTTGCCCACAAAATTGATAGCCAAAATTGGCCAACTGGCAAGTGACGGGTTTTACTTATATTTTTTCTCTCTTTTTTTTTGAATTGGTGTGCGATTTTTTGCCTTGGCGACGATTGCACCGCTCATAAAATACACATAATTGATACCGCCGGGCACAACGAGTATAAAGACAGACAGACAGGCGGTCAGACAAAGAGACAGACACTTAGTCAGTCAGTCAGTTAGTCAGTTAGTTGAAATTAATTTGCACACTCGAGCAAAATTATTTACAGTCTCGCCTGGTTCCGCAGAAAAGCCAATCACTTGCAACTTCCCATCCCCGCTGCTCTCCTCTTCCTCCTTCGCCTCCTCGCCTTCATCAACGTCGACATCTCCTCAGTCTGCAGCATATAATTGACTTGGCTGGCAACGTGGGCTGGTTTTATAGCTGCAGCATTTGTGTGCACCTCAGCCACGTGACATATCACGAAATGCTGTTAACAGCATTGCCAACAGCAGAAAACGGCTACAAGCGAAAATGGCCAACAATCTGAGCCAACAACAACAACAAGAACAACATCGCACTGGAAGCTGTCAATTAGTTTTGGGTACATCAAATGCATACATCTGCAGTCTGCCGTTTTGGCCAAATCAATTGGCTTACAAACAGCAAAGCTGTTTAATTTCAATTTTATAATCTGCAAGGAATATGTTGCTGCTCATTTTAGCTTGTTTATAGCTAGGCTAATTGCATGCATAAGACTCATAAAAATTCAGACAACTACCAAAACAATTCCACAACAATCCCATATATTTTTTTAAATAATATTTAATACTAAGCGCTGAGTGTATTTTATACTGCTTGCAAATTGTTTTTCACACAATCTGAAAAATACCATTTAAACGAAAACCATAAAAGCCTGTGAAAAACTTCAAGTGTCTTTTCATGAGAAACATTTAATAACAGCAACAATTATTTGAAATATAGAAACAATCTCTAAATGTTTAACAAGTTTCTTATATCTTTCATGTAAGAAAACGATTGGTTTTTTAAACTGATAGTTAAATTTAGATGACGATAATTCGACTACGCTGTACAAGGATATATAATATACGATATGCCAAAGAAAGCCATTATTTGTTGGTAATATTTGAAAGTAGAACACAACTTTTATCAGCGATTGAAAGGCAAGCAAATTTCAATTAGAATGTGACCTTTTCGTATGCAGTTATGACCCTGAAATCGAGATTGCAGCTAAACAGCCAACAGTCTTTGGCCATCTGGAACATGACACACTAATAATGAGTGAGCGAATGGAAATTAAAAACACACAAATTGCAAAAGCGGCAGCAGCAGCAGCAGCAGCAGCAGCAGCTGAATGCAAAGAGTCGACGCAAGGCAAGGCGTTGTCCATGTGCCCCGCGGCAGCCAAAAGGCAGCACAAGCAGGAAAGGGGGGTGCAGGAGTGAAACCTTGAAATGTCACAAACAAACACACACACAGACATACACACAAATTAAACGCAACGAAACGGTTTTCCATGCCACAAATCGCTTTGGCAGCCGGGCGCATGCAAAAAGCCAATCTTGATTACAATCAGTCCGACAGTCAATGGGAGCAACGCAGATGCAAACGCTGATGGTGCAACCAGAGGCGGAGGCAGGGTGAGAAGGGGTGAGCGGAGTGAGCGCCGCATGTTGCATGTTGCTAGGCGATAAAGATCAAATGAGGAATGAATGTCGCCGACGCAGCAGCCTCCGTCGTGGCTGCCACTGCCAGCCTAGTTGCATGTTGCGTAGATATTTGCATTTTGCGGGCGGTCTTTAACTGACAAGATTTGTGGCTGCAACGAGTTGCAATGCAATGCGCTGCAATGCGACCGGCTGCAATCAGCCAAATAGCTGCATACAACACCCAACTCTGCCAGGCAGCAGGCAGCAGTCAGCAGTCAGTAGGCAGCAAGTGTTATCTGCTTGCAACAGAGCTCTTGGCTCGCATCCCTCACTCGCCTCCAGCCACTGCGCATTATTAATAATCGAATGCGTTCTGCAACATACGCAATAATGAATGGTAAACAAGACGGAAGCATGCTCTCCACAGTTGGCAGCTTAATTCGCAAATGGCTCAAAATCACAGCATGAAGCGCTACCCGAAGAATACACGACACTCCAACATTTAAAAAAGACTTTGGCTATTTAAAAATGAATGGACCTAAGGAGTATTCTGTCAATAATAAAGAGATATAGATACTTCCTCGTATCTTAGGGAAAACAAGTAAGATTTAATGCAGCTGTTAAATTGCAATCGGATCAGCTATCAATACGAGAACATCTATTTCAAATTTGAAATGTCAGGCTCCTCTAGTCTCTGAGATTCGCCTGTTATACTCTCACATATTTCAAGAAGTTAAAGAGATATAGATACTTCCTCGTATCTTAGGGAAAACAAGTAAGATTTAATGCAGCTGTTAAATTGCAATCGGATCAGCTATCAATACGAGAACATCTATTTCAAATTTGAAATGTCGGGCTCCTCTAGTCTCTGAGATTCGCCTGTTATACTCTCACATATTTCAAGAAGTTAAAGAGCTGCTTTGGAGGCTTATCAATTTGTGGGCCTGCGCATAAATGTGGGTCGCCAACTTGAAGTCAAGCAAAGCACCTTGCAACATGCTTGTTGTTGTTGGTGATGTAATTGCTGTTGTTCTAAGAGTATTCAAAGTTGACTTTTTGACTAGACAATATTACAATGGATGGGTGTAAATCATGCTTGCGCCGCACTGCTGTCCAAATGTCTGCCGCCAACTTGACTTGTGGTCAATGGCTTGCACATAATGGTTGCCCCAAAAGCAGCAACAACAAGCAGCAACACTAAGCAGCAATTGCTTCCATGGGGCATTTGCAAACAATGACATTATGCTGACGTTTATTAATCGCATTTACAGAATTAATGTCGTGACATTTTCGGTTTAATGTACTTGTAATAAATAAATGCGGCGTTTAGAAATACAAAAAAAAAGAACACAACAACAAAATAATCAATAGAGCATGCTACTGAAATTGTTGGATTGTTTGCTGTTGTTGTTGTTGGTCAGCGTATTTTTGTGGTTATAGTGGTGCAGAAATTGTGTAACACCACCAAACACTTTGCATATATTACAAATGAGCTGAGCAGCAAACATTCCTCGTTTTGCCCAACACAAATGGTATATGATAATTTCATCATGCGATTTGTAACTAAAGAAGATATTATACATTTCCATTTTAACATTTTTACATACTTTGTTAAACTTTATACTTGTTGGTTTATTAACTAGTTTCTTTGTGTGTGGTTTGAAACAGAGTTTTAATGGCGCTTAGTGGAAAAGTGTTTAGGAAAGTCCTTTATCGCCAAGCAGCTTAGCATTTGTAGTGGTTTTTCCATTAATTTTAAGAGCCTTACGTGAAAAGTCAAATATCGATTACAGACATTTAATTTCAGCTATTAAATGGCAATCAACGCTTTGATGAGCTGTCAAAACACCGCTTGACGTAATGAGCCACTTGGCCTCGGGGTGTGTCCCTAGTGTGTTTCAAGTGTTCAAGCTGGCTAAAGCATTGCCAGCCCGGTGTTCACTACGATCTCCACTCCAATCTAAAGTCCAATCCAATCGCAACAATTCCATTTTAAAGTAAGTATCATGGATCGTAAATTCAATTGTGCCCAGCGCAGCTCAAATATGCAGATAGAGTGAAATATGGCAAATTGGCCAACCGAGCAGCAACTTTGTGCCATTTTCAGTTTTCATAAAAAAAAAAATGATAGCGAACTACGCAAAGCACGACAAATAGCTATCCTGTAGCAAAATATCTAATATTTTCCACAAATTATTCAATTTCAACTTGGCTTTTTCTACATCTTAAAGAGGATGAGTTTAAATAGTTCAAGAATATGTTAAATAGTTAAATAAATTTGCACAACTTTTCGGGATATTTTCGACTCTTTTTTGACTATTTTTTGTTTGAAGGGTATATGAAAACTTTTACATAGTTTCGTTTGTTTAACGCTGCGGGCAGAATTCACAATGTGCTCAAGGTTAAAGAGAGTGCCGAGGATGAGGTGAATGTGTGGGGTATGCGGTTGGGGATGGGGGAGGGGCATGTCTATGGTTTTGTTGGCAGCTTCAACGGCTCATCATTAATGCAAATTCATTGTTGCAGCTGTTGCAAGAGAAGAGCGAACGAGAACCGCGTGCATTAAAACAATTCATGTTGAATTTTTGATATGCAAACTGCAAACAACAACAGCAGCTGAAGAGATGCAACTTTTACACACAAAAACAGATATACATATACACACACAGATATATATATATACATATATATATGGATATATACATAACTGAAATGGGACATTAAAAAAGCACAGTTTGCTGTAAAATTAATGACGAGTGCTCAGAAAATGTAGGCCAGGCCCAGACCGCATTTGAGCTGCATTAAAAAGAAGACAACAAAACCGGGGAGGGTGGAACAGTAAAAAGACTAGAAACAGAGGCAGCAGCAGCAGCAGCAGCAACAGCAGCAGTAGCAGCATCGCAACTTTATGAGCATCTCGGGCATTTTGCTTAATTGAAAAAGGCCAGCTATGGGTTTGGGTGGAGTGCCCTAAAAGGACCTCATGTCCCTGCCAGCTGAAGCTGAAGCAGAAGCTGGCAATGCTCGCAAGGCATGCAGTTCATAAAGCTGACACGGCTATAAAAGCACATGACCAAAAGCGAACACAGCCCAACAGCAGCAAGAGCAGCTAGAGCAGCTAGAGCAGTAGTTGCAGCAGCTCAGCCAAAATAGACCGACAACCAAACAACCAGCAAACAACCAAGCAACAGCAAACAACAAACAATCAACAACAACAACAACAACGGAAAAAACAACGAGCGGCGAAAAATTATCAACTCAGATTATGTCGAGATTAATTACATACGTTGAGCGCCATTGTCTTGTCAATAAATTGTCGTCGTTGTTGTCGTTGTCGCAGTTGTTGTTATTGTCATACCCTGTAACCATTCAAAAATGGCACAGAGAGCTATATAAATTAAGGCTAATTAAGCCTGCGAATTAGTTGCATTCTATATGCAACTATATACAAGCAAATTCATGTGTAGGGCCAGAATACGTAGCGTTTCCCAATTTAGATTATTATCACCTTATCAAATATATTATTTGTATTACAATTTGTAAAATGTTTCAACTGTCTTTACTACTTTTGACGACTTCTCCTTCATTGACTCGCGCTTCATCTCGACTTTCAAATGTCTGGCAACTCGGCCTTATCTCGGCTTAGGCTGTGTAGCTCGACGCTATGCAACCCAGTCTGGCGTTGCCATCCCTTTTTCATACAGATAAAGATCGAATAAATAAGTCTGTTTAATCACAAATCAAATCATTTACAGGGTATCTTTGAGGCGTATACTCTCAAGCCGGCGCTGTTCTTACTTATTGCTGTTGTCAGTGTGTGCAGTGCAGATAAGAGTGAAAGAAAATGCCGGCGTTGGGCAATGTTAATGGTAATGGGAACCTAACTGCCACTACCGAAATGTTAACAGACTTTTTTCTTTAAAGTTTTCCTCTTTTTTTTAGGCTTATGCTGTCAAAAATGGTTGCCAAGCCTGTTGGCCAGGCAGCGACGGCGGCGACGGGGCGGCTAATTAATTGAAAATGTTTTGCCAACGTCAAGGGAGCGCCACAAGCTGCTGTCTGTTGTTGGCCAACTTATAGACGTAATAATGAAAATGCGATATGCGATATGGGATATGGGATATGGCATCCATATGCCATATGGGCTCTCCGAGCCATTCAGCTAGCCACGATAAGCATCGTTTTGGCCAAGTGCGCGTAAATTAATTGACAGCCCAAAGCAAAGGAGGAAAAATGGCCCAAAGACAGCTTCAACTTCAGCTTCAGCTTACCAGCTCCAAGCAGCCGCTTCTTGGCCATGTTAGCCGCCCAATTTAGTGCATGCTTCGCGGCAAATGGCCAATGTAAATTTTTTGCTCAAGCATGAAGCGAATGAGGGACTCGAACTAAGGTAAGCGCAGATGCAGCTGTTTTCTTCTTTGTTTTGGCCAAGTTAAGAGAACTGCAAGTGAAATATATCTTGACATCAAGCAGCAAATAGTTGATGTATTTATCGGTACTTCAGAGCTGCACATAATTGCATTTGCTCTTGACATTTCCGGCCTAAGCTGATATGCAATTGAGAGGCAGTTGCCCCAAAGCGAATGCATCAAGAATGCATTTCACACTTTGCCAGCCAGCCTCAAAACTAATGCAATTAACAAATATTTACCGATGCATTACTCAACATTAAAAGCAATTGCGGTCGGGGCGGAAACAGTGAAGAGTTATTCTAAATGCAACTGCTAATATATATGCATATACTCGTGTCTACTCATATTCCTGGGCTGACTCCGCAGTGAATGCAAACGACGACTTAGACATAATTATTTATAATTAAAGTTTGGAACTTGTGCCTGTTGCTGTTGCTGTTGCTGAGTGTGGCAAATGAATGGATTATGCTGTTGAGAATTAAGTCATGGCCAAAACATGGCCCTGACTAAGCAGACAACAGGGAACTGGCCACAGTGCTGATAGAAAAACTGTTGCCAGCTGCCAGACAGTGTCAACTGCAAAAACTCAAATTTAAATGGGGCAAATTCACTTTGTGATTAAACATGTAACTTGTGATAAAAAAGACCAATCAATAAAGTTACGTTCAGTTAAATTGAATGCAATGGAAAATGGATTATTGACAATATTTAGAAAAATATACAAATATAGAAAAATATATATCAGAAACAATACTTACAATATGTTTGCAGTGAATATGATATCTGATATTGATAAGTAAGTTTTTTGGAAATTTGTATTATCCATGAACAATATTACTATACTAATTGAGAGCAAGAGTATTTAATTGCCAAGCTGGAAATAATATCATTAGTTAATTTTGATTGTTGTGTTAGTGTTGGTGCCTGTGTGTGGACAGTGGCAAAGTTTTTAGTAAATTATGCAACTTTATATTATATGCCACGCACTCACACATACGCATACACACACACACACACACACACACACGTAAGCCTTTAATTTCCCAAGTGTGTGCGCCGACTCCATTTTTGCTCGCGGCCATTTTTCGACAGTCGTCGCGTGCCTCCTGAATAATTGATGTCGGCTATGATGGGTTAAGAGTCTCACTACGCACAACCCACAACCCACTCTCCCACTCACCCGCATCCCCGCACATCACATTACCACCCACTCCTTCAACGGACCGTGGCGCACTTGCTATTAATGAGTTTCTGCTGCCTACGTGCATATAATATAAGAAATGCACATGTGTGTGTGTGTGTGTCTGCCTCTTCCATATTGTAGTTGACAAATAAGCGCTTAAGTAATTTGCCACCGTTGGCTGCAAACAACAACAGCAACAACAAGAACAACAAGAGCAACAAGGATATTACGTGAAGCTTGCCGCTTTATAAGTGAATATTAAATAAATTTCGCCAGTTATTTGCGAGCAGCTTGAAGGCCACTAAAGGGGCGTTCCACGGGTTGCCGGGTGCGGGATGGGGGGTGAGGGTAAGCTTTGTGAACTCAACTTGTAATTAATGTCAAATATTTACACATTCGCTGGAGATCAAAGGTCTGGCAGTCTCACAGAAGCGATGCTAATTAAACGAGTATTTATATTTAAATTACATAAAACTACTTAAAGACCCATCTGCCACCTCCGACGCACTAGAAAAACTCCGGTAAACTTGTGGGAATTATGTGGAATCCGGTTAGTTTTGGACTTGCTGTCGGCGTTGCTATTTCTGTTTCCCATTCTCAGATTGGGGCAAGCAGCAACCCCTTCAGCCAGAGGCATGATGTTATGTGTGTGTGTGTGTGTGTGTGTGGAGTGCTATAAATCTGCTTAAGTTTGCTAATACAGCAACACAAACAAAAGACGCCTTTGATCTACGCAATTGAGTTGTCAGCTTCCCATTTGGTCGTCTCTCCGCTAAGCAAATACATAGTTTGTAATTACTAAGTGAGTGATATTTATACAACTGAGTGGAGTGCAGAATTCATGTGTTGATCACTAAATCACTTTGGGGGAAATCTAAATTAGACAAGCGATAATATTTTATATCTGTGCCAAGTTTTGCCCTCGTGTTTAGTACTGAATTATATTAAGTATTTCTTAACTATTTATTACACATAATAAAATTTAGCAAATATATTGCCCAGCTGACATGTAATGTAAATATTTTGTTCTCGATTAAACTTGAATCGTGGCTTAAGAATATTTGCAGTATTTAATATTTTTTTATTTGGATTATCTAATTAGTTTTCAACATTCTTTCATTAGTTGCTGCCTGCCAACCTAGTTTCTATAATAGTCCTCTTGCTGCTTAAAGTTCGCATTTCCTTAAGGACTCAAGTATCCCTTAAGCCCCGCATTACTTTATAAGCTTTATCCTCAGTCAATTTGTGTAAGCTTGCTGCTGCCTTCGCTGCTCATTACCCATTTATTATGGGATTTTACTGGCGCTTTCGTCTGCATAAAATATGCACAAAGTTAACATGCAACCCTAAATGTCAGCAACAACCTACTTCCTACTTCCCTTCATCCCCACCCACACCCACTTGCATTCTCAATTTGTCACACAATTTAGCCGGTATTCAATTTGCTTTGAAATGCGTTCGCTCGCTTCGTGCCTCGAAAGCGAAAGCCGCAACAAAGTCTTTTGAGTGCACTACTTTTGCTCAACTCTCCTTGTCAGCATTCTTTATTTTCAGTTACTTATTTTCTTGGTTTTTTTTATTGTTTTGCATATGAAACCGTTTGGAATTTATTGATCTCCTACGCGAAATTTATAAACTATTATTGTTGAGTGGTTTCCGTTTGAAGTTTTCAAAATGCATTTCTTGTGCGCGCCTTTAGCATGGACAAGAACCAAAAACCGTTACCGAAGCTCTCACATATGTATGTCTGTGCAGTTTTCTGTTATGTGTGTGGCTGTGTGTGTGTGCGTGTCTGTCCATGTGTCTGTGTGTGTGTGTGGGTTGGGGCAGGCAGCGCATGTGTCTTGGCCGGGTCCAGTTGCTGTTGCTGTTGTTGTGCTCTGTTGTGGCACTGTTAGAGCAACGCATGTCGAGAAATGCATTTGGTAACCCCATTTCCGGTTTCCGGTATCTTTTTGACAGCCCGCCCACCTCACAGAGAGCGAGAAAGAGAGCGAACGGAAATGAGCTTATGTGCAGTACGCAAAAAGTAACCCACACTCGTCCAAAGCTTTTTCCCACACACACATGTTGCTGCCCATTGGCCATTGACGCCCTCTCCCTTCCCACCACTCCCCTCCGCATCTTGCATATATAACTCGTGCATCGGAAGCTTGCTTGCAGTGCTTTCGAAGCTTTCTGCGGGGCGGAGGGGGGACACGCTTTCGTTATTGGCAGCCCGAATGCATTCCAGCATTCGGATTTGCATTCGGCTGCCGACTGCCGACTGCCGACTGCCAACTGTCGGCTTCTTCTTTTTAGCTGTGCTGCGAGGCGACTGAGATTCTCACGTGTGCCGTTGATTTGATTTGATTTGATGAGTTATTAAACTGATTGCGATTCGTGTTGTCAGCTTGATTGATTGGCTAATGAAGTTATTAAATGGCTGTGCAGTATTGTGTGTTGTGTGTTGTGTGCCATGCCAATAGGCGGACCACAAGCCAATTCGGACTAATTAAGTGGCTGATTGAAATGACGATTTTTTATAATTCAGATATGCCTACTGACAACTAAATGAATATCATTTGAAACACACTCATTACTAAACAGATAAATATTATTATTATTTATTAATATTAACTATATTATTCTATATTTTATATATGTTTGCTTGAGTTATTTACAAATATTACTATTCGATCAGCTGCAAATATGAAACCTGTTGAATTTGCTTGCTCTAAGCGAATTTATTACCGTTTGTTCTCCGCACAGTCGTGACTCGATAAGTGGAGATCATTTGGCAGTGGAATTGCAACGCCATAGCTGGGGCTGGGAGTAGTTATGATAACAGCTTTGCCAGCTTGTCACTTAGCCTGACAAGGTCACATTGTCAACGTCAAGGCGCGTGCGTAAACCAATAAAATTTGTCTAGCTTACCGTCATCGACGGCGGCTAAAACAATAGCCAAATAAACAACGGCTAAACGACCTGAGCGGGCCGAGTGGTTTTAGAGGTGGCGAGGTGAGGGGGTGCTGGGATCAAATTTGGAGTCAGTGGCAGCATTAGCTGTAGCGGTAGCTGGAACTGGCTTTAATGATTCAATCCAAATATGGGTGTCAATAAGTTAACAGGCAGACAATGTTGCACTTGCCGCAGCCATAAAACCGGGCAATGGCCAACGGCTGCACAACGGCCAGATCTAGAAACGGAATCGAGAGTGAGAGAGAGAGAGAGAGAGAGAGAGAGAGAGAGACGGAGAGAGAGAGGCAGGGAAGGAGACAGCACCAAAGTCTTGGAAATTATGAAATGCATTTAATTTTGTTGCGCACTGTTTTCCTTTTTCTCTCCTTTTTTCTCTCATTTTTTTTTCTTTTTTTCTCCTTTTTTTTCCTTACATCTTACGTTTTGTTTTGAGCTTGGCTCGGTCTTTGGAAAATCTATAAAAATTCCATTGACCATATTTTAAGTCATTGGCATTGGAGTTGGTCTTGGCATTGGTCTCGAGAGCTGGCTGCGACTGCGGCTGTTTAAGGAAGCAAATGTTTCCGTGCAGCTGCCAACTAGCTGACAACTTGTATGGCCTGTGTTTTATGTGCCACATGCAGCATGCAGCAACAGCAGCAGCAGCAGTAAGCAGTTTGTTGCACACAGTCGTATATTGCAATCTGTCTGCAATCATGTCACATCATTCTCCATAACTGGTTCTTGGCCTCTTCTCTCCCCTTTTTTAGCCAGTCACTAAGTAAGTAGCTTGCCATGGCTAATGAGCGCAGTCGAGGGCGTTTTTCATATATAAATATAAATATATATATACCTAAACATAAATATAAAAAACATTTGCTGATGATTGAGCGAAAACGATGAACATAAATCTCGAGTGTATGCACAAAACTTGCAGAACATTAAATGGGGGCGGGAGTGGGCGAGAGTGGAAAATAAGCAGCAACAACTACAAAAAAATGGCAATAAGTTGGATAAGATGGATTTTTGTGTTGGCAAACAAAGCGATGGGCAGCGAGAGAGACAGTGAAGGAGAGAGATAGAGAGAGAGAGAGAGAGAGAGAGAGAGAGAGCGCAAGAGAGTGAACAAATTGTAACGCAGTCAACAAGGACACTGTCATAACTTTTTAAATGGCCAGAAGCAGAAAGGGGGATCTGCAGGAGCTGCAGTGATGCTGAGAGAGAGAGAGATAGGGGAGAGAGAGAGAAAGGGTCAGGGGGTCAGGCAGGCAGGCAATCGGACAGCTGACAGTAGATAAATTCTAAACAAAGCAACTTTTGTTTGTGCTGCTTTGGTAGCCAAGTTGCAAGCGCGCCAAGTTGCACTGACAGTTGGCCATGTTGCAGCAACTGACAAATCGCAAAACTGCGCCAAGCCAAAGCTCAACGAAAACAAATAAGAATGCTGTCGAGTCGAGTGAGCTCGACTACGAGCTACCCTGCGCACAGCTGATAAGTATATTATTATTTTTGAAGTCTATAAATATGTAAGCTCTAAGATCGCACTAGATCGACTCGACACTCGATGCTGATAGAGAATTTATATATAACTTACCCTCTTCCATTGATTCAGCGTATAGCAACTCAAATGCAGCTAAATATCGACTCGCAGATACTTTTTATAAAATTAAAATTCAAAATTAAGACTAAGAAACTATTTTTTTCAACTCAACTGCACAATTTCAAATTACATTAAATGGGTTTAAACATAATAAAATAACATCTCGCAACTGTGAGTACTTGAAATAGAGAATGAAAAACACAGTAGAGCAACGAAAGAAAGAAACCTGAAAGTCGCCGAAGATTTGCACCCAAGCAGCTCAGTTTCCATTGGCAAGTCATAAATCGAAGCTACTTAATTTTTCAGCAGCTGCTGTTTTGGCCAAGTGCATTTTATAATTCTCATAGCTACTCCCTCTGGCTGGCAATGAGCCAAGTTAAGAGCTCAAACTGTGAGTTGTACTTTTTGCAATTGACAATTGACACAGTTTCCAACTTTGACAAGCAGGCAAATTACAACTCTTTTGTCAGGGAAGTGTTTGTGTGTGTGTGAGTGTGTGAGTGTGTTGCATTGACAGCTGCATGATTGAATTTGTATTTGTATACTGCAATCGGCTTAAAATGTGTGTACAAATTGCGAATGTATCTCATTTTAATGCAGTCTTGCTTACAACAAAGATAAACGAGGTTATTGAGATTGAACGCTATCCTTTAAAAGCCTTTTGAATTATCAAACGCATATTTACATTGCTAAACAATTTCAGTATTTATTATTCGAATTTCATGGCATTCAAGACTTTTGCGCTGATCCGAAAAATCTTTTATAATTTACATATTTTCATCGCTAAATCAATTAAAAAGCATGCAAACAATTTGATTAACAATTTTGCAAGTGCAGACGAAAATAATGAAAATTTAAATATAAATAAACAGACGGTTAGTTAATTAACAGTTTGAATGATTATTGTCATTTTGATACAAATAATGCCTCCTGGGGCTGGGACACATGCAACATAAACTCGAATTCGACCAAAAATCACGCACATAATAATTACAATTTATGCATAGATATGCTCATAGATATATATGTATATAAATAAATATATATATATATATATATGTATATATGTATATATGTATATGTGTGTGTATATGCAAATATGTGCATGTTTTTTCTGCACATACATTGATATTAATTACTGCATCAAATATTGGGGCTTAACACAATATTTTACACTTGCTGGGCAATTTCAGTGGGAAGCCCCGAAAAACAGCAAAACAAACAGGAAAACAAACATTCCAATGACATAGTCATGTCAAATCATATTGGATTTTCTCGCCAAATATGTGCATGCATTTTCACATTTTCGCATTTTCACATTTTCCACTATGCATTTGGCATTTGCAATTCAATTATGCATTTATTTACCAATTATTGCAAAGCCCACAATCAAATTTAGTCAGCGGAATCTATTTGATAATAACTATTTATTTAAAAATGAGACAAATCGATATCTAAAACCGCTTCTGTCATTGAGGTCAAATGACACAGTGTAGCTGATTAAGTTTGAGCTTGATATTGCAGTCAATTTGACAGCTACAATTTGTATTTATATTAAATAAAGAAAGCGCTGGAAATTTGAAATATTTATGGAAATTTTTAGAAAATGGAATTAAGAATAGAAAAGCCTTGGTTTTTAGAAAGACACATAATTTTCTATGGTATCTAATGGTGTAAGTAAACCGATTTATTTCTAAGAAGAATATTTCTTCTTAATGGCTTATACAATGAAGGAGCATAATAATAAAGGAGCCTTATTTTAGAGCCATAATAATAACGCCCCAGCAAAATGGCCGTCATGAACAGACACCTAAGGAGCGAAAGGGAAGCTCATTATCATCTTTATGATCATTGGCATTAGCATTTAAAAGAAATAAAATATAATTTATTATCAGTTGGTTGTCACCAGCGACGATGACGATGACGTCGACGCCGATTCGAATCCGCAACGGCCAATTGGGTGTTGATGCGAAATTATTAATTTTGTCGCATTGGCAAACAACTGCAACAGCAACAGCAGCAGCTAAGTCTGTTTGGGGCGTGTGAATGTGTCGGCGAGTGAGTGAGTGTGCAAGTGAATGCCCATATGAATGTGAATGCCATTTGGACGCATCATTACGATAACAATCGCAGCTAAACGGCGACTCCTGGCTGATGGCTGATGGCGGCTGGCTGATGGCGGCTTGCTGCTGGCTGATGGCTGATGGCTGATGGCTGCTGGCTGCTGGCTGCTGTTGGCCAAACAACACGATGAAGATGAAGAAGAATGATTGCGACAAGAACATTTCCGTGGACGGTTCCGTCTCGGTCTTCATTTCGAATTCCTGACATTCGCTTAATAATGCAAGATGCATGTCGATATGTCAATGCGTTTGCGCGCAATCGATCATTTTGGATCGGATCCGATCGGATCGAATCGAATCGAATCGGAACGAGAGGAAGCCAATACTAACCAGTAGGATTGCTGTTGTCGATTGAGAGAGAGAGAGAGAGACTATGAGGTACCCTGAATCCAGCTTTTGCCATATTTACCAGCAAAAAGTTTTGCAATCTTAAATTTAAGCATGCTTGGAATTGCTCTTATTTCATGTATACAGCTTTGATAAACTAAAAACTAAGGCAATTTTTTCATACGATCTTAAAGAAATTTGGACAGTTGATTAACACTTTGTTCATCTAAATTATATACCAAATATTATGCGGCTGGTTATCCTGTTAAAGAAGAAATATACTTTATGGTATCTAAGATGCTTCATATACTTTTGCACAAAACCAGTATACCCTCTCCACATAAAAAGAAGAGCAATAGTGGACCACAGCCATATCACACGCTGACTGACTAAATGACTGGCTGACTGGCTAACTGGCTAACTGACTGACTGTTGGCTGTCGCTTGTTTGACACAATACTGCCAGATTAACAGTGTTGATAAATCTGGCCAGAAGACATGCGCATTATCAGTTGCAGTTGGCAATTATATGGCCTAACTGGCAACACGCTCGTGTCACGTCTGATAAGACTTTATACATACACACCATATTGTTGCTTGGGCAACAAACTCACTTAACAATTGCGTCTAAGGATATCTTTTCCCTTATTTCTACCCCTGTCTATCATTACATGTTCGCTACTGTCAAATATGCAATAATTTATTGTCAGATCGTTCCAGCAATGATCGAGCAAGAAAAAGAAGTACGTCAACTGTTTAATGCCACAAAGAGCGAACATTGATTTATGTTTGGGCTGTCCACACTTTTTGTGGCCAATCTTTGGACAAAGTTGTCATAAGAGCAACAACGAAACAACGCAACAACGCAACAACCAAACAGCCAAACAGCCAAACAGACAAGTTGCAGACCTGACTTTTGTTGTTTGTTGCCGCGCGACCCTTTTGCAGCATTTTTATTGCCATTTTATGTTAATTCGTTTACTTTGCTGCACAGTGTACAGTGTACACTAAATCACTGGCTTCTCAGGCATTTCATAATATAAGCACAACATGTGCATATTCTATATATCACACAGAAATCACTTTATATATAATAGGGATACTCTCACGCATTTTTTTACTTATTATTATGATTATTTCTGTATTTCTTCACTCATTATTATGCAAGTGCACAATGCACAATTTTCTGATTATTTTTAAGGTGTCAGATAATTATGTTTATTTGTTGTATGGTTTCTTTTTTTTTGTCATTTTTCTGTAGTTTCTTTTCTTGAAAATTGTGTTTTTTGCCTTTCTTATTTTTAAGGTAATTATGAATAAATCTGATGTGAGTTGTTTATTAAATAGTTTTGAATGTTGTTGGATTGTTGAAAATCCACAATGTACAGCAAATTGCAGGGGCTTGGGCAAACGTGAGTTTAGTTCTGTCACCTTTGGGCCAAGCCAAGTGCCAAATCGCAAACATGTTGACAAATTATTCAGTTTTGTATCATAGCGCCAAGATATTTCTTTCAATGCGCCTTTTGCATAATTTCCACATAAATTCACTAATCATTTTCGTCAGTCTGCCCAAGCCCAAAAATCCAACTTCGCATATTAATTTCCATCATAAATAACGAAAAAAGTAAAAATAGAAAAAACAGTTGGACCACAAAAAGAAAAAAAGAAAAAAATGTGTGCCGTCCATTTATAACGTTATGTGCCCCAAAAAATAAAAAATAAAAATTCTAACTGCTAGTGTGTCTATAAAATATTAAATTTATATTTCATTTGCAATTGTCGCCGACAGTTGGGCCCCGCCTGTCAACTCTTTTTCCATATAACTAGATGTTATATTGCAAATCCCCGGCTTGAAATGTATAATAAATGTGTACGACAAAATTGCCACGCCCATCATATGCATGTGTGAAGGCACACAGCCAAAACTGAAACTGAAGCTGGCCAAAATGTATGCCTCGTATGAGTTTTTATTTGAATTGCGACGTGTCAGCAAGTAAGCGACTCCAACGGTTTTCATACGTCTCCGCATGTGAATTATATGCGAAACATTTTCTCATTACACGAAATCATTATTTCATACGCCAAGAGCAAAACCAAAAGAGCAGCTGCACTTTTAAGCCTTATGGCAAAAGTAATTAAATCTTGCTTTCAACTATGAATCTAGCATTATTCTGGAAGTCAAAACTCGGCTTAGTTTTGACAGAGTTATGGCTGACCTCTTCCTATTATATTTACAATTGGTCAATTTCTTCTACTAATGTTTAAAGACTGGATTTTTTGGGCCTAAATTGATCGTTAATTCGGCTTCAGTTGCTCAACAACACCGCTCTTAAAGTTAGCAGGTTACAAATCAAAATGCTCTCATGCATTGAATGCGGAATAATGCATTTTGCATGAATTACATGTGGTTAAAGTGTCATTAAATTTGAGCTGTGAATAATCGCCGGATTAGATAATTTATTGACTAAAGCTTGGTTTATTTACAGAGACTGGTTGCTTGTTTGAATTGATTGGCATATGTTGCTGGTGTGATTAACTTTCGATTGCGAGCATGTAACTCAAATGGATGGCTATAAATCTGCCAAAGAGCAGCGCACTTTCACTTTGTGCACTCCACTAAACCAAATTGAAAAAAAGCAAAGGCGACTTTTCATTTTCAATCGGCGGCGAAGCTACGATCAGATCAGCAGCTGAGGCTGCCACACGGTGTCGACACCTGCCGCTAAATACCATTTCTTGGCACGTCAGGCCCAAATGTCTGGGCAATCAATTAATTTGACATGCAAGCCAGACTTCGATCAGTCGAAAAGGGTGGCGAAAGCAGCCAACAACCAAATGGCCAATAAAATATTTTGGGAAAACTGCCGCCTGCAGCCAACAAAAATCCTTTCACTTTTGTCGCTGCCAATAAATTTGTATCGACAATGCCTGCAGTGAGATTTTGAGTGCTGAATTGTGCAAAACAAATACTCTATCAAAAGGGTATTATGCATTTGGCATTAACAAATATAAACAAGCTGGAATTAATCAATCTTTATCTAAGCCAAAAATCATAGCAATATTTAAATGAACATAAATAACAATAAATTGAAGTCATTAAAGGGTATTGGTACCTTGTCATCTTTCAGATTTAACTGCACGTTTCCCTTTTCATTTGGGCATCGTGTCTGGATGTAATCAGTTTTGGAGCGCCTCTAACGCTGATCGGATTGATCAATCAACTGTCAATCAGCTGCAATTTTCGCCGCTTGCAACAATGGCTACTGGATTTTACATAATCGTCGTGGCAAACATAAATTCAAATGGCCAGCAGCACGCAATGAAAATGCAGTTAATCGAACACTTCGGCAGCAGCAGCAGCAAAAAAAAAAAAAAAACAAAACAAAATGCAATTAAAATTTTGCAACTGGTAAATCTGGCCAATCAAGTTGCTAATTGTATTTGCCAATTGGATTCGGTGCGTTTCTGTGCGTTTTGTGTTTCCTATTTTTAAACCTTGTTGTGGGTCAAGCACGACGCTTAAGCGATTTTTGCCAACTTTATCGGCTAAATCGACAAATCGGCTAAAACGCTCACAAACAAGCAAGCTGCATACATCATGCAATATGCAACATGGCATTTTTATGTTATTACAGCTTGAACGCTGAGCGAACAGAAAACATTTGTAAAACATTTTAATAACCATTGACAGACAACAACAACAAGAACAACCAAATAGATAACGATTATATATACTCGTTATATGTAATATGTGTAACTGCTCGGGGCCATTGCGAAAATCGAAGTCAAATTGCTGCAGCTGTTTCAATGTTTTGAAGAATTTTGCCGATTTTTGACTTGCGACTGGCAACTGCCGATTGGCAATAAAAAGAGACCCATTAAAACCATTTAATAAAGCAAAAAATACAAATAAAAATAAATACATTGTGATAGGTAGCCAAAACTCAAAAAGTGCTCGGCATAAATCAAAGCTTTTTCTTTGTATTTAAATAAGTTAACGGAGGGCATAATAATATTTCAGCCACTTTAAATAGGCAATTCATCTGACGTTAACTGATGTAATTGCCAAAAATAAAGCTGGAAATTTGTTATAGCATATATATAGCTATATATGGTACTAGTTCGATATATATGACTCGTTTAGTATATCAATTAATTTAGCTGCTTAAACAGATCTTTAAGTGGCTCATTACTCAGCAGCAACTTGTGGCTTCCTCAGGCGGATGGGGGAGCGGTTGAAGGGGCAAGAACTTTCTGCGGAACTTGTGCTACTTGATAATGTTGCAAATGTTTTATTACTTCCACCTATGCCAACAATTAACATAAGAATTTCGACTACTGCTGCAGCCAAACTGCTGAGCAAAACTTTTTGGCCAGACAACCCAAAACTTTTCTAGCGCACATATTTCGATGCGACCAAGCCATCCCTAGAGATACCACATCTCTCTCTCTCTCTCTCTCTCTCTCTCTTTCGTTCACTCGATGTCTCAGTTCTCTCCGCTCTGCTTGGCTATCATTTACATATGCAGCACACTCAGTTCCGAGTTGTGGCGAGGTCCTCGATCTCATCCTGCTTCATCCACTTGTGACTTCCGCTGGCACGCAAACAACTTTTCAGTTTAGCATCCACAAATTTGTCATGACACACAATACGAGAAGTTTGCAAAACAGTTTTGAATTACATCAATTTGCGGACAGTGCTCAAGTGGTTAGCTGCAGCTCTGGCTTAATTTGTGTGCCCCAACTTCAAGCTGCAGGTGCAACGAACTTGCGAGCCAGTTGGCTTGCCAGTGGCCAAAAGTCAATAGCCGCCAGCCAATTGCCAATCAATTTCAATCCAATCAATAATTGCAAGTTCAATTAGGCAAAAAAAAAAAAACTAAATACAGATTTTGTTCAGCAAAACAATTGCCAATTACCAGAAGAAACAACGCTGCACAGCTGAGGGTAACGTGCATTGCAACCAACTATTAATGCCAATTTCAATTGAATACAAAGTATCAAAATACCTGAAAAATAACTTTACTTGATTTTCTTATGATATTTGATTTCAAATTATGCGAGCCAAATACACTTGAGAATTGATTTGGGTAGAATAGATTGGCTGAAGATCATAAAAAGATATTGTTTCGTCTGTTTAAAGTAGAGGTTTCGCCAACCAAGTTCTGCATATCAAAAGGAATATTAACAGAAAGATTCTAAAAGATGCTCTTAACATTAAATAATATTTTACGAAACTTTAAAAATATACTCTTTAATATTCAATATTTAGATTGAAAAATATTAATTTATAAAATGTTAAATGAGCTTAACTAATTTATACAAGGTAAGCAGAAGAATAAGAAGTTCTGATAACTAATATTATTAATCATTTTATACGCGTTAATTATTAATCAATTCTTTGTTACTTTTCTTATTTTAACCATTAGGAAAACGCAAACTCAATTACAAAATACATATAAACTTTTCTATTGATAAATTGTCTAGCTAGTTTTTTAAATGGCATTCGAGAGATTTCAATTCATAGAGATAAATAAATATCGATCAAAGCCTCAGTTGTTACTGTTGCCCACATGGTATACGAAAATTATTCATACTCCATAAGGTGTTCGTTAAACTTTGCGACATTAGAATCAAAAAAATATCATTCCAAACCGGATAAGAAAATCACCAACGGCCAACAGACAAACACAAATGAAGTTAGTTTGAATTGCAGGGCAGCAGTTGGGGAGTTTTTGGGGGGAGTCAACAAAAGTCAACTTTTGTATTTGCGCTGCTTATAATTGGCATTTTAGAACGGTTCAAGGTTTTGATTTCAGTGTGGTCTGCGGCCCAGCTTATTTTTGGGCTCGTTTTTGAATTGCTTTTCATTTTTTTGCATTTTCAGTTTTTGGGCATTTTTATTTGTGTCTTATGTTTTGCTCGCAATTTTCATAGCATTGTTTGTCTATTTATTTGATTGGTTTTTTTTTTTTTTTTTTTTTTGGCCATTGGGGTTAAGATTTGACTAACAGGGGCGTGACAGCGGCAATTTGCATTTGGATTATGTAATTAGACAGTGTCCAAGGGAGTGTGCACGCAAATAATGGCAGAGAGGAGTCGGCACACAGACGAGGCCCGCAAGGCAACTTGACGGCACGTAATGGGCTTTCATTATGTCCGCGGCAATCTCTTGGTTAAAACATAGCTAGCCAGCTAGCAATGTCTTGGCAGCAGCAGCCGTAGCAGTTGGATCTGAGTTCATCATGGCAGCGGCATCTCTTTCACTTGTCGTCGCCGCACCACATGTGCTCCACACGCAGTCCAGTCGAGTCCAGTTCAGTCCAGTCCAGTGCAGTCCAGTCGAGTCCAGTCTAGGTAGCCCCCAGTCTCGAGAGCTGGAGTCTGTGGTCATGCATCATAATCAGTGGCGTTGATGGCCGCTCTACACTGCGCGAAATGGCCGGCTCTGTTAACACCTCTCAGCATTTATAAACGGACATTGTTGTGCGCGCTCTATGATTTCTTACTCTGCTCAAGCTGTGCACACAGAGAGTTCAGTTCGGCTCTTCTGTCTGCTGTCTGATGTCTGGTGTCCACTCGCTGTGTCGCCTACAGGCAGAAGCGTTGCAAGCTGCCGCCGTTGCTGACGTCGCTAACGTTGCAAATGTAGCTGCCAGCGTCGCGCATGCGCACGCTGAGATCGCGATTGCCACGCAAAGAACTCAACTTAAGAGAAGAGCTGCGAGTTGAGGCAGGCTCAACGAATATCAAATGCACTTTAGACTAGCTCTACTTGCTTATAATTGTTATCGATTGAGAGTGGTCGATTTTAATGTTATAAAAAATATATCTAATCATTACTACTGAAAAACTTTACTTAATAATCTATTTGAAATGATTGCAGCAAAGGCACATTTTGTACCATTGCATTTATAATTTTATACATTGATAGAGACTGATTTAATTGCATGACTTTTTAATAATGCCTTCTACATTCTACATTCTTTAATTAAATCCGACTAAGAAAACTGTGATTTCGAAATACATTGAAGCACAGCAATAAAATAGTGGCATTATCTGCTTAAAAGCTGTTTGCTTGGCGCCAACTAAATACATATTTCAAATACAACAAAAGTTAATCGTTATATATACATAGAGCCCGATGAGCCACATATAGAGCCTTAATGTACCCAAAAAGTCATCATACTCGTTCTGGGTGAGCGTACTTCAAGCCACAAGCATAAAGTGCAGTTTAGTTGTTTCCAGTTGGCTCACGTTCGCATCTTGGCCACGTTTCACATCAAGTTCAAGGCGTTTGAACTCTTGACATTTGGCAGCCGCCGCCGTCGCAGCCGCAACATTGTTGGCCCGTAAATGTAACAACTCGATTAGCGCGAAATATTCGCGTGGAAACACCAAACCACCAAGCAAACTGGAGCGTTAGAATTTCGAGAGAGAGCAGCAGGAAAAAGGAGGAAAGTAGCAGCAACAGTGGAAGGAGGCTTAACATTAACTGGGCTCCCATTCAGTTGGCACTTTTCTGTGGAGCTCTCTAATTGGCTCGACTGTGCCGAGTTTTAACTGCATATTGACTGACCAGCTGCCATGGGCCGAAATCTGATGCAGCACGGACCTCAAGCGGCATTTACCGTTCTGATGCGCTTATGACGAGAACCAGAACGAGGACGAGGACGAGGTCGACGACGAGGACTAGCCTGAGAGTCATAATAATGACTCTTCAAAGCGCCAGCGTAGCACAAAAATGCACACATGCAAAAATGGCAAACGCTTCATTGTTATTGTTGTTGTTGTTGCTGTTGTTAACGTGGCTGATTGCAGCACTTGGCACAATAACAGGATTACACTGGACCCCAACAAAGCTGAAGTTGGCGCAATTTTTGGGCTGCGCCGTTACGCTCTTCAGCCTGAATACGCCGGCAAACAAAACAAGGCAAATACGTACGTACTACACAGGCATATACATATATCTATACGAGTATATACATATATGTAGAGTCGGAAAAAAATAACGTTGGCCTATCAAATGCAGCGTGGAAATGCACATCACGCAGCTGTGGGCAAATAAAAAAAATTGGCTTATGCATTTGTGGCGCGACCAACAACCAACAATTGTTGTTGAAGAGATTGAAGTGAAAATGGGAAAATTGGCAAATGGAAGTGGAAGTGGCAGCTGTGGGGTAAATGATATTGCTGTGCCAACAAAGATTGACGCTGATAAGGTTTATGCGTACAAAACTAAAACACGATCAGCAACAGTCAACAATCGCGCCAAGCTAGATTATATTAAATTTCATATTTATTGCAGCAGACTTTAACTAATTTGCATATGCACACTTTGAGATTGGCTTTTATGGGCAGGCAATCTATATCTAAATCCATATTAACATTTTTAACACGTTTTTCGATTAAGCGCTCCGCATAAGCAAACGCATTTGTAATCATTTGTGCCCCCTCACAGTTGCTTCAACTACCAATTTGGCTGCAACGGCAGCAATTTGCAGCAAGCGCAGCAAAAATTTGTCGCACACCGAAGCAGTCGCACACAAATCTGAGCAAATATGCCAAAAAAGAGAGAAATTCAGGTAGCCACAGAATGCACAACAGTGCCGCCTACGCGAGTTGCGCCCCCTCCGAACGTTAATTGACCTGGCTTAGATGGCGAACAGAGAGCAGAGAGGACAGCAACCGCTTCATCAACTGCGTGAAACGAGTGGGCAACAAGAAGAGTAGCAACAGCGAAGGGGGGCAACAGTGGCTAACAGATTCCTAGACAGACTATGGAGCCACAGTCTGTCGACCGGCGTGGACTAATTTTGTAAACGTGGCCAATAAGCGGCATCTTGAGCCTTCGCCAGTGGCCTAACAACAAAGTGGGACTCCATTTAACGTTGCTCGACTACGAAATGCCCTGTTATCTGATCAAATCAAATAGCTACATACAAAATAGTTCACTCAAAATTAAAGGGAAAATTGTATCTCAAAGTGCTTTTCAATATGTGATTCTGACTCGAAATTCATATTATAATTATATTCCCGGCAAATCTTAGATCAGATACAACTTGCTCAAGACTGTTCAGAACAAGACTACATTCAAATTTGAAATCATGATGTTGATTCGATTTTCATTTCAAATAATATCACATTGAAAACTCAAACAACTATTTCCTACTTTACAGTTTCCGATGTATAATCTCCACCAGCACAGCAGTTAAGCCACTGTTCGCAACTACGGGGTATTAAAAGCCATTTGCAAATTAACTTGAGGCTAGACTCAGGTTCGTTGGCCAACTAAATTGTATTTAGAGCCGCTTCTGGCTGCGGCAAACTGCTGGCTGCTGCTGTCGGGAGAGCTGCCAACTGGCTGAATTAAATCACGTACTAGATTAAAAATTGTGCATGAAATTAATAATACGAGAGCAGTCCAGCCAGGGGGAAGGGGACGCGCGGAGGGAGTTAACGCTCAAGCCGGTTTAAAAACAGAAAAACCCTTTTGATAAATATCAGACCTTAACGCATAATCGTAAACACTGGACTCGAACAGCAGCCTTTGTCACTTCATAAATCTCGAGCGGTGTAAATTGAAACCCATATGTAAAATAAAAGTGAAAAAAACACACCAAAAATGCAAAAAAAAAAATATGAAATTGTCAGCAGGGCAGGTTTCAAGCTGTGCGCGTTTCAATAAAAATCAATCAAGCCAAAATTTATCGAGCACCGCAGCAGCGCTGCCCCCAAAGCCGACAGCTGCTTAACACTCAACCCAAAAGAACCCCCAACCCGCTCGCACCTCCCACCCCTTCCCACCCCATTCCCTTATAGCTCTCGATGTCAACGCGTAGGTGTCATGCAATGCATTCAGAGCGCCAAGAAACAAAAGCCAAAGCCAAAGCCTCAGGCTAACCGCTGCACAGCAGGCATCACAACAATAGCAACAACAACAACAGAGGCGCTGACTCACGCCCACACACACATAGACACACACACACACTGTAACACACACACCCAGCAACACGCCCCGCACAACACCTTGCTAAAAACCACTTAACCCATGACTGCCTCACTCCACATTTGCTAGCCGTATGGCACAGACAATCGAGCTTATACACTTCTATATTGCATGCCACAAGTACTATACATATATATATTGTATATATATACATACGATATTGATTTATCATATTTTGTGTGCGCTTTTGCAATTGACAGGCTCTGATATAGCACAAGTCGTGCATTTATTGCTGCACATTCTGACAGCATTTGCTTACAACGTATCACATCTGATAAGTATATAAATATATATATATATATATATATATATATATATTTATTTATATGGATGCATATCATTAATTTGAAATTAACAGTTGAAAGATGACTTTACATATATTCTTGCCACACCCACTTGTCACCTTTGAGGCCACTTTGGATGCCGATTTCGCAATCGATTGCGTTAAATAGATTGTCACGTGTTTGCGCCATAAAATTGCAGTTGCATTCAACTTGCACTTTCAGACACGCCCCCCTCCCCCTCCCTACTCAGCACAACTGCATTCACAATATAAAATGCATTAAGGTATTAATAACGTTCTGTTTGGCGAGCTTAAACAATAAAATTTGTCAATTTGCCACCGTTGCTGAAGCGGAGACAATTGCTGGCAACTTAATGCGAGTGGCAAATTGCATTTCAAATTGCTAAATGGGTGTGTCGTGGGTCTCAGATCGTTTTGATATACCCTAGCAAAGAGTATTATGATTTTTTCATCAAGTGTGCAAGTGCAAGTGTGTAACTAGGACAGAGTCATACATGAATTACTAGATTTTTCATACTCTAGTCAAGTCTGTTCATATAATCTCTACCTTACTTTTCTCAATTAATTAAAGCAGCTTTCTTGGCCAATAAACACATCCCAGTCCAAATATATATTTTTGAGCCACTTCGATTAGTGTACTTAATATTCGTAAAGTTGCAGAAGAACTCAAATTTGCAATTTATTGTTGCGTTTGCAAAGTGAAAATGGGCGGTGGCAATTTGAAGCACGTTAATTGCCCGTTAAAAGTGCAGGGGGGGTTCGCAAGACTCGTAATCGAGAAATCACCTGAATGCCCTCGAATAATCTATTTAAGAGTACGTCTAAAATGTGGGCCACAACGTTGAAGTGGATTTCGGCCATTTAGATAATTTTGTAGGATTGGAAAAGGCCAAAGCTTTTTCCGGCGCATTCGATAATGAAAACATTCCACAAACCAATTCAATATTTCCGCTTTGGGGATAAATGTATATACGGAAAAACGCAAATTGAAATCGTTTTTCATGACCTTTTCGCCGCTGCCCGCGGGCCAGGGAGGGTGTGGGGGGGCATACGCTGTCAGTTTTATGGTACAACAAACATTCTGCCCTAGCACATTTTCAATTTAATTTTAGGAAAGCGTCCGTTCATCTCTGGCTGGACCCCGCTGCCCACAAGCACATGATTCTGGTTTGGAGGCCTCATTGGAAATGCACATGAATCGGGCCGGACGGTTTCATGCTTGGAATTCGTTATCAATGACCGTTTAACCGAGAGAACCGAACCCTTACCCATGGACAGCATGAACAGTATGAACAGCAGCAGCGGTAGGCATAAATTGTTCAAAAGCGCCGATAAAAATCGAGCCAGGCAAACAGCAAATGGACAACTATTAATTAGAGCGGCACTACCACGAGTCCAAATTATGGCGCAACAAATGGCCAGAAAATGCGATAGCTATGACCACACCAGCTGCCCACCGTCCACTGCCCACCGATTGAACTTACCATACCCCCCATCCACACCCACACCCTCAGCCTTAACCCAGCACTGGTCTGCGTCAGCGTCAGGCGCCCCAAATGACACATAGCACTGAGATCAATTGAGCACAGGCCAGGAGACGTGGGTTGCGGGGCAGGGAGTGATAGGGAGCGAAATGACGCAGCAAGAAAACTGTGCAGCTGAACTGTTGTTGGCTATACTCTTACCAAGAGTCTTATAAATGAATCATGATATCAGAAAATAACATAATATAATAGGCAAATCAGAAGAGATATCTTTTATCTTTTTATACCAGAGCGCCAACTAAAGATATAACTGCCATTCTTATACAAAAATTAATTCGCTTTTTCGATACAAGAAATTCTTTCCAATTTTTGTATATATATAAAATATATTTTTAATAAAATTATTAAATTATACTCATGTCTTAGAAAAGAGTAGAAAAAATAAAAAGTTTTTAAAATATGAAAAACGTGGTTTTAAATAAACTAAAAAGTATACGAACTTTTTAATAAATACTTTGTGAAAAAAAAACTTTTAGTTTTAACCAAATTAAAAAAATAATAATTGTATTTAAACTTCTTTGAATATATTTCTATAGCTTTTGTATAACTTGCATAAACTTGTACGTTCGCCCAGCTACATTTCAGTTTAAACTTTCAATTTTAGATTGCCGTCTTGGTAATTAAACATGGCATATAGTGGAAATAATTTTGCCACCCATGACTTAGACTAGACTGAAGTTTAGTTTGCCTACCAGCAGCGCTTAGGTTCCATTTCTGTCTCCGACCATATCTACGTCTCTGGCCAGGTTGTCACTCCAAGCCGAAGCCTTGGCAAGCAATTTGCATATCAGTTGTGTGACTGTGTGTGTGTGTGAGAGAGTGTGTGTGTGTGTGTGTGTGTTTGTCTGCGGGCTGGGAGAGTCTTGTGATAGGCATGGAACGGCATTTGACGTCTGGTCGGGTCGCTCGCTGCCCAGTTACCAACTGACTGCTCATTGTCGTTTCACTTGGCCATATTTTGGCGCAAGTTTATTGTGGGCCAGCTAACCAGGGGCTGGCCCGGGACTGACTGCTGCTGCTCTGATCTTGTGCACACGCCTCCTCTACCCAAACTCGAATGCAGCTCAAAATGTCAACTGCTGGCCTCAACTGAACTGAACTGAACGGAACGGAACAGTTCTACATTGATGTCGAGCTCGCTGTTACGCATAATTTTTGTGTATCCACCTTGGAGTGAAGTTGACGACTGCTCCACAAAAGATACAAAAAAAAAAACAACTGACTGCAGTTTTGAATAACCAAATATTTCATATGAATCGCGAATAAATTCTAGTTTTAAAGGCATATTATTTGCATACCAATAAAAGAAGTACATATAAGCTAGGTAAAAACATTTCCATATACAATGAATATTCTTTTATATCATGAATAAAAGAATATATTTTAAACTTTGATGTTATTCAATTTAGTCAAATATATTTTTAACTATTTCATAATATTTAAAATTAAATAGTAAAATTCTGATCAGAATATGCTACACGCCTCAGCATATTCCATTAGCATATTCCGCTCGCTGCATTCGTAAACAAATGTCAAATGTTTAAATAGATATAAAAAAAAACATTTAAAGTCTCAAGCAGACCTTGGAAAGAGCATTTGCATTTCGTTGCCCGCATTTGCCAAGAGTCGATTTCTAGCCACTTGGCGCTCAGGTCGAACGGTTTTTCTTGTCAACAGCTTTCGGCAATGGCAACAAACTGCTTAATTGTCGCTGTTGTTGTTGCCGTTGCAGTTGCGAGTCGTTGACACATAATTCGCAGTTACATAAATCGCATAACTGTGTCATGTCTGACGCGTTTCTCAGGGACCCGAACCCAAAATAACTGACCCAATGGCAAACACACGCAGCATTCCAACTTGCAACTTGCAACTGCCACTTCTGAGTTCAGTTTAAAATACATTTACAGATGCAGAAAATACCGATTCATATACTGATACCGATTCAGATACAAATACAAATACAGATGCATATGCAGATACTCATTTCAACTGAGCCAACGCTCAACACGTAACTAGCGAGCGCGTGACTGAAATGCGTGACACATTTTTACCACACCCCCCTCCCATCTTGGTTTTAGCCTTTTTTTCGTCAGCTAACTGGACAATTGGTCCGCTGACATTTGACTCGAAATGAGCTTATGTACTCAGAGAAAAACGCGGCTTGAAATTTAAATATAACTGAAATTCAGTTCGTTCCACTCTTCCAAATGCGATTTTCAGAGTTAAAACACTAGGTCAAAACACAACTGAGTTATTCTTTTTTATGAATATTATATTTTCAGTTCATGTCAAATTTCACAAAATGCTGCAATTTTTTTAACCGAGTTAGAACCAACAGCTACAATCATAACAATGTATTTTTCTGAGTGCTGGCTTCGCTCATTGTTGAATTTAGCTTTTGAATTTGATTACCAAGCAGCGAGTGGAGTTGCTGAGTAGCAAGTATTTTGTGCATCCTTGAGCAGCATTGGCTTTTATTATGCTAATTTGATATTCCCATTGTTTGAATGCACGCATATCACTTTATTACGAGCCCTAGCCTCTGTGCAGCAGGAGCTCATTTGCATGGCGGCTGCCATTTTTGGTCAGCCTCAACCTCAACCTCAACTGTATGCAAATTTTCGGATGTTTTTGCTGAGCTGCAACTCAACTCGAGCAGTAAGTCAAATCAGAACGTCGGCCAACAGCTTTGAGTTTCCTTTGTGCTGTCAGCGACGGAGCAATCATCAATAAACCGACCACTCGCTCCACTCGCTCAACTGACTCCACCGACTCCACCAGCTCCACATAACCCACCAAAACAATGTCGAAATCCAGCCCACAAAAAGAAAAAAAAAAACAAACAAAAAAACCCATTAGCACAATATCCGAAGACAACAACCGAAACAAGCATAAGCAGATAATGTGGGCTAAGCAGCAAAAGGAAAAAAAATTTATTTAAATACGCTAACAATGACAGTTTAAGCTAAGACAAAAGCTTTGCAGCATGTTAAAAAAAAAACGAAATAAAGTACATTTTTCTATAAATTTTAGTATAACATATTCATTTTGATGTGAATTTCATAGTAAGTTAACAATTTGATTTCGACATTGTAAATAAAATTGCAAAATAATTTAGGCAATTTTTCACAACGCTTTCTTTTTGGCGCTTTCTTCAGCTGCGTTACAAACTGCAAGCCACTTGGGCTATACCCCATTTGGCAAGTGTAGTTAAGAGCGAAACTTTACATATTTTGTGGCAATTGAACATTTGTTTTCATTCAGCGCAAAGTTGCATTGAAAATCGTACCGAAAAGTGATTGATGTCGTTGAAGTCGAGCGCCAATAAATTATCAGCAAAGCAACGCCAGGGAGCAGAAAATAAAAGGGGGGAAAGATATAAAAAAAAAAACTAAAAACGGCTGTTGGCTGGCCAGATGCTCGAGTTGGTCGAGTTAATGATTTGGCAATAATATTACATTTGCGCGAAACATTTAAGTGGCAAGCGGAAAATTGCACACGAATTCCAAAATGTTGGACGCGGCGTATGAGTAATGCGCATAAGGCAAAGCCGCGCCACCAATTACAAGCCAAGCAACACATACGTACAACCAAGTAGAAAAGGAACAACAACAACAACAAATCAATTAAAAACAACAACGGACAGACGAAGAAACAAAAACACGTTAGCAGATTTTGTACATCTCTGAACGCCCACATTGGGCCCAGCATTGAGTTCAAAGATTTCACAGCGCCGAAAAACTTTGCCAATTGGAGAGTTTTGCAGGCAGGGAATTACACGATTTACGATGGCGTTTACGGGCGACAATTGTGTCTGTCTGTTTGTCTGACAGTCTGTCTGCCCGGTCGGACACTCTTCTCAGTCCCAGCGAGCTGGTGTCTCTGTTTCTCTGTCTCTGGCGAAAGGTGCGCCTGCGCATTTTTCACAAGCAACACGAATTGTTTGGCTGTTAGAGGTTGCTGCCTGTTGGTTGCATGTCGCCTGTTTGCCTGCCTGCCTGCCTGCCTGCTGTTTGCCGTTACTTTCTCGGCCCCGTTTGCAACATCCGCTTAGCTGCCGACTCACTTGCCTGTCAGTTTGCCCAAATTGCGTATGCGCTGGGACAAAAGGTGCAACCAACAGGCAACTGCAGTTTTGCAGTCAGTTGGCAGTCGGTGCCTTGGTTGCCTGGTTGCCACCAACTTATCTATGTATGTGCATCTTAATTGTCAGCTGGTGTGTTAGTGGGTAACTGGGCATGCTGTGGCACAATTGAGGACCCAGTTTAGTGCCACAACCAGCCAGCCAGCCAGGCAGCAGCAGCAGAAGAGATGCCACAACAAAACCTAGCACAGCGAAGCTAAGCTCCACAATTTAGTTGTGGCTTAGTTCATGAGCTGTCATTAATCGAGACAGCCGCGATGATTTAGTGTTTAGATATGCCCTGCAGTCAATTACAGATCAATACGAATACTATGAACAAACTGTGAAACTCTACAAATTTCCAATTCTTCTTTTTTTCCAATTCGGTTACACCCTGGGAACGAGGTTAGAATGGATAGAAGTTGACTCAGTTAACTCTTCAGCTTATTGTCATGCTTAATTGGCCCCAATTTTGCTTAGATATTATAATGAGTGATGGCAAGAGTGCAAATTACTGAAATTGCAGATCTTTAACAGCCTTTAAGTTCCGTTCATCATCCACAACTGGTCCTATGTTTTGCAGCATTATTCTGTCTGTGCTTATTTTATTTATGTTGAGTAAATGTAGTAGTCAATAAGATTGGATATTTTAAATTGGAAATAGGTTAAACATATAAACTGGTTGACTATTCAATTAAATCGTCCACTCAACGAGGCCATAGCTGATACTGCTCTTTATTGTAAGTTAATTTAAGCTTTTAAACAAAAATAATACTAATATTATCCATTTTGTTGCCCCTAAAGTGCAGTCTCAGCTTTGTACAGCGTGTGAGAAGTTGATATTAGAATAGAATATGTGGCAGGTGTTATGATTTATATAAGATTTAGTGTGTGTGGATGAGTGTGGATGGCAAAACAATTCGCTGCAGTTGCAGCTACTAATTTGGGAACTAGTTTTAATAGATTGATATAATGTGTAGTTTAGTTGAGCGGTGTTGGTGAGCGGACTTTCTTGGAGAGATCCAGTGCTGGTGGAGTGCCAACCTTTGCCTTACTGGATGAGTTATCGTTGTTGTTGCTAAGAGGAGACTTCGTTGAGGGCGGCAGCAATGCCGACTCGTGCAACTTAAAGCCATAGAGTCTGAAAGAAGAGATGCTTATACATGAGTTGGGGCAAGGCAAAGAGACATAGCTGACACAACAAACCGAGGCGTGTATTTCTTAGTTGGTGGCTGGGGGCGCAAGTGCGGCAACTGCATGAAGAACATGTGCGGAAAACTGCGTCCAAATATTGCACCGTCAAGCATGGCGCAACCCTTATACGGGTAATACACATCCTGGCAGCGGGGGCAATAAACCTTCACATGCGACTTCCCAAATTGATCCGCCAGGCCCACGGGCAGGACAAACTGCCCCTCGCAATGGATGCGAGGACAAATGCCGAAATCGCCACGCTTATATTTCAGGCACATATCATTGATGCCATCGACAGTGAGTATATATCGGGCATGGATCAGGCCATACAGATGAGCCGATTCCTTGGCATCCGTTTCCATTGCATTGAAGTCGGACTCTGTGTCAAATTCTGTGTCGAGTATGATATCCAATGCACGATTGAAATTTGGCACCTGCGACTCCAGATCCGTCAAATTGAAAAAATACTTTACATAATCGTTGGGCACACGACACAGAAAGGTATTCACTGGCAGACTGTGAAACCAGCCCAGCCAGGAGCCATCCGATGTGGTCATTTGACTGCTGCTGCGTTTTATTCAGTCATATTTAAAATAGAAAATTATGTATTTACTTATTTACTCACTTCTGCGACATTCTTAATTATTTATTATTGACAATATTTGCTAGCAATTCAAAAACGAGAATTATTGTTGTCTCTAAACCAATCAGTTGGCTGCCGCTTTGCTTTTAACTGAACAACTAAATCTGATTTTTCTGGCTTCAATAGAATTGTTTTCTTCTTTCAAAAGCTCAACACTCGACTTTTCAACACTGCTCACTAGCTTCAATCTGCGCTGTCATCGCTTTTTTCAACACTGAACAAAAGGGACTTCTTTCAGGGATGGAATTACTTAATACTATTGAATTTTATATAACACTACCAACAGTGTATGTCTGCCAAAAGACGGTGAATAAATCTTCTGCTTTTCGCCTAGAGTGTTGTGCAGACCTATAAAAGAAATGCCACATAAAACGCCGCCCAACTAATGAAGGAGTCTTCAGAAGCAGATATTGGGCAACAACTTGAATTAAGACAGAAAAGCACAAATAAAAATTGGCATGTTTTTGCCATTTATATGCCAAGTGAAATTCACTTAACTCAAGAAGAGGTGTGAGTGTGTGTGTGTGAGTGAGTGTGTGTGAGTGTATGTGAGCTGATTATTGATCAAAGTGTTGCAGCAGCCATAAGACATTTCCGCTTCGATTGGCAAGCGCTTGCAGAGAGAGAGAGAGAGCGTGAGAGAGGAGCTGAGAGGGAGTGTCGCGTCATTCATTCATGCACTCATTCGTGCACTCATGCAGTCAGTGTGTCGGCCAACGCTTACTTGTCATTTGATTAATGAGACCACGCTCGACCATCGATCTCCATTTAGCGGACTCGGAGCTCCCCCCTGCTTGCCCCTTCATCTTGCCACTGGCACACAGTCCGTTGGACAGTTTTTGGCGAACGGAGAGCATGAATAATGGGGGCGTTACCAACAGTTGGAGCAGTTACAGGAACGCGAATATTCGCAGCAAAACAGCAAGCAACATTGTTGATGTGTTGTGTGCCCCTTTTAACGGCGTTCTAATTGCGCCAGTTGCAAGCCTTCTCCTACGGCCATGTTGGCCATGTTGTTTCCCACTGACGACTGATGCGTGAAATATTTCGTGCAAGTGTGCGAGTGTGTGTGCGTGTGTGTGTGTGTGCGTGCGAGTGTGTGTAGGGCTGGCTGTACACTGCGAGACAGGGGGGCGTGCCCAGTGACATGTCTTAACTGACCAATATATAAAAGCCAACGCAGCGCGTCAAGAAACGTGCTAAGCCCATTGCTGAACAATGTTGCAAAGCTGTTGTTGCAACACTCTCTTCTTGTTGTTATTGCTGTTGTGTGTGTTGCACTGTTTCTCAGCCATGAGACAACAGCTTCAACTTCATTTGGGTTAAGCGATTGCTGGCAGCTGCTCATTGGCTCGTAACTGCCGCCTCTTGCTGCAAATGCTGTTCAACTCAGCTCAGCTCAAAGGGGTTCACTTTGAAGGTACGCTGAATAAGTCAGCATTCCAATTATGCCAACTGCAAAAGTTGCACAATAAACAAATACCCTATACTTAATGAGGGAACAAACTGAGGACTTAAGAAATGCATTGCAAATTAAAGATCATTTAGTGGCTTAAGACGAATTATCTTATTCACATTGTGATCTTATCAATTTTCTTATTAATCATCGATTGACACAACAGCTACGCCAGATAATAACTAACTAATCCAGGAAAGAGAATATCTAAGCTAAAAATATGAACATAAGCAAAGTAGTAAATATTCTTATTTGCAAAATATAAACAAACAATTCGCAATCAGTCAAAAGTGCCATCTATGGGTGAATTTAATGAACTAAAACCGCACTTGCTGTCTCCCCAATTGTTATTCAGCTGTTGCAGCAAAAAGAAACTGTAAATTAATAGGCCAATGGGATGCTCGATCGCTTGCTAAAGGGGTGCAACCCCCCTTCACACACTTCCTGCCCCTCACCAAGCACTGCAAATGGCCCCATGTGTGAGATACCCTACTATTTTTGGGGATGGCGACAAATATTAATTGCGGACGACTGCGTTGCATGCACACATGAATATGAAAATGAGCTGCAATTAATATGCGGGAATATTACTTGGCACTGCCAATGGAGTATATTCCATAAAAACAGCGCACACATTTCTCCCAGTAGAGCACTCAAAGCAATTTGCAGGCAAAAAAAAAACAAAAAGACAAAAAAATGTAATGCATACAAGAAGCAGAATGCTGCTAAGCGAAATCTAATTTAGAGCAAAGCGCACGCGCTTTTTGTGGATTCTTTTGTTGGGCTATGTACAGAATGGGTATCTATATATATATATATATATATATATATCTATACACACTATATGGTTTTCTTTTTTGTTGTAGCTGGTAAACAAATGTGACGCGGTCATATCAACGCTGAATGTCATAAGTTTGACAGCACACAATTTACACGTTGATGGAAAAGGATACTGAGAACGAGCAGGAAAAGGCGGAGTAGGAGTGCCAGATACGCGAGATGTAGATGCAGATACAGATACAGATATGTGTGTGTGAATTGTGTGTGTTGTGCTGTGTGTTGTACACGGGCGAACGCAAAGTGTGAAAACTCATTTGTATCAAATTTCTCATACATGGCTGAAATGGATAGATAGATAGACTGTGGAACATTGGGGGGATGAGGCTGCAACGCAGGTCTCGCACACACAAATTGATGTAATAAACTCAACGCGAAGCGGCGGCGCTGACAGGACAAACTTGTCGATGCCGATGAGAATGTGAATGGGAATAGGATCGGGAATGTGACCGGGAATGGGAACGGGAATGGGAACGGGAATGAGTATGAGAATGACGACCCTCCTCGCTGAAAGTGTCTGCCATGTGGGGGTGCAAATCTACAGCCAATGCGGGCCTAGACTAGACGAGCTACATTTTTGGTATACCCTGTACCAAATACTACAAGGGAACACAAGGGTTGGTAAGGTAACAATTTACTTCAAATTTTTTACATTGGGAACAAATCCAACAGAAATGTACAAATGAACACATATTATTGCGGTGGTTGAAACTTAATTTTTGATATTCATAAATGAATGTGTATCAATTTTATTTTTAGCCCTTTTATCTAGTTGTATCTTTTAACTAGAATAATCTATATTTTTTATGTAAAAACCAGCTAAAAATTAAGCGTTTTAAAAGATTTCATTTATTTTCAGCCTTTAATAGCTGAATCTATATTTTTCTTACAAAAACCCATCTGTAATTTTCTTCTGGCATTTCTTTTCTCTTTACAAAATTATAGGGTGAGTATCTCTCGAATTGATCGAATTTTCTCGCAGCATTCTCAGTTTTTTTTGCTGCTGCCCTTCTCTCATTGCCAGTCACTCACAGAGTTTGACATTTTTGACATGGTTTGTAATTGACACTTGCACTTGCTACAACGGCAACACCGCCACCACAAACACCACCAACACCAGCAACAACAACAACAGCATCAGCAGCAAGCAGGCAATATACAGTAACTGTATCTCTGCACGTCTGTCTGTGTGTGTGTGTGTGTGCAACAACAGCAGCAGCAGCACATCTCCATCTCATCATCGCGTGTCTATATCTCATTCTGCCACTCACGAAATGATTTATTTCATCACTTGTGCTCCACACAGTACAACAAGGGAAACCATGAATTGTATAGGGTGTGTGTGGGGTAGTTGAATGTCAGTCAAATTCGTTGCTATGAAAAATATGTGGAGCTATTACAAAGCTACTGTCTTGCCGTTATTATATTATGCTCCTGCCGCATGCCAAAAGATTTGTCATTTGCTGCTTGCTGTCTGCCGATTGCTCCCTGGACCCTGAACCAAACTCAGACGTAGACGCAGACGCAGACTCTGACTCTGACTCTGACTGCGGCTGAGACCTGGTCTGAGACTCAGCCATAGAGTCGAGAGTTCTCAGATCTATGCAAGTCCTCAATTTCGTGTCTGCCTGTCATTCAAGCCCAATTGATGGCTACAAATTGTGCGTGGTGATTTTTATTAGATTTGATGTGGTAAACAAGTCGTTTGAGTGTGGGTAGATATGTGTGTGTATGTGTGTGCATGTGTGTGAGGAGGCGCCACACGCATTTTTCAAACGGTTGGTGGTGGTTTTAACTAAGAAGTTTGGCGAGACCATATCACAGATACAGAAAAACCCAAATAATTGTGACTTAAGTTAAGCAATCTTTCAACGAAAGCTAAGTGAGAGGTGTATCAATTAATATACACAATTGAGACCATAACAAATTATATATATATACTCGTATATATATACATATACGCTCTAAGCACTGAATGCATAAATTCTCCAGTGAAAACTCCAAGAGTTGAATCAAGTTTAAGCACAACTTAATTTGCTTCTAACATCGAGCGAGCAACTGAATGCAGTTTCTTTCACCGAGAATTGCCAGTTGGCAATAAGATCAATAAAGTTAGACTAATTAGAGTTTCGTAAAATATTAATCAATCTAACTAATTTCTCAGGCGCAATCTCTGAATTGCAATCTACGTGCAACTGAGCTTATGCAATCTGGTCACTAATTAAAGTAATCCATTCCAATAGATGTACTATATGCAGCAATCTCAGCTCATCAATCTAAAAATTCGTCTGGCTATCTAGCATCTACAAAGCAATTTATCAACTGCTGCTGCTGCCGCTGCTGCAAGATTCCCGTTTTTATTTATTCTTATTTTTTTATAATTTTTTTTTTATTGCCTTTGCAGACGACTTTCTGTTTGCATTTCGTGGCATCCACAAAGATTATTCACAAATTAACACGAGAGCAATCTGAAATGCTGTTCGGTTCCAGTCGCAGTCCCAGTCAATCGGAACTGCAGCCACAATGTATTAAGACTAGTTCATAAATCAGTTGAACGAACTGAAAGACAACAACAAAAACAACAGCAACAATAACAGGAACAACAACTACAACAAAGAAATGGGAAAACAAAGTATTCAAAGAGCGCCACGCACTTTCACACACAATTTTCTGCACGCACTCAGCCAAAAAGCGTTAATTACACTAATTATGTGTTGTTCTTGTTGCTGTTGTTGCTGCTGTGGGGATACATGATAACGAAAATAAATATGGAAAAATAACTAAAATATCATTTCTTGGCCGCGGAACGCTTTGAAGTGCTCCAAATAAAAATGCAGACACACCTCACAAAAAAAAAAAAAAATACACAACAACGACAAAGCAACACAAAACTCTTTCAAAGCAATTATATGAGCAAAAGGTTCAAAAAATGGGTAAAAGAAAATACACAATAAAAACAAAGCCAAAACCGAAACAGAAACAGAAACATATTACGGATTGAAGTAAATACATAAATCTTGCTTAAGGTTGGCTCTTCAGCGGAAACATCGCCGCCCGGAAGTCGAACTTAGATAATACTCAAATATACAGCCTACAATCGGAGACCAATGCCAATGGGCTGCGTCTGTGGCAAGGCTGAGTTGCTGCTGCTGCTGTTGCCGCTGCTGCTGCTGATGTAATTAACATAAGCTCTAATTGCTTAATTCGATTGAGCCTATATTTAAATGATGGCACATTTGTTCTTGCTCTTTGTTATTAGTAAATATTGTTTTTGGTTTCTGGTTTTCTTTTTATTTTTGTTTTATTTATGCATTTATTTTGCTTTCGCACTAATTGCCGTAAACGCCCCAAACACATTTGAAGGCATTCGGTTTAACAACGGCGGACAATCGAATGGGGCTTGGCCAATATTCGACAAGTCGAGGCCCAAATACTCTAAAGAGTGTAGAGAAAATAATGCTGTTGTAGACAAAAGTGCAAATATGGATGTATATGTAGAAATATATATAGTTATAGAAATCAACATTGATCAGGATAGCATCAGGATGATCAGTAGTTAATACTAACTTATCTTCAAGAAATCTTGCTGTGTCTTTGGTCCATGAATTGGCCTATCCTAGAAAGTGAATATACTTCCCTTGTAAGGGTATCCAAAATGAACATTTGCTCATTTATGTTCGTATATTATTTGCCGACTAATTAGCTTTGTTTTTTCTGGCCGCCGACTGTTGCTAATTGTTGTTGCAAGTGTTTCTATATTAATTATGGCCAACTCTTTGGCTACATTTGTATCTGTATCCGTGTGTTGTATCTGTATCTACATGCATTGTGGCGAATCGTGCCTAAAACAACAGCAGCAGCAGCAGGAGCAGCAGCAGGAGAGACGCATCAGTTAGTCGACTGTGTAAATAGTTGTCACCATTTGTGGCAGCCACATGTGTCTACTTTTTCTGCCACAGGGTCTCCTCCCCACGAAGCCACAGTGGGCTGTTTGTTGCGCTTGGCCTCAGAGATTTTACGTTAAATTATACGGTCTGACTGAAGTGATAAAATGTTGCATACGTGGCATGCGACATTTAGTTGGCAGCATTGACAGTCAAAATGGTTGCTAGGTGGCTGCCACAACCACAAGCGGGCACAACATGCAAGTGGCAAAGTCAACTCAGATGAGCGAGATGAGATGCATTTTTATCATCATTGTAATGATGCGAATGCGACTGCAACTGCAACTGCGTCAGCGTCAGCGTCAGCGACTGCAAAGGATGCAACTCAAGATGCCTCAATTGTGATAGCTTCAGTTGCATGCCACAAGCCGATGGAGAGTCGTTCTTTTTGTAAAAGGTTGAACTATGTTGGCTCGGAATGCCTGTGTATCCATTCAGAGAGGTATTCTTTGATAGATCTGATATATATACATCTTTTCAATATAAGCAGATTCTTCAAAGTTCTCCCAACATGACAACAGATGGCGCCAGCTTGATTCCAAATACCAATTCGATTATTGATCTACCTGCTAAATTATCAGAATCAATAAGAACACTTATTGGAAAATGTAGTTGACCTTTTCAAAAGTGCCAGAAATAGACAACAGAGGGTGCATTTTGAATACTATCAGAGTTATCTGTAAGACCCTTCTTCAGTTTATATTCTTATGCTAAACGATCTCTAATTGTATTGTCAGTTTCGTTCAGCGCAGTCCCATATCAACCCAAAAATAAGGTAACCACAGCAACAAGCCAACAACTCAATTTCAAAAAGAAGACAAGCCGAAAAAAAAATATATATATATATATTGCTGCTGCGATTATTATCAAATGGTGCCCTGACATATCAACCAGGGGCGCAACTGAGCAGAAAAACGCCAAGCATTTCCAAAATGAATCCATCATGATGTCGTTGCATACGCTTTATGTATATATATATATATATATATATATATATATATATATATGTACAATAGTCTGTGTATGTAGATGGGAACCGCCCTTTAAAAGCCGACCAAATCAACGAAGCTTTCAAAATTTATGAGCCACAGCACAAGTTGTAAAGCAGCGGATGAGTTGACAGCTGACCAACAGCGAGAGAGATAATGAGAGAGAGAGAGAGCGAGAGAGAGAGAGAGAGAGAGAGAGAGAGAGAGCGAGACCGTACGATCATCAGTCATAACTTAATTTTTGACATTTGAAAAGAGCCCAAAAAAGCAGAAGAACTTTCAAAACTGAATGCTCCCTAAATACATAATATATATGCATATACATAAATATATTTATACGAATAATTCAAGCGTCGCGTTGTGTTTTGATGTTACAAACTCATCTATAAATTAAGATTTATTATGTATTTGTTGCTGTACGCCCCCTGCTAACAGGCCATATAGCTTTCAACGTAGAATCAATTTGTTGTTTTTGTTCTTTTTGCTGTTATTGCACTTGTTCAATAGCATTTGCTGTTGTTGTTGTTTCTGTTGTTTACTGCATGTAGTCAAATTTTGAATTTCCTCATGCTCATTCATCAAATTTTGTGGGCTTGTAGTTTGTATCTGTATCTGTATCCGTATCTGTATCTGTGTGCAGCTGCAAATGCATGTGTATCTGTTGTTGTTGTTGTCTGTTTTGCATTTGAGACAAATTTGTGCGTATCATCAATCAAAAATTCAACATTTCAAATGCTGATGAAATAATTAAACATACATGAAGCCCGCCCCCTCAATGTGCTGAGAACAGAGAATCTTTTTTGAGCCTGTTGTTCATATTTCACACATGTAAATGACAAATTTTGCTGCACGTTTGAACTCATGCATTTAACAGTTGATTTGCTAAACAGCTGCAATTTGTTTATTATAATTGGCAGCAATAAATTCAAACTTATCTTGAATATGATTAAAAAAATAAATTGACAATTGTTTTCTCGTTTTATTATAATTGAAAAATTTCTTTGCTAGCTAAAACTCATATTTAAATAACTTAAAATTAATGATTAAATGATAAAATACAATTTGCAATTTATATTTTTGTTTATCAAATAAGATTTCCCTCATCTTTAAGTTAAAACTCAAAACTTATAAAAAAAAACGTATATAAATCGCTTACCAAACGACCTTAAAATTACTGATTAAGTCGTAGAAAAAAAAGAACATTATTATTTTTAATGAACACTGCAGGAATTTCGAGGAAACGAGTTATAAACTACAACAAAAAAGGCGCAATACTTCATTAAAAGGATGCAGTTGGCTGTGTTGCAGGTGCAAGCCCAAATCAACAGTAGCCATGGACACACCTGTAAAGCTGGCTACCAATCAGTAGTAGCAACAAACACAGATACAACTGCCAGCCGAAGAACAATGCATAGTCGTAGGTAGTCAATTTGTACGCCCCATTTTGCTGAGCCAGTCAAGGACACAAATGAGATCATAAACCGCTGATAATACTCCTTTTTTATATTTTTTTGGGTTAGTTGGTTGGCTGTCAACGCCTCCACCACTCCGCCACAACGCGAACTGGATGTGAATTTAAGTTATGAGTATCTAGAGTTGCGTACTCGGCTATCTCAATCTCTTCCCAGCGAGTGGAGCTGGGCGGGGAATGTACTGAATGTTAATAGCATTGTGCGCGGCTAAGCATGTGCTTCAATTTATGTGGACAGGCACAGCTATGTGTCCTTAGCCAGGACATGCCATCGCTAGAAGTACACAGCTATTGAGGTAGAGGAGAGGAGGTGATCAAGATATGAAATGTGTGTCATCATTAGTGCGTTGACCAAAGCCAAGTCAAGGATTCTTCGACAATGCCTCTGTCTGATGTACTCAATACACAGTAAACAATTGCGGGTGTTGATGATGATTACTGCTGATATACACTGATACACTGATTTATTCATATTAATTATTGCATAAAAATTTCAATAAAGTTTGTGTTATTTGTAATATTTATCATTTGAAAAATTTGCTTATAATAAATGATAATGAATTCCAAGCAAAGCGTTTAAATTGTCTCTCACTCTGAACAATTTTATACTGCTTCTAGGTTCACACAATTTTGAACAGTGTATGAGAAGGTTGTGGTTGGCCACAAAACGGTTATGCAATCAAAAAATTCTATTCTATTTCGCTTCGCTTCGATTTCTGTCGTAACTTGACTTTTGTGCAGCCATTGGGTTGTGGAATGAGACCCGCGTAACGACATTGAAAGACTGCCAGCAGGCACTGTAGTACTTAGATGCGTACCTGCCACTGTCACAGAGCTCCGATGCCCCCCAACCCCCACCTCCGTCACCAGCCTCGTTGTCCTTGTTGTGTTTTGTGCTTGTGAGTTCGTCTGCTTATTTATATAACTATAGAGCCGCAGGACTGTGTGTTGTAACTGTCGTTCAGTTGCGCCAGCGCGCATGTGTGTGTGTTTGTGTGTGTGGCATGCCACAGCATAGACACATATTTATTTATTATTGACGACAGGACAGCAAACAGCATATAGCAAACAGGACACGGCTCGAGAGGCAACTGACACATCCAGAGCTCTCTGGCTGTAATGCCTGGACGTAAGTGCTTCGTTTGCGCTACTTATGAGATACTTCGGAGCACAGCGCGTGCAACAATTTATTTGCTTGGCTACGGGACTTGCCGCACAGACTTGCCAACTTCTGCAGCTGCAGCCTGCATATTAAAGCTGACAAAAAATTAACAAAACTTTGCCGTGCCATAATTCATGTGGGGCACGTGTTGCATGCTGCACGAAACTTTCTGAGCCACAAACACGCATCGCGATTTAGACTGTTCGACTCCGACTTCAGACTAATGGTATCAATTTTCAGAGAGTACTGTTAGCCCATGGGGAGCCGTTGAGAAGTTTAGTTAACAGTTTATCAAAGGCGCTGATAATTCGCAGTGATAACATGGCTAACGGTGGCGCTAATTGGCTCAAAGCGAAACGCGAAATCTGATATGAAATTAATAAAAAAACAAGAACTGAAAATATGGCTTATCTAGAACTAAAAACTTATCTGGGGCAACAGAATTGATTTCAGATACAGTTCCGAGCTAAACTCTACATAGCTCTAGCTAAAAATGGAAGGCTTTAATATTTAATTATGTTAACAACAAACTGTTATCTGCATTTTTTGTGGTCCATAGAAAAACCACACAAATCAAGAACATATCAAAACAATGTTGAGGGCTACAGATGAAAAGTAGAGACAGAGACGACGACAAATCCAAAATCCAAAAACAAATACAAACACACGCCTCAAAATATTTCCAGTTAATAATGGGAACATGTCTGCAAGCCTTCGTGTGCTGTCACGCAGGATTCCACGAATACCAAAGTGCGCCTAACACAAAAATAAAACTGTTCACAGATGAGGCAAACTTACATAATAATTGATGACATAGGACACACGTAGTACATGTCGAAATGTATATAATGTGTGTGTGTGTGTGTGTGTGTGTGTGTGTGGAGGTGGGGGTCAAAAACAAAAACCAACAATGGGGCAACTATCTAATGATCGATATCAGCTAGAACAAAGAGCAGCAGAGGCAAGAGACAATGTCGCTCAGAGCTCGGCGCTTAACGCTCAAAATTTGCCTTGACTGCCTTGGTCTCAGCCTATTTAGGTTTGGCCTTTGGGTTTTTTTTTTTTGGGTATGGGTTTGAGTTTGGGTTTGGGTTTGCGTTGTGGACGTGAGCCAGGCCCCTTTGGTTGACAAAGAACTGTTGACAATGCAAAGGACAACGACAACGCATGCTGATGTGAATCTAAAAACGCACACGAAAAATATAGAAGAAAAAATAAAACGAAGGAAAACAACAACAGCAACAGCAACAACAAGAACAACAATGAGAGGCAGCAAACAATTTGTGGTTATCTGTCGAAACAGGTAGGGCCGCATAGTTGTGATTAAGATCACCTGAGAGAGAGAGACTCCGACTGAGAACAACCGAGGATGCCTCACGTTGCATGCTGCTCTATGTCATCATTTCAGAACGTGGTTAGAATTGAAGAATTGAAGCAATGCCGCTCCGCAGACAGCGGAGCGTGGAAAATATCAATTTACGGCATTAGACTACGCCCAAGTGCACTTCTTCGCCGCTATCATTGCAATCAGTTAAGTGTTTTGGCTCCGATTTTGTTTTTCTCATTTTTGCGCTTGACATCAAGACGAGCGGATCTCTTTTTGTGATCGGAAAGAGGCTCAGCATTTACAGCTGCGACTTTGAGGATAATTTGCCAATCATTCGTTGATCCAATGTCAGCGCTAATAATTGGCTATATAGACAACTGTCCTTTAGAGTTCATGGACGGAGAGTTTTTGTATAGACTACCAACCAGCAAAGACAAAGAAAAGAGTACACAGCATCTCTATACTTGATAGTAGTCTTAAACATTTTAAAATTCCCCAACTTCTAGCTGAAGTTAGAACTTTTATTAAGTAAAAAAGTAAACTAGAACTCAACAATCTTAAAACATATAAGTAAGTCAAAGTTTGTTGCAATTCTCAATGCAACAAATATTATTTAATATTCGCAATAAGAATTTTAATTATATTTTTATTTTATTGTGTTTTATATATTTTTAGTCTTTTCGTTTCCCTTTTTTTTTAGCTTGACTAACAATTTATTATCTTAATATCATAAATTAGAGTCATCAAAATAATTTTTGCTTTTCGAAAGCACCTTGCAAAGTGGAATGTGATTTTCTCATGAGATTTAGTTGTGGTGAAGCGGCGAAAAAAATGCGAAAATATATGGAAAATGAGCTCGTGTGCATGTCTTTAGGGCGCTGTTTCACACTTCAAAGGAAGACGAACGCGCGCTGGGATCATAAACATTATAAACTATATATTACGATTTAAAGCAAGTGGTTTAATTGGCCGGCGGCGCCAGCCGACACTTAACAAGAGAGCGACGACCAAAAAGGTGTTGGCCAAGGATATGCTTCATGAGCGACATGTGTTTTGCCGCTGTTTTGAGCCTTTTTAATTAACCAAAATGCAAACCCATAATTTTCGACAGACTGAGAAAAAAACCATAACGAAATCTGAAAAACTGTGTTTCCCTTCGGCCCAGTTAAGAGTTGGCTGCTGCTGCTGCTTCTTCTGTTACTGGCCAAGGTGGCAGTTCCTGCTGGGCAGCAGTTAACGCCTAGAAAAACTGTTGGCCAAGGGCGCCGTCTGAGCCAACTACGGAGCCAGCTCACGCAGCGTTAAATGGACGCCAATCAACAAACTGTAAATTGCAACTGCAACTGCACCTGCAGCAACCAACAAGAAGCAGACAGACAGAGATAGTTATAGAGAGAGAGAGAGAGAGAGAGAGAGAGAGGGAGAGGAGAGAGGGAGCAAGTATGAGTTAGGAGTGTGTTAGAAAATGATATCAAATGATATGTTATGTGCGTCTGAGAAGTTCTCTCTAATTTGTTATTTATGGCTTCCTGTTATGGCCACCTTCGTTTTTTATTTTATTTTTATTTTTTGACTTTTCTCGGTGTCGATTTTGCCGCCTTCGTAGCCTGACTTGCAATTTTTGTGCGTGTTGCAGGTGTAAAATTTCATTTTTCGAATTTTCGGTTCGGTTCGGTTATTATTCTTTTTTTTTGTATTTTGGCACCTTTCTGCAATTGAGTAGGTGTGACTATAAGCATTAATCAGATGGCATTGCAGTGCCAAGTTTTGTTTTCCGTTATTGGGTTAGTCGGGGTGAAAGTCAGCAGCTCTCAAATAATTGCACACTGGATTGGACTGAAGCGTGCGACGATGAGAGTACCAATTTTAAAAAGAGGGTGATTGAGAATCAGCGTATCATCGTAAAAGCCAAAAAAAAAAACCATCTTTAATGCCACAGCAGCAGCAGCAACAATTAATGAGAGATATTCGATGCGATACGTGGGGACAGCATTTCAAGCATTGAGAAATCGTTTGCTGCGAAACATAACATTAATTTAGAATGAGTTGTGATCCTTCAATTACATATGATATACGGCACTGATTCCAATCTAAAACAAATCGTTAAGAAAATAGCCCTGCGTTGAATAGTGTACTCAATATTCGACTGCTTTTACTGGGGCAGAAGAAAACAATTGTTTCTGACTATCGCAAAATAAATATGATATATATAACGTTTTATCTGTAATCACGCCTTTTCATAAGTTTCAAAAATATTTTTATATTTTTTTAAGAGCGTATTTTTCTCAGAATGCTATTTATTTAAAAGTTCGCTTTGATTTCTACATCATCAACATGAACGATCTTTTATAAAGATATATACGGAAATTAATCAAATTAATTTGCACAAATTTTCGTATTATTTAACAGCTGTATTTTTGTTTTTATGTTTTGGCTTCGTTGCCCTTCTAGTTTGGAGCTTATTAGCAAAACTGCAGGCAGTAATTTGAGATTGTGTTGCAGCTGGTTAAGACCTTTTGTATTACCGAATTTGGAGTCGATCTGGTGCGAAAGGGCCTGTCAAGTCAACAGTTAACAGCCAGACCAGGCCAGGCAGCAGCAGCAACAAGCAGCCAGTTAAGCAGGGAATGAGTGATTAATGAAGGAGGAGTCGAGGAGCTATCAACTTCACACTTGCTAAATGTATTTTGGTGGAGTGCAATTCGCTGACGTTGACTTGCTGACTGAATGACCAAATGACTGACTGACTCCAGCGAGCTCAGCTCAGCTCGCACATAATTAGTGTTGAAGGCAATGCTTTTTTGGGTTTTGCTGTTTTTGTTTTTTGTTTTTGTTACTTTTTAGCCACTTTGCATGATGCCCCTGCGCACATTTTGACAGCTTGAGTGCAAGGTGTTGACGATAATTACCGGTAATTGGGCAGACCGACAGACGGACAGACCGACAGACCGACAGACGGAAAGTGAGTGCAAAAGCTATTCGTTCGGCTTTCGATTTCGCAACGCATGTAGGCGCCTAATTATTTTGACACCTGCATTGGCCTGCATACATAATACCCAAGCTGGAACTTCCCACTTGTTGTGGCACATAATTACAGGATATGTGCAGCACATATAGCTCCATATTCACACCTCTATCAAGGCCAACAGATTTTAAAAAAAGGTGGTGAATGGCAGCAACAGCTGCTTCCTGCAACTGAAAACTGAAAACTGCTGCAACTGCTGCCAGGCCGAGGCTATCAATGATCAAGTTGCTGAATGAAGGAAGGCTTATCAACTCGTTGCCCGGGCACATCTTTTTCAGCTCCTAGCTGATTACGCGATAAGCGTGCGCATTGTTTGTGTTTTGTTTTTCATACTTTTTTAGTTTTCGGTCCCATTGTCAACGCCTTAAGAATTTTAAACAACGCAATTTGGGTTTACACATGTGTTCCTGTGCTCTGTGCTCTGGCAAGAAGCAGCGTCCCCGGCGCTATCAAGATCACACACACACAGGCAGATCACGATCTGTGGCAGAGATAGTGCTGGGCTTATACGCACTGTATGCACATGCCTCTCTTTTATTTTGTTCCTCGTTTCCCGGGTCTTCACAACAACATGTGCAGATTTGTGGTAGGTGTCAACCACATAAGGATCCTAATGATAGGTATCTATGCATCCGACCTTCAAGTATGTTTATAAAATACCGGCGATTATGGTTCGTTTCTTGATTGTTGAGGTTTTCGATAGGCAAATTCAGAAATTGTTGATTTTCTAGCTACAGATAAAAATTGAGATGCCATATGTGAGCAATGTGATCAGATGGTCATATTTATGGTGGCTGAGAAACATTTTCGTTGTTGGGAATAGTACAAAATATAATCAATCGACAAATAAATGATTTTACATACTTACAAATTTAAAACTTAAATAATTACTTCTGAAATTCGTTAAAAGGAAAAATCTCCTGGCTTGGTATATAAGTTTACAACCACGCAATAAACTCTGACATTTTTTTTATTTTCAGCAAAAACTCTTAAATCAAAGTGTTGGAGAAAAGAACCGAAAGAGAATCAAACGGGCACTTAAAATATCAACCGCAAAATGTCAAAGAGTTGGACACTTGAGGGGAAAAACACTTCACCCCCATGCGACAGACAACTGGGGGGACAACGGAGATTACTTAACATTTCACATTTTCAGATGTTTCGCCGAGGAATTTCGCTGAAATGTCTTTCTGGGTACGCGTTGGGGCATACGATAATTAATTGCTTCATTACCCCACTGCCGAAAAGTGGCAAGCAGCAAAAGAAACAGAGAAGTGCACCGAACTAAGTACAATATGGGGGCAAGTTGAGAGTGCAGAGTTGAATGGATGGACCAATGGGCAGACAGACATAAAGAGACGTATACTGAAACTTTGACAGGGCAGCTAATTGAATTGTCTTTCTGCGTGGCAACAGACAGCGAGCGAAGCCAAGCAAACTTTAAACTATGAAGAACAGTTTGCTTGGATTGAATAGCATTGCAGATTGGCAACTTTAAATTTATTAAGTAGACATTCTTGAGCTGTTGGAAGTTTATTCAAATTTGTAGCCAGACTGTTTCCTCAAGCCATGTTAATTAAGATACATGTGTAGCCTTAATCCTGAAAGAGACTATTTTTAGATGATGATATATAAATATATATCCGCAATTTTATCTGAGTTATCTAATTATTTAATTTCATTTTGTCACAGACTGGATTACCAAATGAAAATGCCATTTGTAAGTGTATAATAAAATAAAGTGAAAATCGACCGCAACATACAAAAACCACAGAAATAACCGCCGCATATAAATATAAATGTGTGAGTATTTGTACATTTATAAATTGATGTATAAGTATACTTTTGGTTTCTTTAGTAGTGCGATAATGTGCTCAAATTAATTTTAATGCCTAGTCGAGGATGAACACGAAGAATGCTTTGTTATTTCGTTTTATGACGCTTTTGTTTCTTGCCAAGTTGCCACAACACAGAACTCACCAAACTCAGGCAGACCGCCCGCTAATAGTGTCAAAAGTTTAATGATGAGGCCCGCCTGTCACTTTTGGGGCCGTGTGCCGTTAAGTAGTCTGCTAACGCAGTCCCCAAAAACCACCCAATCCCCCTATCCCATTCCACGACACGCAATTCCAGTCACCGACCGATAAGTCAGCCATGTTCGTGCAACGAACAGCTGTCAGTGGCCAAGTGACAGCGCTGGAGTTGCCATATTGCCATATTGCCATAATGCCATGTTGCCATGTTGCTATATTGCAGATGCCGTCAACAACTAAGGAGAACAAAGGGGTGTGTTTTTCGCCTATATGTGTAAAAGAAATAATAGTGTTATTTGCGACTAGAGAAAAGATATATACTCGTATACATAAGAAAATAATCATGCACTTATTATAAAAGTTACAAAGATAATCCCAATTAAAAATAATTTTACGATAAGAAATTTAGATGTAGGATTTAAAACAAGAAAGAAAAAGTATCTAAAGCTCGAAGAACATTGCAAAACCAACTGCTGTCCAACTGCTGAATTCTTCATTTCAAGTTAAATTTCCAAAAACTACCGATTGTTGTAATGAAAACTTTACATATATTAGAATCATTATAAAGCTCAAAACTAGTGAGTTGGGCGTACCAGTTTTGGTAGACAAAAATGTTTTTTCTACAAGAATTCAACTTTTGCCATATATATATTCTTCATATATTAGTGGCATATAATGGTCTATTTATGGGCATTATGCAGCACTGCTGCTAGGCAAATTGTGTTCTCAGAGTTTTTATAGGTTTTTTTTCCAAGATTTTACGCCGCTCAGTCGCTGGATAGATGAATCGGCTGCACTTAAAACAAAGTGCACGCATTTGTCCAGCAACAAATAGAAACAATTAGCAGGGACACGAGAATTAGCTGGACACACAGAAGACACAGAGAGAGGGAGATGGAGATATAAGAGAGAGGGGGAGGGAGAGGGAGAGGGGTATGCATATGCCTAGAAAGTGTATTTGTTCAAGTGTTGAACTGCCGCTAAATTTGAGTGTAACTCTATTTCTTGTGTTACCTTTTGTACTTTTGCCGCACACCACCAAAAGCAAACAACAACAGCACCAACAACAAGGGAAACAAACAACAAACTTCAGACAGAGACTGAGTGCAACAGCTTCTCACAGTGATGAGTGGGACTTGGGTTAAGGTAGGGCTGGCTTTGATCTGGGTATGAAATTGGAAACCCAGTGGCCGAGGAGTGTTAGGGGGTATTTGGGGGGCTTGCTAAGCACAGTGAACGTTCGCACACCGGGCGTTCGCTGCAATTGCTGCCAATTAGAATTAATGCGTTTTTTATGAAACCATCTCAAATTTCCAGACACTGTCAACAGCAATGGGAAAACAACTGCACCCACAGATCGGCAAAACGAAAGCCATTCCGATAATCAACCTAACCATCAGCTCCACACACCCTCCACCCACATCCCCTCTGGCATTGCCATCAAGCTAAATCCCCGCCGACAACAATTTCCGTGCACTAAATCATCATATTGACTTGTCCTCATCATCATCATCACCATCATCATTATCATCATAGTCATCGTCATCGTCTCCAGCAGTGCCAGTCATCGCTGCATTGCGTGGCTCGGGGTCCGCACTTGAACTGGCTCAAGTCAAATTGCCAATTTGTGGACGCCACGCGGCTCCGACGCCGACGCCGACGCCGACTCCCGATGCCCGATGCCCGATGCCCGACTCCCGACTTCCAATAATTGTGCGTTCGGAGGTGCAACAGCAACAGCAGCAGCACCAAATGGTCAGAGCATTATATCAACATAGGTACGATGGGCAAAATCTATTCACTAATTTATTTCTAAAAGTGTAACTATAAATTATATAGCACAATTTTGACAATAGTTGGCTAAGCCCATATCATTTACCAAAAGAATTTGCTTGTGCAAAGAGTGTGCAATTTTTTTTAGGTGTGAGTAATTTTAGTAGAACCAGTCAGAACTCACTATGACAACTATGTTGGAAGAAGCAAGGCAGATGCCCAGGGAAATGGCCCATTTCTGAGAGCCAACTTTGTGTGAATCCGAGCAGCCGTTAGCAATCAGGGAGCGGTGAGAAGGGCAAGGTTAGTTATGAAATCATTATTAAAACTTGCATTTAATTGAATTCTAGAAGAATATTACCACAAATTTATTGCCAAACATAATAAGCATGATGTAATTTAGCTTAATCCCACATATCTGTTTACTTTTATTACGTTTACCTTATATTTTGTTTTATTTGCATGCAATAATTGAATATGTATTTTTCTCGCTACATGTAAATTTGTAGTTTTTGCTATAATAATCGATTTCTGCACCCATTGTCTGCCGGCTTGAGGAATTGAGCTACTGCTGAGCCTCAGGTTGCTGCCACAAGCTCGGACTCTGTGAGCAACTACCTCTGCTTCCTGCTGTTGCTAGTTTATGAGACCTGCGCACAGCAACAACAGCAGCAACAAGAAGCAGCAGCAGCAGCAGCAGCAGCTGGGTGCAACTTTTTGACATTTACAATTGGCGGCGTAATAAAAGTTGGTGTTGTTGCTGCTGCCGCTGGGGGCAGCAAAATTGTCAGCTCGTTAGGGGCTCAAGTGTTGTTGTTTCTATTATAAAACAACAGGGCATAATTATGCCACCGAAATTGGCGTTGTTAACGGGCACTCCCACACACACACACACATAGACACATGGACACAACCCACTCCTGTGTGTATTTGCTATTGTAATTAATTAATTAAATTATGAGCTGGTAGTAGTCTGTGCAGGGAACATGCGACAAAATGCATGCGGCATGTCAGTCGGATCGCATTGAAAATGCAACAAAAGCTGCATAGAAATTACAGCTGTCAGCGAGCTGCAACACACCAACACACACACACTCGCACACACACACATTGATGGGATTGTGGACTCGTTATTGGCTTCAGTCGCTTTTGTTTTGCATTTGCACAAATGGGTCAAGCCCCAAAAACAATCAAGAGACGAACTCGGCCATCCGTCTGTCCCTTCCGCTCTGTCCATGTTGTCCTTTGCCGCAATGAGCCTGGGCACTAATTAAGTGGGCGTGGCATGTCATGTGGGCGTATGTGTGTGTGCATCATTGCACGACATCGCGGTTTTTCCATTATGGGCCTGGCCAAAGTGCTTGCTGCTTGATGTTGCTGTTGTTGCTGTTGTTGTTGTTGTTATTGTTGTTTTTTGCGACCCTGACAGGCTTCTGATTGAGCGCCGCAACACGTCAGCTGGCTGTCAAGTATACGCACTGTGGCCGCATGCCACTCACACGCTCTATTGACAGTCAGCCACCCTCCTATCCATCCATCCACCTATCCACAGTCACTATCCATGCCACACGCTTGTAATTAAACTGTATAGGTGCTCGGTCGTTTGCACCATTGCTGTGGCTGCTGCTTTAATGCTCGCTGCCCACTAAACATTTATGCTCTGCAAATTTATAGAGCAAGCTCCCGAAATCCTTCAGAGCACAATAGCTCGACAATCTATTGTAATGCTAAAAGCATTGCGACATTTCTAACGAGGTTGGATGCAACAGTTTGAAATGTGTGATTTTATGGAATAGCTTGCTCGAATACCTGTTTCTCACGATAAATGTGATACTTAGATTTACATATTTATATCACATTTACATTCGAGAACCTCGATAATATTTGATTTCATTTAAAGTTGAATCCATTAGCAGTATTTAAGTCCTGCATAGCCGCAGGCAACTTTTGGATCCACCCTCTGCTTGTAGGCGGTGACCCAATGGACAGTCAAATGGATGAGCAGTCAGCGGGGCAGCCACGCACACATATGTCATTCAACAAAGGAGCCACCGCCCCCCTCCCCATCCCTGCACACTCCCTCTCACCAACATATATCTCTGGTGCTGTCCTATGATATATATACAACTATTGTTATTGTTGTTGTTTTTTGTAATGCCTTGTCCCAGATTGTTTATTATCAACTGGGAGCGATAAAAGTGTCCTAGCCTTATTGTGTGTCATTTATATTTGGCCATAGTTGTACCTTTTTATTGTTGTTGTTGCTGTTTCTATTGTGTGTGTGTGTTTGGATGGGACAAGATTTCTTTCCAGCTTGCTTGTCAACACAAAATGGACATGTATCAATTAATCTTTGCGGTGGCACTGGGAGCCAACAGTTGTTCCGTGTGCCTTGTTCCTTGTGCCTTATCCTAACCACATCCCTATCAAAATTCAATGTGCATACCACAAACGCACGCTTCGCCATGGCAATTTGTTTGATGGCGCTGCGTGTGCCCTGCCCCCTCAACCTGCCCCATGCTACGCTCCTTGTAGATGGCAACCATTAAAGGTCATGAACATAAATTACGTGTAAGTCAGTCAGTCGACGGGGCATAAATAAATTCCCAGACACCAAAACACCTCACACATACACACACCTAAACAAATTTCACATGCCACAAGTGCAACAAAAATAATTATTTAATACTTATACCTAAACTCAAAGAAATCTGTCACTTTCATGTGATAACTCATCAAAGTTTAATGCTCGACAAATATCACCAAAATGAACAACTAGCAAAAATGCCTGAGTTCGTGAGTCGTGTCCTTGAAGCCTGGCCTTTTAAGGCTGCCCCTCACCCCCTGCTCCCTGCTCCGCTTCAATAACATATTGTACAATATTTGGTCTTATTTCTGCTTTTTTTGGGGTTCTCGAGCACTGTTGACACGTACTTGGTTAAAAGGAAAATGACGAGCATATTGATTAGCTGCGTGCTCGCCTTTGATACGCCTGTAAACAGACTTGCAGATGACTGATAGATAACATGCTTTTAGCTCTCAAAACACTTGGCCAGCACTTTTTGAGGTTTGCTTCTATTTTTCTGGAATTGACAATTGCCAGCATTAGCCGAAACCCCCAACTCCAACTCAAACTGAAGTCGGTTATGCTGGCGTGCACACTGCTCAAATTTGTCATGGAACGAGTGTTTTTCATTCTTTTCTTTTTTTTACATGTAGCAGCTGAAAAGCAAATGCTGAAATTCTTTGAAAATTTTGTAAAACATTTGGCTTCAGCTTTTCTCTTAGAATATAGAACAAGAGCTTTGTCGAGTTGCTCGGAAATGAGTTCAACATATTCTTGATATTGTGACTGGTTTGTCAATTAACTTGAGATCGAGGAAAAACATGTTAACAGTTTAAGTTTGCTGCTTATCGTTAAAGGAGGTTTGTAGTCATTCAACTGCTGGTGACTACAGCCTTTTACAGATGTAAGAAATACTATATAGGCATTAATCGATTCAAGCCGTGGGACATATAATTTTATGGTTTTTAATGATTTTTCCCACTCACAGTTATTGATTGATTTTAGTGGCAAATATTTTTCCAATCAATAAATAATTGTCTTCGTGACTTAACTATTTGCAAATAAAAAATAAACTCAAAAGCTTGGGCTGCCAAACTTGGTATTTATTCAATATTAAAAAACTTGCAGCACCGATTTGTGCTGAAGTTGGTGACTTATTCAGTGGATACAACCATTTCGATCAAAGTTTCTCTATCTAGCAGAACTATGATAACTTAATCTAACTTAAAGATTATACAACTCTTTGATGCAAACAACATACCATTCACAATTGACCATTTTAGACCACTATTATAAATAGTTTATTGACTATCCGACTGTCCGCACACCCCACAAAATAGAGCGATCCAGTTAAGTGAAAATAAATGTAGTTATTGCCACCTGTGCTGTGCGTTGAGTGACACATCCTGCAAACGGAGAGGCACACGCAATCAGACTCTGGGGCACAGTTTTGAAGGGGTTCGTGGAGAGTTTCACACTTTATCCATAATAAATCCATCAAATGTTTCATATGCTTATCATAAAATAATACGTCATTCGTTGCCCATTATTTGGGTACCCTTTTTCTTCCATTCTTCGTTTTTTGGGACAGCAGGTTTCAGTTTCCATATAATTTGATTTTTATCATGGCGCAGCAATTATATCTCATTTTCATAGTGAAAAATTATAAAAAAAAAAAACACAACGAACGCATGCATTTTTCCTCCTATCATTATAGATAATTTCTTCATTAGAAACGAAATAAATTTGGGCAGAGAAACCGAAACCGTAACTACACTTTCAACCTGTCAGAAATTGTGACAAGTTGTTATCGCAGTGACTGGATCTGGAATGAAAATATGACAGTTTTTCCGAGGAAAGAAAATAGCGATTGGTGTTGCGAGGGTATTCTTGATTGCAAAGTTAAAAACAACAAGCAGCTTAAACCACTTTGCAGTCAGTCAATGCGATTAGCGACTGATGCGATTTTCATATTTTTGCAGCTTACAAATTCACAAAAATTCCAGCGAAACTTTTGACAGAGGCAGAGAGAGAGAGAGAGAGAGAGAGTGTGAGCGAGGCAGACTGAGGAGACAAAGATGAACCTGTTCTAATCGGATGCAGCTCGGTTGCACTTGAAAGGATTTGCTCAACGCCACGTTGTGTCGCAGTGACGGGCTGACAAAAGCCCATTAAAGGATAAACGAACTGCCACCAGGCGGCAGCTGCACAAATCCCTCAATTCCTCAGGCTTGATGTTTGCAGTTCGGCTATTCGGCTGCTTGCGGCCCGTTGTTTGTCCAGACCGCATAAAAATCCTGTCCACAGTTTTAAGAAGTTGGGTGGAATGCATTGTAATGCCATTAGGGCTTAGCGTGACGCGACACCTTTTTGCGTGGGCAGCGATTATCGATCAAAGCCGCAAAAACTGCGTCCAGGTAACTCCAAATAGAGACCCGAAACGAAACCCCTACCAACCACAATACATTCATCGCTAGATAAAGCCATAAAGCGAACCCGTGCCCCAGGTAAAGCCTCTACTTACTCATCTTTTTCAATACCCTATATCCACATATTGCTTGTGTAAAGGGTATCATAAGTTTGTTCAGTCAAAATCGTGGCACCTATGCCTGACTTTGTCCAGTTAGATGAGTGTAATGAAGCGGAAGTAAGTATTCATATATTTAATGTAATTTTTATGGTAAGTCTACATTATTATTATTCAAATAAAATATTTATTTGGGCAGTTTGCAATTCATTAAAAACAGGACATCTCCAAGTCGTGCTGATCAACTTCGTTCTACAATTCGTTTCTGTCTATATTTTGACAAGTGCGTGTTTATTGTTATTATTGTTGTACCTGCCTGTTGCCTGTCTGCCAACCATCTTTGTTTCGACTCGACCCGTACCAAAAATGAAGAGATTTTCACAAGTTGCATGCAGCCGGGCTGTATTATATAACAATTAGGTTATGTAAACCTTACTCTCAACCTAACCTCAATTAGCGTCTTTTTTTTTTTTGGTTTGCCCAAGTAATTTACGCAGTCCAAGTTGTAAGATTTTGTTTAGTCTCAAGTTCTTCCCGTATAAATTCTTTACATTCGCCATGCGCTCTAGTTATTTCTCATATTCGTTTTTTGGGCTAATTGTTCATTTAATTTGTTCGTTATTTTCGGTTAGTGTAACTAATGTCGCTCATTTGTGGTTTCTTACCACGGTGGTTTTTCAAAACACTTTGCGTGGGTCAATGTCAAAAACAAAATGCCGCAGACTGAGCTGGGTTGCAAGCTTCAGCTCCAGCACCTGTTTCAATTCTATTCTTTGTGGCATAATTGCCACGCTTTGTGGCAGGTAATCATTTAATTGTGCTAATCAAATTTTAGTGATATTTTGTTTGACTTTTGATTGCCGCACTTAGCGGCAGGCAAACTGAAATCATAACAAAAGAGATAACATCGACGCCCGTTAAGGTCTTAATTATAATTTCGGAAAGAAAAAATGCTTGTGGATATTTATTTCTTAATGTTTATTATCACTTGAGAATAACTTTTAGGGTACAAATTGTTATGAGTATCATTTGCAATAATTGTTTTAATGCTTTTGAAAAACTTTAAGAAATCAATTGCAAGCTTAGAAACTGACATTAGATAGAGCTTCAATATTAAAAAATTAATTAAGTGCTCTCCAAACTCAGCTGTGAATTTTCATCATATCTCTACCTGCCTCGAGACAATATCTTTGCCTATCTGGGCGTAATCTCTTTTTGCACCAAATTCAAAATTCAAAAATTAAGTTTAGTCACATTCTAAAGACACTCCGAGGCATAATTACCACGAAGCAGTGCACGTGATTAAGACCGAGGCCACCATAGCAACAGTAATAACAAAAAACAAAAAAAAAAAATAACAAAAGTAGAGGAGAAAAGAATCTCAGTGAAATTCCCAGGAAAGCAGGAAAAAACATCAACAAACGAAAATCTCGCACACCAAACAAAGTAAAAGATAAAGTCATAAATAAAATTGGGAAGTGTGACCGTGTTGCTGGTCATAAACCCAAAAACCCCTCCTGCCCTCCGCCACAAACCCCAACAACTCAAGCAGTTTTAGCCCAATTCATTCTCATAGTGCAGCACGCATCCTTTTTTGAGTGAAATTGTCCGAAATGTTGCCCGAAATGTGGCTTGAAATGGGTTTTAGAGCCACAGCCAGGAAGCATTTGATTATTTTTTACGGCTCTTTGGGGCAGCCGCACGCTCGCAATTACAGGAAATAATTCGGTCAAGAGCAGAAGAAGAGGAAGAAAACGAAAATATTAAGAAATATCCCACTGGCCTATGATAAGACGCTGCAGATAAGGCGAGTCGCAAAGTGAAAATACACACACAGCAGCCCCGAGCCCATAGATAACAATTGCGATAGTGACTAAAGATGTGACCGATGTACTCTGCCAGGGGTCACGTATATGGATGGAGGATGGCGGGATGGCGGGATGGCGGGATGGCGGGATGGAGGGATGTGAGACGGGATAACCCAAACAGGGACGTCCAAGCGTGAATGTCACGTAGCATGGTGAGCATTGTGCAATGCGCCCAATGTAAATAAATAAATAAGAGAACGGAGCGGCCATAAGAGTGGGAGAGAGACAGAGAGAAAGAGAGAGTTATATCTCTGTCTCTTTCTCTGTGTCTTAACCTGGACATTCACACGGCCAAAATATATATCAACGATAATTTATGTGCGTGCTGACATGCGGGACCCGGTTTCCGAAGGGGTCTCCATCTTAGTGCCAGCTCAACCCGTACCCAAATCCCAGCCACAACTCCAACCAACCAAACAACCAACCGCCCCATCCCGGCTCCAGTTGCTCATACCTGACACAACATGGCGGTAGCTTGTATGCTTTGTTAACAATTTAATGGCATAAACATTATGATTTCTGTTATTTCAATAAAAGACAGCGACATACGGAACAACATGGCAGTAGTCTGCCATCTCTATCATATCATTCACTGAGAGAAAATCACTAGCTTGTTCAAGAGCTCCTAAAAGTTTGCTTTAGAATGATTGAATAAGCGATTATTGAGCTGTGATATAAATGCTATGCTAGAATATTATAATTTGGATGGTTGCCCTGCTGTTGGACTACAAATACTTCACAAATTTTAAAACTGTGTTTACAAAACATATAAAATTATGTTAAAAATACAAACCTAAAAATATACAATTAAATAAGAATTTCAAATGAAAGGAATTCTAATCAGATATATTGAACAATTACCAATTAAAGATGTATCCATTTCTATGTATTTTAAATTAAAATCTTGAATTGCGTACTTACCACTTAATATCACATATTCGATACGAATTTCTCGCAGTGCATTTATCTTATCAGCCTTGGTTTTTTGTCTCTTTGCTGTTGGAAGAAATGAGCGTCAGCGATGCGCACTACAAGATAAACTGCATACATTTGATGATGAACCACAGCAGCAGGCTGAGCCAGGCCGTGTCCGGCTGTGGCACCACCAGATCCACTGAGTGGAGGCAAGCGTTGAAATATTTATACGAGTGTTGGACGACGACGCACTGCGAAAATTATTATGCGTAACACGTTCGGTTTGTTGGCTTTTTTCGGTGACGTCGACAGCGACGGCGACAGCGCAATGAGGCCCCGCAGCAGGCGGTCAAAAATGTTAACAAGCGCAATTTGAACGCCTCACAGTCCCAGAAACTACATGGGAGTGGGGAGGGTTAGCAACGGGCTGTTGGTGTTTGCTGGAGGGTGGGAGGGAGGGGGGGGGGGGGGACTTTGAGTGCAACTGAGATGGGGTGTAGACCCACAGAGACCCGATACCGATATCGATACCGGTCTGGTCCATTGCACCCGTCGTTTAACGCTGCTTTTTGTACGAGTGCAATTGATTTTTGATGGCTGATAAATATAGTTATGAATACGTTAACTGGCCAACGGACCAGGTTCTGACTGCTGTAGTTGTTGCAGCAGATTGTTAGAGCTGATTTTCGTCGTCTGGCCGTCTCATAATTATACCGGGTCGAGGCAATGGTCCACTGGAGCTCAGTTATCATTTATCTGATGAGTCTAATTAATTTTTAACCGATTTGCTTTTAATAATATTTTGCTTTTACCGCCGCTGCTTTTTTACTGCAATAACAAAAAAATGCCAAAGAAAAGTTGGCACAATTTATTAAAGGTTTAATTTAATGATAAATGAATATGTGAATATTAAAATGGCTTAATTGGCCATCAAAAGAAAAGTAATAAATATTTAACTATCTGTTGATATCAACCTTAACCGGCCTGTTCTTAATTTATCCATGTGTTCCACAACTATTTCATCCTCATCATAGCCTTTCCATCTGTTTATATCAAACTTTCGGTGACTACTCGATGTGTTCAACTGGTCAAGCTTACCAATTACATTTCTGTCAACATTTTCAATAACCAATTGATTGAATTGTTAGATAATTACAAACTTCTAGCGGAGCTTTTCAAGGTAAAAACCACTTACACAGCTAGCAAATTGTCTGCCACTCAAGCGCCTCAAATGAGCCACAAAAAGCGGAAATACGCCTCGTTGCAGAGGCAGCAACAACAGCAACAGCAACAAGAATAGCAACAACAACATTAGCCAAACAACATTAGCAACAACATTGAAGCGCAATTGCAATTGGCAAACGTCAAATGCAATTCGCGGCTGTCAACAAGTCGAAGAATTGGACATCTAATGGCAAATGACTTTCACACCGAACGGACGCGTCCGCTTGAGGTGTTAATTTGCCAGGCGAATGAGCCAAAGTTGTCAAACGTCAAAGCCAAAAAATCTAAAAAAAAAATAAAAAAGAGGAAAAAAGAATACAATTAGAGATTGGCAACACTTGCAGTAACCGATTGGACTTATAGATGTATGAAATTTATCATAGGCAGACGAAGCCGCAGGCTGATGCCTGTCACTGATTGGAATCGAGGAGTCGACTCGACGAGTCGTCGAGTAGTCAAGACTTGGTAGATTAAGACATAACAAGGTCTATAGGTCTATATTGCCTTTCACAATGTAATGGCCACTTTAATTACCACTTTAGAGCGTTCAATTCCCCCAACAACAGCAAACCAGGCTCATTTGAGATTCGATTCCATTTCCTTTGTAGTTGAATGCCGCTGCTCGTCTGCTCGTTTCGGTCTAGGGCATGCATTGGCAATAAAAGTGTCAAAAGTAACACTCGTGTTATATAAGACATCAACATTCGAGACTCGCAACAGCAAATCCCTAAACTATTAAACACAATAAAAATGAGACGAAAACCCAAAAGACAAGAGCTGCGATCACAGCAGTTCCTGCGGGATTAGTCTCAAGAGTAGACCCATAAAACAGGCCAACAAAGATTTTCAGTTGCTCTGGTAGAAGGGCAGACAAAGGGTTATGTCTACCACGAGTATAAATAAATAAAATTTCATCAATGTGTCGAACGTATGCGTCAATACCTTAAAGGATTAGGCAACCAGCGCGAGAGCAAGAACTGAAACTCCAAATTAAAACTCCAACAGCAACTCTGATTCAGACTTGGGCTTAAATCATAAAGCAGACCTTTTTTAGGAGTCTACAAAGAGATGCATTTGACTGCCACACAAAGCAAATCACACAATTTAATGGGTTTGTTGTTGCTCGAAAAAAATAAACTGGAAATACACTCATTTGGTACTCTTTTTCAATACGCTTTTTGGAAAAGGGTATATTGATTTCGTTAACCCATTGACGCATTCTGTTGGTGATTGTAAAGATTATGCTCGACTCAATAATAGACATATTTTATACTCTGTAATAAGTCAGGTCTGTAAGGGTATCTAAGCTGCGACATCTGTCACAGCAAATGCTTCTAACTTGATTTTTATTTCGTGTTGTTGGTTTCTTTGCATTTCCGCTTGGCATTGCTTTAAGTCCAATTTATTTGAACATTTAAAAGCCGTAAAATATGTTTTTCTGTTTGTGGGGAGCAGCTGTCATAATTTAAATTCATTAAATTCATACCAATAAAATGTCACACCAAAAGTTTTTTCTTCTTTCTTCGTCTTCTTTAATGTATCCCTGGGGATAATTGCTTCCACGAACAACAATTAAAATGCTTCTCAAGTAGTTTCTAGTACCCCACAATCTGCCCAATCCTCCACAGATAGCACAGTAAGTCAAGGTTCGGGGAATTCCAGTAAAGATGCGATTGCGCACTGATTAGATGAATCTGGGGGGTATTGAGAGTGGAGGAGAGGGAGGGGTGTGGCATGCAGGTAATGCCCAGCATATGCTCAATGAAGCAATTTGTTTCAACTCAAATACTACGTGCGTCTGATATATTTTTTCTTTTCTTTTTTTCCTACTCTGGTCAAATCGTAATCGTAATCATCATCGCTTCTCACACGTCGCCGGCGACCGAGAAAACGCACCGAAAATTAGTGCGGCAATTGCTTCGTTGGTTGTTAGACACAAAAATGTATATATATATATATATATATATAAAGGAACGAAGCAGAAATTAGATTTATTAGACATATGCCACAGATCTTTCTGGTACCGATTAAAGCGCCTCGACTACGACGTGTCTCGCATACAAATTTAATGTTCATTCATAATGTGGATTAGAGTCCATGAAATGGGATTTATTTTAATACACGCCACTTGCTAATCTTCTAAGTGAATACGGCATCAATTTCCTGGCAAAAACTTATAGCCGCTTAGTAAATAAAACAAAACTAAGCATCAATTGCAAAGTGTTATAAAATTAATGCAAACGGCTACTAAATCCTATGTTTTGATTATTAATAACAGTTGGAAGCACGTAAAACAAGTTACAATTCATTTAATAGTTCTTAGCGAAATGCGGTTTTTATTTAGATTTCTGGTTGTACACATAGCAAATATAAATTTGCTCCATAAATCTATGAGGAGACAGCCTTCTGTGAGGAGCACTACAAATGTTTAAATGATTGTAAATATTCTGCCGTCTTCGGTAAATACTGTCATATATATGCTATGCTATGTATATGTTTAATATATGATGCATAAATATAGTAGTCAGCTTGAAAGAAAAATCTGACACTTTTCACATATCTGCTGCTCTTTATGACTTTTCCCATCTGTCAACTTTCAAATACCGACTACATAAAACAGCAGCCAGAAGATCAACTGTCGCTCTTTCTACAGATCTACAGTCTTCGCACCGAATGCCCACACATTCCACATTAATATGCAAAAATATTAATAAAACAAGCCAGAGTGGTATAACGAGCTAGGAGATACCCTGTAGCCAGATCTAAGCAACTTTTTACTCTCATACCTTTTTCGAAAATTAACTTGATCATGGTTTAACCTGTAGAATAACAATTCTGGGGATGAAGCCACAATCGTGCTAAAAGCAAGCTCGAATTCTCCACAGGTACAAATTTGTAGAGGGTATAAAGCTATGAGGCAAGCGATAGTTGCAGTTGCAACAGTTGCGTCGGTTCGATTGTCAGTCAGAACTGGGGCCGAACTTAATTTACAATCGGGCAAAAAAAAAACAACACTGAGAAACGATATTCATTCATTTGGAGCAAACACCTGCAAGTCGCCTCCTACCATAGCTACATGTGTGGTGCAGTGTATGGCTGCATATTGAAATGCAGCAGCGTGTATGATTTTTGATTTATGATCTGTCACAAAAATAGCCAAGTCGTGGTACACCCTATTCTAGGTGCGGTAAAAATGTAGCAAAAATGCAAAGCAAAAAAAAAATGCGTGCAGTGGAAAAATGCGAAAGGCGAAAATGCTGAAAGCCACTGTGGAAGGATGGCAGTAAAAGATATTTACGATGCCCATAGCGCGTCCAAGCCAAACTTATGCATAAAACTTTCTATAGAACTCTCAAGTTGAGGCGCAGGGAGTTGCGCCTTGCGGTTGCCTTGTGACTTCCCGACTGCCTGACTGCCTGACTGCCTGACTGCCTGACTCCCTGACTGCCATCCTGTGCTATCTTAACACGATCAAAGCCAGCCACAACAACAGAAGCAATCAATTTTCGTTGTTGTGATAGCCGCGGGTAGTCAGACAGCACCGGATCCCAGCAACAGGCAGCAACGGGCCACAACCCAAACCCAAACCCAAACCCAAACTCAAACCGTATCCCGGGCTATATCCAAAAGCTGCAGGCGATGTGCGGCTGCTTAATAAATATGATAATGCATTGGACAGACTGGGACGTGGCTACTAACCAAACAGGCTGCTCTACTAATTAATGTAACAACTACATGGGCAGTCGGTAACTGAGCCACAACAGCCAACTACAACTAGTTTCCATATTTATGCTTTTTGGTATTTCTCTGTCTACCACCAGCCTTAGCCCTAATAATAATAAATAGTGTCAGGATTAATTGAATCGTTCGCACTTTGCCTGTTCCTTTTCCTTTTATTTGCAATTTGTGTTTCATTTTTTCTTCTATTTGGTGTCACACATGCTGCGACAAATGATATATTGCCATTTTTCAACTTTGCAATTTATTATGAATTTATTTATGCCAACCTTATACCCATTCCACTGCTCAACTACATTTGCTGTGCCGATGCCAACAGCAGCAAACAAGTGAAATGGTGGCAACCAGTCGCCTAACGACTTGGCACCCAGCACATTTTATAGTTCATTAATGTGGCAACTCTGGCATGATTTACGCACAAATGCCGTCACAGCAATTCCACAAACAACAACGGCCAATTATATAAAGAGACAAATAAGCGCAGCGCACTGATTAGTTGGAGCTGTTTATAAAATTCTTTAAAAATATATATTGAATTATTGAATTTAATACATTCTGACTAATAAGAGCGTCGGCAGTCACAAAAAATTAAAAAAAAAAACATAATTCGAAAGAAGTGGCTGAAGGCATTAAATTGGCCAAGGAGAATGCTTAGTCAAGAGTTGCGCACAATAATTCATATGTCAGGAGTTACAGTTAAGCTCAAAATGCGCTTAAAACAACGTAAGCCAAATGACAAAAGTAAAAAACATGCAAAAATGTTTTAAGGTAAGGCATTTAAAACAAAGTGCGTCAGGTGTGTGTGTGGCTGTGTGTTGTTAAACTGGCCAATACAAAAACGAGACACTCAACGACTCGTCTGCTCAGCTCAGCTGATTGCTGCAGCGAATTTGTTGAGCTGAGTGAAATGGAAGTGAAATCCGCTGCAACCTCGCTCCAAGCGTAATCAGTGAGTCAGCGCGGGGCGTTGGGACTCTGGCAGGGGGTTAAAGGGGTTGTGTGCTTGCCGAGCGAGCATATGTGAAAATAATCGCAAGCCTGCGCATAAATAATGGACTCAAGTGTCAAAGGGGCATATCATCAATTTGTTTTTTGGCGGTCCACCCCACCACACAAGACACAACGCAACGCAACACAACCCCCCCAAAATACTAAATACACACTCACACACACATTTACACAATCCCCTCTTTTACCAATGCATATTTATTTTTAAAATAAAACTGAACACTGAACAATGGGCTGGCATTGAAGGAGCAGCAAGCAGCCAGCAGCCGTTCCAGATTTGTTTTCCTTTTTTTTCAAACAAATTCGCTGAGTGCTTAAGTGCTTCCGAAAGTGAAACAAATCTGTGACATGTGTTTCAGTTTCTCTTCCAGTTCCGCTGCCCCACCGCTCTCTATCTCCCTCTCTCTCTCTCTTTGCCTAAAGTGGCTCTCTGCGCGCCTTAACCAAAGCGGGTCCAAAAGAACTGTAAAACGGAAACTGCAGCGACCAAACTGTAACTGAATGCAAAGAAAAATGTGCCTGTCCCCGCCACCCTAACTCCTCTCTCCCGCTCACACTCCTATGCCCTACACAAGTTTGTTGCATTTTAATTCAGAGTTTTCCTCTCTACTTTTTTTTTTTAGTTTTTGTCGCGTCTTTTGCAACGCGTTCGCCTTTTTTAAGCGGATTTTGAACGCCGCTTCCAAAAAAAAAACTCTGAAAACGAAATTGGCTAAGAAATATTGTCGCAGCCAGAAGAGTTAGCAGAGGGGGATGGGGTGGGGATGAATCTCTGTTTATCTCTTAGTTTTTTTGGCTGTGCATCTAATTTATGTGAGCTGCTTCGGGAGAAGCACAGTCCCTGAATGAAATGTGAATGCGCCTACAAAGTGAATGATTGCGCGGAAGCAGATAACAAGTTGGTGTTCAAAACTAGTTTAATTTGGCTCAAAAGCCACAAAGTGCTCAACAATAGAAGTTACAGTTAGTGTTTTAATAGCTGAGCAGATGTTGCGAATTTTAAATTGTTTTAAAAGGCATTTCAACTATTAAAATAAAATAAATAATGTAACATAAAATAATACGACATCAGCTGTTAACATTAAAAAACTTGCTTCTAACAACATTATAGGAATAAATTGTTATGCATGCCTAACAATAATCCAATACCAGTAAATCTTACCCCCAAAAATACTTGTCACTCGTCAACATATTTGCTTAGCCCTCCATTAGTATATTTAAGATATTATTTCAGTTTGAGTTCTAGTGTTATGGTTACCCTTTAGCTGTGCCCTAAACATAATACCATCTCAATGACGCTATTCCCAGGTCTTTTTGGTTAAAAAAAAGACAAGAAAATTGAAAAAGACAAACACAAAAAAGAGCAGAAACTGCTGCAATAACAAACAAGGCCAAACAATGAGCGGCGAGCAGAGAACAAAGTCCTGGCCCAATACAATTGCAGTGAGGGGGCTTAATGCCACAAATTGAGCAATTCTTGGCATATGTATGCTATATTCCCTAGTCCCTATTCCCTGTACCCTGTTCCCTCTCCCATATCTCTGTCTAGTCTACTAATGCAGCTATTTGAAAACTAATGAGTGGCATAGAATAAAATGGGTACCAGTAACAAAAACAACGAGAACAACCAAACAAATGGCACAAAAAACCAGGCGGCAGTCAGAAATCCGCTTTGCTGCAGCAAAGGAGTTAAAGGAGAGAGGAATAGTGTCCCAGAGAGAGAGAGAGAGAGAGAGAGAGAGAGATGGTTAGTGAGAAGCAGCGGCAGGAGCAGCAGGCGAGTGCAAATGAATGCGCATTTGAAATTAAGCCTTAATCCTTTTACAATTGATGCTGTGCAGTCAGCCAGATACCTGTATATGCCACACATGTGTGTCACTCTCTCTCCACATGTGTGTGTGTGTGTGTGCTTGTTGTCCTTGCAAGGACAACACTGCAACCGACAACACACGATTGTTGTTCGTTGTCTTTTTTTTTTTGTTTTTGGCTAAAGCAATATGTTTGTGTTTGGCAGGGCTTAGCCTGGTGCAACGAGTACTGCCAACTAGGTGTGAGGGCATCTGGTTTTCATGTTCCAAGGGCCCTTTTTCATTTCTGAGCTGAAGTTGACCTACCGCAAGAGAGGCAACTGGCGAGACACTAAAATAACAGTTTAAAGGGCAAATTACTATTATGTTAGGGGAATAATTCATTTTTATCTTAGTCGAATGGGTGGTACGCGGAAATAAATACTCAAAATACTCAAAACTATGACAGATTTATGATGTATCAATCCGATCTCGAATGTTTTTGTCCAGTTTCAAAAGGTTTTTATGTATGAATTCAGCTTGCGACTGATTGTTATATAGTTTTCCGATCCGCCCGCGCATGGCCAACTCTGGCAACACTAACAACTCTCTGCATAATCAAACAGCAAGTTATGCCGAGAGATCCCCTCATATAAAAATGGATGCATATGTGTCCGCTCCTGATACACCTCGTTAGTGTCCACTGAGTCAAAAGACGCATCGACTGCGCCGGCAGGCAGCTGCCCGGAAAACTATTCTGACGAGGGATGGGGGAGGAGCGTTGCATTACTCATAATACTTGCCATGCAATTGAAAATCGAAAAGCGTTGCGAAACGGTCAAATGAGAATTTGTGTGTGCTACGACATTAAACACATTGTACGAAAATCAAATAAGAAATTCGTTACAGGCCTAAAAGCGCATGCAACGACGCACTTAATTTCGAAACAGGATTTACGAGGTTGACACACATATTTAACATGGGGCAACACACACGAGCCTCCTCTTGCTGTCTCTGCTGTGTCTCTGCTGTCTCTGCTGTGTCTCTGTTGTCTCTGTTGCGTCTGCGCAGCGGCAACTGTGAAAAGCGCAAATCGCTTGTGACGAACGACGAAACGAACGCATTTTCAACGCTCGGCTGCCTTAAGTCGCACAGCCCGAAAAGATGCAAAATGTGCTAATGAAATGTCCTTTTTTTTGTGTGTCTGTGCAACACACAAGAAGAGCTCCTAAATCTAGGCAGCTGCCTGTCTGCCAGTGTCTTGTGTGTGGCATGTCGAATGCCATGCCACAGGACAGCAGAGAGAGAGAGAGAGAGGGAGGATTGGAGGACTGCAAAATTGCTCGCTCGATTGCATTTTGTTGTTGAGGCGGTGAAGTGGCATGTCTGTAATTTGTTGCATGCAATTGCATGCGTTGCAATTTGGCTTGGCTTGGCTCGGCATCAAGTGGAAATGCTGGGCATTAATATTCAATTTTCTGAGTGTACTTAGTGCAGCTTAGATACGACTCAAATCGACTCAGCTCGAGTCGACTCGAGTACTGCATCTGCCCCAATTAGTTGCAATTGTTGCCATTCGCCGCAGGCTCAAGTGCTCAAGCCTCACAGTCGAACAACAACATGCATCGCATTTGCTTCTTGTTTTGGCTATTACCTCAAATTATACGAGTACTCGATGTGCCATCAACCACACATGCAACATGATAAATTAGTTACATAAACAATGCAAAATGCCTCAATATGTATGTTATCATCTGTGCAATTATTTTCGTTTTTAAGACACAAAAAAAGACAGACTTTAAATTTCATCAAAACTGAGCAAAGTGAATTTTCCGCTTCCAATTTGTGGTTTAGAACAAAAAATATTTTCATGAAAAATGCTTATTTATTCTACTTTATTCGAAACCGGCCATGTTGCAAAATGATTCGATTTGTATAAATAATTAGTAAAGCATACTTAGAAGACAACCAAACTCCTTAAAAAGAAGACCTTTGAACATGGCAGAAATTAATTAGAATTTATATATTTTAAATACACTTTTTGCTGGCCTTGATCTGCTACGAAAAATATATATTTAAATTATGAAAATAGGCCACCAAACAAAAAACAATTATATTTACTACGAGTATATGAAAACTAAATTAGTTATTAATGCAGTTGCGGGTTTAGTTCTTAGTTTTCTCAAAGTCAGCTGTCGATAAAGACCAACAACTGTGAAGGGTTTGTGTTTTGGGTTTGTGTTTTGAAAGTGATACTGCAGTGGCTAACTGAGTACAGCAGCTGGGGAATAACCTGGAAATGTGCTTTTGTTATTGTTATGTTTGTTATTTGTTTTCTGGCCAGCAGCTGGCAACACCTGAGCGACAGACCGCAAGATCCATAAACAACAGTTAGTTGCCTTTTAATTGATAGACAAAGCAAAAGCAGCAGCAGAAGCAGCAGCAGAAGCCGAAAAAAGGACTAAACAGTTGAAGCGAACACAGCACAGCAAGAGCCTGTCAGAGGAACTGCGCCACGAGGGACAACAGCAATTTGGCGCAGCTTGATATTCGTTTAGACCAAAATATTTGCAACGAATGAGAAAGAAAATTGGACAGATTGAGTTTGTCGCATACCGCGTGCGAAATGCATTTCCATGAAGCACATGCCCAACTGCTGCACAAAAGGATAACGGACTACCGAAACGGCAGCAGCAGTAGCCTTGAAATTGCATTTTATGACGGGACATTAAGAGGCAGAGGCACTAACAGCAGCAGCAGCAGCAGCAAGCCATGCTGATTGCCAGAAGCCGAGTCTCAAGCGTGTTAAATGTGAGTGCACAAGCCAAGTTGACATTTTCCAAGCTACTAACTAGGCACCTCAACTCCCTCTCCCTCTCGCCCTATGGAAGCCTCATGCGCATGCGTGGCGAATCGTGCTACGTGTGTCCAGTTCGAATGTTGCACGCGCACAAATGCGCACCTTTAGTCACAGCAAATTATGACAGGAAGAGGGCAAATCTGTTGCTCAAGCAGAACAGGGATTGCAACTGAAATCACCTTGGACCATTTAACGTTCAGTACACCCACCTGGTAGCCCATTATCCTTTGGGCAACAAAAAGCGTGCTAAATGCGCTGCCAGCTAGACAAATGTCACGTGTTTCTTAAGACCTGGCCTAAAGTTAATGTTGGACCAAGGGACAATGGTTAAGCAGCGTGTCTAAAGCCAGAATGACCAGTAAGAAAGAGCAGAAAAAATGAGGATTAATAGAAATGGTCAGAATACGGTGAGTAACAACTTATCTCAGTTATTAGCTGACGGTCTTAATGAATCGTTAAAAAAAAAATATCTTTGTGGCTATCTTTATATTTATTAAAGGTAGTCATAGGGAAACAGATATGCTCTAAGTTTTAGAAGTATATTTATGAATAGAAGAATATAATATATTTTTATGAAGATAAATAAAGAGCGAGAGAAGAGATGGTGGGTGAAAATTGATCGATGTTAATAACTGACTATCTGCATGAATCTTTAAGACTATTTCTAAGATAGTATTTATATATATATATATAAACATCTTTAACGCTTTCTATTCATTAAGCAAATCTACAAAAGGGATTCAAATGTTCTTCTTTTTTGAGCAGCTTAAACAATAACTACTCGAATGAGGAACAACTTTTATTTTTGTGGAAAACTGGCGAATAACAAACGTAAGCCGATGACAAAGGCAACCAAATAAAATTATGAAATGTTTAATGCAGCGCAACATGCAATGCAATTACGCACACGTACACACAAAGAGAGTGAGAGAGAAGAGAGAGAGAGAGACCGAGAACGGAAGAGAGAGATAGAGAGATAGAGAGAGAGAGATAACGATGAAAAGTTGTGACAAAAGCGCGGAAAAGCAGCGCCGGAAAAGTTTTAGCCTTAAGTCTGATGAAAAACGTTTTGTGCGGGCTTAAGCCAATTTGTGCCAGCCAAAGCGCAAACCAAAGGCAAAAAACAGAATCAGAATCTGGATCGGAATCAGAATCGGAGCCCACAAGCAGTCGGCGAGTCGGCGACAAACTTGCTTCATTTTGGAGCCAAATTAAAGTTACAATAAAGTTTTTGGTGCCACTCAAGAAAAGCGGCAACTGGCAAATGCAGTCGCATAATGAGTCTTGAGATTAAAGTGATTTGCTCAAAATGGAATCGTTTCAAGCATCTGCAGCTCATAATTATTGGCAATTTCACAGCAAATAAAATTACAAGCGTATCAAATTGTGAGTGATAACATTGCCTTGGTTGCAGGTGGAACTACACAGCAGTCGGCGCTGGCTGGTTTGCCCTTAATCTGTTTCGCACTCATCATCTGTGGCCCTTTTGCCCGAGGCCTGCAACAAGTTTGTTGCACTTATTTTTATGGGGCGTGCACCGCTTAAATAGCCCCAATTTTTATATTAAAAATTATATATATATATAAATATATATATAAATATGAAGCATTAAGAAACTTGTTTGTAGCTGCCGCTTCTGGCTGCTGTCCTTGCCTCCTTCAACCCATTCCCTCCGACACTTCAAGACAAGGTGTGAACGCGTCAATGTGGCAACGCGGCAATGTGGCCAATAAAAAAGGCCAAAGGCTCAAAACATAAGCCCAAAAATAGCAACAACATCGCTCGATGCCCAGTTTGAACCTTTGCTTTGCATTGCGGTCTCTGCTCGTAATTAGACCCTTTTTGTAATTAATAAAACAAAAACAGAACATAAAATGATGATAGCAAGTGTCCAGAAAAGGCTTTAAGCTTTCTTCATTTAAATTATATTTAATTTTGGAAGTATAGTTGAATTTGCATCTTCAATAAGTAATATACTCGTATATATACGAGTACATATATTACAACTTAATTTCATTTAACCATTCGAATGTTATATAAATTGATGCATAAGTTTAATCTTATTTACTTAGACCTTTAGTGTCTGTAGATATTTAAGAATTTCAAAAAAGAATATAAATTTATATTCGATTTTCCATTAAACCAATTAGATAATTTGAAATAGAGTGTAATTGTGCTTCGTGGTCGTTTTCTTGAAAAGCTTGCTGTAATTTTCTCGTTAGTGCTTCAATGCCCTGCGGAGCACTTTCTACTGACTGCCACTTCAAATACAAACGTGGGAAAGAACCACTCTGAAGAACGCCTCAATAGTTGCAATATCGATGCGATTGTTCTGCCTGTCAAAATATTGAAGGCATTCCAACTCACCAAGAATTTGGTTTTTGAAAAATGCCGCTTGTCCCTGGTTGCTACCACACACAACATAAAATTCGCAAACTCATTGCGGCGCACTTGTAAAAAAAAGGTGGCAGAGTGGAGAGGAGAGGAGATGAAACAGATACCGAAAATAGTTCAACAATCATAACTTCCCACCTTTATTAACTAATTTGCTAAGGTTGAACGAGTGAGCAGCTCTAGCGAACAATGTGGCCCAATGTCTAATGTCTTCTAATTGCTACAAGCGGCAGCCACACACACTCAGCGGCAGAGCTGGACTGAGGAAGGGAGAGATGCGGCATTGGTTTTCATATATGTCACCTTAATACGATTCCCAAGTTCGAGCATAAAAAAACAAAAACTTGTCAACGTCATCGTTGCTGGCTTTGCGTGTGGCACACACACACAAAAATCATTCTACAAATGTTCTGGACAATGGAGAGCGGCAGCATCTTGGTAAAAAAAATATCGCACACGTTGCCGTTGTCATTGTTGAAGAGATGAGATTCTCATGCTCATCCGGCTGTATGCTCCTGCTAATACTCATTGTCACCTGAGCATTCCCAACTCTCCCATCTCTCTCTTTAGAGTCGCTCTGCCTTTTTGATCCTGGTAGCAATTGTTGTTGTTGATTTGTCGCTCGATTTGCTTCCATTTGAAACTCATTTGGCTGCACTTGCACATCCCTAAAGTGTTTTGCCAGCAAGCAGCTCTGTTCATCATCACCTTCTGCTATTCTAGCTTCTATTGCTACTTCTTGCAGGTCTCACATTGTTAGAGACCTTCTCCAATTGTTTGTGCTCAATTGGCAAAAATTGTTTGAAACGCCCGCCTTATCGTTTTTTTTTTTGCCGCTTTAAGGGCACTCGCCGCCCTTTAACACAATTCCTTGCCACTGTTTGTTTTTGTGTGTCTGTGTGCGGTCCTCGTTGCTTGGGAATTGCTGCAGCTCAAAAAACACATTGCATTTTCGGCATCGACTTTGCATACACTTAAAATGCACTGTGCCCGACTGTTCGGGCTTCGAGCTGCAAAAGCAGCAGCGACTCCTGACCGCTGATGGCCGCCTACGGACTACATAGCGACTGCATAGTGGGGCAAAAACATAACAAACAACCTTAAATATATAAGCTGCATTAGCTGAAGTCTACACACAAATAACTAACTTTTGAAGTCGAATAAAAGAATAGAAAAAATTGATAATTGACTCTAGTGTCGTATTTGGACTTCGAATAATCAAGCGAATATTTTTATGGATCTGTGGAAACTTGAATACAGTTTTTTAAATTTTGACATAAATACCTCATTTCAAAAACTTCATCCCATAGTTGCTCAGAATTATGGAAACTTTGATAACAATAACCTGATCTTTATACGACGTAATAATAAATTAGCTAATAACCATTTCATATATTTATAATACTTAACTTTTATTATAATCCATTTCCAAGTTAGTAACAATAATTCGACGTCTTTTCAGTTGAGTCTATTTTGCAAATCTTTCTAAATGTTGACAACTTTCACTCACATTTTCTTTTCACTGTAAGACTTACTGTTTTTGGACATATATTTTGTTCCACTGTGCGCTTCGCTCACGCACTTTGTGCTACTGATGCCGGCTGGAGCTGAACTGTTTTGCATGATTGACTGTTTGACATAATGAAACGCATGCAGAAACAAGCAGCCAGCCAAGCAATCGACCAAAACGACATGGCCAGAACAGTGGGGCAGAGGGGGCTGGGGAAGACAAGAGCTGTGCAAGTAACCAGATTTGGGATGCCCATGGTATACATCCCACGCAGGTTTTGCATTTGTAGTAGTAATTGCTATTGTTGTTGTTGTTGTTGCAACAAGCTGCTGCTGCTTGTGCTGCTCTTGTTGTTGTTGCTACTAATCAAGTGCAATGTTGTAGGTTGGGGCATGGGGCATGGGGCATGGGGAATGGGGAATGTGGCACTCTGTCATTCAGCAGTTTGCAGTATTGTGGTTTTTGCCAGCTGCTTTTCTTTTATCAACGCTGCTGCAGCAGAAGGCAGAAGGCATTCTATGATTGCAACAGTTGTTGTTGTTGTTGTGGTTGATGTTGCTGCTGTTGTTGTTGTTACTATTCTTCTAATCAGTCAGTTGCAGAGGCAGAAAGTTGGTCAGCAATCGGTTCGAGTGGCTAATGAAAATGAAAATCTGTGTCACTGTGCATTGTTTGAATATTGAACAGAACTTGAAACTCAAATTGAAATCGAGCTCGAGTTTTGAGTTTTGAGTTGAGTTTTGGTTAGCACATGAAATTAAGTGTGGCTCGAGGCTCTGCAGGATAGGTGGGCTGCTGCTGCTGTTGCTGGTGCTGGTGCTGCTGCTGCTGCGGTGCTGCTGCTGCTGCTTGCTGGCTAGCTGGTAATTGTTGGTCAGGTGTAGGCAGCAGCAGCCAACTTATATATATATATATATATATACTCGTATATGTACACACTTCAAAGCATATGACAAGCAGTTTGTTTTTTGTATTCTGTCACTTCAAACGCTTGCTGTGTGCTGTGTGCTGGGTGTGTGGGCTCAAAAGCCAGTTCCAGTTGCCAGAGCGAGAGACGATTAAAACAAACGCCCACCGTTTGTCAGGTCTTGAGGTCTTGAGGTCTTTCGGATGTTCAGAGAGACATGCATGTTGTTTGCTGGCTGACACTGAAGTGATGAAAGTGTTTCACAATCAACGAAGACACTGCTGGCGGCAGCATCACAAGCCAAAATAGACAACGCAGGACAGACACAGAGTGTTGTTTTTTTTTTGCTTTTATTTTCTTTTCTCTCAGATGCACCCACACACAACAGGACGCCGACATGTCTGAGGGACATGTAGAGCAGAGGCGAGGAGAGCTACCCTAGCCAAGAACCCTATGAGTTCGCAGGGCGTTACTAATTTGTGTCACACATTTTTTTTTTGTTCGCCTCGCATTTGCTACACTTGTTACACGGTTCACACGCCGTTGCCACAGAAAATCTTCCGGCTTCGTTCTCCGGCTCCTTTTGTTTTCTTTCTTTTTTTTTGGCAATGATTTTTGCGGTAGGTCGACATCATCGATCGCGTTTGAGTGTTGTAGGCTCATTCATCAGATATGCCGACTGGCATTACTAATTGCCGATTCGTTACAAAAATGTGCGACTTTTTACAGTCAGTCAGCCAGCTCAGTCGGTGTCTCTGTGAAGACGTCTCACTGTGTGGGCCCCGTCCAGCGACCACATATTAAACAGTCAACTAATCCCAAAATTCAGTTCCAGCTGTGCCGCAAAAACTTTGTGTGAGGTAGCATAAAATTAGTTTACGAAAGATATTTGGACTAACAAAAAAAAGTTATGTGATTTTTTTTTTTGGTCGCCTCGAAATAACAATTTGCGCGGGAAGAGAATATATTTATTGGAATATTTCAAATGAATACACAAATTAGTTTACGGATATTGTTATTGATTTTATTGTGGGTTAAATATTTTCGAATGCAATACTTTGTGGACTTTAAGGTATTGCCCCTGATTAGACTCTGATTTAGCGAATTGATTAAAGCAACAGAAAAATTCAAATATTACGTGACTGAAAATACATTTTCATTTCAATTGTAGAATAACTATAACTTATAGCATTATTTCTGGCTTCGATTAGAGTTTGATTTAAGGCAGTTAACTAATCGAACATCGTTTGCCTGAAAGATGCACCAAATTAAAGCCAAGCTTTAAGTAGTTAAATGTTACTGCCCCACCTGCCCAACCACACCACAGTTTGAATTGCCACAGAAGGCATTGTAGAGCTCAGGTTTCTGTTTGGGCCTCACCCACTCGACCGTAACGTAATTTAATGTGCGTCTATGAACGCTTTTGGCCATGATTTGGCGTACGCCATTTAATCAGAGATATGGGCAACACCTGCCGTTGCAGTTAGTTGCAAGTTGCAACTTGCTGGCTGGCTGACTGGCTGGCAGCTCCTGCAGCGGCAATAAACAGATAAAGAAGCAGTCGATGCCCAGCACTTCCTGTTTTGCCAATGCTGGAGTGGCGCGACCTGGTAGCCAGCTTATTGGCCTTGGCTTGCTTGCATGCCACTCGCATGGCTTAAATCAAAATCGATGCTGCAGTTAAAGACGTTGCTGCCACAGTTGCCAACTTGCTGCTGGCATAAGAAATTAATTAAGTTGACTTGTGGCATTGACCAGGAATAAGAAGCCAAGCGGCCAAGCGGTCATCGATTGTAAGCGGAAGTCGTCTATTTTGTTATATTTGGTTTTCCGTTGCATGGTTGCCAAGTGTGGAAATTATGAAAAATGAGCGAGTGCAGATCGACAACTAACGAGACTCTCGCTTCCCCAAGCAGTTTGGCGGCGCCAACAACGCTTTGCAACAGTTGCCTTCTTCTTTTTTTTTGCTTTGCTTTGCTTTGCTTTGCTTTGCTGAATCCCATCAGTTGCACATGTTGCAAGAATTTTACACGGCTACAAATTCAACTCTATTTCTGGAATAGTTTATCGACCTGGCGATTGATGCTGATCAAGAATATGGCCATACCAAAATGTGGATCTCTTTTTACTTCAATCTCTGCATGCCTATAACTTTTTCCAAATAATTACTACCGCACAAGACAATACCAAATTGTTTACTGTGTATGCCACCTAATTGATGAAGAGTTTTTGAGCACGCAATGCGTAGGCGCAAACAAATATGTTGCACAATATGTAAGTAATTGATTAATTGCCTGATATTGCAAGTCGAAGAACGCCTTGATAAATGAACTTTTGCCAACAATTTCGTCTCAGCTCAGCTGAGCACTGCAGCTGTGTGGTCTTCGGTCAGGTCAGACCCTATCAGCGCAATGCACCTCCTCCTGCCCCAAAATGTCATTGAAAGGAGTCTGGGTAGGGAGTAAATACAGTAAATACACACCTTCAACGCAATCAGTTCGGGCATGCACCTCAAAAATGCTGAAAATGTCAACTGTCTCGAGTGTATCCGTATCTTGTATCTTGTATCTGGTAACTGCGCTTTATTGTTGTTATTGTTGTAGTTATTGCCACAGCCACAACAGAATTATGTCCGCTAAACTGTCACTGACAATTGGGCATGTGATATGACTGACAGTTCAAATTGATTTTGGGAAAGAGAAACGCTTAGCTTTAGATTACAACACATTAACAGGCTGTCGTCCATGGGGCCAAATTAAGCAGGGGCTTGGCCTTACCTCAAATCCCCAAGACAGTTGCCACTCTCGTCTTGGCCAACAATTGTTTGGCTCTGTTACTTACGAGTAACGTTTTTCATTATTGCTTGCAGCTCGTGAATGACTGTCAAAGGCAGTTGTCAGTTGATAATAAGTAGAACCTGTAATTAATAAATATAAATGAGAATTAATTGATTAAATATAATAATAAAAAAGATAAGCAAAACTTTTACTATTTCTGGCTTCAATTTTGAGGCATAAGAAAGCATTTAATTCAAACCCCTTAATGACAATAAATATTATTACAAAAAAACTAAAGATGCTCGATTTTGAATTTATAATTACATTTGCCCAGTGTAATTTCAACTGTTAATCCATTACCTTCACTCACACTTGAGTAGAGCTTGTTTAAGAGCTATACACTTAAATAGAGCATGTTTAAGACGTGTCCGCCGTACTTGAAATGATATCGTAAATCAAATCGAGAGGTTTCCTCCTCCCCCTCGAAAGTGCTTTCGCTTGTTTGCTGCGATCTTATCGCATATGATAGTAATTTAATGGGATTTTGTAGGCTACATTGCTGCTTGCCGCTTGCAGCTTGCCGCTTGCAGCTTGCAGCCTGCTGCCCGCAATTCATTCATTCACGAAAGTAAAACTTGCAATAAAAAATTAAAATCAAATTCGATTTTTATGATGGACACCGCAACGCGTTGAGGCCACAAAAATTGCAGCTGCATGCTGATAAGAACAAACAAGCCAGGCCAAACTTTGTCATTGGGGCGTTTTAAAGAACATAAAATGATTTTTAGTGCCATCATTAACATTATCGGTTGGATAATGTTATATGGCCAGAGTGACTCGCTGATAACAGACACTGACACAGAGAGCAGAACTGGGCGGTCGACAAACACTCTTTCAAACTTTCCTTTGACGCCCCATGTTGAGTATGTTTTTTATGGACTCGAATTAAACGCGATTTGTGAGTTGTGAGTTGTTCGTTGTTCGACATTTGTTGTTTAATTAAAAAATGTTAAATCAGGTTAAGTATTGAGCAAAAGCGCAGCATGAGCCGCTGCTTTGTGTTACTTTTATTTTGAAGGGGCCTGGCCAAAATCTCGACAGCGACTGCCATTAAAATCGCGTAAATTTAAGGCCTACAAACAGGGCAAAGCCAGTCAGTCTGTCAAATAAAAGTTCATTAGTTGCGCATAAAACGGCTGAACAACAAACTAAATAATAAAATAAACAGCGATTCTCTCTGATTCACTATGAAAGTGCTGCTTAATTTGTAAATAGAGTTTAGCTCAGTTTTTACTATCAGTCGACAGATAATCAGACAGCCGACAGATGCGAATTGTGGTCCGGTCTAACAAACTGAATCGAGCAGCGCGAATTGGCCTGCTCTGGCCAAAAGCATTTGGCAATTGTTTCCTGTGCCAGCTGCCAATGCGAAAAATTATGCCCGCTGCCAGTTGGCCAACAACTATGCAGCTAACTGAAAGCCTCGTCTCGGTGCCGGCCCAAATCCAATTTGAAATGCGTGTCACCGTCGTCGCTCGGTGTGGAACGAAATTGCCAGCAGGACAAATGCTGAGCGTGAAAATCCTTTTGGGGGCACACACACACACACACACACACACAGACACACACCTAGTGCGTGTTGGAAATTTTCAAGTGTGAAAATTGCTAATGTCTCCGCATTCGCATCTGCACAATGTGTGTGTAAAGAAAAAACGGAAACCTCAACAATCATTCAAAATTCCTATACCATTTCTACTTATACATGTGGAGATTTCCTAATGCGATTATGTCGGTCTACAAATTCATAGGTGCAACAGACATTTTTGTTTTTTGACTGTCTGTAATTTGAGGTACAAATTGGTATGCGCATCTGCTTTTATGCCACAAAATGTAATTAAATAATATTAAATCTCTTTAACAAAAATGTTTAATATTTTATGTATTTTTCATAAATGTAACCTACACAAAATTTAAATTTGAAATTATAACTCATTATTACTGGATTTACCTATATTTCACATTTAACACAATGTAAATGACTTCATGAATCCTTTAAATAAATGTGAAGAACAACTCATTTTGCATTTAAAGTGCTCTTTGGCCACTCAAAAATGGGTCAAACCGGGCCACAGCAACGTCAATCACATTTCATTATATATATACAAACAAATTATTATTATTATTATGGCAGTCAGCGCCAGAGAATTGGTGGACCACACCTACAGCACGTTTGCGGAGCAATTGTAATGGCCCAAAACCACAGCAGAAATAATGCGAAACAACAGAGAGAAAAAAAGATCAAAATGTGATTTAACAAAGCGCTGAAACTGTGTTAAACTATTCATAATTCACACAGAGCAAATGTTAATGAATACTCCCCGTTGCGTTAATGAGTCAAAGCGCTGAAATGATTTGCATTCACTTTTTAGCACTCCATGAAGTTGAATGGAATTTATTGTCAGGCCACACGAAAGTTTGTAAATCAGCACAAAACTCTCAACGCTGACACGTTCAATAAAACCAAAAATTAATAATTTTCATATGCAGCTGCGAGTGCTTCACAAAAAATCTGCTCTAATGTATAAAATATAGTTTAAAAAACTCAACTGAACCCTGAAATATGGCGAATTAAGACCACCGCCTCTCACCCACGCCTCAGCTGTGTGGAAAGTGGTTCAGTGGTGCAATTGCACAAGTGGAAAACTGGTTACGTTTGCAGTTTTTTTGTTTGACAAATAATATCGAGTAAAAAATTATATAAATTTTTGATATGTTTGGCAAAATATGTGGAGCATAGATTGCAAAGTTAATTAAATGCCAAAGTATAGTTTATCAAACTATCGCACACATTTATACAGCAATTAAATTAGATATTTGATTAAATTATGAACACATACAAACTTTGAATACAAAAAATAAACACAAATAGAAGCAGTGTATACTTTTGACACATTTTTGTTTATTTGTTTGTGCTGACTGAAATATTTGTCTCTTTAAAAAATGTGTTTGTTAATTAAATCAAATAAACTAAGAAAGCCATAAAAAAAAGTAACAAATTAATGATCATTTAAAACGTACCCCAAAACTTGCTCTGGGCACAGGTCAAATCGTTCCACAGTCATAACTTGGCCAAAAAACTGTGGTGTCTATTTCCAAAAACCAGGGCTTTTTTTTATCATGTTTTGACTTCTAGCTTAAGACTGCATTTATAGTTGAAAACGCGATTTCAAATCCAAATTCCCGAAAAATACAGCATTCATTGCAAAATTTCATGTCTTATCAGTATTCATCTATTTTATCTCGTTTCTTATAGTTTCATCACATTACATCAAATTAAAATTGAAACTCATATCTAAGCATTTAGCTCACGTACAGTATAGTTAGATAAGATCTGCCAGTTTTGATTATGAGCTTAATGTAATAATTCATGGGCAGTCGGCGTCGAATTGGTCAATAGGAAAACTGCAATCTGGCCAGACGCAAAACAACAAAACCCCGGCATAATTTCCTGTTTGCGGGCAAAAACTCTAAAATTTATGAGCACACACAAACACGTAGAAATAACGCAGCAGATACCAAAAGCCCAAAAACATGATCAATTATAGTGCGAAATGCGAGAAAAATTGCCGGCCCAAAACAAATACAGTTGGGGTTAACCGTGGATATCCTCGATGGGGGGCAGCCCGGGGGAGAGGAGCATTTTGGGCGAGCTCCATTTGTTTAGATTGCCAATATTGCGGGGTGTGGCTTATGTGAGTAATTCACTTATGCCAGTGGCTGTTGTTGTTAGTCGCAATTGTTGTTTGTTGTCTGACTGATTAATCGCTGCTAGTTACGAGAGGCAATTGCAAAATTAGCCATAGATAGCCATGCATAAACTGGAATCCAAAAACTCGGCCAGCAACTGCCACAGTTCTCAACACCTACGTGAGCCAACTGGCAACTGGCAACTGCCAACAGGCAACAAGCCAGCAACAAAGCCAACAACAAAGTCAACAACACAAGCCAACGAGCCATGTGAAACAATTATGCAAATGCGAGTGCTGTGCGAAACAATGTAGAGAAATCATTGCGAGACGCAAATTAATTACCAACTGCAATATGTGTCCTAAACAACACATGAAGCTTGCATCTGTGTAACTGTGCGTGTGTGTGTGTGTCTGTGTGTGTGTGGGTGTTGCCATCTTATGTTCTGTCACGCTAATGAGACAATTGCAATTGCTGGCTGCTGCACACACAGACACACACACAACTGGCCTTGTGACTAACTTGTTTGGCTGTCATTAAGATTGCTGCTAAGTTTAGTTGGTCGTCGGCGTTGTCACAGTGGTATGCCCCACCCCGCACCCCACAGCCCTCTTCCTCCTGCTCCCTGAATTGCTTCCTGTTCGAGCAACATGTGGCGTTGCAACAACTACTTGCAGCATGTTGACGTGAGCGCTAACTGACCCAGTTCTCAGCAAATAGCATTGTCATCACTTGTGGTAATGTGACATAAGGTGTAGCCAATTACACTAGGCAACCAATTAAGGGAAACATTTCAGATTCATAAAATGTGGCTTTGCATATTCAAGTACAATAAAAGCAAGGATCAACTGAATAGTTGGCTGTCTTCTAACACTATCTAAAATGAAATGAGATACCATTATAGCCCCAAATGAAAATTTGTTGCGTAGTGTAACTGCGAGCATAATTATGGTTTGAACTGACAGACATATGACTATATATATCTGTTCAGTTAGTTTGCATCTTAATTTGTTAAATGTCTGGCTGCAAAAGTGTTGCTGTTCCAGTTGCAGTCGTTAATGCTGTTGTAAATTGAGTTGCCGCAATGCCCCATTGCCTGTTTGTACATTGGCCGGCTGCCTGGCTTAGTTAGCCAACTGTCATCATTATTTTTTGCCAATATGCATTTAGCGTTTGGCATGAACATGCGTGCTGAGGTTGTGGCATCGATTTCAACTTCGAGGGGGTTAGTAATGGTGAGGAGGCCAAGCAGTTGGCCTAATCGCCATCTCATATATTGTTTGACCAGTTTGTTGATGCTGCTGCTGTGGCTGCTACTGACGCTGCATGTGGCACGCAATTGTTATTGTCTCTGGCATATCCTTGGCCATTGAACTTGCTTCAATGTGGACTGTTGAGTGTTGAGTGTTGAGCGTTTCGTGACAGTCGTCGTTACTCATAATAGTCAAAGTCGCAGTCATCATCAGTGCTTGTTTATATTTTCGTCGACATTCTTATCCAGTTCCGAGGCCTTTTTGGTCAACAATTGACGACGTCGCTTGACGTCTTAATTTTGTGGCTGCCACGGCAACGGCGACTTCAAGTTGCCAAAGCACTTGAAATGGAAAACTTCATCACAACAGCACATCTTGAGGCGCTGAGACACTGACTGACTGTGGCAACATAGACTCGTCACACAGAGATGCAGCCATTTCAGCCGCAACTTCAACTTCCAACTTGCCACTTCATATGTGCCTGCGTGTGAGTGTGTGTGTGTGTGCGCACTTGACGGCGTCTACGAGGCATCCATTGGGTTTTCGGTTACTTCCCATTAATTGCAATTGCGTGTCCAAAAGCTTGCTGCATTGTTTGCTTAGTTTGTTTTGTTCTGCTGCTGTTCTATACCCCTCTTTCTCTCTCTCTCTCTCTCTCGCTATCTCCCTCTCGCTCTGACTGCCAATCAGGCAGTTTTGGTTTACGCTTTGTAAATAAACATTGATCTTGAAAAATTATATTTACTCAACTCAACTCAACTTTGCTCAGCTCATCATCAGCATCATTGCATCCGTCACTGTTTTCTTTGCTGATTGCTTTGTGTTGGCCAAGCAAATGACTTTTTGCACACAGTGTATCCGCGACTTGGTTATTTCTTTCAATTCTTTCTTCTTTTTTTCACTTTTGCAAGGTGTTAATATTTGCTTATTAAATACGAGACTGTTTTTTATGAGCTATGTGTAAATAATGCGTATGCTTAATGAGCCCAATCACGTTAATTTCTTGTATAAATATTGAGCTGGCCACAGCTCGAGCGTAAAGCGTTAAGGAGACTGGTGGCAGGGGGCTTGACAGGTGCTTACAGCTGAATAAAGGCATAATGAACTGATCATATACACTAATACATAAATTGTGTGTGACTAGGCAAATCTGTTTAAGTGATCATCGCAGGTAAATATGTGTCAATGATATAAAAAAAAATACCCCATAAACCAAAATAAATATAATTAAAATAAATGAAAATGAGAAATCAGACAATTTCACTCAAAAAATTAATGCATCAAAATATAGTGAATAAATATTACTTCATCTTAAATATTATATTGCACAAGTAAATTATTTTGAAAATTTCCCTCTGCTTTTTATTGTAATACAACACACATTAAGCCATCAATATTTCCATTGTAAATAATTTCAATGCTAAACATAGAGTAACAGCAACAACAGGTCTTGCCAATAAGCCAGCCGATGAAAGTTGATGGCCAAAATTTCACACATAAATGGCCACAACGAAGTGAGATTCGTTCCAAGGGCGTTGCAACAAAGCACATTTTGTTGTAATCAAAACCCACTGACTAACTAACCAGCAACAGCAACAGCCACAACAAGAACATCAACAATAACCCTAACAACTCCAACATTGATCTTGTCCATCAGCAAGAGCAAAAAAAAAAAAAACTGTGGTACAAAGTTTTGGTTTTTTTTTTCAACTCTGCTGTCTTTTTTACTTTGTGGGCCGGCTAAAGCACGTGAACGAGCAACAGACACCCCCTAAACGTAACCTGCAACTTGTTGCATTACAACAACAGCAATAACAACAACAGCAACAACAAGAAAAGCCTTCGCGACGTCATTGAAGTGGAAAAAATCACTTCCGCGTATGTGACCAAAGCGAACAGCAGTCAAAAGAATATTTTTACTGAGCGCTAGGAAAATAGAGAAAAATTTGTCGAGAAAATGTTGTAACTTTTTTTCTTTCTTTTTTTTTGCACATTTTCCACTTTGGCATTGCAATTTGGCGCGCAGGCCAAAGCAAAAAAATATTAATGCGAATTTAAAATGTTGTCGATGATAATCTATTAATTATAGAGTTGAGCTAACGGCAGCTCAAAGGTGTTGAGTGTGGCTGTAGCCACAACAGAGAACTCCAGCTAAGAATGGAGCTCAACTTCACCTATTGCATAAGCGCAATATTGTTTCAGATATTTTCATTTTTTGCTATTCTTTTTTGAATGGCAAACGTTTGGCACACGCACCAACTGACAGCATTCTATCTGTGGTATTTTGAAACATTTTAGAGTATTTGAGTTGCGAGCTTATTAAATAGTTAAGCGATTATAAAACAAATCATAAATAATTATAATACACAAAAAATCTAAAATGTAAACGGTAAGAAATTATGAGTTATACTTTGAATACATTTATGTTTGCTTCAAAATATTATTGCTTTTAATTTTGTATATTTTTAGATACATTTAAATATATAATTGCTTTTGACTGCGTATTTGATTTCCGAGTATAAATATTAAATATTCGTCTCACTCCTCAAACCTTGAATATAAAAATGATTTTATCTGTCAATATATCAGCAAATTTTTGTCGCTATGATTTGTATACCTTGATTATTAATTAATCGGTACGACTATTTGATTTGCGATATTTATTTACATTTAAATAAATATAAATCATGTATAATATATACTTTAAATCATATCTTTTATATACATACATTTCATAATATATATATCATATATATTTTTAAAAGAATTACTCATTAGAAATTCGATTCAAAATATTTATATTTTTATGTGCCTGGTTAAAGCATATTAAAATCTTCGGTGCCAAGAAGCTGGCCTGTTTTTCAAGTTTCTAACTGTTAGGAGTTACGCCCCACAGCAACACCTAGACCAGCACAACAGCAACAGCAATAGCTAAGGCAACGGCAAACAGCGTCAGCATCAGCAACACCGGCAACAACTTGTCTAGCAACATGGCCAAGCAAATTAAGTTGGCACTCTTTAATAAGATGATGATGGTTCGGCTTTGATATATCAGCGCGCATCGCGTCTCTGTCTGTCTGACTGTCTGGCCAGCGTGCCGGGGCGTTGCAAACTCTGCACAACAACAACAACAACAGCAACAACAACACTGACCACAAAGAGGTGTCGTGCGCGCTGTTGCTGTTGTTGCTGTTGTTGTTGTTGTGTATGTTGCTGCGGTGTGGCGAACGGCATTGACAGATTGCAACTGAGCGTGAAAATAGTTCCCATGTCTGGGCTAGTTGGGTATTTTCCAGCATTATTTTCACTCTGTTCTCTTCTTTTGCTGCTGCTGCTGCTGTTGCTGATGCTTCTAATGCGCGCTGCTTACTTGCCGTTATTGCTGCTGACCAGCAACAGTTGTTGTTGTCTTGTCGGTGATGTTGTTGCCTAGCAGTCATTATATGGAATTTTTGGATATATCATATTTTTTTGGGCTCTGACTGACTGGCTTACATGCAACACGAAGCGTTTGCCCAGTCCCCGCTTTGCCGGCGGTTAATTTTTGTGTTGCTGCTGCTGCTGCTGATGTTGATGTTGATGTTGCTGTTGCTGTTGCCTGGTGGACACGTCTGCCAAAATGTTTCGTTTTATTCTGTTTCGGCAACACAGCATCAGCTTCAGCAACAGCAACACAGCAACAGAGTCCAAGCACTTTTGCTATCATTGCAATTTATCACGAAACGTCGGCTCGGCGGTCCTTTTTGCAACACTGTTGCTGAGTTGCCTCTCCCCTCCCACTCGGCGACGGCTTGTGTGAGAAGTGTGCGTACGTGTTGCTGATGCGCCGCTGCTGATGTTGCCGCCGCCGCTGCCCGCAACAGCAACAACAACAACAACTCGTTGGCTGCCCACTAACAAGCATTCGCCACTAATCATAAAAATTATGAGGTCGTCGTTGTGGCCATTTGACACATTTTCAAAGCATTTTTTGAGCTATGCTAAAAATAATTGCAAAAATCAATTACGCTTATCGGGCAGTTGCTAGGGTCAAGCCATGCAACACCAACACACTTAGGCCATTGGGCATGTCTCAAGTGGGATAGAAAAATATATATCTCTACACAGACAGTGAGGCAACGACAGTTAATAATACATCGGTATTATCGGTAGACTGACTTGGGCAAGCAACTTTCCAAATCAAATATTAATTATATTGATTTTACTGAGTGATTGATCTTAGTTTGATTTGTTTATAGTTTCTATTAGTTGATGTGCTGCTTGCGTAAAAAAGCTTTAGCTCAGCTGTTCTTGCTGAGGTTGACTTAAGCTGTTATTTTGAGTTATTTTGAGACACTTAACACTTAAAAATTGTTTGTTAAATGTATTTTTTATGTTGACTCGAAGCTTTAAACTACCCGTCCAATTAGTACGGATAAATACTTTTAGTAAATATAAATGTTTTTAAGCACTTAACATTTGCATACTTTAATATGGTTTCTTTTTCCTTAATTGCCGTAGCTTTGTATTTTGAAAATTTGAACCACAGTGCATTGATAATTTATGCTACGCATCAGTTAGCATACTTTATACGCGTTCAGATAGTGCACTCAGTCGCATTCGGAGTCGCATTCGCATTCGCATTCTCATTCTCATTCTTAGTCTCATTTGGAGATTGTGTTGGTCGCGAAACTTAACGCGATTTCATTTCCTTATCATTATCACCTTGGCCCCGAACACGGACACAGTGCTGCGACCACTCCTTGTGGAGCTCATCGCTCGTTGTCCGCTGTTGGAAATGGAGATACCGCAGACTGTGGACTGTGGACTGTGGACCTGCATCTTGGGGCTGTGGCTGCACTTGGCTTATCTGCATTGGCCTTAACGTAATTCAACATTTAATCTTGTCTCAGCTCTTAAGTGTCTGCCACAATTTACGCGCTGAACCCGATGGCTCTTATCTACCAGTGCAGAGCCCTCCTAGCAACAGTTCCCAAGGTTGCCTGCACTTGATTTGTTGCACGTGCTAAGAGACAGCGAGAAAGAGAGTGGGAGAAAGAGAGAAAGAGAGAGCAAGTGACTTTCAAGCCTGAAATTTAGAATTGCTTGCAAAATGGCTGCTAGTTTTACACTTGTTACACTTGCCACTTACCACTCGCTGCTGCTGCTGCTCCTGCTGCAACAGGTACAATATCCAAAGGGAAATTAGAAAAGGGCACGCGCCATGGCCAGATTTATGCTTCATTCAATGCCATCTACTCTCTTTCTCGCTCTCTCTCTCTCTCTCTCTCTCTCTCTTCTGTTCCATCCTTGGCCCGCTGCAGTTCCGGCTAAGTCAAAGCTCGAGTCAGTCTCGAGCATGACAAATTGCCAAAGTCGAGGCTTACCTGGACTTCGTCTACTTTCTAGCCAGGCTCATTTACGCGTCGCGACACACGCAGCGAAAAATCCCTAGTAACTTTCCCAAAAATATGTAAGCCAGAAATTCGTTGTAGTCAATTGAATTTTATGGTGCGCTTCACGCCGCGCATTTGGTCAAGGTCGATGGACGGAGTGTTGAGCGCGTGCTTAGGTAGCGTGAAAAATGATTGTGCAACGTGGCAGCAGCAGCCATCGGCGTGTTGCCACCTCTCCAAGTGGACGACACCCCACCCCTCAACAACTCAACACATATCGCAACTACACAGTCACAAATTATGGCTGAGCATAAAATTTGACAAAATTCAAATGATATTTAATTATATTCCCATTACCATAAATAAAATTTGAGGAGGAAAAAATTCAGATTTCAACATGCAACAAATATAATGGCCGCAGAACTGAACTAATGAATTTGTTTAAAAATGTAAATAAATTTATTAAAAACTCATATATGACAAGCACATAATTTGTGAATGTGTATTTGATGGAAGCTGAAGTTGCACTTTGCATATGGCATTGAAATTTATGGCACTTTCATCAAAGTAGTGTGAAGAGCGCCTACGATGTATGTGATGCGGTTGGATGATTATTATCATTATCCACAACATTTCAAGGCCCACGCAGCAGCAGCAGCGACAGCAGCGGCAGCAGCAACAAAATTAGTTTTGACTTTGCCGGCAAATGTGTACACATGGCGGGGAAAGAGGAAGGGGAACAGCAGCACAACTCTCAGCAACTCTCTTTGGGTGGGTGTTGCACACATAAACTACCAAAAATATTCAAAAGTGAGAGAGGGGGAATGAAAGACAGGGGAGGAGGGGGAAGGCAGGCGAGTGGAGCAAACACACACACACGCTGTGTGCAAGTTGCTTGACGGCTGCTGCTGCCGCATTTGACAAATGCAACCGCCAACAATGACGCAGTTGGTGGTGCATTTCTTTCGGCATTTTCTTTAAAAATAAATTTATGTGATAATTCCTCGTATTGGCCGCTGCGGCTTCAGCTCCAACTCCATCTTCAATGAATTTTGTAGTCCAGTTTTCAGTTTTATTATTATTTTCTTTTTTTTGTATGCGGCTGCTGTCGTTGAACTTCTACCGAACTAATTGCAAACAAAAAACAAGTAAAAGTCATCGACTGCACAGTGATAGACTAGGAGATACTTCTTAGAACTGAGAGTTATTTTTAAGAGATAGAACTACAGAGAATTTGAATTTATGCCAACGGCATTTTGAAGATGCAGCAAAGACTTGCAAATTTCAAATACATATTTAACAAAAGTCTGCGAGGCAGCTGACTGTCATATATACTTTGCGCCCTCCAATCATACCCCACTCAATCGCCTTTAATGGGCATCCGAAGAGCAGCCCCCAAACGATGCCGCTTCTTTGACTTTTGTGTTCCCATTTTAATGGGCGCATCAACGTAACGCTTTGGCCTTAAATTTCGATCTAATGAAGTTTAATGCGCGCATTTGCCATAAATTATGAGGCAAGAATAAGAAGAAAAACGAAACTTCAGCTTCTTCCTTTTGTTGTGCACAACAAGATTGCACTTGGTGCCAAGTCAGGTCGTATATAAAGCCCAGCCATTGTGCCCCAGAACCCAAGGCGAAATGAAAGTTGCCCAGTTTATGGCCCAGAGGCATCGGTTCGGTTTTGGTCTTCGTTTTTATGATGCGTTTTTAATATTACATTACTTTTTTTTTGTTATTATACAAAATTATGGCGGATTTTGCATAACAATAAGGCGGATATCGGTCAGCATTGGGCTGTATTTAAAAGAGAACGCTCATTAGGTAGTCAAGAGAAGCATTCAGAAGCCTGAAACCCAAACCAAACTGGGACTAGACAGCGAGGCGACATGCGGCTGCTCCATTGAAGAATGAATGAATATCAAGGTGCCGCCAGCGTTTTACAGCGGTCAATGAATACACTCAGAATAACACACAGAAAGTATTCAAAAGAAGAATAGAGAAAAGGCATAAATATTGGGCTCACTAAAATTGTATATACTTATACAATTCTAGATATTATTCTGATTAATTATTGCAATACTGTATTTATTTATTAATATTAACTCTAATAACTTTATATACAATTAATAATACAAGTATTATATTGATTATCTTGCTGCCTTTTCAAGTCGGTAAAACTACGTTGAGTTTAACTTTTCGTTTTAAAATTATGGACACTTTTAAGCCGTCTATTCTCAAAGCATATATATTTATTTGATAGCATTTCGAGAGACAATATCTAATATCACCCCCCATCTAGAGAAACCGCACTCTTAAATGTTAGCATTTGGTTTTGGATTATATCATGTCTCGATCCCAGAGCGTAAGTGTCAAATTGTTGGATTGTGCTCCACTCAAGCGACCACAAGGTTTTCTGATTGTGGTTTTCTTTTTGGTTTTTGTTTGTTTGTCTTTTCTTTTTTTTTTGTCTAATAAACATCTGTCGACAACATGCAAAAGTTTATAATGCAGCAAATGTCGAGAATTTTGTGTCATTTTTTATGTGACAAGAGAGCGTTGTGGGGCACGTACTAAGCTGGCACAATGATGCAATCATCACGTGCAGCAGCAGCCACTTCTAGCATTTGTTATTCTTTATTTGCCAGTTGTGTTGTATATGTTATTGTGGTCTTCTCATTTTACTTCGCTTCGTTTCCCTTTGCCGATCTGTAGAAATATGGCATAGAATAAGCATTGAACATTCGCAACGCTCGTTGGCAGCATTTCATGATGAGGATTTTGGTCTGCTGCTGCTGCTGTGGTTTTGTTAGATTACCACGAAAAAAATGTTATATTGAGTATATACGAATACGAGAACCCTTTCAGAATTTAATTGTTGTTGCTGTTGCCCTCGACTGCTTGGCTGACGGGCTGTGTGGCTGCCTGCCAGCCAGCTGCCATTTTAAGGCTTAACTTTACGTGACGGGGCCACACGCGCGCCTCTTACACCATGAAACAAGTTCCAATAGTATTATGTGAACAGTTGTGTTTGACGAAAAGTAACCCTACTCGAAATATAACAAAATATGGCTAAAGTACTTGAATCAAACAGAGGCTGCAAAAAAGTAGGGAAATTTTATTTTAAATAAATAACTCATTAAAAGCATATTCGGCATAACGTTAAGTTAAAAATGAAAATTATTTATTTTAAATTAAGCTAACTTGTAATCTAAAGCCTTAATATCAGTTAAGACCCTTAGCTTTAATACAGAAACTTCTTCCTTGAGGCTTTTAACTATAATTTGACTTCATTATATGCATATTGGGTGTCATTACAAATTTATGCACTTATTTAGATTATTCATTTAGTTGCTTTCCCTCATTTTGCTGTGCAGTGCTATTGAAATGAGTGATGCATCTGCGAGTGCATTGACTTGGCAATTAAAATTCTACAGATATGCGATACATTAATTACTTGCTTCAATTGAAATGCAAATACCAATGAAAACAAAACAAACAAATAAACAAACAAACAAAACCCACAGGCTGGCTGGCTGGCCAGGCAGAGGAGCTTGCATGTCTGAGGCAAGTTAAGCATCTGCAGTGCCTGATCCAGTATGAGTACGAGAGTAGACAGAACCAGGTTGCAACAGAGCGAACCTAGCTGGTAACTGCTTTGGTTTCCGACTAGTTTCCTGGAAAGTCACGCGGATGATTTACGGCCCAGAAGCCGCTAGTTTTATTTGCTCCTCCTTTTTTACAGTCACAACAAAAGTTGACACTTTATTGATGCTCATAAATTGCTCGATGTCTGGCAGCAATTAAAGCAACAACATGTCCCCAAGGACATGTCACAGACACGCCCACAACAACGTGCAACGCCCACAACGGCGATGACTCTGGTGATTTGTTTACAGAGATTAGCGTGCGAAAAACGACTATTTTTGTATCAGGTGTTTCTTTTTTCGGGACCAGGTAGACCAGGTAGCAGCAGCAGCAATGTCAAAACTACGTTTAATTTATGTTGCGGAAATTTATGACGTGCACAGAGAGTAATAGCAGCAGCAACAGCAGCAGCAACGGAATCAGCGAGTCCAGCTCCCATAGAACCATATGCCACATTTTGAGGCGCGAGTTGTCGTCCCTATCCATGTCCCTATCCCCTCTACGGCCGTTAGTTACATAGAAATGAAAGTCGTATATTTGCCGGCGAAATCTAAAAGAGTAAACGGCGCATGTCGCATGCCGCATGCTGCATGCCGTACGCCTCTATTTGGGTTACGCCCTTATCGGCCTCCGCTTGTCATACGCCTATCCGAAAAGTAAGCAGGAAAAAACCAAATCCGTACAAGAGATGGTAGCTCTTTGATTCTCGGCCTTTTCGGTAGCATTTCGCCTTTCTGCGCTGCTGGTCGTAAATATTGAAATTTATGTAGTACACTCCAAGCGGGACTCTCTTGACCCAAAACTTTATTACTATTTATTCGGTATTGACATTGTCCGAGAATTTGCTTTGTTTTAAGTCTTCTTTTTTTTTGGCGGTTTGTAGTTTTTCATGCCTTGCGTCGAAATGTGTAACAATGTTGCGAAGTACCGAGATAAATAGTGGGTTTTTAAGATTACAGAGAAGTCCAAGATTGACGTATGTATTTATGTTGGAATAAGGACTCTAAGAAGCGTACTAGCAGATCTTATAATCCTTCTGAATCAAGCTTTATTGATATCATTCTCTTGTTCCAGGTCCCAATTAAATAAGCATAATAAAATGTAGATATTTTAAAACGAAGCTCGATCATGTAAAATATCAATAAAATAGATTCGAGTTAAGTTTAAAGTATTTAAACATATCGTCACAAATTGTATTCATGTTTTAAGTGTTCCATTATGAAGACGAAAATAAATATTTATACTATTTGATGAAATTTAAAATGAAGAGATCGAGTATCGACAGTTTGCGACATTTCTAAGAGCACAATATAAAATGGAAATGTTTCAAATGTTTACATATTATTTGTTTTCTCCAATACACAATGCTTTTCTGTATAATAGGTCGAGGTTGCAGTTGTCCGCCCACCACAAACTGGGTCTAATCATTTGTCAAATGCATGTCATTTGAGCGGAAAACAATTGAACAACATTTAGCCAAAAACAAACTCGAGCAATCAACATAAATTTAAAGCGCAGTCAGGCAAAATGCCCAAATGGTCATTTGGCCATTACGAAAAGTGAAAGTCGAATATGTGCAACAAAACGGCGTACAACGGCCAACTGCAACCAACAACAACAACAACTGCTAGCTGAGCAACAGCCCGAAAGGCCCAGCCGCGAACCCAACACCCAAAAAATCCCAAACCAAACCAAACTGAAACTAAACCCCAGGATCCAGACTGGGGTCTCCACACTCGCGCTCTGCTTGTAATTTTCTATACAAAACTTTTATTACCATTGGTTTTCTTTAAAGCTTAAAGCTGTTGTTGCTGTTGTTGTTTAGTTGCTAGCTGCTTGTTGGCCATTTACCAAAAGATCGAAATGCAAATGGCTAAGACAAGCATTTGAGCATTTTGTTAGACAACGCAGACATTTGCGATTCTCCGTCAGACCCGCGGCCGTCTCCCAATCCCAATCAGGTTGCCAGCTCCAGCTATTGACCACATATGAGCACCGGCTAACGAACCGCTCCAGTTATGTCAAAACACTGGCCAAATAAAAAGCAAAGCAAGCAAGACTCAAACATGAGGTAACTTGCCAAAATGCAGCCAGGAACTCAACTCACAACTTAGGGATTGACGGGGGGAAGGCCGTCGGCTTGTAAACTAAAGTGTTTAACATGGGCGCCTGCTGTCTCAAAATAATTTTCGACTCTTAAATATTTGCACATTCGAGATGGATTTGATAAGTTTTGCAAGCAAGAATTCTACTTTAACTATAAAATATATATAATTTAGATTTGATATATTGAGTTGGGTTTGATAAGGTTTGCAGGCAGTACTTTTAAAAAATAAGAGTCCAAATATAATATTTATATATAAAGACTATCATTTAGAATACTTCACACCAATAAGATCTGCAGACACATTAAATTGCCATATTTTTTGGCAATATAACATTTTTGGTTGGGTAGTCAATTTTTGGTTGGAAGCAATTCTCGTTTGCAGCCAACACAAATTACAAGTCGTAAATCTGTGGTGTGTCAGGCAGAGAAACATGATCAGAATTTGATTTGACATATCAATAATTTACGAGCCTAACAAAATTATAGAGTGCATTGGCAGCAGCAGCAGCACCAGCACCAGCAGCAGCAGCACCAGAAGCAAACAACAACCGAAACAACAACCGAACAACAAACCGAACAACAAACCGAAACAACAACAACAAACACACCGGAACTGCCTCTGGCCGTAATTACAAGCGAAAAAGCCTGCCACGTAAAGTGTCGATCGATGTCGATGTCCATGTCGACGTTGATTTCGCTGAAGAAAATGCGCTGAGGGGGGGAGGCAAATAATAAAAAAGAAAATCATATGAAAAATTCGAGCTTAGCAGCTCAATGAGTTGTCTAAGCCAGCGACATGGCGTCGATTAAAATCGGTGTTACAATTTATGCAACTAAATTTTTACGCGATTTCTATCGCAACCAACAACAACAGCAACAAAAACTGCACAGCAAATGTGGCAGTTGCTGCATTTCGTGTGTGTGATTTTGGCCAAGCAAGCGAGTTATTGACCAGACCCAAGACAGCCCGGTAGAAAATTGTGTGGCTCAATAAACTTACACCTAAAAGCATAAGTTAGTTGGTGTTCTTTGTATAAATATTATTTTCAAGCTGCTGGCTCATAATTTAGTTAACTTTAAAGACAGTCAAATATTCAGATTCATTTTGTATTTAATTGGCCTTGCCTGGAACTATTAAAATTTATGTAGCATAGATTGCTTAAAGATAATGTAGCTGAGACAAAACTGAAACCAAATCTGCCAAATTGCCAAACGTTTGAAATAATTGCTAACAATTACGATATTTTGAATGATTTAAACAGTTACAAAACGCTTAGCTTCTATTTAATATATTCAAACAGCACTGAAAGGAATTGGTGACGTATAAATCAAATTAAATTATGATTTACAGATTGTTGTTACTTTGCAAATATTTTGGCTAAAGCCGATTTCTCACGGGGCTTAATCGAACATGTGTATGGATATATATATATATATATACACACACACACATATATATATATATATATATATATATATATATATATATATATATATATATATATATATATATATATATATGTGTGTGTGTGCATGCAAAATGATTGCATTTGGGGGGCTTTTATTAATAGAAATAAATCAAGTTTTGTGCACTGACATCAATTAGCTGCTGCCGTTGCCACAAACATAGCCACATATACGCACACAGATGCAAGCAACAACAGCACACTGGCGTCAGATACAAATATATCTGCAGCAGCAGCAGCAGCAACAACAGCCGGCTGCCTTGTTTTGTGGCATGCCACATTGCCGCACATTCATGCATATACTCGTATATAGACAGACGAGAGTATGTTTATAATTTGCAAAATGCATTTGTCTGGCGATAACAAGCAGCTGATAGCACAAACGCGTCCGCTCGCCACCTGGAAAACTGTCAAAGCCCCCCTCGCTCCTCCACCCAAGCCACCAACACGACGCCTGGCGCCGCAAAAGGTTTCTGGTTGTTGTTGTTGCCGGCAATTAGCGCTTGAATTTAGCCTTATCGCTGATGGCTTATGAAGCTATCAGAGCAGAGCTGAGCAGAGCTGAACAGAATGCAACGAAGCTGATGCGAACACGAGCATGTCATAAGTCAGCATTGAAATCGGAGCCACGACTTTGACATTCTCAGCTACAAATCCAAATGCCTGCTGTGCGCCAGTCTGTCCGTCCGGCTGTCTGTCTGTCCGCGTGTGTGTAATCAATGGGAAGAAGCTGCAGCCATTAGATAAAAATGCGCTGCCATAGATAATAAGTAAGAATGAAGCTGAAGAAGAATTTAAACGCAGCGATGCATCCGTTCGATAAGCTTTTTTTTGTTTTTGAAAGGGGCCAGGGCAATTCATAATTTTGTATTTTTTTTGTTTTTTGCTGCCTGGCATCCAGAAACTCAACGCAACATTGTCGCGCAGGCGTAACTCGATACCAAAAAGGGACCCAAGCCACATAAATTGCCAGGGCACTAACAGCAGAAAAAAAGAAAAACAAACCTGAGAGCACCGAAAACCGAAACGTATCCCGAAAACGCATATTTCTGTTTTTTTTTTTTAATTTATATTTTGTTAATTTTTATATGAAGAGTTGACATTTCGGTCCAGTCGCAGAGGATGTCGCGTCGCGTCGTCGCATTATTGTTGTTGTTGTTGTTGTCGCTGTTATCGCCCCGTTTAAGGCAACGCTGCTGGAAGCCTCAGGCAGCCGACTACCATTATGATAAATCATTTTTGTTTTTGTTCATCTGTTGCTGCCTGGCATACTTTGTCTTTGTGGCCATATCCGCAGCTAACTAAACTTAAACTTATCACAACATTTACGGTCTGTGTGTTCTCGGCCAACGAAATGCGTATTTCTCAAAAACATAAAGAAAGATATTTATATGCTTAGAGATTTAACAGTATGCAACGAGCAAAATTCATATTTTACATATCATAAGTGTATAAAAACCTATAAATACCTCAGAATTAAGCAACTCTGGTCTTCAATTCATTTATTCGCATCACTCAAACTTATGCCCCGAAGCATGTTCAGCTTATAATACGTCTTTTCACAAGCGATTCGATCTACAATCATTGATCTAGAGGTCGAAATTCGAGCACCTTTCCAGGCAATTAGCCTACAGTGAATTTCAAGTTTTGAAATACCAAGATTGAAAATACCTTTTACATGGAAATTGGCAGATATTTGACACAGTTATGATTGTTGTCCGACAGGCCGGCAGAAGCGTTCACAATTCGATTCGATGCACATCAAGAAATAACAAAATAAAACATCCACAATAAAGAGCTGACTGAATGACTGAATGAATACTTCTTTATGGCTTTATGATTCATGCAATGAAACGAGCAAAAATAAAAGAGAAATACAAAACGGCTGATAAAATCGCAATGCCATAAAAAAAGAGCGCTGTGACTTCAAAAACCGGGCGATTCAATTTTGAAAAAAAGAACAAATATAATAAAAATCATAAGTTGCTTTTCTGCTGAAACATTTTATGTGGCTGCGGACGTGCATTCAACGCTGCAGGCAGTCGGCATGCTGATCAGAACCCGATCAGAGATGAAGTTATATATTATTATCATATGCATGCATGCTTGTTGACTGTTTGGTTCTCAAAAGATATATCTACACACAAATATGATGCGTAATCACAAGTGCCATGAATTGTGGCAGCTACGAAGTGATTGATCTGATCTGATCTGATTTGATTTGTCGCCCCCATAAACAGAATGCCATACATTTTATACATATATGTAGTAGTGTGTCATGGATCGGTTAAGTGCCCGGAGTCGCACTTCACAACAGCACTAATGTGACACTAAACTGATGTAAGAAAAAATCGGCTTAGAGTGCTAACAAAAGCACCACCAAAAATAAAACTAAATACCCAACAACAATAACAGCAACTATGATATGAAATTACAAACGCCCAAGTAAAAAAGACGGGAAAAAATAACTTCGAATAAAATGTATATTTTCTGAGTCGCACATTGCACACACTTTCCAGATATTATTTAATTAGCTTTTTGGTACAATATAATTTTCTAATATTTTTGAAAGAATTTCTCCTAATCCTTCTATTGAAATTTATACAGACTACGTATATAAGATTTATAGGCTCAGAGATGCATTACATATTTGGAAACAAAATCGAAATACCTTCTGCAAGTGTAAAAAAAAAAATAAAGAGTTTGCGATCAGCTTAAATGCCCACGAACGTCAATAAATAAAATCAAATTTCAAATAATGCAACAAAAAATATAGTAACAAAAAATAGTAATAATAATAATATTAAACTCAAGGCGATTGAATTGAGGCGAGCTGTTGGGGGTAGAGAACGGCAGGAGGGGTTTAACAGTTCCCTGGTCGTTTCGAGACTATTGTCAGGTGTCTAATTCGAATGTCAATGCCGTTGCTGACCAGAGAGAGAGATAGAGAGAGAGAGAGATAGAGAGATAGAGAGGGAGATAGAGAGAGATAGAGAGAAGAACTTGACCGCATATGGGGAAAAGCTATCAAATCAGAGCCCCAACTCCAAACACCAACGCCAACGTAAAGAAATTAAATAATTATGGCACCGCAACAGTCTTGCGTATATTTTTTGATGTTGAGATTTTTATTTAAAGTAATTTCTCCCAGCCGAAACACGTTTCGATCAAAGTGCCAAAGGAGCAGGTTCGAGTGCAGCATTTGAGACTCGATCATCGATCAAGTTGGAGTGGCCCGCTCAATTATGCGTAATTTAAAAGAAATTAATGTCGTGCAAGAAATTACTTGTCGATATTCAAGTTTCGGCGCTTTGGTAACTACAAAAAAAAAAACCAATACACACACAACAACAACATTTAGCTACATCGGAACGCGCAAAATATAAACCTGCGCCCAGTTTTGGGCAAACATAATCATAATATTTATATTATTGCCACTAAATGCAGTCATTGCCCAAAAAAAAAAGAAAACAAGAAAATAAAGCGAAAAATAATTGAAGAATACCTTTATTTTAAAGTCGTGGTTGCCGCTTATTGTTGCCGTTTTGTAAGATGCTAAACAGATATAGTATTGGCTCGAGACCTTACTCACTCAAAGCATTGGTTTTAATCTCTTGTCCTGCAATTTATTCTTTTCTTTAAATATTGAATCAACTCAATTTGGCTGCAAAAAATATGAATTTGAAGAAAAAACACAAGAAACTAAATTAGAATAAATCCCACTGGCAAAAATCCTTATCTCAAGAAAAACTTATTATAATGCATCAAACATCTATCAAAATTATCGAATTGTCATTTAAATATCTTGTTAAAAAGGTTGACATATCAAATTTGAAATATTCTGCATTTAGCTTAGCACTTCATGGCCATAAAATAAACCCTAAATATATTCACATGTTAATAACGAGCAATTCTTCAAGAGAGCGGCCCGGGGCAATCTGTAAAGTAAAAGAACATAAAACTTGTGGCACACACACACTAACCATATCTCAATCTTGAGGCATGCCATGCCTTAGTGTGCCGGTCAACTGCCTTGCTAAACTTTGGCAGCTCAAAAGTTTTGGTACCAAATTACAAAAAGAAAAGAAGAGAAAAGAAAAGCATAACCCTCAATTATGATATATATTTTATGAGAGCACTTTAAAAACCAATGGTAGACAGCTCAGCTCAGTTCAGTTCAGTTTAGCAGTATCGAGTTGAGCTGAGTTGACTTGCAGCTAAAGGAGCAGCTCCAATCTACAGTCTGGATGGCTTTTGTGTGGCGGCGTGTTATTCCTTGGGGCACGGCCAACATATAACAATAAAATAAAGTGCAGTTAACACATGACTTGGCGCAAATAGTGTCACATTTTGATAAATGACACTCGTTTGTCAAGCAACACACGCTCCACACACACACACACAGACCAGAGCAGAGCCAAGACAATGAGCCACACACACCAATATGCCACACACACACTTGCACACACACAAACACTTCTGTAAGTGACCCCCAAAAGCCAAAAGAAAAGTAATCTGCCAATTATCGAGAATGAGATACTCTTGCCATTTGACAGATTTTAGAGACCACACCTATGTTTTCCAATGCAGCTGGAGAATAAATTGATGCGATTCAACTGATATCAATATATTTTTATAGTGACTGCATTAAGAAATTAATCGCATTATTCATGACAAACTCAAACAACTTTTTTCCAAGGGTATTAATGTTATCTTAAAGTAACTCCTGCCATTTTACGTAGCTCGTCAGCCTGGCTCAAAAGGTGTTGCTTCGACCATCAAGAAGATGCCTCAAAAGCTGACGCCCCGAAAAACTGATGCCCCAAAATCGTTTGACGGATGACTGAGAGATGGATAGAGAAAGAGAGGCAGGGAAAGAGAGAGAGAGAGATGGAGAAATCGTTGTGGATACGCTTGGACTGGGACATCTTTATTATGTCTTAATTCAAGCCCGAGGCGATTTAGGCGACAGACCCTTTCTTCCTTGCTCGTGCCTCTGCAGGCTGTGGGTCAACTTTCGTCTTAAAGGGGGGGGCCACGGCGAGGGGGTATTGCAGCTGAAAATTGAATTTAATTTTGTGTATGCAGCAAATTAATATTGTTTTTTTCTTGTAAGTGTGATGCGTGGGGCGCGTTTCTGGTAATTTCTTAATCCAACACTGCACCCATAAGTAAAAAAAAAAGAAAGAAAAGATGGAAACTGAAAACGGCAACTTATCATTTTGGTGGTCCTCTTCCTGGCCAGCCGCTGGGTGGGCGAGGCTTCGTCGTCGCCAATTCTTTATTTACCGCTAGAACTTGTGCATCGCGCGATCCTCGTCAGATGTTCATATGTACATATATATATATATACATGTTTATATATAAATATCTTATTTTGGCTGGGGTGTAGCCACAAAGTTCGCGCTTGCAGGCCGTAAGAAAAAGTGAAAGAACGAGTTTGGTTGGTGGGCGTGACTGCAACGGGCCCAGACACCGTCGAAGGAGGGAGGGGAATTGCTTTTGTTGCATTTTATTTTATTATTTTTGTTGTGTTGAATGTGGCACAAATCAATGCAGTAGGCAAGTGGATAAGTAGGCAGCCCGAAAGGCACAAAAACACAAAAGCCTCGAATGCCATTTGATAGTCAATAAATTAAAACATTAGTCGCACTGTGTTAGGCACCGTCACATGCGGCGAATACGCAATGCGGACGTGTTAAAAATAAACAGTTGTTAAATTGAGCGCAACTAATCCCAACAGGCCAACATCATGATAAATTATGACTTAAATCAGCTTTTGTTCAATTTTCAACTCATCATCAAGACTCACACACACACAGGCGACAGGCTACAAATGCAGCACAGGTGAGCACACACAGGTTAAATAGTTGTGCGTGTGTGTGTGTGTGTTAGAAAAGGTGTCACCAACACAAACAAAGAGCTAAATGGATAAAAATAATGATGTTGCTGCTGCAGGCTATGCAAATGGAAAATTTTAAATGCAAAAGCGCTTAACTTAATGTTGAATGAGATACAAGTGAAATGAACAACGAACCACGTACGAGGGCTGTAAATGTGTTGAGGGGGAGTTTGGGGGGTGGGCTACAATTTGTTGGCAGTCAAATGTGCAACATGATATAGCTAATGCCTGACTGTGGGTGGGTGTACACGAACATATACATACACCGCTACACGGCCAGACAATTGCCACACTAAAATCAGTTGTAACTGTAACTGATCACTTATATTCTGTAGGTCTTTTAAGGTCCTCTAAGATCCTCGTGCTCATACATTTATCGACTTGTTTGTTGATCCTGATCAAGAATGTATACACTCTATGTAGTTGTAGATGCATGTTGCTCGCAACTATTCTACACATTTGTATGGGTTCAGCATTTATAAAGATAATAGTAAATGAATGAATAAGGGCTCTACTCATTTCTCGCAGTGTATAGAGAAAAGTGCATCGCTTGCTCTTTAAGCTAACAATACGCTGCATTTTTCCATGGCGGCAACGACATAATTTAGATTTTTCGCCTTGACTGGCAAACGTCTTTCGCCCTGCCTCCCTCACTCTATCTGTCTAACTCCCTCTCCCTCTCCCTCCCTCTCGCCGAATAGCACTCGAGGTAAAAGCTAAAAGAAAATGCAGCCAGCGGCAGCAGCAGTAGAAGAAAAAGTCGCAGCAGCAGCTTTCCTGTCTATTGTCTGTTGAATTAAGTGCAAACATTAGCAGCGCACAATGCCCGGGCGATGTCTCTAAAGTCGAGGCACCCCAACCCAACTCAGCAGCAGCTGATGATGATGATGATGATGATGACGATACAGAGCAAGAAGAGGAAGAAGATGACATGGAACGCTGCTGATAATACCGCATAGACTTTACACCTAGCAAACGGAACGTGATAAAGCTTTTTCTTCTTGGCCTGCAAATGATTATCAATCATTTTGGGATTAAAATTCCATGTGATGTTTTGTCACTCATTTGTTGTTGTTGTTGTTGTCGGTTCACATGTGTGTGCGTGTGTGTGTGTGTGTGTGTGATATATCACATTGTTTTCGATGCTGTTGTCGTCATCAATAAACTGTGCCGGTATTTAGCATATAAAACATACGAGAAAAAAAGTCTTTCACTGCTTTGCCCTCAAATGGTGCAGGTGTTGCCGCTGTAGCAGCAACAAATCTTTAATAGTGTCCAAAGCTAAGGCAGTCAACACACTGCACACCACAGTTGCAACAAGGTGGGGCAGGCGCCCGGGACTGAGACAGGGAAAGGGACAGGGATAGGGACAGGGACTCCACGCTGCAGCAGCAAGAGCAACAGCAACAGCAAACGGGGTTAAAGTGTTGCCCTGACAATATTTTCTCGTTGCTCGATCTGTTTGCGTTTGGCTTTGCTTTTGTTTTGTTGTTGGGCATATGTTTCTCCGGTTTTTTTTATTTTTTGTTGAACGATTCTCACGTTTATTGCCCTGACAAGTGGATTTAGCGGCATTGATGTATGAGTTTACAGATAGTTTCCACTTTTTGTTTCTGCTTTTGCTCGAAGTCGCGGCGGAGTCTGCTGCTGCTGCTGCTGCTGTTGCATATGTTTAAAATTGAGTGATGCTGCTAATGCACTGTAATTAATATTGTGCTCCAAGTTTGTACAGCACACATATGAAATCAGAGCGAACCAAAATTAATGTGGCTTTTGCAAATCAGGTGAATGGCAAAACAAACAAACAAACAAATTGTGTGTTTCAAATGAAAAATGACTTTAAATTTTTTCGAATATTTTACAGCTATTAAGTTGGGTTGAAAATCAAGTTGGAGCTTAAGCCAAGTGTGATTTACACAAAAATATATAATAATCATAATAAATAAAAAGCTTCACAAAATGACAGACAAAAGTAATTATACAGAAATAGATTATAAATAGAAATAGAAAATATTTGTATATTTATTCCATTGACTCTATAAAAGGATTTATTACTTCGCTGAAAATTAATGTGTTTTTCTTAGAAATTCATTTAGATAGTCTCCATTTCAAGACTCTTTTTATATGGTTTCATAATTAAAGCTTTCATTTTAGGATACTTAAATACTCTTTTTACGTTGTTCGCCGGGCTTCTCATTTAGAATGTGTTGCCAAAATTATAGGTCTTCAAGCAGCTTTTCCACTTGTTTATTATTGTGTTTTACTCACTCATCTAACCAAAAGCTAGTACCTATTAACTGTAAGATTTATATGCCAGGCACGTATTCGTATAAACTTTAGCTGCAAGTCTTCAAGTGCTCAATGCAATTTTCAAGCCTAAGCACAACTCATAGTCACAATTATAAGCTTAGAACTGTGAGTTCTTTTTCTTTTTCTCTTTCTCAGGTTTGGTTAAACTTGGAACTCGGCTACGAGTTTTTTACGACGCTTCTAATGAAGCGTTGTAGTTGTAGTAGTTGAAGTTGCAGCAGTTAGAAAGAGAGAGAGAGAGAGAGCGAGAGAGAGAGAGAGAGACCGGGGCCAAGGGAATAGACTCAACTAAAGTGAACCGCTTTAGTTGACACTGACCGACCGCAGAGATGACTATCTCAATATTTAGGTTGCCAAAGAAATAAAAAGACGACGGCGACAAAGACGACAACAGCAAAGCACTTGAGAATAAATCAAAAGATGCGAAAAACGAGGCAACAATAACAACAACAACAACAACGAAACAAACAAACAAACAACGGGCGACACTTTTAGGCCTCGTAATGCTCTAAAAGGCTCAAGAGAGACAGATAGAGTGGGACAGATAGAGATGGCCAGAAAGAGACAGGCGGCAAAGAGATCTAAGCGAAATGATAAATGTTGGCGTTCGTTTCGTGTATCAAGTGTGAATTTTAAGTGAAAACGTTACATGACGTCTGTGCTGAGCTGGGAAATTGTATATGCTTCTTCCACATCATCTGCTTGTATCTTTTATGTGTTGGTTGCTGGCCCGGGTTTGCTGGCTTCTACTTTTTATGTGGCATACGTGAGTGAACGGCCGCAAAAATCGAGCTTAAATACATGATTTTAATGCCAATAAATAATTTTAATTACAAACACAAACAAAACACAACAAAAAGAAGCAGCTAGTTTTGATGCTACCACAAAATTCGAATAGGCCGCCTTTTAAATGCCTTTTGCATGCTGGTCCATAAAATCCACACACACACACACACTCTGATGTACATAAAAATAGGGAATTGAGAATAAAGCAAAAGTCCGACAAATAAAAACGATGTTTAAATATTTCTCGCTTACTTAAATTCCATATAATTCTCGTCTCTCTTCGCCGATAGAAGAACCGATGCCGCCTTAGCGGCATCGTAAAAAGTGCGAACTGTAAATCATGACAGTTTTTATAACCCGCTCACACACACACACGCACACACACGCACACAGATACAGTACTAGCCGGTATATTACCTGGGCTGGGTCTTACCTGTATTTAGTTTACACCACTTTTTTCTAGACTGCCTCCGTTTACCTGTTGCTCAGTAGCCGATTTGCCTTTAACCAGGCGGAAATGTACTTTTATTATTAGGTTTTTCTACTCTTTTTTTTTTTTGCTGGAATTTGTATTTATTAACTTGAGATTTAAATTTAATGCGCCTTTTTTAATGCGCAAAGTTAGAAACTTGAGCCCATTACCGCCTTGGCACAAATGGCCACAGCCCCACCCCGCCCCCCGTCCAAAGTTGTTGCCAGCTCTGACATAATCTCGGCCAAGACAAACTTTGCTTGAGCACAGCCATAAATCGATATAATAATTGCTTATGGAATCGAATCGTTCACTGCGCCTTTGTTTGGCCCTGGAGCCGTAATGCGCCCGCTGCACAGCTTAGTTTTAGACGGTTGCCATATTTATGGACTAATTTATAGATAGTTGTGGGCCGCTGCCTCGCTTCGCAGCTCAAATATATTTCGGAATTTATGTGTGACGTGCTGCATGGGCTTAAGTCAAAAACTCAAAACTTGGCTAATGCCAGCCACATGAAGTGCATAAAAAGAATTAAACGTTTTTTTTTTCAGTTTTAAATCGTTTGCAGGCCCGAGAAAAGCAATCATAATGAACATTTTGAAAAGCTAATGAAAATAAGTGAGCTGAACATAAAACTTAGCACAAGAATGGGCTTAAATATTTAATAGACAATAAAACATAGCTTTTATTTATGAAACGTTTTGTCAGATTTTTTGTTGGGTTCGCTTTCCGTTATTGGAATATTATTACACAATGAAGCCAGTAAAAATTGCAAGTCAAGCAAGAGTAGAAGCCTTTTGCTGGCAGAAGGAAACATGTCTGACAGTCGAATTGACTTAGTCACTACCGTTATATGAATAAGCCAAACTCACAGCATATCAGAGCCAAATATAGGGATACTTTAATTCACTGGAATATTTTATTAATTAAAGAAAGTCGTATTGACAAGTTTTTCTCGAAATACTTGGTACTTCATCTGTGAGTTCAATTGTTTATTTATTGCCTTAGTTTCGATTTCAAAAACAATTATTTTTAAAGTGTGACTAATTGGTACGAGAACGCCTCAAACTAATTGGAAGAACATTGTTGCCATTATGCACACTTGAAATTAGTGGAACGAATGGATTATAGCACTCAAAGCAGTGAAATTTCAAACGGAGCAGTTCGAAAAGTCAAAACAAGAGTTACAAACGTATTTCACACCAATTTGGTCGTGAACAAAACGTTAACAACATATGCAAATTATGGAATACTAAAACATATGCTGCAAATTGGAGACTAAGAAAGCCACTTTAGAAAATGAGCAGACAAACGGGTTAAGCCACACCCAATACTTATGAGTGCTGCAACTCGTCAGCAATTGCAACCAACGAGACTGAGTCATACGTGGGGGATGTGGGGCAAAAGATTGCTTCGATGCCCAGATGTATGGGGCAGGCAGGCAGGCAATAGCAATAGCTCAACGAGAATGCACCGTTAGTCGGTATTTGCTGTCTTTTTCGTGGCTTTTATCAATTGTTCAATTGTTGAGGCGAACGCAAAGTATGACAAAGTGGGCAACATTAACGCTTTGTGTGCATCAAAAGACATGTAGAAAACCCGAAAAAATTATGACAATTTCATTCGAAGAACCACTTCGTCAATGTCAAAGCTGACGAGGCCAAAAACTTTGCCGCCACAGAGGCCCTTAATTTTTTTTTCTATGTTCTTCCCAACCAACCAGCCAACCGCTGGATAGCAAGTTCTGTAAAAAGACTTGTCGTGTGTTTTTTGTTTTGTATTGTTTTGTTTTTGGTTTTTGTTTGTTACTTGATATATAACACAAAGCGCTAAGCGGCTAAGAAATAATCGTATCGTAGACCCACAAACCATATTTGTTGGGCCAGAGACTGTCCAATTTGGCAGCTCGTGTTTGGGGCCAGCTTCCAGGAAAATAGCTAAAAACTGATTACAGCCGCTTTCAGTTGTAAAACATGAGCTGAATTTTGTACATGTTGTGCAACTTTACAGCACCAAACAAAGCCCAGCTCCATGTGTGGTCTGACACGCAGAGAAGCACCTAATTAAGAAATGCGTAAGGGTTAACACAACTTAAGGGATTAGAATCTCAGTTTCCCCCAAAAACAAAGAGTTATCAAACGAGTTGAGATAATGATTTATATATTTCGAAGTGTAGTTACCTCATTTTTCATTTTACAACAGCTGTGCGAGTGGCGCGTACTCTTAATATGCCAAAGTTGTCACTTTGTTAGCTGTCGGCTACTTTTTGGTAACAGTGTTGGGCAATACACTTCACAATAAAACGGCTCGAATGCCTTGCAGCTTCCCACCACACAGAAAAACTATGTGTCTGTGTATGACTATCAAACTGTCAAAATTATGACATTTGAAATTTCACGTAACGTAACATAACCGGACAAGAAAGCAGCCACGGCGAGATCCGTGAAAAACCCCCATTCCCGTGCCACCTATTCAAAACTACAAAAAAAAGAAATTGAGTATCCAAAGCCCAAAGCCACGAACCAAATGTTTCAAGTGTCAAGCGCGCTGCTTGTTTGTTGGTTTGTCGGTTTTTTGTTTTTCAATTTTTGTTTTTGGATATGAAATATTTTCAACTACAGTTCGTGCCAAAACGCAAAAGATCAAATTGTTGGCCATAGACGTGTTTGTCTGGATGTCAAGAGCGGGCAACAAAAAAAACAAACAGCAACAAAAAAAAACAGAGAAATATCATAAAACAACAACAAATAAAATCATTATATGTACTTATTCAAATTGTTCGACATGAGTTGTGCCTCTTGTTACAAAAACACAAACCGCAGCCTCGGCAAAAAAAAAAAAAGAAACAAGCGACAAAAAAATGAAGAAAACTCAGACGAGAGCAAAACAATCTTCAATGAATGAAACGCGAATTTGATTACAGATTTTCAAGTTCTTGTTTTTGTTGCTTTTTTTGTTGGTACAATTGTTGAGCATGCGAAATATCAAAAGCTACGAAATTTAGATTTGACTTGCAGGCAGTTTAAATGGGAATATGAAACCGTAGCAAAAGAGCACGAAATAAAATTGTCGAATTGTTGACTTGGCGTCAAAACATTTATGTATATTTGTCATTTAATTGAAATTGAATGATTTTGCACTTATTTTGTTTCGTGTTTGCTAGGTGTCTATATAACATAATATTGCATGCATATTAGGTATGCATATTAGCCATGGCTAATGCAGATGCCAAAATGCGACTAACTAATTAGATATGCTCCAATGGAATACATATACATATGGGCAATAAAACTCTTTAATTATATCAATTATATATTTATATCCAATAAGTCTGTTAATATGCGCTGCAGAAGTGCTTGGAATTAAAATTGTTACCAAGAAGTTCATTGATTATTTAAGTACTGACTGGGGGCAGATATCCTCCATCTTAGAACGTTGAATAAAAAGGTTATTGAACAACTGATTGATTAATAACATATTTTGAGTGTCATAAGTTGTGTTGTTCAAGCAACTGTTAATCATTTGAACTATGACGTGAGTTATTAATGAAAGCTGGTCATTTGGGGATTGCTCGCAGCGCATTTGACAGTCGATGTTGGCCACTTCCGTTTGTTGATTTGCCCACTTTTGAAATTCGATATTCACGAAATTTTGCGCTTTTCAAGCACATTGCGCGTGCTTTTTGTCAGCGGCAAATCGAGTGAGCCAAGAAGAAAAAAAAGGCAAAAAAGCTGTTAACTAGGCAGAAACCGTTCAAAAAAAAAGGAAAAAGAAGAAATGAAAAGAAAAAAAATCACTTCACTGGCTTCACACCGGCGGCGCCAATGCTGACAACGCAATTTCACAGGCGAAAGGTGTTGCCTCCAAATTGGTTCATTGTGGCCAATATATGTGTGTGTCCCGGGGCGCCACGGGACTTGTGGAGGTGGCTGGGAGGTCTGCTATTCAATTGATTTATTTGTTTGCTCACACAATTTGCATATACATAAGTGCAAAATAATTGATTAGAAAGTGGAGTGCGTACCTGAGATTGGGATTGAGATTTTGATTTCGATTTTGATTTTGATTTTGATTTTGTATCTTGTGACTACACTTTCGATGGAAAGCAAATTACGAAGAAGATACTGATGCTGATGAAGAAGAAGCCGCGCAAGCAAATGCGGCACGAAATGTGCATATTTTCTTAAGAATTTTCCAACAAATTGTTGCTATTGAAGTGGCGGAAAAAAACGAGAGACGCGAAGAAAAAGAAAAAACTTGAACTGAAATGGTATATTAAAAGCGACAGAGGCCGAACAAACGCACAGCTGTCAAGCACTCGAAATCATTTTTCGTGGAAATTGTTTCAAATAAAAGAAAAGTACAACAACCAGCAGAAGAACAAGAAGAAGAGACTTTTCTCCAAGCACGCAAAGTTCTCTGTTGTCGAAGGCCGCCGCGCCGTCGTTGCGAGTAGGCCAGTTTCCGACACTTGCCGTGGAGGCGGAGGAGGAGAACAGGCTGTCAGACAGCTAGACGAACCCAAAAAACACCAGGGCTAACCGGCCAGCCACACAGTCTGGGCCAACTGGTTCGGGCCGGGCCAGCAGCAACAATTTGTTTTCCCCACTTACACTTTAACCTTTTCTTCTTCATCTTTTTTCCTAGGCGGCATAATTTCGGCAACTGTATAAAGCTGAAAGGGGGGCGAGGGGCACCAGCGAAACTTGTCACTTGCTTTTCTTATGAAATATGTACGTCAGCACACACACACACACACACAAACACACGCACAGCCAACACACAATTCAAGTGGTTTGTCAGCAACATTTCAAACAAAGCGTCGGCAACTGCAGTGACAGCATCGACTAGAAAAAGAGAGAAACACACAACAGAAAGAAAGAGAGAGAGAGAGAGAGCGAGATAGAAAAAAAATTTAAAAACCACACTTGTTTGCATCCTCTAACGATGCTGTGCATTTTGTTCACACATTGGCCAAAAAACCAACAAAGAAAAAAAAAAAACGAGTCAAGAACACTATTCGACATTTGAGTTTATTGTTGGCTTGCAAAACTAGCCCCGAAAAAAAGTAAACGAAACCAGACGAGACTGCAGCTCGTAAAGTTCTCTGAAAAGCATGCCAGGAATTACTTTAGTCAGTTTGAAATGCCCAACTTCGAACGCCTAAGTGAAAAAAAAGAAACAAAACTCTTATTTTTAGGTGCCACCAAACACTTTGAGCAGAAAAAGAGCATAAGAACATGTCGAAGGCCTCCCAAGATGGATAAAAACAACACAATTAGCTAATGTTCGACTATGGTAAGAACTGAGTGTAAGTGAGGAAGCTGATGCCAGATACTTAAATATGTAATGAATTGCAGCAATATCCATATACAAAGTCAAATATTAATTTTTCACATCTTAGGTGACAGCTTCAATTTGACATCGTTCTACTGGAAGAGACCGAAAAGTGAGTGAAAATCATACTTTAAATTTTAAGGTGGTATTCAAAAAGAGGTCAAACCATGATTATCTGACATCTATTGTTGAAGTTATGGCTGTGGAACGATTTGACCTCTTCCCATTTGTATTTGTTTGGGAATGAATTTGGAGGCAGAATTGCGTTTCCAACTTTAAATGTAGTATTATTTTAGAGGTCAAGCCATGATTAAAAAGGCATGGTTTTTTAAAAACAATTCACTTTCGAGCAAGTTGTGGTTGATCAAAGATTTGGTCCGAACAAAAAGTCATTTTCCGGTTATACAAATTTAACATAAATATGAATTCCGAATTGCTTTTCCGACTTTAAATGCACTTTTAATCTAGAGGTCAAACCATGACTAAAAAGATCTGGTTTTTAAAAGTCTAACAACTGTTGACCAAGTTGTGGCTGTCGAAGAATTTGACCCGTTACTAAAGACATTTTCTGGGTTCGAATTAAATTAATTGAATTTAATTAATACGACATGCTTGTTGGGAATTGTATCTGCATTCATAAATGTTGGACAAATAATGTAATATAATACATTTTACAACGTTACGTTGCTGTCTAATCGAGGCTTACTTGGAAACTGCTGCACATTATTTGCTTGCAACACCTGCTCGCAACAGGAGGAGGAACAGCAGCAGCAGCAGCAGCAGCAGCAGCAGCAGAAAAATGCGAAGAGGCAAACTATGCAAGTGGCGAGACAAATTTATCATAAACATAAACAGAGCCGCTATACATTTTGATGATTTTAATGGAGAAAAGTGCACAAAATGATGGCCACAAAACGTGTTGGGTGCAAAAGCAGAAGAAGCAGCACGGCAAAGGCAACGGCAACGGCAACTTGTGCAGTTAGCGGAATGTGTTGCCAAGCACCTTTTGCAATCTGCATTCTTCTCTCTTTTGGCCTTAACCAACACCCCTAACAGCCCCTCGGCACTCTTTGTGCACAGTGACAACGGCAATGTTGAGGCGCGCGCCCATTTAAAATGCAGCAAGTGTCACCATTGACTGAAACGAGTCGCAATAAACATATATACACGCCGTATATATAAGGCATGTGGCGGGGGGTAACTGAAACGGGGCTCTGTATACAAAGTGGCAGTGGCTTTGGTCTGCGTCTCCATCGCCTTCTCCTTCTCCTTGTCCTTGTCTGCTGCCTGTTAGCTGGTATTTGCCAGGCTTTATACGGGCAAGGCATGCACTGCATATTGGCAACAACAATGCTGCAGCAAGGAAACAAACAAACAAAAGTTCAAAATTTGTGGCAGATTGATCCACGTTAAGCATACCCTGGGAGCAGGCAGCTCAAATTTTAGCTGTGTATATTTATGGTCTATAGAATTTTAGGCATTGTTAAGGAGGATCTGCTAGTCTATCTTCAAGATTCGCTGGCATAACAGGTTGAATCTAGAATACACATTCGATGTATATATAAAAGAGTATATATTCACCAGTATTCAATTGTTCTTTACCAAAGAGTATAAAAGTCTAGTCTTATTTCATTTAGAGCATTCAATAAATATATCTAATGATCTTCATTCACTAATCGCTCCGAACTATAATACTTTCTATAAAAATATTATGATTCGCATCTCATTCCTCTCACTTGCCAGCTGCAACTTGTGTTGCAATCAAACTACCCCCTATTGGTCACCTTTCTAGTAGGGTATTTACGCGACTTCCATCGTTACCCTACACTTTGCATGACATTTTCTTATGCTGTCGAAGTCAGCAGCCCGGCCACCGTTTCGTTATTTAAATAACAATAAAATTTGATGACAAGCGTCGTTGCTGGAAACTCCACTCGAATACTATCAGCAACAACACCCGCTGCACCACCCCACTCCCACCTCCCACACACACACACACACACGCACACACACGCACACCACGAGCACTCCACGCCTAACCGTCTGTTGAGTTTCGATATTGCAGTTTGGCGTCGAGAGCTGATTGGCTTCTGCCGGCATAATAAAGACATTCGATGCCTTTTTAAGCGTTTCACTTTCGCACGTTACTGTAAAAAGTTTGCAGCATGTCCGGTTGTTAAAATAAATATTATGAAGTTTTCCCCCGTCTACACTAAACAACGATTGTTGGGAGAAAGAGTTGTGGTACAAAGTCTAGACTCCAGACGACAGATGACAGCAGATGTAGGAGAAGCCCAACAAAATGTGCAAAAAGTGGGGGAAAAAAGTGGGAAAAGCACTTTCCATTTCATAGGGCGATGGCAAGTTTTAATTAAGAAATCGTGCCAAGAACTTTTTATTGGCTTATACGCTGAGTTGTGTGCCTTAAGTATGCAGCCAACCAGACAGAAGCCACACACAAAAGTTTCTCAACATCCAACAATCGCAAGCAAACAAGAAATCAAAGAATCGCAATTAATCCAAGTACAAATTAATTGAAAATAAAGTTACAGGCAATTTTAATGCTCTTCAGCATGCAACGAATGCACAAGATACAATTCAAGGTTCACTTTTGAACTGGATGGAATATTTAAATTTGTGAATTACACGATGGAGAAGCGCTTACGCTTAAAGAAAATAGTTATATTCGAATAATAACGATAAATGTATCAATAATAATTAAATATTGTATAAATTAACTCAAGCCTAAGCTTAAACAAATTTTGAATAATCAATATGCAACACACAAGCACAAAGTTGTAATTGATTTCCCAACAGCGCATAAAATTGAAGAGCTTATTGACCGTAATGTAAAAAAAACAACACAGAAAAAATTGAAAAAACCACAGTGAGTGGCAAAAAGCAATTACCACTTTACTTTGCACATACCAAAATTGAAACAACAGCAATTTTCAAATGTTTAAGCACGAAAAAATGAACTAATTTTCACAAAGCTATTTACAAATCAACAGAAAAAACAGACGAAGCTTGGCCAAAAGACACAAACAGTGAAGGGAAAGAGAGAGAGAGAGAGAGAGAGAGCTAGATTAACGAGAAAAAACGCAAAGGCAAACGCGGTAATTATTTTTTAATGTAACAAAATAATATCTGGCCAAAACGATCAAGTCACGCAAGTGTTTGGGGCCGTCGCAGTGGAAAATTAACATGAGAATAAATAAGAAATTTTCAGAGACTGAAATCCCAGCCAGACACGAAACCATTGCCAGCCATTTTGGCCCAGCACGCACCAAGCTGACCGAAAAATAAAAAACAACAGCAACAAAAAAAGCAAAACAACAATACAGAGAAGGAGTTGAAGAAAGAGAGAGCGGGAAGGAGGGGAGCATTTGACCTAGAGAGGGACGGAATGGGGCTGCATGACGCATGCGCGCAGCTTCCGTTTACCGATTTAGCCAAAATGATAGAGCGCCAAATTCAAAACCTAAAAAGCACCGTTAGACTTAGTTGCAGTAAAAAAGATTTATCGTGCTAAAAAAAAACAACAAATTATACACTATCAAATTAAAAATGTCTCACCACAAAGCCAAAAGCCAGTAATTAATCAATTTGCACTTTGGCTTTTGATAATATAATACCATTTTGCCTTAATTCATTTAAATTAAATTTGTCTTAATTAAAAATCAAACGAAAAACAAACCTCTTCTTAATTTGTATGCCGTTAGTAAATGCCTTCGCATTAAGAAGGAGTTGATTTGGATTTTTTTCTATTTTTTTTTCTATTTCGGCATTCGTTTCAACACTTGATAACGAGACTCGGAGGGGGCAGACCCAATTTTCTCGCTGGTGGAAAATCGTTTTAAAATTAGTGAAAGTGATTGATTTTTTCACTTTACAATTTTCAGGTAGACAACACATTCGAAACTGTAATGCCGATAATCAGGCCCAGACCCAAGCCCCCAAAACAGACACTCAAAATAATACGAGTGGCCAAAATTGGCCATTTGGCGCATGCGTCAAAGGCTTTAGCATTGTTGTCGGCTATCGGCTGTTGCCGGTTGTTGTCGTTGTTTGATTGTTGTCGTTGTTTGCTAGCCGAATTGTTGCACTTCCGTCAGGCTTTCGGCGCTGCAGCACTTTTATGCAAGCCAAAACCATTGTTTGGGGCGGAGACGGAGGCGGAGGCGGGAGGTGTGTCGTATTTTGTAGCAAAACGAAAGCGAAGACAGCCAGCAAACGTGGCATTTATCTGCTGCAGGAAAATGAAGCAAATGAAGTAAACTGAATAATCATGCCCACACACACACACACACTCACACACCCATATGATCTACATACTCGTAAGTGTATAATTTGATTTTGCATAACAATTTCCTTCTGAATTACATATGTTTATAAGCCAAGAGCATCAATTTATATATAATTGGCATCATTTTGTTTACTATTTGCTTCATACTAAATGGGAAATATGTATTTAACCATCTATTTGCTCTCTCTCTAATGAAGTATTACATTATTCTTCACAGGGTTTATTTATCTTGTTCTTTTCATAGTTAGTGGAACTAAACCCATTTTAGGCTTGTGATTTCAAAATAAAAATAAATCATTTAAAAGTCTTAATTATTCTTTGTAACATTAGTAAACAAGCAAAAAGGTAAATAAAATACAATCTCTGTAATATTTTTGGTATAGTTATTAAAACAAATACATATACACTTTTTATATGGTTTCATAGTTGCAACTCAATTGCTGTTTGTAATTTTATTTACTGTGCATATTGTTTGTTTATTCTACATATGTCAAATGTGGAAAACTTTTTTGCATACTAAATAAATCCCATTCACAAAATCCAACAAGCTGACAAATGTTTTGGGGGCTCGCAGAGCAGACTGAAGTTCATATTAAAACATCTGATAATTGTCGTTGTTTCTAGACACATTTTTGTCTCGTTACATGTTGAAATAAAATTCCAACAAAAAGTAGACAGCATATTTGTTGATTTTGTGGCGCCGACGGAGCTTAAATAAAACTCTCTCAATGGCATTGTATGCGCTTTGTGGCCCATTGCAATATTTGCATAAATACCATGGCAACAGCACTAACAACAACAACAACAGCAACAACAACACCAACAGCAATCAGAACGGTAGCACCAACAATTGGCACAATAAGCCGCTAACAATGCAACATGTTGTCGCTCTTGTTGTTGTTGCTTGTCGTTTGGCATGTTGTGAATTATGTTGGGTATTTTGACCAGCTCTCAAATAAATCCAGGAAACAACAACAGGAATTAGAACCACAGGCGGCTAGTGTGTCAAAGTTAAGAGGAGGGTTCTTTGAACCAGACTCGTGGCTCGTGTATTTCCATAGTTTCCATATTAGAAAATCCAACAAGCAACTCAAACATGCAACTTTCAATGCTATTTTTTAATTGGCTTCCTAAAAGCAACAGCGATTATAATCAGTAAGGATTTTTAACCGGGAATTTGGCAGGTCATATGAGCTTTACAGTAACTTATGCAACCTTATGTGAATGAAAATAATTAGTGAATAGTAAATAATAATAATTTGAAATACAAGTACAAATCCGTAGATAGAAGTATTTTACTATAGAAATATTTTGCAGATAACAAGTATTTTTCATTTTGATATCAACCGATACATTATTTTTTCGTCTTATATCCTTTTAGTAAAATACAATTTGCTTGACTTCATCCATTCCAAGTATCACATTACCCAAAAGCAAGAGAGTAATCAACGTTCCGACTTTAGCCAAGGCTTTTGTATGATTTATCGATTTTTTTGACGTGTTCTGGTCACATTAAGGGTGCTCCCTGGCCGGGGTTGCCAAGTGGCCAAAGCGATTGCGTGTCATCGCTGAAAATGTGTTAATCTTTGGAATTTAGTCAAACGATCGCCTTTAATCATAAATATTGCGGCAAAGTGCAGAGCGAAAGGGTCGAACCAAGAGGAGAAGCACCACATTTTGGTTCGCTTTTTCGAGCCACTCAACCACCAAACGTGCCCAGCTGGCAGCGTTTGCTGATTCTGATTGTGCTGCCGCTTCTACTTATGGCATTGTCAATGCGTAGCCACTGAAGTGGCTCTGAGCCACTGTCGAATTTGGAGTGGCAACGGCCCACCACAAACTACAACTCGTGCACGCACACGCCACAACAACAAACACACACAATTTGTCGATTGCAGCCCCAAAACTGGCGAAATGTCAACGCGAACAGGGTTCGAAGTGCACTTCACACACACACACACAGCTCTTGCCACTGCAGCACTGGCGACAAACTGCAGTTGGACAGATGCAGTGGCAGTGGCAGTGGCAATGGCAGTGGCAAGTGGGGGGAGTGCCCAATGGGACACTCGAGTGGCCCTTCGCACCCTTTAGCTGCAATGTAAATCAATGCAATAATTAAGAAAATAAAAATTGTGCATACTCTTGGCAAGATATTTTTAAGAGTTTCGCAATCAGCATGTCTCACTCATTATACTATATAGAGTATTAATGAGAATCGGTGTATACATATATAATTTATAACTAGAACATGCAAATAGTTGTTCGCTTGTGGAGAGTTTACTAAATCGAATCACAACTCCAATAAGCAGCCAACTGATAAGCTCGGCTAGGAATATGCCATCACCTTAAAAGAAAAAGGTTTATTTATTTTATGTATGTAAAAGACAACAACTTTTTACATCATAATGCACTACAGAAGCGACTTTTAATCAAGTTGTTAATTCGCCACTTATGTATAAGAGTATTTAATATTCATCAACGCAAAATAATCAGTTGTTTTTCCTGGAATTATTTAGTACATGCGTAAGGCACTAGAGAGTGCAGCAGAGCACTGTGAGTGCAACAACAGGCCACACAACCCCCCACCCCACCCACAATAAGAGCAACCCCAACTGCTGACCCAGGGCTATGCATTCTTTCAACTCCCTTGAGGGGCAGCCTTGCTCGTTAGCATAACTGCAATTAGACAGCCTTCAGCCAACAATCTGCATGCAGCATGATGATGATGTGCTCCTCTTGACAAATGTGCGTAAAAGTTGCTCAATTGTAATTGGGGGCGTGGCAGTGCAACTGAATCGAATACAATGCACCACATGTGCATTGTGTCAGCTGTTAATTAGTGAGTAGGAGTAGTGAGCAGGACAGGAAGCGGCAGAGTGAGAGAAAGAGACGGGGCAGTTCTGAGGCTCGCCTTCTGTTAGGGTTAGCAGCACGGCGCTTAGTTCTAAAGACGCCGTCGTTTCGCACTCGAATGAGAATTTTCGTGTAGTGTGTCGATTTTGCTTTTATTATTGTTGTTTTCAAGCATTTCCCATTTCTCATTTTCTTGTTGTTGTTTTTAAAGCATTTTTCCCTCATGTTTTGTTATAGTTTTTGTTGGTTTTTTTTTAACTGCAGAACGTGCAGCAAGTTGGTCACGTCCATGATTCTACGTTTAGATCTGGATCTAGGCATTGCTTCAGTTGTTCTTGTAGTTTATGCTCTATTTAAATGCTTTTTATTTGCCATGTCTGGCGTTTGAGTGTTACAACTAGCTCTTGCCATAAAAACAAGCAGCTAAACATGTCGTACAAACCTTTTCGCAGTCAGCCGATCTAAGGCTAATGCACTTTGACCTGAACACAAACAGAAGCGCTGCCGGCCAATATGTGAAAAGAATCATATCCATAGAGTTGCCGAATTTTTTGAATGAGTAAAATATATTTTAGGCACATTTTATAATTAACAAATACTATTAGACTCGTCACGAAATACAGTGTTTATTAGAGTTTCACAAATTCTATGTTTTTAAATAAATTCACTGAGAATAAATACAAAAATAATATGCAAAAACTAAAATATAATATAAAAACCAACAGAAAATATCTCTTAACATATTGAAAGAAATACCTTTGACACGCCATTAAATTAAATTAATTTAAATTGTGCTGTTTAATTGTGTAGTACTTTGTAGTCGGGTTTGTTGTTTGTGAAAACGTTGCATAATACTTATTAGCATGGTTATTATTAATTAATTGGAAAAGTGAATGAAGCATAAAATGTGCAATGAATAATAAAAAAACAAAAAAAAGCAATTAAACAAGAGCTTAAAAAAGAGCCACACAAATAAATGCAACCAACATATGTAATGTATTTCAATAAAATATATAAATAAAAAATACATAAAAAAGCGACAAGTGAAAAATAAAGCATACTGATTAATTTATGCAGATCAATTGGATGGCATTTTAATTTTTCTCAGACAGACATAATAAAGGGAATTCCATTACTGAACACCTGCAAATCCTGGTTAACTTGAAATCAATTTCAATTCCTCATTAATGCAGAGCAACTTAAAAAAAGGTTAGGTTTTGTAAATGCAGCTAATATGTAATATTCACTGAAACAGCTGCAAAGCGGTCTTAACAAATAAATGTTTTCCCATTGTAAAAATCTTATTTAGACAAAATCATAAAAGTTGAAGTCCAACACCTAAAACACACTTAAACAGTTAAGTTAAGTTAATATAATAAATATTTAATTTTGCTTCAGCTTCAGGCAATCTACTTCTTAAGCGCCTTTTTGCTCGAGTCGAAAATGCAATTAGCTATGTAAATTATTAACTATTACATCAAGCTTAAGCATCGCTCAAGATGTTAAGCCAAAGAACTTCAAGTTGTAAATTTTAAAGTAATTTGCACGCAGTTTGTAATTCCTATGCGTTCAAAACTGAACAATTGCCGCAGACTCAACCAGATGGAGAGAAAGAGTGTATTGTGTAAGTACTTCTGTCTAGTTTTTTTCTATTTTCCTTCTTTCCAGGCAGGCTGTGAAATTTATTAAGCGCAAAACTATAATTAAAGCAAAGTTAAAATTATTAAAGCAGCAGATCAGTGAGAAGACTGCAAAACAGCAGCAGCAGAAGAAGTCATGAAGAAACTAGTTCTAGTTTCTTTATCAACCTGTTGCGACTGCAGTGCGGCGCAGATAGAGTTATGGAAGAGTCCATGGGACTCCATGGAAGACTCCAATATGGAATAAAGATGGGTGCTGTGTTCGCGCACAACGTTTTAATTTTATGCAGAAATCATAAAAACGCGTCAGGTAACAAGATAGTTGTTGCTCTACACGGTTAATTGTAGTATGCTGGAGTTGGAGTTGCAGTTGCAGTTTGCAGTTTGCAGCGCCCCATTGAAAAATGATGCAAAGTCGAATATTTTAAAAATGTTTCTCGGCTGCCAGCGCATGCGCAATTACGCCTCAGACGGGACGAGGAGGGGTAGTTGGCAGGGAGTTCAACTTCTCTTACTGGTTTCAAGTGTGTGCGAATGTGTGTGGAAGTCGTAAATAAGGCCAGCTCGGGTATTGCTTATAGTTAACACCTATAAGCCAGAAGAGATGGCTTAAAGTTTAAACAAGACTTCCTGCGACCAGGTTCAATGTTCGACCGAACGCTGAGCTTCGAGATAGTTGCAACATTTGGAAAGGTTGCAAAGTGATTAATAGGCTGGCTTGATGGCGGGCTATGCGTGGCGCGTTATTAGAACAATTCATTAGCATTAACTGATTGAATCTTTGGCACACATTTCTCAGCTCCGGGCGCTACCTCATCAGCTGAACCCGCAGCAATGCCAAACAAATCCAATAAATGTTCCAAATGTGCTACAAAAACAGCGCGTAAACAACAACGCTTACAATGTTTGAATATAAATGACAAAGGCTGGCAACGACTGATGAGCTAGCGAATATCCTGTAAAAAAAAAACTGTGGATGCATGGAACGAGAAGTGTTTGTGACATTTATTACTAAACAGTTGTTAATATAATAAAACCAAATATATGAATAATAATCAAGTTTAGATTTGTATCGCATGAAAAATGTAATTCGATTGTGTATACCCCAGCTTTAGGCACACATCAAGGCCCACTCTCATAACTATATGTATATTCATAAGGCATAATGAATTGCTTTTATATCCATATACTTACAAGTATAGTAAGGCATGATATAGTATAGTGGCTTTTGCTTTGATTTTGGATTTTATTCGGATATTTTTGTTTTTGTTTCTATTTTATTTTTTGTCGATCGCCCGCTGAGCCACTGAGGCTGATGAAGTAGTTTTTCTGTGGCTCTCTGTGGTCCCAAAGATTCGCGTGTCCAATTCCAAAATGCCCAAAGTCTGCGTTCAAGGCGGCATGAGTAAGTGTTTTGCTTAATTGCCTATGGCTTATTAGGCACCACAAGCGAGCTGAGCGAAAGAATAGTCAAATTAATTTCGATAGACGACTGATGGGGAGACTGGAAGCAATCGAAGCACCAACAACAGCAACAACAGCAGCAGCAGCAGCAGCAGCGATCCGAGATTCAAGTCTGTGCGTGGTCCCCCACTAATGATGATGGCGTTACGAATTTTGACTTGCCTGCATTGACCAGCGACAGCCAGACAACAACTACAAACAATTACAAACGAATAAGAAACTATATATATATATGTATATATTTATAAAAGAAGAGAAATACAACTTCTTTTTTTTATTTGAAGCTATTGTGTGGCCACAATGGAATTTTGAGCAGTGGTGGCAATCGAGCTAAACAACAATGCAGAATCATTAATTAAATTTCTTGCCAATGCTGAACCATTTGACCGAACTATAACCAGAGGCGAGAGGCTAGAAATATGAGACCACAAAAGTGAAAGAGCCAAACAAAAAAAAAAAATAGAAAAGAAAAATAGCATTGCAATTGACACAGCAAAGTGTTGTGACTCCAATGGAAAATACTCAAATCAAACTCAATCTGTCAATTATGCAATTGAAATCAATTGAAATATGTTTTGGACTAGTGCAAATGATTTTCTTTGATTTTTTGAAATATTATCTGCCTTGAAAGTGTCTGCAATTATTTTTTAGATATAGTCAGTTTTTATAATTGTCTTTTTCAGTTTTAAAAATATATTTATTTGCTTAGAATCTAAAAAAAATGTATTCTCATCATAGCTGATGTACTTTACTATATTAAAAAAAAAGCAGGTGTGATTCCCACAACTGAAAATTGTAGAAATGTGAATTTCAAATGTGAGGCAAATTGGCAGATTTGAAAGTTCGTTTTTTTTTGCCTTTCTATTGCTGCTCCAACATAAGCACAGTCAAATTAGAAAAAAGTAACATGATCATTTATTAAGCGTATTTCCCAGCAGAAATTTTCTGTATTTCTGTCCGCTTGTGGTCTTTTTCCGCTCCGGTTTTATTTTTTTGCTGCGTAATTCACACAAAAGCCGCATAAAAGTGCATGAAATTGGGCGGAAATTGAAGTTGGAGCTGAATTGGATAGCAGGAACTACTATTAGTTTGTAGAGCGAGAGGGATAGACAGAGAGAGAGAGAGAGAGGTAGGCAGAGAATAGAATTATGAATGGCGCGACGGGTGTGAGTGCTTTTAAAAACCAATTAATACATTTTTTAATGTATGCGCTGCAGGTTGCTGCCACAGCTCTGCCAGCCGCCTACCTAACGTGAGGTGTGGAAAAATTGTGTTGCCTCTTATGTTTATTATGCAGCGCACCGCATGTGGGCGCAACAAGAGGTCGCGGAGGAGGACGAGAAGCAGCCGGTGGAGGGAATGGGAGGGAACGAAAAGTTGCGCTGGTGTCGCTGGAGTTGCTCTCTTCTTGGGTACATCTCAGCACGAGTTGTCAGTGCTTCATTTTTCTTTCTCTGCTCGTGCTTTGCATTGTTTTCGTGAAAAATTAAGTGTGAAACAATTTATTGAGAAATTTGTACAGGTGGCACTGCACCAACAGCAACAGCAACAGCAACAACAACAACAGCGACTCTCATGCTGTTGCATCCGATTGTTTAATGACTTCATTTTGGGGCAGTAAGTGCCGCAGAACCAGATCGCTTTGGGACTTAATGAGCAATGTCAGCCCCCAACTGTTGCAACTGGTGGTCAGCGCTGACAGACAGTGCAAGCTTAAAGGCTTAAAGGAATCCGAGTATTCCTTCAAATGAAGAGATTGATTTGAGTGTAACTGTTTCAGATGTACCGATGAAAACAGTTCGCTCTGCGCAGAACTCAATTAACTTTTGATCTTTTCAAATTATCAGAATATGTTGAACAAGAGAAATTAACTATAAATTATACACACATCCATTGCTTTGTTATATCTATATATATATATATATATATATATAAGTGGACATTTGGCAAATATCGCAGAAAATCATAAAACACTTAAACCTGACAAGATACTCGCATCATTCTCCATAGTTATTTGGCTTTTTTCTCAGTCCCGCACAACAAGTTAATGGACGCAAGCGATGCCAAGAAGCGACTCAGATCGATGAGGGCCTATAATAAGCCACAACAAGTCTATAGACAACAACAACAAGAACAACAACAATAAACGTTCCACATCAGTGTAACAGAGCTGAATAGCTGGTTAGCTGGTCTGTTCTGGTCTGGCCTGATCTGGTCTGGCGTATGTGGAGCACTGGCTGATCATGTCACAAATGTTGATAACGGCGATTACTTCATATGCTTGGCATATTGTCGAAGCAGCGATGGCACAGGTATCCCGGCATATGGGCAACTACTGGGGGCATGGCGCATGTGGCATGTGGGGCATTTGTGGGGCAGGTATTTAAACAGGACGCTTCTGCTGCTACGGCTGCCGCTACGGCTGCTGCGAGCGGCTGCATTCGACCCGTCGCTCTGTCGCTCCACATGACACATGAGTAATGGCCACGCAGGCAAATTTATGACAAGTCACATTTCTGATGTGCTCGTTTATCAAAGCCCATAGACAGGCGAAGCAGCCACAGCAGCTACAGCAGCAGCAGCACCACCAAATGGAGTTGAGAGTTGCTCTCGCTTGCTCACTCTTCTCCCTCTCACTATCACGGTGAGGCACGCGTGACAAGCCAGGTTGCCCGTTTCCCAGGGACTCTGGGGCGGCTCTCGACTCGAGTTAATTATAAGCGGCGAGCTTGAGCTTTAGCGAACTTCTAAAAAGAAGCGCGCTAGTCAAAAGCCATTGACTAATCCCGTCTGACGTATCAACAAAGGCTGCCCCAAGCTGCCCAGACATGTATGTACACTTAAAAAAAATCGAGATTGGAGAGTTAACTTATGTAAATTATTAATTTGTGAATTCTGAATTTAACATTTCTTTATTATTCTAATAATTATCTTATTTACACTCACAGAAACAAACACTCTGCAAATTAAACATACAATTTCGACATTTTAGTTAACTTAATCTATAATTAAGAAAAGTATAAATATAACGGATTCAAGCAATACGCAAATAGTGTTTTCTGAATAATCAGGTGAAGAACCCTTGGCACCAAAAGTATAACAAAAATTGGAGCAACTTATTAGTTATAAAAAGGTTACCAAATTTGGTACAGTGTTGCAATAGTCGAAGTGCGGAGGGGAGAGATAAAGAGAGGGTGTAGTTGAGGGGGGCACATCAACTTCCTATTAAGCTGTAAGCAAGGTCAGACTGACCGCCTGATGCACACGACTTTAACCTGGGGCCACATAAATTCGCCAGCTAGCCAGACCAGAAGACAGAAGACAGACAGACAGCCAGCAAATCACGTACAAATTTGTTGCTACACCTTCCCCCACCATGTCAATCGCCCCTTGGTCTAACGCCAATCAGCAAAGCAATTCATTTTATACGCCTCGAAAAGTGGGAGGCTGTGGCCCGATCTTCACACATTATCGACAGAGGCCAAGGAGGCTCAGAGTTACTCGTTGGCTTTGATGGTTGTGTGTGTGTGTGTGTGTGTGTTGTCTAAATGACAATTCGCGGTAATAAGAAATGCAAATGGCAGCCTGAAATATCTCGTAAATGCTTAAAGCCAATAATAATAAAAATACATGAGCGTGGGCAACGATGACGACTGCAAACTAACCAACATTCAACATTTAACATTCAACATTCAACTTCCAACTGCAGGCTCGCAAAAGAGACAAACGATTAGATCGCAATGAATAAACCAAGTGGGCAAATTTTACGACTGCTTGATACTCTGTTCCTAGCTGGGTGTGAAAGTGCTTGACTCATTATTGATGTTGGCTTTGTTATCTTTGGGGTTCATGCCAAACTTAACAGCAGAACTCACCTTTAATTTGCTGTTATATTTTACATTATGCATACAACTTCCCATCAAATTAGAAAAATATATTTTGAAATTTAAATATAAATAGATACAAAAAATTGTAGGTTTTTTAGTTTGATTGAGAATATGTTACAATTTTTATTGTTCAAGATTTAAATATGTTTTAGCTGGCTGCAAGTCAAGATTTAAAGTATGATTTTATCAGCAATGTACAAAAGAAATCGGTATCTGTATTCTGTAATTATATAATTATGGGAGAGAACTGGGGAAACATAATAGATTCAATCAAAAGCAAATTAGATCCACAAATATTATGTGGCTAGTTTCAATGAGGTTTAGGTCCATATACCCGCTCTCAGAGAAATAAAATAAACATAGACATTGTCTTCTGTTTAGCTTCAGTTGCGGCTTGCTACGTTTTTGCATAAACTGTTTGCCATACTCAAAGTGAAAAATAAGCAGCCAGCAAAAGAGATATTATGCCTGGCACAGAGATTCGGAGACTGAGTCCAACTTGCGGACGGAGCCTGTACACAGGCCAACTATTCCGTTGCGTTTTGAGATGCCATCGGGTTCTGGGTAAAGAAAGCAGCTCCGTTGTCTGGCCATCCATCTGTCCATCTGTCTGTCTGACAGTCGTTTGTCTGACCGTTTGCCTGTGTTATATATTGTGTATAACTTGGTTTTGCGGACACCTACGTGTGACAAAAGTGTTGCCACACTTTTGTTTGGATCGTTTTTTGTTTCTTTTTGTTTTTTTTTTTTTTTTTTTTTTTGTGGTGGCTGGCATGTGGGTTACATTGTGGGCCATTAGCACGCACGGGCCGGGACAACAACAGGGTTTGAGAATTTTGGACTTGGGCAGACCGACCATTGTGGTTCATTGCCAGCAAAACGATTGCAAGGGGTATTCCTCTACCGCCTCGACACGTCTTGTGGACCACAATCATGATCAAAGTCTTGACAAATTCTGTTGTCTTGCTTTAGTTTCGTTGCCTCTGACTCCAACTCCAACTTCAACTCGAACTGGGACCGGGATTCGAGCTTGAACGTGAGCCTGGGCCTGGGCCTGAGCCTGGACTCTTTCTCTGTGCCTTGTGGCATGGTTTGTGTGGGGCACAACAAGCAGATCTTTCAAATGAGATCAAAGGAAACTGCGAGTTGAAAAAGTCACTGATCGATCTGCGAAACAAACTCTTCCACTTTTATACCATGTATATTAAAAAGGTGTATCAACTGGCGAAATGTTGGGCGTGAGTTTCAATTTTCGTTGCACGCAAAATAATCGAGAGCATTTAGCGTGAATTTATTATAATATTAACAAGGTGAAAGTATCGTATATTTTATTCAAGAGTTTAGTAATGGAGATTAAAAGTTGAAATCGCTATTTTGACTCCAAATTCGTGATCAAATTCTATCCCCAAAAAAATCAGTGGGGACGAGTCAAATCTTTCAAATTTTTGTCAGGAAAAGATCATGTTTGTTAATCATGGCTTTAATATTAATACTGCGTTTAAAGTTGAAAGCACATTTTGCGATCGCAATGCATACTCAAATTCAAGATCAAAATATCCCAGGCAATGATGAAAATTTCACATATATTCTCAATATCCCTTGAATATTCACACCATAAAAACAGCTCCTGCTTTTGCTGCTGCAACAAGAACAACAACAAGCCAAAAAGAAATCCTGTGAACTTGCAGACATCGCAAATTACACGCCACTCACTTAACTTGCACCATCTCTCTGTCTCTCTCTCTCTCACTTCCTGTTTCTCTATGCCTCTCTCTCTCTCTCTCTCTCTCTCTCTCTCTCTCTCTGTGTCTCTGACTCTGACTCGGTCACGGTCTGTGTCCGCTTGTGTGGCTTTCATTTTAATATTGCCACACCACATTACAAGCGGCGAGTGGCATATGTTTGGGGACACCACCTGATGCGATGGCGCCTCATCAAATATGCGCCACAAATGATATGAGGAGGCAAGAAAAACAAACAAGAAAAAAGCAAAAAATCGACGTGCAACTGACAACAGCTGCGAGAAGAATTTTACGCTTCAATGGCAAATTGAATTGAGTGAGATTCATTCAAAAGTCAACGCAATGATGGCTACGCCCACCGACTGCCACCGTTTGCAACAGCTCGTGATTTTCATAATTCAAATTGAGCGTATCCGGGAATGGGTGTGGCATGGAATTCTCTAGCCTCTGCCGGGCCAAGGCGAAGAAAGCATAATGAAATTCACTTTGTTTACTGTGGGCATCATTGCCATTTTCATATATATTTTTGCACAGTTTTTTCTCTTTTCATTTTGCTCGAAGTGCAAATGCCATTCAAGCAGAATAATGCAATATAAACTGTTGCAGCTTCAGCGAAGCTACTCAGCCGAGCATGGAGCAGCAGCAGCAGCAGCAGGACCAACAGCAGCAGCAGCAAGGAGCAGGCGTTGACAATCCAAGGACTAAGACCACAGCTAAAGGTAGAGTAGCCAGAGAGAGGACAGGGCTACTTGGCTTACTCACTTCTGTGTGTGTGTGTGAGTCTGTCTCGGCGGAGGCATCTAGTAAAATATGAAACCACAAAAGAGTTGGGCTCCCAAGGAATCGTTCATGTCAATTATTCCAGTTAAGTGAGCAACAAACCAAAGGCGCAACTACTTACCCTTTCAACCCCCCGTGCCTCGCCCTGCGGCAGATGCCCCTGCTCACTTTGTCCAGTTATATTTTATCTTGAGCAATATTTGTATACCACATAAAAAATGGGTACAATAAAGTGGAATGTGATGGTTTAAAGGAGAGCATTTTTAAGCTTTTAAAACATAGAGTGTATTTCAATAAGCAACTTCAGATATCTCTAACTACAGGTCGATTAACAACTTAGGTAAGCACCTCACTTTAAGTAAAGATGTAAATAGCAACTATAAAATCTACATTTTAATATTCATCATTCATTCATACAGGGTATCAGCGAGTTGAGCACTCTTAGCTAAAACTGCACCTTCTTCAATTTTTTTTTTAATGCATTTTGTGCAGCTTAAAGAATTAAATGCTTAGGCTGGCAAAAAAATGTAATTCAATATAGGTGGAAAGAGCTTCAACTGTGGCAAGAAATGCTTAAAGACGCTGCAAAAATTTCATTCTTTTTTTTGGTTCTTTTTTTTCTTAGTTCTAGGGCTGCCTGCATAAATTGCAGGAGCAGAAATCACGCAGATTACGTAGAAATCGTAAAAAAAAAAAACAACAACAAGAACAACAAGAATAATACTGGAATAATAAAAAGCGACAGACACTGACACAATGAAGACGCCCAAGCGACATAATAAAGCAATAAACTGGACCCTTAAGGATAACAAACAGATACACAACAAATACACACACACACTAACAGAAGGAGCCTTGCGGGGGCAATACCTCTATCTCTCTCTCTCCCTCTCTCTCACTCACACACTCTGTCTCGTTCTCTCTCTCAGTTGAGATGCTGCAGCTGGCAGTGGTGCGGCGCAGTCTGTGGACTCGAATTTCACATGCAATCGATGACAAATTTATGACTTTCAATGAGTTCTTTTTAGGGCTGTCGACAAAGCCTCCTTGCCTCCTTCTTGCCTCTTAATACTATTCTTGTTGTTACTGTTGCTGTGCCTGCGCTGCTTCTTCACTCTTGTTATGGCTCATATTTCTGTCAATTTGTTGCAACAAATTGAGTTATTTTATGGAGAGCAGCACCCACCGAAAAATGCAATTCGAATATCCTGCAGCTGTCCTGCGACTGCATTTAAGAGTATATATTTCACGCATTTGCCAAAGATGAAATGCCGAAAGCAAGTGTTTAAGTCCCACTTGAGGATCTACAAATTGCTTCCGCTATAAGAACTATTTCCGCCTGATTCTGCATTGATAAACACTTAAAGACTATTTGATTTGAAGTTGCTCCTTGGAGACTGTTGAGCAACAAAATTGCTGGAGCGAAATAAAAACTCTTTAAAGTATTTCAAGCGGAGATGTTGCCCCGGCTGAGCTGATCAGAAGCTTAGGCGACTTGACGAGGACTCAGAGCGGCCACTCAAAGGAAACCACTTCGTAAACCTCAAAGCAATACTTTGCAGACTTTGCTCTGCTCGCATTAAAGTATGCCAGACGAGCAACATTTCTTTTCATATTCATAAATTGTACGCATTTTATTGCAGTTTCAGTTGCATTTTGTGTGTTTTGCCCGCCAGCTAAAAATGCTCAACACTCTTTTGACATAATATGTGCTAGCAACTTTACACAAGTTAAAGTAAAACTCCCAACCCCAACCCCAATCTTGAACCCAACTCAAAGCTCAACATTGTAGCCCACACCAGCATTTTCACAATTCTTGTATTGTGGCATTTAGCCATTCAAACAATTCCTTTCAAGTGAAACGTTGGCCTCTTGTTGTTCCCACATATTCTTGTATTCGTAACTAAAATGGCATTTTAAGTCCACACAATGCCACGCCCCATTTCAATTGCAAATGGCTGATGGGTAAAGGGAGGGAGGGGGCAGAGAGAAGGTTGGGGTTGGGGCTTGCAATCAGTTAGGATCTAAGTGGAAATGCATTTTCACAATATCCGCACACATGCACAGTGCAAGTAAAAACCATTGCTTACCTATGGAAACAAAAAAAATAATAGAAACAACAGCAATGCAGACTTAAAATATGCAACTTGCTGGAAAAAGAAAAGAAACGGAAAAACAATAATAATATTGCAGCAAGGCAAGGGCTCCGTGCAACAGCGAGAAAATGAAAACAAGTAGCAAATAGCTCAAGACGCCACAAAACGCTAAAGAAGTACTTTTTTCTGTTTGTGTTTTTTGCTTGGACTCGACGTGGACTGTTGCTTGAGGAGAGCCTGATAAAGCAGGCCTGATAAGCGACACGCGACTCGAGTCTCGAGCCTCGAGTTTGAGGCAGCGTGGCAAGCGTCCGTGCCACGTAATAACGGGCGAGATGGCACAGGTTGCCGTCCTTCCGTTTGTACAGTTTGTTTTATGCCCCGCAAATTGGTTTTCAGACCGGGCAGGTGCTGCTCCTTGCCCAGCTCCAACTCCCGCTGCAGCTCCACAGTCACAGTCAGAGTCGAAGTCGAAGTCAGAGTCGTCTCCACACTCCCGCACTCTGCCGCTGCAGCAACTTAGTTGCTGTCAGTTAGACGCCACATGTGCTCCTGTTGTCGCCAAAGACACGACCAGAGACAACATTTCACCTCCCCCAATGCCCCATCCCTTTGCAACCATCTCGAAAAGACAACACAAACACGAGCTCCAAGCTAATACAATGTCTGCAGTTCCGTTTTGTGTACCAAACCCTCCTTCCTACGCCGCCCTACTCCTGCTGCTGCTGCTCCCTCGCCTGCACCCACAATTCACATAGAGACAACGACAGCGACAACGACGACGACGACGAGTCTTATATTAATTGTCACGCATATGTCCAATCCCCGGAACGACCCCGGGGCCAAAAGTGCTCGGTCCTCAGACCTCAGACCTGAGTCGAGTCGAGTCGTTGTTGCGCATATTTTTGGGTCTATTGAGGAGGCCGAAAAAACCACAAGAATGTTACCAAAAGTGTTTTGCAGCAATGCCAGACCAGAAGAAACACACAACAAACAAAACAGATAGATAGGCATACACACACACACACACACACACACACATACATGGAGACACGTACAAGTGACAACTACTGTTGCTTATTCTACACTGCAATTGAGAAGTTATACCGGAAACGCTTTATAGCTTATTACAGTGCTTGCTATAATATCCAAAACGTTTGGAAAATGGCCGCACTTTCTAAGCAGCTGTGAAGATTACCATCAAAATTCTTTATTGTATAAAATTGATCGAGGATTAGATTAGGATTGCCTTTCTAGTGAGGCCTTTTTTAGACCCAGAGCCCTAGACTTTGTCTATCTAGAGTAGCTATCAAAATTGATCTGCTTGTAAGTATAAAGCCCTATCGCTAGTCTTGCAAGAGTATATAAAGTTCGTAGGTTCTTCCAGCTATTGTCTCGTTGTTTGCGTTACAATTTTTGTGTGTCATTTGTAGGTGGGGACTGCAATGGGTTAATGTGTATGCGCAGTAGCCGGCTATCCGTTCTCTACTCCAGACTCTACCCCAGACTCTGTCCCAGACTTTACTTCAGACTCTACCTATGAGGCTGACTATGACTATGACTCGGATTCGGATTCGAATTCGGGTTTGTTGTTCTTTGCTAGCTGGTTGTTTGGTCTTGGTCTTGGTGGTTTCTGGTAGTTCTTGTAGGCCGCGGTGCACAGTTCGTGCCACGGCGTCTGTGTCTGCCACTGTGCTATGTGCTCAGTGCTGCTCTACTTGACAATTACCTTTGGCATATACATATGTCGTCCTATTGTTGTTCTTTCTTTACTTTCTAAATATTTTGTTTTGTTCTGTATTTTTATTTTTGTGGCTTTTTATGCACGACGTGGCAGCAAAGCCAAAACTAAAACACTTTTGTGTGTGGAAGAGCAGACAGACGGACAAACAGAGCTATTTGTTTTTGTGTTTTCATTTCTAATTGAGTGACGCGACAGAGTCAAATGTGGGCGAAGGGTTAGGGGAGGCTGGCTGACTTGCTGGCTGACTGGCTGGCTGGCTAAATAAATACAAGAGCCAAAAGTAGGAAATAGAGGAGAGGGAGGGAGCAGCAAGCCCATTACTTTCCCCACTGTTCAATTATTAATGCAATTAACATTTGCATATACGGTTGCATATGCCACACAATATGAGGGGCATATACGGATGCCTGGTGTCTTCCATTTTTGTGGTAGCACTAAGTGGCACACAGATTAGATAAGATCTTGTCTCGGATTGTTCTAGACAGACCCAATTAAATGACAATAATACAGTAACTGCCATAAGTATATCTACAGCTGCTGCTGCCGCTGCTGCTTCTACTTGCACAATCAACAAAAAAAAAACATAACCAGACAAATATTGACAAGCTTTCTTAGATTAGTTTGTTTCTTAGTGTTGCACAACACTGCTGCTGTTGAAATACACATCCAAAATTAATTACGCTTCGTGCCCAGCTGCACTTTGCACTAATGTCAAACGAAAAATGTTTTCTAATCTAAGCCCATATTTTTCTTGTTTTTTTTTTTTGGAACACAAAAATTTGGGAAAGTGATTTCCACGAAAATTGAGTGCAAGTATTTGTTGCCAAGTAAACATGGTAAGCAGTTGCATGTTCGGGCTCCACCCGAGCAACAAATCTAGTTAAATGGGTAAATTAGACTGGCCAATTACCGTTCTGGCCCTGGAAAAAATAGTGTATACACGACCAGATATACAATCGCAACTGCTGTACGCTACTTGTGTAAGGCATATACATATATGGAGCAATGGGTAACTGCGATTACGGAATGCACACCTTACACGCAAATCGCTAAGGATTCCCGACGGTCCCCTCGCTTATGCCATGAAATAAGTAATACAGAAATGTTCCTATTATTCTGCGCTCACTTATTTCCGTTGATCATAAGAAAGTAACATATTACATTTTGAAATATATTTATTATGTACATAAATATGATTAGAAGCATTCACTTACCAATTTTATCATCTTTTATATATTTTCATGAATCACTTTTTTCTAAAAAAAAAAAGAGTAATTTATAAATTTAACTTCCTTAATATCTTATACATTTTTATCAAAAATTGTTATTCTAATTAATGTAAAAATCGTTAGTTCCTATCGTCGCATAGAATGCACAAAAATATATGCTCTTATATAGTTGAGTAATCTTTGTTAAAGTTCATTTCCCATGCAATCAACGTAATAATTCACTTTATTATTACTCCCCAAAATATCTCAACAAAGCCCATTTTGGCCCGATTAAACCGCATTTAGCTGCCCGTGTAAACAGTTTTGAGAAACTTGTATATTTTTCGCCTACTTTGACAAAGTGCCAATAACTTTTGCATTAAACTTCAATGGGCAAGCACCCCCCCCCCCCCCCCCCCCACTTCCCATTCCCCCACCTGTTGGCCAAGCATAACGGAGCAAGAAAAAAAAGAACCAAAGAAATTATATTTGCATGGCTTAGCCGTAAGTTATGCCATGTTAGCAGTTGATTTTGAAAGCGGTCCACAAAATGCACGAGAAGCCCAAGCCAGGAATGAAAGGCACCAGTTCAGTTCAGTTCAAGTTGCGTGTCAAATGCGTTCAGGGTATGGCTAAAAATATGTATATATATATATATATATATATTGGACACAGGTCAAAAATCTAAGGCATGAAAAACTTGTTGAAAGACTAAAATATATGGCGACGGCTTGTTAACTTGGCTAAATAAATAAATAACCAGGCAAGCAAGCAGGCAGGCAGGCAGGCAACAAGCAGCAAACAGCAGGCTAGTAACGGCATTATTGATATAAATTCAAAGCACTTCCTGTGGTCTCATAATTTCATAGAAAGCCCCACCATTCACCGCACGCCAGCAAATTACATTTTGCCAGGCCTGAAGAACCTTTTAGGCGCCATAAATATTAATGAGAAAAGTCGCCTTGTCGCCATTTTGCTATATGGCGGCTTTCTTTTGTCCACAAAGAGTATGAAAAAAAAAACATAGGCAGCTGAGATTTGCATTTGGAAAATTGGATTATCAACATTTTATCGTCTTATCACAAAGAGAGAGAGAAAGAGAGAGAGCCCACCGAGCCAGGCGACACACAGAAACACACACAGCCTGGAGATCAAAGGAAGCAACGTCTAGAGTTACCCAAAGGGCAAACAGCCAACGAAATGCTATCAACTTCCGATAGGCTTCTGGACATTTCATGCATAGTTGAAGCAGCCTAAACCTAAACCAGCCGACTGACATCGCATAACAAACAAAAATCAAATGCCTCAGCTGCGACGGCGATGCTGCGATTTTCTGCATCATTTACTAAAAACAAGCTGCAGTTGGTGTGTAATAGCTGAGCCTAACGAATACCCTGTAATGTGCATTTATTTATCTTGGGCATGATATGCAATGAGAATGAGAATTGAGAATTGGGTGTGTGCATAAGTAAGTAATTAATATATTTTATTTTATTTTCAGAGAAGGTTAACTTGCTTAATTACGTATTGATGATGTTAAGAAATCAAATCAACTAGATTTTGCTATATTATATATTTATTTTTTAATTCTTTATTTTATGCAATTTGCTAAGAAAATAATGAATCTATCCATTTGGAAAATAGAAGGATATATGATTGATTTCACAGCAATTAGAGACGCAATAAAATCAAATCGACTATCTTGTCCAACAAAAGTCCAACAAAACACATATTTTGTAACATACGTCACATCTAATGATAAGAAAAGTATATATCATCAGAGTAGTCTATACCTTCTGCCCGTGAGTACAGGGTATTCAAAATCTTAAGTGGCCAACAGGATGCGCGTTTATTTGCTCCGACGGCGCCTGGCGACAGACCGGATACGTGTGTGGTGTTTGTGTGTATTTGTGCCTCATGGAAATTCAAACAAGTGCAGCTGCAGAAAGAAGTTGAGTGGCGTCTGGACTTGGCTAGGTTGACTGCGCACCAGCACCAGCACCAGCACCACTCAAGTGGTGCTGCTTGCACTACTCCCGATAGTTGCGGCAAATTAAGATATCAGGCAACGCATTACGCTCCTAGGAAACCCATTCAGTAGGCGACATGATCTAAGGTTATACAGTGGCACCTTTTTGTCGGTAAAACCATAGAAAAAAAAAACGAAAAAAAATAACCAACTACATCTGAATATAAAAATAAGAAGCAGCCGCAACAGCAGCCAAAGAAGAACAATTTCCCAGCAGCAGCCATAAAAGGCATCATCTAATCGCTACTTTCTGTCACATTGATGATAAAATTTGGGTCAACGTTTTTAGTGTGGTAGCACCTTTTTCTACTCTACTTCAGACTGCTCTGACTCTTCAGTCTCTGCTGTTATCCTTGGCATGACAAGATAGCCGACTGCACTACCGTCTAATGGCCTAGGCTAACAATTCCTGCAGTTGTTGCTTTCTTGCCGTTTTTATATGCCGTCCCTTAAGTTGAGCGCCGACTTAGCTGGCTGATAATAAAAACGGGGCGTGGAATAGAAGTACAAAGTTTTTTTTCTTCCCTTTTTTGAAGGCAGCACAGTAGCCACCGCCAGGCCAAGGCATATCCTTTATTTTCGTTTTTTTTTCTGTTCGTATTTTTTATTTTTATGTTGTGGTTATTGTAATGGGCACGTAGTACACTGCAACAGAAACTTGGGCATAGATAGTAGCGCTACTTCTACTAATTCAGATATGCAAATTATGCTGGAAAGTGCTGCTTGGGAAGAAGTTTTGTTCGCGTTGCCTTTTCTTTTTCTCCTTTTTAAGTGGAATGTGAGCTCAAGTAATGAGTTGAGCTCTTGAGATGCCAGCACACTCTTATTTATATTTGTACTACTTACAAAGTTTTGTAACTGAGAAAAATGCTAGTATTCTTTAGTTAAGCAAAATAGGTATTATTAAAGGGCAACAAGTATAGAGTCGCAAAAGTTTTGTTTAACTATTGCACCTAAGACTTTTCACATTTTAGAATTGGTCCAGTATCTTATACATTAAGAGAAGATACATATTTTGTAATTTTAGAGAGATATTTTATCGAAATTTACATATTGTTGTAAGTTGCCTTTTAAGTTCGATAGAGTGAATTTGAAGATAGAGGAATTTGAGATATCTATAATTAAAAGTTTGAAACACGCAATCGTTGTTTAAGCATACTTCAAGCTGACAAAACCACCCCTGAAATTATCCAGTTTGAGCCTATAATTTTCTCTCAGTGCTGTTGCGTATCCTCGACGCCGTCAGTCGCTGTCTGTTCGTGTAACAGATAACTGCTACACTTTCTGCTCGACGATGCATAAAAAGGGTGCAACAACAACAACAACAGCAAAAACAATATTGGGCATTGGACAAACCACACAAAACTCTTTCACAAAGTGTTTTTTATGACAATGGCCAATTGCATTTGGCCTCAGATGTGACTGCAACTGCAACTGCGATGGCCAAGCTCACACGCGACTTGCAACAGCAGCTGTAAAACTGAAAATTTCATATCAATTGACATTTGTTTGGGGCATCGTAAAAGGCAAAAAAATTTAAAAAAAAAAATGAAGAAAATACTTAGCGCTGGTCGAAGCACACGGCTCATTTTTATGGGCTCCAATTGATAAGAGGCGAACACTTGCGGCACTTTTGATCCAGCGACATTTTGGTTACTTCAGCTATCAGGCAGCTAAGTTAAGGTCGTAAAACAAATACAAAATCGACGAATATGTAAATTTCCCAACAAATTGTTATCACTCTTCCAAAAGGTCGTCGTTGCTATAAATAGTAACTCTCTATAAATACATATATACTCGTACATATATATATATATATATATATATATATAAATGTATATGTATTTAAAGTGAGTACTATATCATTTTAGCGCCATGATGCGGCAACAAAATGTTGCCTTCGCCCCTCAAGTACACTTGAATAAAACTAAAAAACAGAGAAAGAGCCAAAACAATGGCAAGCAGGTCGTGATTGGCATAATTTTAAGTGGTTCGGCGTTTTGAGGTGTGAAAATAATTTAATATACGAGACGAGACGAGCCCTGACTGAGACGATCACTGCTAAAACCCAAGGCTAACTTTAATAAAACACCTACAGGCCAACAAAGATTGGTATAAAAAAAAGAAAAAAAATACTGAAATACAGATAAAAAATTATTATTATAGACTTTGTCCGGCAACTGTTGAAATTAATTGCAATTTATGATGACGTTTCAACAAAAACAAAAAACTCAACAGCAGCAGCCAGCAACAATAATAAAAAGTGTAAGTTCAACAAAAACAAAAGCTAAAAGAGTTGTAAAAACAAAAAACGAACAAACCAACAAAAAAAAACTACGCAGGTAAGCACAATAAACGTGCGACTCTTAATTAAGTCATGGCCTGGTCCGCTGAATTTGTAGTGGGCTTCGAGTGGCTACAGTGGCTCCATTGGCCAGTTAACGAAAAAAAAAAACACACACAGAAATATAAATACGTTTGGGGAACAATATTTATATTAAACAATATATATATATATATATATATGGTATGCATGGATATGCATGTGAAGTGCTCAGGATGGTAGTTGATGTTGATGTTGATGATGATGCCGATGCCGATGCTGATGCTGCTCTCAAGTGTAACGAAAATATTGAAATGAATTTGTCAAGTGAGTAGCAGAACTTGAGTGAAAGCACCCATTCGACTATGTGTGTGTGTGTGGGTTGACCCACTGGTCAGAGGACCAGCAACTGAGGTAACAGTAGCTGGCCAATAATAACTAAACATATAGCGAAAAATAGATGAATGTATATTAAAAATGAAATATGTAAAGCAAAGGAATTTGGTTGCCAGCTCCGAGACGTTTAGATTTGGAAATGTTTCCAAATTAATTTCGATATTTAGTTTGACATCTTAGTTTTTAGGGAACTTAGTTTTTGAAGACGAGCCTTTCGCTGTTCCGCTAAGTTATTAATAACCACAGTTCCATTTACTGGTAACTAACAGATTTTGAGAATTTATTTTATTTTTTTAAAGTTAAAAAACGAAATTTAAAAATGCAATTCATAATAATGAAAAATACACAACAACCTCCCAAAAACTTCTATACCTGCCTTAAGCTTTTCCAGCTTGCTTAACTTAGCACAAATTTTTTATTTTTTTTTTTAAAAAAACTCGTAGATTGTATAAGAATGCAATTCATAAAAACTAAAAATATGCAACCACTTAAAACTCACCAACTTGTTAACCTTGATGCTTTTTTTTATTAAAGATTAGTTGTTATAGTTATAGTAAAATTACGCGTGCAATTCATTAATATTTAAATACATAACTTTTGCTGAGAAACTTCTTAACCTAGGTTTACCCGCCAACTTGCCTACCTAAACGCATTATAATTATTATATTTATTCCTAAATATTAAAACACTACCATTAAATAATTTATCTATATTTCTATTCATATCTTAATTTGCGTACTTTAACCTTATACTCTGTAAATATATTTTACACTTCCTGGCGGGCTTTTTTCACTTAAAAAAAAAGAAAACCAATCAAGCAATTTTCATTACATGAGTTAATTTGCTGTTGTCTCTGCAGCACACATATAAAGTCAAGCCAGCACGCCCTCCTCTACACCCCGCCTCCTGCAGCAATTTTGCTACACATTACAGTAAAAAATCAATCAGCGTTCAAAAATACGAAGAAAAAGAAAAGAGTTGGTTTTTTGTGGCATTTACGCTGCGGATTTTGGCCGACTTCCTTCAGACTTCCTCATCTCATGGGCAAGTGTGAAATTTGCTGTAAACCACAAGAGGCGGTAAAAAAAACAGCGCAACTTGAAGCACAGAGCAACACTGAAACGAAAATACCGCAAAGAGGTGCCGGCTATAACGGACAGCGAGTGAGGCTTGGAACACAACTTGATTACCGCCTCATTTAGTTTCATTTAAGCCAAGCGAACAACGCCAACAACGCCAACAACAACAGCAAACAGCAAAGTATATTGTAAAATGGCAAAAAAAAGAAGTAAAACAGTACGAAAAGAGTCGGCCAAATGAGAGCATTTTGTGTGTGTGGTAAAACAAGTTAAGCAGAACCGAGCGACAGGCAATAAAAACGACATCGACAAAGGCAACAAAAATTTACTATGACGCCGCCTTAAAGCTCTTGCCACATACATACATATATATATATATATATATATATATATATAGATATATATATATACATATATATATATAGTATTGGAGGATCGAATTTCAAAGGCATTCTTCTTTAACGATATTGTCTCAATCAGCTATGGGACTTTTATGCACAACAGAAATTCACACCACACAAAAGGCAGCGAAGCGACACACATTTTTTTCTTTCTTCTTTTTCAATATTTAAAATTGGTTTTTTTTTGTGGGCATTAAAAAATATATTTCGCCCTTCGTTGGTTGGGCTGTGTTTTGATATTCAGTGAATGCGCAGGCGCGACTGTGAAAACAAAAGAGCTAAAAATTGCAAGTGATAGAGCAAAATGTGCGGCATTTAAAGCAGCAGATACAGATACAAACGAGGAAGACAAACGACAGACTGCAGATACAGATACAGGCAGCAAGCGAGTTACAGATACAAGATACATAATTGACTGCCTAGCAAACCTGCCGTGCTGAGCGTGTCAATGACAGCGACACAGAGCGAGAAACCCAAAGAGAGCACGTTGCCCAAGAGAGACAGCCAGAGAGAGAGAGAGAGAGAGAGAGAGCCAGAGAGAGAGAGAGAGAGAGAGAGAGACAGAGAGAGAGAGAGAGCGCTTTGTAAGTGTGTGAGTGAGAGCGACACCAACACAAGCAAACAACAAGCAGGCAGCATAAAATGTGCAAGCGAGTGGCAAGATACAAAAGCAGGCAGCGCAAGCGAGCAAGCAGACGGGAGAGAGCAGCAGACCGAAAGAGAGCGGGAGAGCGGAAGATCAGTTGTCAGTGTGTGCGTGAGAGAGAGAGAGAGAGAGAGAGAGAGAGTAAGAAATGCAGCTGTATAAGTGACACATTTCCCCTCCAAAGAGCGAGAGCGAGAGTGAGACAAAATTGGTCTGGCTACCTGCAAAATGTATCTGTAAGAATGTATCTGGAAACGAGCTCTTTTATTTTTGTGGGCTCAGACTTGGTGGCTTAGAGTTCTTCTGCCTGCCTTAAACTGTTTGCTGAAATAACAAGACACGGCCAGAAGAAAATATTATCTTTCTACAGTAATTTTCACTAATTTTTGGCAATTAGCTTGAAAAGGCCTGCAAAAATATTGAAAGACAGTTATTGAAGAGCCTCCCGTTAAATAGGAAGAGCAAAAATAATAGAAATAAATAAATAAATAAATGTGCACAGCAGCAGTTGTAAGCTGTAAAAATAAAATTATAGACCAATTTATAAAGATGAGTTGCCAGTTGTCTGCGCATCGTGTGTGTGTTTAATGAAGGGTTCCGATAAAATACATGCAAGTATCTTTGAACTGGGCTACGTTCGGCTCTTTAAAGTGGGTATTAGCAAAATGCTGAAAAATTGCCAACACCAACACCAACAAAAAGAGGCCACAAAATAAACTGAAAATGAAATGAAATCGTCGACTGACAATTAGAATTGTCTGCTTGGCTTTTTGTGCTCAGCCCGAGCCATGATTATGGGTTATGCGCGCTTTTAACTTGAGTCTGCTTCGGCTTCGGCTTCGGCTTCTGTTTCTTCTTCGTTTTGGCCATATTCGTGCACTCTGTTTATTTCTCAACAAATTTTTATCGATTATCAAAATATTTAAATTATAGGAAGTGTATTATTATATATATTTCAAATGGGCCATTTTGGGGCATGCAAATCCAAACATGTATGTGAGGAAGTCACCAATTGCGAAAAACAGCTGCCCAAAAACAGACGAGACAAGTCTGAAAATGCTACAAATTTACTGGAATTTACTGGCAGCTTAAGCATTAAGTCTAAACAAGTTAAATATAATAAGCATGAGTAAAAACTTAAATCAGAATCAAATATACCTTTTACATCTCTCGTAAATTTGCAACACACGCAAGAAAATATCTCAATAAACATTAAATGTGATAAATTTGTAGGAAAGTAAACTTTTTGAACTTTCCACTGGCATTGGTTAGTCACAGATCTGGACTCGACTAATCCGAGTGTTGCCACACATGTTCCGCTCTTTAGTCACAGCAGGTAGCCCAATAGACTGCCACTAAACTAAATGGAGAGCTTTTGGCTTTCAGCTTCTTGGGAGAAATGCCACAGAGTAAGCCACATGGCCACAAGCACATAAATCAAAGGCGACCAATAAATAAAGCGGACCATAAACGCGTAATTAACCTCATTCTGTGGCCACGTCTGGCGGAGAGCATCTGAAAATATGGCACAAGAGTTAATGCACATTAAAGCTCATATATCAACCCCTATTCCAAATGCAAGCGAGGGTCGAAACAATAGGCACAGCCACTTTGATCCACTCCATACTCCATACTTGCCACTCAACTTGCAGCTAAGCGCGACACGGCTGCCACAATGCTGCCAAAGTATCTTTAAGATGCACTTGAGCGGTCGTTGATGCCACAGCACAGCTCGTTACTCACTCGATAGTCCCATAGTTATTTTCATATAAAATATTGCATGCCACAAGACACATATAAATATGGATATACAAATATATATATATATATATATATATATATATATGTATATAGAGAAAAATACCTCGCATTGTTTCAGCAGCATTGTGTCGTGTGGGCGCATTGCTGAGCCCGCATATCAAATGAGTCTGATACCAGCAATAACAACAGCAACAGCAACAACAACATCAATATCAAAACACACTATGCAACAACAGGAATTTGTTTTATAAGGACACACTGGCATATAAATGATGTATAATTTAAAATTGTATAGCAATATTATTAAAACAATAAACTGTTCAGTTAAAAGAAGTCTGAAAAACAAAAAAATTAATTCTTGTCTCAATCAAACTTTTATTACAATTCAATCGCCACAAAACCAAATAAAACTTACGAATTGCTGAGGAGATTTATTAGATATGTGACAACTAATAAAAATAATATAATATAACAATAATGTATTTAATAATATATAATCACAAAAAGGGATCTATAAATAGCAGGCTATCAAATCGAGCCTTCACTTAATCGCTTAGCTTTTATAGAACATTCAAACTGCGATTAATTAAATGTCAAATCACAGACTGATAAATTGCCAATAAATTGATGATACTTTGCAGGCTGAACTATGTAGTGCAGTGTAATCGTAATGTAATGCAAGTGCGCTTGACAGCTGCCAGGGACTTGCCAAGGAGTTTGCTCCTGTCACACACACACACACACACAGACACACACTGCTGCTGCTGCTGATGTTTCTTCTTCAATATTTTGCATGGCAAGCAAGAATTGCACAAACAGCAACAAGAACAACAATATTTTGTAGCCGTTTTGGTTAGCTTCACGATCATATTCCATATATAAACACACACATTATAAATCGAACTTGCTGTTTTTCTGTATTTTTGTTGTATTTTGGCATTGGCATCGGGTAATTTCACTGGAGGCCTCATTCATTAAAATCCATGCAAAATGATATTCATAATTTGTGCACGCTGCTTTTGCTTGCTGGCAGACAATTCTCTCTCTCTAGTTTTTGCCAAAAGATTATGAAAATTTTGGCCTGGAAAAACATTTGGACGAAGATACCAAAAAGAAAAATCAGTTTCAGTTTGCTTGAACTCACATAGCAAAGTTGACGACGCTGGTTGAGGCTGAGAAACAATTCAAAACAAATAAATTATGCATTGCAAACGTGCTGCTGACCCATTGCCATTTTCTAATTCAATTAAAAACTGAAAGAAACAGCAGAAAAATATCTTTAGCTTGAGCATTTGAATACAATTTCCCAAGGAGTACGGCGCCGGGAAAGTTTTTACTTTGCCTAAATGCGCCACTGGGAAAGCCGCAGTGCACCATCAACATCAACATCAGCAGCAGTAGTAGTAGTAGTGCAACCAATGGGGGCATCCACTTTGGAGTCCGCTGCATCCGTTGCACACAGAGTCAGAGACACTAATTTGACATAGTTATGCGCAGCGAAATGAAAGCTGTGCAACTCCCAACAACTGCAACTGGGATTACTGTTGCAACTACTTCTGCTGCTTGCTGTTGTTGTTGTTATTGTTATTGTTACTGTTGTTGTTGCTTTTGTTATTATTGTTGTTGGCGTGGCAAATGCGGCGTATGAATAATATTTAAGCTCTGCCTCTTTCTGCTGTTGTCTGCTGCTGATGCTGATACTGATGCTGCTGCCTGCAATGGGGCGACAACTGCCAACTTGGATGCAACTTGAATTGTGTGTGAAGCCACTCGGGTTGAGCACTGCGGCCAGGCTTTATCTTTGGCTTCGGAGATAAGCATAAAATACGTAGAGTATATATCTAGCTGGCAAATGCTACTAGCCAATATTTTATAGATTATTTACTGCCTGATAAACTTCCTAGATATGCAATCATAGCTCGGTTTACGATTTTGCCTGTGCACAAATCATATTTATTACTAAAAAGTAAAGCGCCGTAGAAAATATGACCAGGCTTAAGTATTAAATGGGTATAAAATTGTAATATCAAATTTAGTATGATAATACTTGAGTTATGTTTTACACCTCAAATGCTCCGAAATATATTCTTTGACTCTCGTGGGGAGTAAATACAGGTGCGAAGAGAATAATAAATAAATGTCCAACATTAAACTTAAATAATTTATTAAAATGCAAGTTTGGCAACGCTGCTTCTTAATGAAAATCAGAAGACTCCGGATTGCAGTCAGATAATTAGCATTTCTTACAACAGCCTCAACTAATTTTGAGCTTGAGAATTTTTGATTTACTTTTCAGAGTGTGTGTGTGCCTAATAGTTGTGGCACTCTGCAACTGCAGAGGGTCGATGGCATGTGACACAACACCAGCAACAATAACAACAATAACAACAACAACAATTATGGCGACAACGTTGTCGGCACATGCCACGATAATGAAATTTAAAAATTCATAAAATATTCGCACCACTAAACAAACAACATGCCACAGCAGCAACAAACAGCAATAACAACAACAGCAGTAATTGCAGTGCAAGTGTAACTCAATTAATTAATAACAATATAGCAACAGCAACAGCAGCAACAGCAAAACCAGCAACAACAACATTAACAAGAGCAGCAAACAAAATAATTAAGTAACAAAAGTTTCATATTTGCAGCGCCCCAAAACAAAACGACTGACAAAAATTACAGAAGTAGAAATTTGCAGTGCTGTGACGAATATGAAATACCCTAACCCAGCAACACGGCTTATTAATTATATAATTATTAAGATGTTCAAGATCTCAAGAGTGATCTTGTGTAAAGATCACTGCAGAAACCACAATATTTTTATCGGCATCAGTTGCCAATATGATAAAATCGTTTAAAGATTAGAAGGGGGATGTACTTCATAGTTTGAATATTCGAAATGAATTGAAATTTTATTTAAATCATAATTTTAACAGATGATTTGTATCCTTTAAAAGTTATTTATTATTTATATGTTGTCTGCTAAAAAAACATATTTAAATTTTAAAAAATATAGCCAAACAACAAACAGCCATATTTTTAGAGATTATAAATTCGTATGGTGTTCGGGCAGATATGTTTCTATTTAAACTCTTTGCCTGGTTAGTTCAAATAGTGAAATACCCTGTGTTAGGGTATAAGCATCAACAACAACAATTAATGAACAACAGCAGCAGAAGTTGCAGAAACAGCAGCAGAAGGCAGCATGGCAAATTCCCAAAAGCTGGGCAAAGTTTGCACTAGCAAAAAGTAAGTGAAATAGAGAAATGCCATGAGAGAAACAGAGAGAGATGTAGAAAGAGAGAGAGAAAGAGAGAGAGAGAGAGAGAGAGAGAGAGTGGTGAATGTGTGTTAGAATGTAAGATGAGTGGGCGGTGGGCGTGTGCGTGTTGTTGTTGGACCTGGCCTGTCCCTTGCCTTGGCAGACAACAGAAGTTTTTTAATGTAATTTTAAGTGGCATAAGTCGACAGCCAAAAGCATAAGTACACCGCAACACACACACACACACACACACACACACACAGATGCCTATATGTGCTATGCTTCTATGGCAGGTGGGCGTGCTGGGCGTGACATTTACATGCACAACGGGCAGCAGCAACAACTTGCAACAGAGCTGCATGCATTATGCCAAATTTAGTTAGCGTTTGGTATTTCTGTTTATTTGTTGGCATTTTTCTCTGCTTTTTTTTGCAGTGCAGCTGAAAGTAACAACAAAATTATCAGAGTAACCGAAAAAAATTAGCGCAAAGTAACTAAAAATGACATTAAATAGCTAGTAACTAAATAAAGCCAAATAAAACAGAGACAGAGACAGACACACAAAGCACTGCGGCTATCTGATGACCTGTAAAAAAGTGCTGCAAAAAAAAGGCATAAAAGCAAAAGTTGAATAAAAACAAACAGCATGCAAAATCTAGAAAAAATACTTCTAAATATGTAGGTTGCTGGAATAAAAAGATAAAGTTGATTAGGAAGTGCACGACTAACAGGTGACCTCTAAAAAATATATAAACCACTAAAAGATAAAACAAAAGTAAAACTTGATCTGGAGAATCTGGAGACGTAATAACATAGCAAATGAATGCACTTAAAACATGAAATGGTTTTCGAAAAAAAAACCCTATTTTTTTATTATTCAGCATATTTTATTTTGAGCTTTTTATATTTCAAATTTAATTTTTATTTGGAAAACCCTTTTCTAAGCTCATTTATTGATAGGTTTTGATATGCTAACGTCAGATATGCCCTCTTCTAATTGCAGGGCATCTAATTTTTTGCGGAGCAGAGCATGGCAAAGAAAAAGAAAAACAAAATGGAATTAATGGTAGAAGAAACGTGGCACAGCGCAGTCGCGTCGCCGTCGCAGTGGCAGTGGCAGCCGCTTGTTGTACGCCTGAATGTGGAAGGCATTAAAAATGGCATAATAATAGCATTCAAACTGTAATGTTGCCAACCAGCGACGCCGACGCCGGCGACGACGACAACGACGACGATGTTGCTGCTGTCGCAGTTGACGCCAGCAGCAGCGAAGACAATGTTGCTGCTGCTACTGCTGCCTGCTGCTGGCTGCTGCTGATGCCGCTCGTTAATGTTTGTTGCTGGCGCGTTGCATGCAACATTCATATGCAATATATTAAGCTTTTGCCGCTGAGAGTGTGGAAGAGTTGTGTTGAGATTGTTGAGCCGTGTGGCAGTTGTATGTTGTATGACATAAATGGGCACGGTAGCAACTCGTAAATTTGCTGACTTGCCACAAAAACGCATATCTACAATTCTCGCGAGCAGCAACTGCAGCAGCAGCAACAGCAGCAACTCTAAGCTGCAAAATGATGAGGCATCTAATGCTAAATGCCCAAATACCTAAATGTGCAACATGCATATTACGACTCAAATCTATGTTGCATATGCTACATACACGTGTAGCGAGTAGGCAGACATGCGAAAACATTCTAAAGTTGCAGATTATAATTGAGAGGTGGCAATCAATTCAAAAGATGCACAGAGCCACAATTATAAAGAGTTAAACTTGAAGTTAACTCTAGGATATATCAAATAAATAAAAATAACGCAATTAAAATCGAATTAAATTAAAAGTGAAAAATGAAACTAGAAATTAATGTTAAAAGTTAGTTACAATGTTAATAATAATAGAAAAATAAAAAAAAATAAGAACCGAACTGATATAAAGAGACTTCAGCTAGTTGCAAGAAACATATTTCAATTATTATACTTTTATAGATGCCTCAAAATATCTTATCACAATCAATACTGAGTTTAAGTCTTCCAAGTTTAATACATATATTCCAAGAATATATCAATCCTTTGCTAACTAACGCGACATATTCTGTTATAATGTGCTCAGAGGATTCATTTCATAGTTAGTTGTCTGCTTAGTCTGCAGTTTCAGGGGAAGATATCGTTAAGTTAAGTGTTCTAAGATTACTACAAAGGTTTCCCCAGATAGCTGTGGGTAATCCAAGTCAATTCTATACCATATATAAAAAACTAGTTTGGTGTTGGATATTAAGTAATATCACAATTTATTCAAGTACTTTCAGCTTAGTTTAACTACTCAAAGTTTATCAACTCTTTAAAAGCCCCTTTCACAATTAAACACAGCCAACCCAAAAACTTGATAGCCTATTCAGTGAATCCTTCGCAATTCACCACTTTCATCAACTGAGCGCTAGAAAAAACACTTCTCAATTTGACAAAAAGCAGAAAAGCGAAGAAAATGTTTTTAAAATACACAGAACAGTTGACAGACGACAATAGAAACTGAATTTTATGGCTCAGAGTCGAGTCGACTAGTTGGCTTAAGGGCACTGTAGCATGCAACATGGCCATTGCAACATACTCAAAGTGGGTGGCTGAGTGAGGTGACAGAGGCAGATGCAGAGGCAGCAACACTCGTGTTGCAACACGACGCCAGCAACGAGTCCGTGCTGCTGCTGCTGCTGCTGCCAAAAAGGACGAAAGGGGGAGGTGGAAGAGGCAACTAGCCGACAACACATGCACACACGAAATGTTGCAAGACAGCCTGTTGACTGCCACCGGTTAGTGCCACAAATGCTTAACCCTACAGCGAATGAAGCGGGTTAAAGAGTGGCAAAAGGCATTAATAGAGAAAAATAATAGAATACGAAACTTTTGCTTAAATTTCAAATTGGGTTTAGCATTTAAATAAGCTATTAAAAATATATACGTTTTTTTAAGAGTTACTATCTTTTTTTAAGATCTAATACTAAATAGATATTTTAGTTTTCTGTGTTGTATTTTGTTGTTATATATTATTTACTTATCTATACAAAAAATTCTTTCCAATACTGAATACATATTTTAGTTTTTTTTTCTATTATGCTTTATTTTAATGTTATGCATTATTTATCTGTGCCGATTACACCGAGTTAATTATGTGCATACTTCGAATATTTATTCAGTATTTATGTTTATTAATTAACGTTTAGTTAATAAAAAAAAAGCAGTTAATAGCGCTTGGTGCCATTTAAATACATCTTTCTTGCATAATAAGTCATAAAAATCAGAAATAATTTGACATTTCTGACGCCCGAAACGGCAACATTAAAAAATCATTAACCGATTAGATGATCTATAAAAAATCTATAGCTGTATATTAATAAGGAAGCGTAGCAACTGTTGCTGACTTTTTTTTTGCTAAACGCCGCTAAGAAAGTATTTTTTTCTTTTATAGTTCAACTAATTAGTGTCGATCGGGAAGAAAATAAAAAATATATGTAAAGATTGAATTGGTTTTCATGACGATCGCAGCAACAACAATTTCACAGATTTTTTTTCTGTCTCTAAACATATGTGTGGTAGCTGTTGTGTGTGTGTGTGTGTGTGAGAGAGAGCAGAGCTAGCAACATTTCCCCTACTTTCGGTGAGAGCGAGAGAGCGAGCGCACTCTCCCACACGGACATGCACATGCATGTGTTCTGTAAGTGAGCGAGAGAGAGAGAGCGAGTAAAATGCATGCATGTTGCTAAACTGCATATGGCTAGCCAAAGCAGTAGCAAAGAGCGTAGCGTATGTGAGAGCGACGTACACATCTTTGCTGTGTGTGTGTCTGTGTGTTGTGTGCATGTGCATGTGTGAATGCAGCAGCAGCGCAGTAAGCAGCGCACGAACTAGCCAGCAGGCACACATACACACTCACACAAGCACATTTTTGTCTGTCTGCCTTTTGCTGTTCATACACACGCTATGTGTGTCTGGCTGTGTGTGCCAGGCTGTGTGTGTGTGTGTTCGTTGCCGTCGTCGCTCGTAAAAACATTTTCAACGAGCCAACGGAGTCGCTGGCGTTCAACTTCAGCAATCAGTTTGAGTTGAAGCGCGAGGCGGTTAACATGCTTTAAGAAAACGAGCTCCCGGCAAGCACAAAAATACAAATAAACTTATATATATATATACATATATAAATTGTATATATATATATATATATGTAGAGAGCAATCTGTAAAAAAAAAACACACACGATTTTCCAAGTGCCAACGTCGAACGTAAAATGTTGTAAACAAACAAAATATATTTCAAATGCAATTTACACACACAAAAATATGTTCAAGTGCTGAGAGCTGCAAGTGAAACAACTTAAAATAAGTCACAAATTAAATATATAAAACAAAAGTAATACAAAAAAACACGCACAAGGATTACGGTTACGCGTAGCAAGCTAAAAAGCAAGAAAAAAGCAAGCAACAACAAAAAAAAACAGCGCTCAAATATGAAAACCAGAAAGTGAAATAAATTTTGTAAAAAAAAAAAATATCCCAAAACCCACCAGAAAAAGCTAAAACTAGCTTAAGCCAAAAAAAGAAAAGCTGGCAATTTGAAAATAATAAAGAAAAGCGCGAAAATTCAAGCAACATGTCAACAAAAAGAACAACGACGACAACAACAATTGCAGCAAATGTGAATTGTCGCCTGTTGCTGCTGGCCGCGCTGCTGGCCGCGCTGCTGGCGGCGACGCATGCGCAGCAATGCGCCTGGGAATTTGTGCGCACCACAATGGACATCAAGTGCAACGTGCGCGCCTTGGACCAGGGACTCGGGCTGGATCTGCAGGTGGCAGAGACAGCGAATCGCTTTGAGTTGCAATGCAGCGAGGATTTGTTGCACGCCAGCGAGCTGCAACACGGCCTCTTTCGCAAGCTGCAAAAACTGGCCGAGCTGCGTGTGGATGCCTGCAAGTTGCAACGTGTGCCCGCGCTGGCCTTCGAGGGTCTCCACTCGCTGAAGCGCTTGCAACTCGAGACGCACAACTCCGTTTGGGGCGCGGGCAAAACGCTCGAGTTGCACGCGCAGGCGTTTCAGGGTCTGCGCGAGTTGCGCGAACTGCACTTGGGTGACAACAATTTGCGCCAGCTTCCGGAGGGTGTGTGGTGCAGTATGCCCGGCCTGCAACTGCTCAATCTCACCCAGAATCGGGTGCGCGGCGCCGAACATTTGGGCTTCTCGGAGAAATTATGCCTGAGTGGCAGCGCTGGGCCAGCGCTCAATCAGCTGAGTGGCGGCTCCGAGTTGCAAGTGCTCGACTTGTCGCACAACGAGCTGCGTTCGCTGCCCGACGCTTGGGGCGCCTCCCGGCTGCGTCGCCTGCAAACGTTGAGTCTGCAGCACAACAATATCACGACGCTGTCGCCAAATTCCCTGGCGGGCTTGAGCTCGTTGCGTGTGTTGAACTTGTCGCACAATCATCTGGAGTCGCTGCCATCGGAGGCATTTGCCGGCAACAAGGAGTTGCGGGAGTTGCATCTGCATCACAACGATCTGTACGATCTGCCCAAGGGTCTGTTGCATCGGCTCGAACAGTTGCTCGTCCTCGATTTGAGTGGCAATCAGCTGACCAGTCATCATGTGGATAACAACACCTTCGCCGGCTTGATTCGCCTGATTGTCTTGAATCTCTCGAATAATGCCTTGACTCGCATTGGTGCCAAGACCTTCAAGGAGCTGTATTTTCTTCAGATCTTGGATATGCGCAACAATTCCATTGGTCATATTGAGGAGGGCGCCTTTCTGCCGCTGTACAATTTGCATACTCTGAATCTGGCTGAGAATCGCCTGCATACCCTGGATAATCGGATCTTCAATGGGTTGTATGTGCTCACAAAACTCACACTGAATAACAATCTGATTAGCATTGTGGAATCGCAAGCGTTTCGCAATTGCTCGGATCTCAAAGAACTCGATTTGAGCTCCAATCAGCTGATGGAGGTTCCCGAGGCGGTGCAGGATTTGAGCATGCTCAAAACTCTCGACTTGGGCGAGAATCAAATATCCGATTTCAAAAATGGCACCTTCAACAATCTGAATCAGTTGACCGGATTGCGTCTGATCGACAATCGGATTGGAAATATCACCATCAACATGTTCCAGCAGCTGCCACGCTTGAGTGTCCTCAATCTGGCCAAGAATCGTATACAGAACATCGAGCGGGGTTCGTTCGATAAGAATACGGAAATTGAGGCGATCCGCTTGGATAAGAATTTCCTCACGGACATCAACGGAATCTTTGCCACACTTGCCTCACTGCTCTGGCTAAATCTGTCCGAGAATCATCTGGTTTGGTTCGACTATGCGTTTATACCCTCGAATCTGAAGTGGTTGGACATCCATGGCAATTACATTGAGGCGCTGGGCAACTACTATAAACTGCAGGAGGAGTTGAGGGTCAGCACGCTGGATGCGAGTCACAATCGGATTACGGAAATCTCACCGAACTCGGTGCCCAATTCGATTGAGTTGCTGTTCATCAACAACAACATCATCGGTCAGATTCAACCGAATAGTTTTGTGGACAAGACCCGCTTGGCACGCGTCGATCTCTATGCGAATGTGTTGTCCAAGATCTCGTTGAACTCGCTGCGTGTGGCACCCGTGGCACAGGACAAGTCCCAGCCCGAATTCTATCTCGGTGGCAATCCCTTCGAGTGTGATTGCTCCATGGAGTGGCTGCAACGCATCAATAATTTGACCACCCGGCAGCATCCACGTGTTGTGGATCTGGCGAACATTGAGTGCCTCATGCCGCACAGCAGGCAGGCGCCACTGCGCCCCCTCTCCAGTCTGACTGCGGCAGATTTCCTCTGCAAATACGATTCGCATTGCCCCTCAACGTGCCACTGTTGCGAGTACGGCAACTGCGACTGTGAGCTGATCTGTCCGAATAACTGCAGCTGTTTCCACGATGCCAACTGGTCGAGCAATGTGGTCGATTGTGGCAAACAGGATATGATCAGCATGCCACCGCGTCTGCCACAGGACATCAATGTGTTGTATTTGGATGGCAACAATTTGCCCGTGTTGCAGGCGACACATTTGGCGGGGCAACGCAATTTGCACACACTCTACTTGAACGCCTCCAATTTGATGGCTTTGGCCAATGACAGTCTGAGCCAGTTGGCCAATCTTCGTGTGCTGCACTTGGAGCACAACAAGCTTACCTCCTTGGATGCGGCCACATTCCGTTCGTTGACCTTGCTGCGTGAGTTGCACTTGCAGGGCAATCAGCTGGCTTTGATTGGCAACTCCACCTTTGAGCCACTGGTTTCGCTGCAGTTGCTGCGCTTGGATAACAATCGGCTGACAATGTTGCCACTGCAACAGCTGGCCAATCTGCAGTACAGGAATAATCTGCAAGGACTGACGCTGGGCAGGAATACGTGGAGTTGTCGCTGCCAACAGCTGCGGGAACTGGTCCAATTTGTCACGGACAATGCGCTGATTGTGCGCGACTCGCAGGACGTCTACTGCGTGGAGGCGGGCATCAAGCGGGAATTGGAGCTGCTGTCTTCGAAGCTGCCCGGCAGCGATTGCTCCGAGTTGCTCGATGCGAGTGCCAGCAACATTAGCTCCGCCCAAGATCTGACCAATGGCTATCGATTGCCACTGCTCGCCGCCATTTTGGTGTTGATCTTCCTGGTGGTGGTGCTGATCATTGTCTTTGTGTTCCGGGAGAGCGTTCGCATGTGGCTCTTTGCCCATTACGGGGTGCGTGTCTGCGAGCCACGTTTCGAGGATGCCGGCAAACTGTACGACGCCATTATCCTGCACTCCGAGAAGGATTACGAGTTTGTTTGCCGCAATATTGCCGCCGAACTGGAGCATGGTCGGCCTCCCTTCCGGCTATGCATACAGCAGAGAGACTTGCCACCGCAGGCCAGTCACCTCCAGTTGGTTGAGGGTGCACGTGCCTCGAGGAAGATTATACTGGTGTTGACGCGTCATCTGCTGGCCACCGAGTGGCAGCGTGTCGAGTTCCGCAATGCATTCCACGAGGCGTTGCGCGGCTTGGCCCAAAAGCTGGTCATCATCGAGGAGACGAGTGTGTCCAGCGAGGCCGAGGATGTTGCTGAGCTTGCCCCATACCTCAAATCGGTGCCCTCGAATCGTCTGCTGACCTGTGACCGTTACTTCTGGGAGAAGTTGCGCTATGCCATCCCCATTGAGTTGTCGCCCAGGGGCAACAACTACACCTTGGATCACCACGAGCGCTTCAAGCAGCCCGTTTCCCCTGGACTCATCTTTCGTCAGGCCCCGCCCCCGCCCGCCTACTACTGCACCGAGGACATGGAGGCCAACTATTCGTCGGCGACAACGGCCACGCCCTCGCCACGCCCCATGCGCCCAGTGGTGGAGTCGTTGGCCATGCGTCCCCCATCGGAGCACATCTATCACAGCATCGAATCCGAATACAGCGCCTACGATCAACATGAGGCACTGTCAATGATGCAACAGCAGCAGCATCATCAGCAACACCAACAGTTGCAGGCGCATCAGCTGCAACAGTTGGCGCGACAGCAGCAACAGCAGCGGCTGCTCCAGCCCCAATATCGACCACAGCAGCCAGCAGCACAGTCGGCGCCGCAGTCGGCACCAGCGCTGTCAGCAGCAGCGCAGTCAGCGTCAACCGCGGCGCCCATACACCTGCGCAGCGGCAGCGGACTGAGTCAGGCGAGCACCAGCACGCAGTCAACGGCTCAGGCTTCCACTTCCGCTGCGGCAGCGCAGCAACAGCAGCAGCAACAGCAGCAGCAGCAGCAGCTGGCAGCGGCAGATGCAGCAGGCAGCAGCAGCAGCGCCAATAAGAACCAAGCTTTTTTGGTTTAAGCGCTCTCTCGCTCTCTCTCACTCGCCCAACGGTTCCTGCGCAAGGGCGGCCATCTTGAAGCTGCTCGCACGCTTGCGCGCCAGGCAACAATACACACACACACACACACCTATATACACATATATGTATATATATATATATATATATGTATATATGTATGTATATATATATATATATGTATAACAAATAAAAGACTTTTTTTCGTAGGCATTTCTTTTTCGCATGCGCCTTCGGTGTTCAAGTGTTCAAGTGTCGTTGTCGTTGTTGTTGTTGTTGTTTTGTAGTTGTATGGCACAACCAACACACACACACAAACACACACAAACACACACACAGACGCACACACACAACACACCCATTATATTCTTAGGCTTATTATTATAAAATTTACCATTAAAAACCATAAAAATAATTACTAGAAATGTTGCAAAACAAACACTTTCAAATTCAATGTGATATATTAATTAAAAATATAATATATATATTATATATATATTTAATGTATGACTAATGCAGAAATTAACAACAAATAACTGTAATTGTAGCCATTAGTTTCTAGCCTGGCAAAAAAAAAACAAAACAAAAACAAAAGGAATTAAACACCCACAAAACACACATCTACATTTAAATTAACACAGAAAACATTCGTATAAAGATTTCATCGAATCTTAATAACTAATTAAATAAAAAATATATAGTTACGTGTAAATAGAGCAGCAGAGATCCATACATAGAAATTATTTAGCACACTTAATGTATTTATGTAATATGATGTTTAAAAAAGGAAAAACGAAAACGCAACTAAATTAATTAAATTAACTAAAAGAAATGTATTATTAAATTAATTATTACAATTACAAAAAACACAAGAAAAACTATATATGAAAAAATAAACACCATAAAAAAACCATTAAAAAATATATACAAAAATTACAAAAAAAAACAATCAAACTCTTTTTTCTTTGTTGGAAATGATTAGGAAATTATTTTCAGCTCGTTTTCAGCAATTTTCATGTAATGATATCCAGTAGAAGATAATGAGAGGAGATTGGAAAAGCAATTCAATTGAAGTATCATCATTTTGTGCACCTAACTAAAATTAAATCTATTGTATTGATAGTGTTATCAAATTTGCCACATCCTAATCAAAAATGATGTTTAACAGCTTTAGCGGCAATTTAAAATTACACTTTGTTGGTCAAATTAATTGGCACTTTACGCATTATCGTGTGTAAACCACAAAAACACCAAATCCGTAATTTTCAGCTAAAACCAGAAAAATGCTTGGCCAACCAAATAAATGAAATGAAAAGTACGCACAAAGTTAATTGCTTGTAAATAATTATTTATTGATAAATTAATTGAAAATGCACTCAAACAAACAAAAAACAAAAAAACCAACAAAAAAAAGTGTGCACAGAGAAAACTGCGTTATGTTTATGTATATGTAAATTATTATTTTTGAAAATGAAATTAAAATGCGGCACGAAACACACAGGCACACTAACAAAATGCATTTCTCGTTTGGCGGTTATTTAACGCCCTGGCATAAATAAATTTTCATTACAATTTTATGGCCCGACAAACCACAGCAACAGCATTCAACAGAAAACACAGAAAAAAATCAAAATAATAATAAAGGCACAACAACTAACCATGCAAAAGTGCTTCATCAAGGGGCAACACAAAAGGAGAACAGTGCAACAAACTAAAAACTAAATCCATTATTTAGCCGCACGAGTAATTTTATAAATTAATTACCAGCATTGCGCCGCCAATTGTTCAAATGTTGCACAAAACTTTTCAATGTAATTAGCTGCATTTTTAAAGAGCACAACCAGCAACATGAAATGATGAAAAATACACTCGAGAGTGCTGAGAATGGTTTCAACAAATGATACCACTTAATTTGGCAAACTTTACATGACAACATGCAGTGTGCCCTATATAGAAATAAATAATATAAGAAGAGCAACATAAATATAAATAAAAGATAGGAAGTACGGATATCTGTGGCATGTTCTTTCGGAGTGTAGTCAACACGTCGACATCTCAATTAACCTATAAATTTTAAATTCCCATCGATATCTTGCAATGAAAACTATTTGTAAAATGGGTTCGCAAAAATAGTAATAGAAATAGTAAAATTGTTGGTTTAGTTCTGATAATTAAGTAATCAATAAAGTTTATTATTTCTATGACAGCTATATGATAAATTTATCACATCTGGTTGGCTGCCAGACATGTACTGCCCACTGCAATAAACCAACTTTAACTTTTACTTTAAAATGGCCATAGCAGAAATCTGTTTACAGCATATATTGTCTGGAAACTACTTTGATTACATCTGAAGGAATAAGCCGCAGTAATATGTTTAAGCCCATGTTCTTTGGGTTCGCTTGTAAATATTAAGTATTTCCCCAAAGTGTAATTTAAAAAGTTTCAAGCGGATTTCAATCGTCTCGAAATTTGCTGCCTGCTCCCCTCCTCAACACACTTTACGCTATTCCGGTTGAGTTTTGGCTTGTTTATGGACCCAGCATATTGGCATGTGTCTATTTCTGGTCTAACCCTGACATTTTTTTGGCACTGACTTGGCCAAGAGCACTTGCCAAAATCGAGCGGGCAGCAAAACCAGCAATAGCAGCAGTAATCGCAATTTACTGGCCAAATCGTTGCGATGCGCTTTGCCAAAACAAACAGCAAATTGCATATTTTATGAGTACAAAACTTTTTGCCATGTAATTCACTTGCAATATACACACAACACACAACATAACATTCAACACACAACACCCCACACACACACCCAACTCACTCAGCCTGGCATCGATAGCAAATTAAGTATGTCAATTTGTGCAGTGGAAAACGCGAAAAGAAACAAAAAAAAAAAAAAAAATGAAAGACAAACAGACAAACACAAACGAACCAAAAATTGCAAATTGTAAAAGCCAGAACCAAAGCCGAAGTTTGCCAAGTTGCGGAAAACGAAACAAACTAATTGAAAATCAATAAGTAGCCGGCAAAAATCCAAAAAACCAAACAAAAAAACTATAAACTGCAAAACTGAATGGTTACAAATGGGAAAACAGCTGCGTTACTCGAAAGTATGCTTAATAGGCGTTACAATAGGTCATTGGCATATGAGTATTTCGTATCCGACTTGCGACTCGGGTGCTTGCGTATCTTGACCTTTCCTAGCACACAGCGGCGAGAGATAAAAAGCTAAAAAAAAAAGCCAAAAAAAAGAAGCTGAATTTGTGAAATCAGAGAGAAACAACCGAAACAAAAGCAACAGCAACACCAAAATAAACTTAAATACTACGTAATCAGCGCGGCGTCCAGCTGCTTGTAATTAAATTTTAAAAGTCGAGTCGCAGTTGCAGAAAATAACTATTAAGTCTGGAGTTTGACCTTGAATAATTACATAAAAAATACATTTATTGGAGTTTCTTTGGCGTTGGGAAGTTATTAAGAAGTTTAGAATAGAAAGTTAAGATTAAATCGCATTCAATTTTCTTAAATTCGTAAAAAAAAGTATCTTAAGTTATATGAAAATTGCATTAGGAATTGATTTAAATATAGGAAATAGACTCAAATGAATTCATTTTCAATAGTTGATATAAAAACAAATTAAAAATCAATTGAATCCAATTTAATTTGCAAAAAATTGCACTATATGAAAAATGAATAGCAACTGAGTTGATTAAATGAAGAAAATAAACATTAAATTGAATTCATTTTCAATTGTTGACAAAAAATACAAACTTTCAAATCAATTGAATCTAAACGCATTTAAAAAATTGCAGTATATGAAAAATGAATAACAGTTAACATTATTAAATGCAGAAAGTAAACATTCGAATTAATTCATTTTCAATAGTTAAACAAAAAGAGCAGCCAGATAATAATTTAATTCAATTTACAAAAACTACAATTTATGATTTCCAGCTTAAAAATGTATGTATTTTTATATTCTTTTTTCTTTTACTTTTCAGTGATGTTTATCAGGGAAATATAAATTCTCAATCAACATCACAGATTTGATGAAACTTTTCACATATCCATGTTTTGCATGCATGAATTCTAAAATATCATTTATTTGCTGGTTTCCTGGTTTTCTTTGAATATTTAAAGAGCCTGTGCAATTGAAATGTTTGGCTCGATAAGAACTTTAAACTTGAATCGATTAAGTTGGCAGTAAGTGCGTATCTAAAGCAAATTCGACAAAGTGGATTCCCTAATCGAAACTTAAGTACTTGGATGCCTTGCCGCAAAAATTGCACATGTTTAAAAATGCATTTATGCAAATTTAATTGACTGGGTCGAACGCTTGCATCAGACACTGTAGACACTACAGTGCAGTGCTGTGTCGCTGACAAAATGGCTAAATGCCATTAAGCCGCCAACTCACTCTGCTCCTGTCTCGAAGTTGGCAAATTGATTTGTTTAATAATTAAAACATGCAAACGGCATATGTATGGCAAATTGCACTTGGCCATAAAAGGTGGCTCCAGTTTCGAATAGAATGCGGTACTTGCCTATGTGCGTTGTGTGTGTGTGTGTGTGTGTGTGTGTGTGTTATGTGTGTATGCATGTATATGTCACACAGGTATTTGCAATTAATGACGCCCGACAGCGTTAGATAAACGCCTTGTATTGCTGGCATATATAATAATTAGACCCCGCGGCTACATATAGCTAAGCGGATATATTCAAATTATTCATGCAAATGCAAAACTCTCCCCATTTGAAAAGCTAATAACACAGTTTACATAAAACGCACCGCGCGAGATTAGGTTGGGGCTTAGGATTTGATGTTCTGAGTTCTGCTTTTGGGCACTCCTCAATAGTACAATTTTGATTTGGAAATAAGGCTCGAGGGGCAAACAACAACATCAACAACAGCAACATCAGCCGCGGTGAATCTAAAAGGCAAACACAAATATTTATGCGTTTATTAAAAAACCAAAATTAATACACTGAAACAACAGCGATTATGCATGCTATATCGCTATAACAACAACAACAACAACAGCTCGACTTTTAAATGTATTTGTAGGGGAGGCGTTGAAACAACCCCTTTTTGGCTTATCGCCATGTTGAACGCTTGTAAGCGCAACCCGCCCACAACAAAAGAGGTTCACTTTTTGTGTGTGTATTCATTTATAGCAAATATTTTGCATACCCTTTTTTTCCAGTATTTTCTTCTTTTTTTTTTTGTTTTTTGCTTGGCCTGTGTGTTTGTTAATAAAAAATGCAAATAATCGGGTGAGGTGGGGTGGGTGGGATTCAAGGGGTTGCTGGATTCGCTGGGTCGATACGAGAAACTGGTTCAGTGTGGTAGCAGTGGAGCGGGAAGAGCGAGCTGCGGGGCAGCAGGAAGTATGCAGCTTACTATTTGCATACGTTGTAAGTAGGGGTATGGGAGAAGGAGGGGTGGGCCGTCAAGGGGTTGCCACTAAGCGCATAAATAGACAACTGCAGAACAAGTTGCGTTGGTTCTGTTTTGCCCGTTTGGCTTGTGTTGTGTTCTGTTCTGTTCTGTTCTCTGTTGAGTTCTGCTCGCTTTCGGTCAGTTTGCAAACTGGCCAAAAAGTTGCTGCCCACTTGCATTTTCAGTTTCGGTTTAAGCTATTAATTTCTTTTTTGTTTTTGGCCCTGAAAAAGATTACTAGCACATTTTTCCACGAACACTTGGCTAGCCAGCTAAAACGTAAACAATGCTGAATATCAAAAGTTGGCATTAAAAAATTCAAATATTAAAGTCTTATTGTTTTGGGTAACGGAAACGAAATTTGTGTTTGACTCAAATCACGTTCTTAAAATTTTGCTGCATGCAATTCTGAGTGGCGCAAGCAGATTGGGTAAACGTTATTTGGGATTTTTGGCATACATTTTGTACTTGAAAACTGAGCCGAGTTTTCAATGTAGTTTTAATCTAGAGAACAAGCCATGGCATTTTGTAATTGAAAATCAGTATTAAGCTGGAAGTCAAATTATTAAGAACCCCTGTCTGCAATCATATCCGCAAATAAACAGTTATTTCTGTTTTAAAAATAACTTGATTTTTACAAATTCATTTTTTCACTTTCCGCAATTGACTTGCGAAACTTGTGTGTGAAAATATGCTCGCACCTCTGCCACTCTTTTGATGTGGCACACTTTGATGCTGATTGTCAAAGGAAAACAGCCAATGTTGCAGACTATATATACAGACAGATATATAGATATGTATATTTATATATATATATATATATGTATATTTGTAACTGTACAATGTGTGCGAAAGTGCGCGAATTTTTATCTTAGCTTGGGCAATCTGCGTGAAATGATTTATTCATATTCATAACTTTTTGTTGCTGCTGCTGTTGTTGTTGTTGTTGTTGTTGCATGCGATTCTTGCGAGAGTGAGGCAATGCCATTCACTTGCCGACTGACTGACTGACTGACTGAGTGACTGACAAAATGAGAGTTGCTGCCCTAAGAAGTTGAGGAGGAGCAAGAAGCAGCAGCAGCGGCAGTGATTCGAGTGCCGTTTTTCGCAACACAAGCGCCAAAGCATTTCCCACGGCATCAAATTGTTGCCGCTGCTGCTGCTGCTGTTGCAGCCTCACCTTGTTTTGTACAGAGAGTGAAAGAGTGAAAGAGAGGGGTAGAGTGTGTGCGTGTGTGTGTGTGTGTGCTTGTGTGAGTAAGAGGGCGTTCAGGTTGAAACGATGCGCACTTCCTTCATTTGCATTACAATGATAAACTCCAAAGTGTGTGTGTCTCAGAGAATTTTTCAATTTTTTCCTACCATTTTTCGCATGTGTTTTTTGTTTTTTTGTTTTTGGATTTTTGCTAGAAACTAGCTTTAGTTATTTATGGAAATCAAAGATAGAACATAGAACTCTTTGTGTGTACAATTTCAACATCATCGCCAGCAAGAGCAACAGCAGCAGCAGCAGCAGCAGAAGCAGCTGATTGAAAAAACATGATGTGGAACAAATTTAACCCCATTTTCAGTTTCTAGACATAATGAGTTATCAAACTGAGCGATACGCTCATTAAGCAGAAATATTTGCCATCGATATAGACACTTCCAATGCTGGGCAACTATCCACAAATGGAAGCCAAATGTGTCATCACACACACAAGCACAAAGACACAACATAGTTCCAGTTTTAGCTGCCACATATGGCAAACAAAATGCCTAATGTAGCCATCGATTTGAACAGTTTGTGAATTATTATTTGTGTCTCAGTTCGGTTGAACAGCAACAGCAATTTCTCAGCTAATTGTTATGCAACGCCTGTGTAAGTTATGACCATTGGGACATTTTCTTACGGAAATACCAGCACCAATAACAAACAACAACAACAACAACAACAACAGTCCATTGAACTTGATGCGATGCCATCGACACATTTTTTGGCAGGCCATCATCAACAGTAACAGCAACAGCAACAGCAATAGAAGAGCAACCCATCATAACTGTGTAGAACTTGAGACTTGAAAACTCATGATGTGACTGAAAAAACTTCAAGTGCAAAGAGTACAGTAAACACACAACTAGACGACTAAGCAGCAGATGCAGATGCAGCTGATGCTTCTAAACAGCTGAACAACCAAAACCAAATATAGAATTAAATGAATTCGAAGAAAAAATAAACTTTCTTCAATCTTTGGGAATAGTTGTTAAAAGAATTCTCAATATTTAAGGTATAAGTATATTTTCCAAACTAAGTTTTTGATCTTAATACAAAATTTAGTCGGACAAAAGTCTTTGGAAATAGTTGCTAAAGATATTTTCTACTTTAGCCATCTGAGTAAGTTTTCTAAGTTTTCAAAAGAAGTTTTCCGTCATGCAAAACACTTGAATATCACTTTGGCAACTGACTCAATTGCTTGACTAATGAATGCTAATTGAACTATACATTTTAAATAAGTTAAGATAACAAATCGCATTCAGCTGGCAACGGCAACAATTTAGAGCAGCTGCTGCTCAAGTGTCTTCGATTCAAGTGTTTTTCTTTCTCGGAATAAAAGGTTTGCTCAAACTATATATTTTGAAACAATGAAATTCCATTGACTATTTGGCTTACTTTTGTAGCTACGAGAGTGTTCACTGTACTGTAGACCTTGCTTCGAGATGCAACATTACACACACACACACACACGCACACACACACACACAAAGAGCAGCCACTTGTGTTTATCATTTCTCTCGTCTCCTTTTTTGTACAAATCATCAACTTAATTATGCTTATATTAAGGTTTTTATCTGCACGCCGCCGACTTTTCACATGGCCACAGCTGGGGTAAAGGGTTAAGGCAAAAGGGGCAGGGAGCGGGGTAGAAGCGGGGCAATAGCCAGAAGCAAGTGCCAGTAGCTCGAGTGCAACAACTTCACTTATTTGTGTAGCAAACTGGCGATGTAGTACCTGTATCTGTACCTGTATCTCTATCTATGAATCCGCATTTGTATCTGTAACTGTGGCCACTGGGCAAACGAGTGTGTACAACAGTGTGTGTGTGTGCGTGTGTGCGCGAGTGTGTGCGAGTGTGTGTGTGTTTGCGTTTTGTCAAGTGCACTCGTGGCTTATTTGCATATAGTAGGCACTTTGGTAATTGAATTCAGTTAGCCGCCAGTTCGGACGTAAAAAGATGGTACAACTCACGCGCATGCTTGATTGGATAGAGAAGAGTACCCTGCCTGTCCTCCCCCCTCCCTTACTCCTTTACCCCTCTTCAAAACCCTTACACACACACACACACACACACACACACACGCATAATGTGTGCGTTTGCCATACGAGGGCTGAGGGAGAGGAGATAAAAAGAGATAGAATGCTTGCTGACTGTTTTATGATTAAGTTGAGTTGTGGCCACAATTAAGCAGAACCTTTCTAGGCACTCGAGACTCAAAAAAATACAGTTACGGAACTCGGGAAGGCCAAGCTAAAAACAATCTAGCAGCCAAGTGCCTGGGCCAACAGAGCAATATGCAAATGTCCATTGCATGAATTCCAATTAGGCAAAAAAGAAATAACAAGTCAGGAATCAATTCTTAAGTGTGTGTGCGTGTGTTTGCATTTAAAAATAGTATGGCCGAGTCATAAATAATTTTTACTTCATTTGAGGCCCAATCAAAAAATTACTAACGAACTTCCCTAACCCAAAACGAAACCCACACCACAACTCCAAATCCAATCCTCAGCTCCATTCACTTTGGGCAATCAATGACTAAAATTGTAAGCAGTATCGCAATTGAAAAAATTATATGTACGAAAAGGGCAAAATTATCTGTGAACTAAAGACTAATTGATGCCCTTTATATTTTGATAACAACTTATTTAGTACTTATATCAGTCAGAACTTTACTAATTGGAAATGTGAACTGGAACCGAGATTCAAGATTTTTTTTTTATAGAAGCCATCAGACGTTCCGATAATCCATCGTTAATCCATATAAATAATATGAATACCCAAAAGTTGGAAGCCACTTTCTTTTATACTACATGTGCCAGATCCTGAACTGGTATCGAAATTCGTTTCGATTTGACTGCCTGATTTTATAAGACTGTCATTCAGTTTGTTAACTCATCTAAAAAGGAATTTGTATTTCCATTTATTTATATCTGAAGAATCAATCTTTCCCTGTTGCTCACATAAGTCTCTTAAAGCAGCACGTTGCACACAGCTCATAATAAAATCCATGTACCCCCAATGCATATGACATAAATTATGCAACGAACAATGTGCAGGTTGTTGTGGCAGGTGCCTCACATGGGCCTGAAAGAGTCGACTCTCTCCCTATCTCTCTCTCTCGCTATCTCTCTCTCTCTCTCTTTGTCTGAGGCACTAATTGTCCAAAATGGACCACCAGCACGTCTTTATGTCATTAGGAATGCCTCGCTTGACTCTGTCTCCGTATCTGTTTCTATTGTTGCCACTGCTTGTGGCATGCAATGGAAAAGGATGACAAAAGTGCAACGTGACTGCAAATGCTGCACGTGGGCAACTGTCTTCTTCTATGTGTATGTGTGTGAGTGTGTTGCACAACTTTGCATTTTGTGGCTTAACAATTATTTGATAATATTTGACATGGCAATTGTGTCGTGCGCATAATTACACTTGTCAATATAAAATGGGCTAAGATTCCATAAGATTCTCTACGGCCTGAATGTCAGTCAATCACAGATAAAACTTGCATAGCCTTCCACGTTTTGTTCTCTGCCTGGCGCTGTCATTTCCTCAGTTCGGATACGACAAGTCTAATTGAAATTTCATTAGCGTTGTGTATTCAGTATCTGCCCCCTCACACCCTCACACCCACCCCCTCCTCCCTACATACATAAAATAATTTGTAATTTATTATTAATAATTCATAACACTCAAAGTCAGTTGTAGTTGAAATTTGTTGCTGATAAGATTGTTGTTGCTGCTACTCAAAAATGCAAGGGAGATGTTTATGTTTTTTTCATTTTTTTTTTTTTTTGAGTGTGGGTTTAGTGATTGTTTTATTTTTCATTGGAAAAATTATCAATGATCAGCAGCAGCAGGCACAACCCAAAAATGTAAGCATACGAGAGATATGACCACAGTACAAGTTGGGAAAAATTGAAAAAGAAAAACTGATTATAGAGTTGGACATTTTCCATAGGAAGTGCATACTTTGAGCAGAGGAAGTAAGTGAAAAGATATTCTTTCCGAAGTTATGTTGGAATGAGTAAGCAATGAAAGAGAAATGCACATCAAGATGGAAGATTGATTTGCAGTGATATCTGAAGTTTGTATATTGATTTGTTATTTTAATGCTGAGACACAGACTTGCCACTGCTTTAGCTTAGTCCAAGTTGAATGAACTTTACTCCACAGTTTGCAGTTGTTTTCAATTTGATTTTTTTATGGAATCTACGTAAATATTCGCTGTCTGAGTCTGTCATTAAGAGAATAATCAAATTAAACTCTTACAAATTAGAGAGACACGTGAGGTAACGTTTATAGTTGGTGTCATGAGTCGCAGCCACATGCAACATGCAACAGCAACAACTGAGAGACGTTGAGGGGGAAGCGAAAGACAAAACGGGGCAGATAGGCAGATAGACAGATAGGCAGACAGCCAAGCAGATAGACAGAGAGACAGACAGGCAGATAGACACAGAGACAGAGAGACAGACAAGCAGATAGACAGAGAGACACTCAGACGACCCAAAACCAAAAACCAAACCCAGTCAAAATAAAAAGCAAAGCAAACACCCGCAATCTCATGCACACACACACACACACACACTTACACACACCACAATCTATTCAATTATGGGTGCGCCCAGGGCACACACACACACACACACACAGAAGCAGGAGGGTTTTGGGGCAGGGGTGCGGGAGTTGGAAGGGTCACAGCGCAGGACCGACGAAAACGACAGATGTCATTTGGCTTTTGTGGCACACACAATATTACGATTATTGCTGTGCGTGTGTGCGTGTGTGTGTGCTTTATATGAAAATACATTCTAAATTATCAATGCAGGTAATTGCAGCTTATCAGTTATGCTTACGGCTTAGACATACAAAGCATATACACACATGTACACATGTATTTGGATGTGTCTTTGCAGCCACACTCCCTTTTTACCAATAACAATAACAATATTTGTTATTATAATGTACTCATATGCATTGCATCATAAATGAAACAACCCCCCCTCAGTCCCCTCCTTTACTGTCTGTCAATGCATTTGCAGTAATTGCATTTCATTGATTTTTACAACAAACACTTTTTCGAAGCTGTGTCTCTGGTCATTTTCATTTTACCGCTTTGCAGTTTTCAGCTTTCAGTTTTCAGTAAATAAACACGAAAACGTTTTGCCATATGAAAGAGAGTGTCAAATGTGTCATAATACTTATCTAAATTGCAGCACACATAAAAAGACACAGTCAGACACAGTCAGACAGACAACAGAACGGAGTCTTGAGAGAGCTGAGAGACAACAACGCCCACAGATTTTGGTTGGGGCTCTCTTTAAATATTTATCGTTTAAGATTTTTAAGTCCACCCACCCATATTTGAGTGGTGGACCACCCATGGTGCTAGCCATCAACTCGCAATCTATTCCTATGGCAATTGCATAGATATCAACATTTAAGCCATTGATTATTGCCACAGCCAGCCAGCTCTTGATTAAGTCTATTTTATTATGATTGCATGCAAAAAAAAAATTGTAATAAAAAACAAATGCATTTATTACAATTGCAATTGTTACAGTTTTGCGTAAGACTCTCGGCCCTCTCTGGATTGACAGCTCGTTATTGCTTTGTATTATTTTTATATTGAGTTTCGAGTGTTCGAGTCAAAAAATGAAACGACTTTCAGTGCATTTAAGCCATTAAAATTGATCATAAATTGTGCCATAAGCTTGATTTCAAATGGTGTTTAGGAGACGTAAAAAATTTATATTTCAAATTATATTTTATGTTATTTTTGATTGTGCACCAAACTAAAATTGAGGGCAATTTTTACTATATAAAATTTAATGTGAAATATAAATTTTATATTATTTTTTTTTTTTGATTGCGTAGCAAACTAAGATTGAGAGCAATTATTACGATCATTCTGCTCGCCAAAGGGTATCTGCTAGTTGAGCAACCTTAGCCACCGACAACCCGTCAAGACTTGAATTATAATTTGTTTTTGAGCTGTGCACTTTACAAGCAAACTTATAGAAGAGTCCACTCAATCTATATTAAATTATCAATCAGATCTCCGGCACGTTTCACACAATGTAAGGGCAAGGGGTAAAGGAGCATTGATAACAGAATAAATATGACTGATAATCGGGGCAATAAAATAAATATGGGTCGGCATATATTGATTAAGCATTAGCTGGGTATTACAAATTATTTATTACCCATTATATTTATATATATATATTAAGTAAATCAGTAAATTACAAATTGTAAAGGCATTTTTAGGATAGAAGAATCTATGTGTAAAACATACATATTAAATATTTGTGAATATTTTATTTGGTTTTATAGTAACCGCAATAATTTTGAAAATAAATGCATTGCACTAAAATGCAGTTGTGAATTTATTACAATAGCCTGTCGACATTTGTCAGCATTCTTTGCTAAATTATTGATTTATTTAGCTGACTAATTGCACTAAAAGAATGCTGTCAAAATGTAATTCGAGTGTTCGTTGCGAGGCTCCAATAACCAACACCTCAGATGTGAATTTGAAAACGGTGGCACTTTATTTTATTGCAATATAGTGATATATACACAGAGCAAACATAAATAAATGCATGTCTGTGAGCCCCTTGTCTGTTATTGCTATTGGTTTTGTGTATTAGCAAGCACTCACTAAATATTCACCATCAAATTTTCTCAGGCGAATGAAATTGAGTCATAGAAATGCGTATATTCAGTGGAAATGACAAAGTGATCGAAGTTCGAATACTCTTCTAAACTGATTTGTGTGTTGAAACTGACAGCAATGAAAACTGATGTAAAAAAATAATTAATAATAGAAATATTCTATTCTGGCTTATTCTAAAGTTTCTTTAAGAATTTAAGTTTCTACTTATTATATTGCAAGTTTAATTAAAAAGCTGAAATACCTCTTAAATGTGATTGACAAGTCCATGTCAATGTTTTCTATAAGATTTGCTGCGGCGACCAGTCGTGTTGTGAACTACAAATAAATGTGCATGTTTATATATGTATATAACTATAAATATATATGTATCTATAACTATGTCTGTGTATGTGCAGTGCAATCAAAGCATTGTGTTTGTTTATTGAATTCGGGCCCTACGCTCTATTTGTTTATCTAATTTCGGTGCAAAATGGAGCTGTCGTTGCTGACAGCACTCCAAGCTCAAACTCAAACTCAAACTCAAACCCAGACTCAGACTCAAAAACACCAGCAAATTCCGAATGCCTGACTGTCTGCATAATTGTGTGCTTAACGCGTGCGTTTCTCTATAGACATACAAATGTATATTTATATAAATATATATATATATACATGTGTGTGTGTGTGTGTATTTGTATATGTATCTATGTGACAACACAAACAAATGCAATGTGAAAAAACAACAATGACAACTGCAGCAGCAGCGTGTGGAATCGAAGCGCGAGCCGCAACGCCACAGTTTGCAGCGATGTCGATGTTGCCTTGCTTTTGCTGTTGCTGTTGCTGTCGATGGTGATGTCTATGGGACGCCTCATATCGTATTGGACACGAATCAAATTATCAACGGAGACCAGCAAGACAACAGCAACAGTAACAACAAAAACAACAACAACTCCCAATGCATCTGACAACGAACAACAACAGAATATGTTGTGTCTTCACGAATTTCGAATGCTCTTGGTAGATTCTTATAATGTTTAAATATTATTTTGAATAAAAGATTCTTTATAATATATATTATTTTAATATAGAAAAACTCTTCATATTTAAAGCAGAAATATAACATACTTTAAAAACGCATTTGAATTTAGAGAGAGATCTCTGAAGAGCATATACCTATGTCCAGTTAAACTATTGGCAGTTAAACTATTGCAGGGTCCGAGAAATAGTCTTATTCTTCTTAAGAACTCCACTTAACTTTCCCTGTATATAGAGACGAATCGGTATCAGCATTCTGGAATTTCTAGCCAATATTGAAGTGACTTTCGATTTTAGATAGCTGCGTTTCGAGTACATCTCAGTTGCCTCGGTCGTCTTCCATCATATCGCTTACACTGTAATGAGTTATGTACCCGATCTTATCCAGTGCAACGCAGCAACGCATTCTGTTGTGGCAGCATTCAGTGGATGTTTCTTTATATCTTGCGGTATTTAACCATCAACGTCTACGCAGCAGTGGGGCACACACATCGAGCATACACTGCGGCCTGTAGCCTGTAATCAATGCGTCGACACATCGAACTGGGCGATTGGGTGAATGACGACAAATGGTTTGTTTAAGTTCGATTCACTGCTGTTTATTTATACATCACTGGACTGGTTGTTGTTACTGCTGCTGCTGCTGTTGTTGTTGCTGTTGCTGTCGCTGTTATTGCAGAAACAACATCAGCCGAAATGCATTCAAACAAAAATTGAAACTGTGACTCGAGATAGCAAAAGTATTTAATCAACCTCATTTTCAAAGGAGAAAAACTCTTGAAGCTTTTCAAGTAACTTAAGGTCAAGTATTCATTTTGGGGCCAGCGCAAAAACGTAAAGACTTCAAGTTGTTTATTAACTTGTATTTGTTAATTTGGCAATATTAAATATATCTTTTACATAACTCAGTTTTCCTTGATTGCAGTATTAATTCTTGATAATAAGTAAAAGTCAAACAACCATTTGTTATTCATACAAGTTTACAGTGCATTTGACCCAATCTCAATTCAAGTAGCAAAAAACGACTCATTCGCGGCGGAAATCTCAATAAATGGTAACTTAAAGGAAAAAAAACCTGTATAAAGCATAAAGCCAAAGTGTACACAAGATGCAGGAATGGGAATTTTATAAATATGTATTCATCACATATTTGTGTTTAATGCCCCATATTTTTCATGTCACATGCATATTGCATGTTGCACGTTGCACGTTGCACGCTGCACATGGCCATGTTTACCGTTGCAATTATTGACGCACAGACGAAATTCAACCCAAGAGATTAAAAAAAAAGCAAAATTCGCATGAGGCATATGAAAAAGCAGTTGCTGTTGCCATTGTTGCATTTGAGGATGGGGTGAGCGGGTGTGGCACTGTTGGATGTTTCAACATGTGACAAGCGAGCCTATTTTATTTGCACACTCTTAAAAAACAATAGATATGTGCATATATATATATATATATATATATATGTATATAGATATATAGTCTACTAAATAAACTCAAATATCGCGCGAATTGCTTGTCGCATTGAAACATAAATATTTAAAAATGATTTTTACGCGTCCAACGATTTGTAACAGTATTTTTCATTTATTTGGTTATTTTTTCTGTTTTTATTTGTTGTTGTTTTTTTTTTTTGTTATTTTAGTGTTTTGTTCGCAGTGATAACAGATTGGTTTGGGATGGGCTTGGGCCTAGAACGTGTGTGTGTGCCATCAAACTAGGGTGAGAAAAAAGTCGTACAAACAAACAGACAGACAGAGCGACAGACGGATGGATGGCTGGACGGGGCTTGTCAATTATATAGACAGACAGTTGGCCTGAAACAAAGTTTGTCGTTTTTTATTTTTTCGCTTTTCCTGCTTTTCCTGCTTTTATTGTCATTGTATAATAGAGGCAAAGTTAAAGGTAGAATGCCGCGCCATATGTTTATATATCCAAAGTTGACACTTGTTGCGTGTTGTGTGCTGAGCGTGGTGGGGGTGGGGCGGGCTGAAGGGGAAGGGGAAGGGCTAAACTATTGCTGTTGTGATTTGCGTGATTTAATGGGTTTTTCGCTGAAAGACGCCACCGCATAAATCGCGGAAGAGCAAAACCAAAATCGTCAAAACAAATGTTGTTGTTATTTTTGCGGACCTATGCTGAAATTTTATTGTTCCACATACATTGACGTACTTCAAAGTGCGATGGGAATATGGCAAAGACAACAACAAAGATCAAAGACAGAGAAAGGGTGTAGCAATATGCGAGTGAGTGACATGCAACGCAAAACAACACAAAATGAAACAAAACAAAGCAAATTGACAAACAGACACACAGACAGGCAAACAAATACAAAGTGACAAAAAGTCAACGCTTAGGCGGAAAATGCAGGCCTAAGATTCAAGCAATGAACTCCGTCATAAGTAAATAACTGAAATTGTGCATAATGACGCTAATTAGCTGGGAAGACTCCTCCCCGCCATTGTTAACAGGTAATAGCCAGCAGCAGCAGCAGCAACAGCAGCGGGGCACAACGGCAGGGGACCCCCAACAAACGGAAATCAACAATAAAAGCAAATTTGTGTGACAGAAATTATTTAATAGCTCAATTTTTATGAGCAAGCTCCAAAGCGCCACCTGGTGTGACGACAAATGTAAGTGCACTGAGAAAAATTAGCCGCTTGCAAGGCATTCATGAGAAAGAGAACAAAAGTGTGCCACAGGTTTGTAGAAAAGTTCAGATATCTTTAGAAAGCCACAGTGTTTAATGAAGCTAACTTAATAACTGAGCAAACACATCGCACAGGAAATACAGAAAGCAGACAGACCTGCTCATATCTGTTTAGCTAGTGATGTTGATCAGGAATATATATAGCTTATGAGGTAAATGCGTAACTAACTTCACTGTACATTTTGTATACTATCTAAAAATGTTGTCTCAGTGTACACAGCGTAGTTGTACGTGCTGTGGTACCACTGTGTAACCACGCTGACAAGTGTCTCTCTCAGTGTATCTGTGCGTGTTTGTCTCTCACACAAAAGGCATCGATTTGAAATCCGTTTGAAAGAAAATGAAAAATTAAAAATGTATGAGTTGTAGCAGGCAGTATTGGGTCAGTTTGTGGCTGTGGCAAAGGTTATTGTGGAGGGAGAGGGGGAGGGGGGAAGGGGGGCGGCAAAGCTGCAGTTTCCGCCCTGAGCCACAAAACACGCAGTGAAGAAAATAATGCCCACAGTGCCACCAAAGAGCAGCAAGCAGGCAGCAGGCAGCAGGCAAGCTTCGAGTACAGCTCACTTCCGCTTGTCATTTTGGGGTTTCTGCGGCTACGTAAAACGACAGACTTGACATTAATTTTCATAAAGACTTTTTGTGCCATGACTGCAGGTCTTAAGAATTTCACTTTAAAATTAATTTCGTTAAGATTTACGGAATTTTTGTTTACAATTAACAACCAGCCACAAGAGAAGCAGACTCAGCCTCAGCATCAGCATCAGCATCATCATCAGCCTCAGCATCGGTAGCCATGCGGGCGGGCTGGCCCAAAAGATTTCTCGTTTTCATTTTCAATTTCGTTTACAGTTTGGTTTTCATTTTCATTTTCCTTTTACATACATTTTTCAGGGCCGGATGCATTCAATGGCATTTAATTGTTTATACATTAAGATGCACAAAGCCACATACAACAGACGGCATGGCGGCTGATTGCCAATGATGAGCTTTAAATCGTTGCCCGAACGGTCAGAATTGTGTATAAACAGTCAAAAGAACTGTTTATCGATTTTCACTTTGTGTTGCCCAGAAAAGGGGGCAAGTACCCCTCAAACTCTATTTATCTTTTCAGATACAATTTAGCTTATCAATGCGCACTGTTGCAGCTAATTAGCCGTGTCTTATCAGCAATTGCAGCTGTCTCCTTTGCCTTACATTACTAATCAAGTGCATTTGTTTACAATTCTCGAGCATTTCTTTCGACATCTTCTAATGAGTTTTGCTCTGCGCTGCGCCTCTTGATTTCAAGTAGCTGCAGCTACTGGGGCAGTCTCTACACACACCAATGTGTGTGTGTGTGTGTGTGTATATCTGTGTTAATATGTATGTTTGTGTACTGGAAGTAGGACAGCAGCAGTGCAGCTCTACAGCTAAACTGCTATATAGGAATATGATTTGAAACCCTACACAATTTCATCTAGGAAAGGTCAAAATCTTTGTGCAGCCAAAACTTTGTCAAAATTAATCGATGCTCAAAAACCAGAGCTTTTTAATCATGATTTAACCTCTAAAATAATACAACATTCAAAGTTGGAAGCGCTATTCCGATTCATAGCTATGAATCGCAGTAGTTTACAAGAAACTAAAGTTAACCCTTGACTGCTGCTTTCAATACCCCATCAAATAACTCATTTTCGAAATTAAAATACAGCATTTGAAATTAGCAATTTAAAATTTGAAAGGCAGAACAATTACAGTATTATGTTGATTTTGGCTACTGTTTGTTGGAACTCTGAATAATTCAATCGAGGGGTATCTCATTCGATCAGTTCACTATTGTTTAGAGTTTTTATTTTGGCAGCAGCTGCCTAATTGCTGAGCAGACTCAATGCGAAGGCGTTTCTCCAGAGGCATAAATATATAGATATATATATATATTGTTTTTTATCTTTCTTGGTCATAATTATTATGACAATGTTTTTTGGGGTGTTGCTGCTGTTGCTGCTGTTGCAGTTGCTGTTGCTGTTTTTGGTATGCAAACACAACACCAGATCGAAATGGAAATTGAAACGCTCGAAACAAGCAGCTGGCCACAACATCAACAACAACAACAACTACAACAAGTAATCAAGTCCGGGGCACTCGATGTTTACGAATGTATCTGCTGGATACATTCCAAGCCGAGCAGCTAGCCAGCTACTTGCAGCTACTCTTGTGTGTGTTGGTGTGTGTGTGGTGGGCGTAGAGGGGCTCTGCCCCACCTCAATTACTGCCGCAATGCAATCTGCATCTAAATTGATCGTAATAATTATTGTATGTGTCGGTTTTGTCTTGTTGTTGTTGTGGTTGTTATTGCTGGTGTTGCTGCCTGCTGTCGGTGCTAAAAGTAGCTCAAGTGGCAACAACGACATTTGCCCTGGTGGAAAAGTGAAATTTTTCATTAGCGCTTCAATCGAATCACTGCAGACACAGTGGCACACGTTTGTATCCATATAGCTCGAAGACACACAAAAGCAAAAAAAAAATAAAAAAAAATTACATTTCGATTTGGTTTTTGATTTCAATTGAATTTGTAATTGTTGCCTTTTTACGTTTGTCTTTCATGTGTGTTTATCTTATTGTTTTTGTTATTCTTTTCGCCCCCAAACTATATTTTTGATAATTGCTTGCCTCACATTGTGCAAGGCTTCTTTTTGGCCCCTTTGTTTAGATGTTTTAGCTACTGTTGTTGTTTTTGTACTTGTTGTCTCTGCTGCTGTGTGTATCTGTGTGTGGTTTCTTTTATTTTCCATTGATGTGGAAAACTGAAGGCAATTTCTATATTTTGGCCACACGCCCTTTTCCACAATTGAACAAATTGAATGTTTTGAATGTTTTGAAGTGCGCTTTTCCATTTAAATATACCTCCCCCATTTGCCTTTCACCCAATGACCCAAATACTGCATTCATATCAGCTTTTGTGATTTATGCCAATTATTGGCTTTGTTCTATAACGTAAATTATAAATTTTAAGTGCAGGCAATCGGTTCATCCAACTAGTTGCAATTGGTTCCGCTTTGATATATGGCATTATGCTTGAAATGCGGCCGAAAGAAACATAATAAATTAAGACTCTTATGCACTTAAGATTGAATTTATACCAAATGGTTTTGTTTTTGGGATAAGTAGATTATGTTAGGCGTGAAAATTGGCTACGATTTGAATGTGAACTTTTAAACAAATCGAATAAATTTCGTTAAGCAATTGAATTGAAAAAGGAATCATAATAAAACGAAAATGAAATTCAAATTCAACCAAATTCGAATTCCGAAAAAGTATTTAGATGTCAGCAGATTAATTCCGGTATGTAATCTTTTGCGTGCCTAAGATAACAGTTATTTCTTTTTAATGAAAACTTGAATTAAAAAACATTTCAAGCCTCTGTTAATTTGTCTTAGCGCTTATCTAATTGCCGTTGAGCTTATCGCAACAGCTTAAAGAAAAACCGCACGTTTTAACTAGACTCACGAATTCTATTGGCATCTTTGCAGTCATTTAGTTAGTGCGCTTTCATAAACGCAACAAAGTAATAGATACACAGATACACAAATACACAGATACAGATGCGGCAACAGCAGATACATTTCAATCTCGCTCGTGCGCTGTCTTCATATCCGTATCTCAATCTGCTTGCAGAACGGCTGGCAGGCCCAGCTAGCTGTTTAATCAGCCGTTAATCGCCGGCATGTACTCAACTCTGGCAATCAAATGACGGCTTGGACATCAGCAACTGCTCAGGGCCAGCTCAGTTCTAATGACGTGCAACGTGGGGCATAATTGCACGTACAGCGTTTTCCTTTGAAGTGTAGAAGTGCAACAGCATCAGTAGATACAACATGCAACATGTAACATCAGCGCATCCACAAGATACGCTAAAGACACTTTTGCACAAACCTTAAAGATATATTTCAACTGTTGCGCCTTTTGTATTAGAGATGAACAGCAAAATGCGTCCCATGGTTTATAAATAGAACGTAAAATTAGTCAAGAATCGTAAGTGTTGTGAATTACTTAGAAATTGTTAGAAAAATTTACAATTTAAAGCAATTTGATTGGTTATTCTTGAAGGAAATAAAACCGTAGACATGTAGCACGTCGAAGATTAAATACTCTTTCAACAGCTCAGCCTCATCCAATTGTTTAATCTAAATCCCTTTTCAATAGTGATAAAAATCTTCTATACTGCAGCGTATGTAGAATCTTTATCGTGTTAGCTCGTGTCACGCATTCATCTCAGATATCTGCCTAAAACTAGTTCGTACTTTTTTTTCTATATATATTTTTTCTTTTTTTGCTAATCTTACAATACAGAAGGGGCTTGGGGTGGCCAACATCAATGCCCTCAATGAGAGATCAGTTTTCGATACGTGTAGAAATTGCTATATAATTGCCGGGCTGCCTCAGCGAAAAGGAAACTCGAATTGTATGTCAGTAGTAGTAGAGTTGATTGTTGATAGTTGGTAGTTGATAGTTGGTAGTTGAGTGAAAACACAACAACAACAACAACAACAGAAACTACAAGAGCAGAGACAAACGAGTTGAGGTATCACTGCAATTTGCAATTGCACAGGTGGAAATTTATTTTGATGCCAAGTGCGATAATGTACCAAAGCAACCATTTATTTTCGCAGGGGGCCACCTCCTTTTGAGACCTTCAATCTCGTCCCGCCTCGTCCTTAATTTATGGTCAAACTTTTCCATTATGCCACTTGTTGTTGCCTTCTCATGCTCGGCATTGGCATTGATGTTGGGCTTGTGAACGGATGTCATTGCTGGTCGCAGCCTTAAAGTTTAAAGTTCACTCGCATGTGGATGCAACACAGTGGGGCACAGTGGGGCACAGTGGGGCACAGTGCGGCACAGTGGGGATATTTCGGACAACAGTCAACGGACATTGGCAGCTTGGTCTTGGATTGCGATTCAGTTTTAAGCTGCATGTTCGCCGCTCTGTCTACACGCTGTCAATGTGCTCCTCGTTTGATTAATTACAAAAGCGCCGCACAGTAAACAAAAACTGCAGCAAATTGCGCGCAGCCAACGAGGGTTGCCACACAAGCTGTATGTTGTCTAAGTATCTAAGTGTTAAATACCATTGTGTTAAAATAATACTATTAATGTCAAGTTAGCTGAGTATTAAAAACTAACCAATAGCTTCATTGTACTCTACTTTAGATATCCCAGTAAAAACACAATTTCAAATCTATTTTGTATGTTCTTCTTTTATTTATTAATTAGTCATTTGTATTATATATTTAATCTAATCGGATCTTTTATAAATTACTCTGAAAATTCTAAACAACCATTAATTATGTAATATAAACTAAATAATTGATGATTAACTGTTGCGCATAACTTAATTAATAGTTTCTCGATTGCTTTACTAATGATATTCCACTATTTTCAGAATAATTCATAATAGGTTATTTTTAAATTTCATAATTACAGTCTTGGATTTATTAAACCATGCAACTACAAATGGAGACTGTGAGTCCGTCTTGCAGCCCTAGCGCGTTGCATGCTACAAGCTATCCTTGTGCAGCTGTTGCCGCTCTGCGGGCATGCGAGTCATGTTATTTACGCCATTTTACACCGATTGACAAATAAACTAAGCCAACTAAGTCAACGTTGAAATCGCCTTTGCAGTCGCCGTTTGCAGTCGCAGTCACAGTCGCAGTCGCAGTCGTTGGCACTAAAGTAACTTACATTGACATAATTAAATTAATTTACGTGGCAGGCAGCGCAACCATGTCTAATTGGTTGCGCCAACAAGCATGTTGCAAGCAGTTTCTGTTGACTGGTTGTCGTACCATCTTAACGGCCACAACTCAGCTCATTCATCATGCGGGCCAGCCACAATTAAAATGTCACTCACTTCGATCCGCACGATGCAAGGTTAACAAACTAAACTAGCTACTTGCTACTATAATTATTTGACAATGTTTTTTGTGTATTGCATATTTGTGACATTTTGCACTGACTTTATATATAAATCATACGCAGTGTTGTCAACGCAAGCATCGCAAGCTGGCAGTTGCTGTTTGCGTGGGACACCAGCTGCAAAATGTCAAAGTTATCGCACACCTTGCCAAACCAAACTGCCTGTCAACAGTTGTTGTTGGCTGCTCGCTGCTCGCTGCTAACTTGCCTGCCCCACGGGTTGCATGACCTAATTAATGCCCTAACTGAAAACCCCCATATGCCTTGCCGCATTCACCTTTCAGCGTCTACAAAAGTTTTCTTTTTGCATGCTCCCGATGCTCAGAGTTTGACATGTGGCCAACGTTTGCCGCCACGCTGACTGCCTGTCAGCCAAATTCCGGTTGCAGATGACTCACTCGCAAGGGGGGAGGGGGGTAAAGGGAACGGACAGCGGACGAAAGCTGTGCAAAATTTCATTTGCTGTGTGCTTAAGTGTAAAATGTTATTTAAACTGAAGGTTAACATGCCCTTTGGCTAACTTTGTGTGGAATTTAGTTAACAAATTTAAGCGTTTAGAGCACCTAAAACGTGTCAATTTGTTAACGAGAAAGTGAAAGGTTTAAAAGGTCAAAACATTTAGTGTTATAATTATAACTTGTTTTTTACAACCCATAGATTATTTCAAATTTGTGTAACAAATTTAATTGTTTCACATTTTATTTACTCAAGTTCTTAGCACTAGTTTCGATTATTTATTTATTGAATTTAATATTTCAATATTTTTATTCTAAAATGCTTAATGTCTTTATTTTGCTCTAAGATATTTTTTATTATTTTATATATCTATTAAATTGACCATTTTGACATTTTTTAGGCTTGCATATTAAAATGTGTTTAAATTGCTTGAAATTCTTTAAGTATTCAAAGTATGTTCACAATGTGAACACCATAACAAGAATAGAATATGCCAAAAATATAAAAATACACGAATAGCATATGAAATGAAGTAAAGACATTCCATAAGCTACACAATGTATACAATTTCAAAGAACTGTGAGTCACAAATAGTTTTGCATGGTGCAGTGAAGAGTAAACTATGTGTGTAGCTGACAAGTGCGACAAACGACTGTCAGTCAATTGTGGCATTAAAGTAAATTTGCTTTTGGCCAAGCCCAAGAGAGTGTTTGCTATTTTGGCCAAAATAACACGAGGCAGAGGCAGAGGCAGAGGCAGCGGCAGCTGCTTCACTTGCCGCTGATGTTGCATTAGCTGTGAGTAATGCGCCGTGACTTTCATTGAGAAAGCTGCTTGCAAGGGGAGAACAGGTCACAAGAGCCAAATTGGGATTCTGATTGAGATTGCGATGGGGATGGGAATGGTGATGGGGATTGGGATTGGGATTGGGATTGGATTGTGTGCAAACGTTGTGAAGTTGAGTGATTAATGCAATTTAGAAGTTCAATGTGGTGCAGCAATGACCCAGTTAACATTGCCCAACACCTGGCTAAGGCACAATTCAAATTAGTTGCAACTAGTTGTGGCACGTACAACATGCTTAATTGAATAGTGCAACTGGGTGAGCAGCTGAGTGCAACTGATTTTATTTTTTTTATGCATGCAACCTCCAAACTGCAGAAAACACGCAACACTCAATCGGCAATCAGCAGACATGCAATGTTCATTTATTTCTTTTTTTTCGTATGTATCTGCAAGATACTTTTTTACATACATATTTCAAGTGTCTCGCCGACAGCTGCTTATTATAGTAGATGCTGCCGCTGATTATCGAGTGGCCCCCAACGAGAAAAGACTTCATAAATCTACGGAGCAAATTTTTGACACATGCTGCGGCAACTGTCTGCCAGATGATCGAAACTTCATCTGCTGTGGGTGGCTCTTGTTGACAAGCATTCTGACACTTGCTGACATGCAAAATGCCAAAATTTATGGTTGTGTTGCCCCCATGCTGCTGATAACAGACACAACTACGGACTGGCGACGTACTTTAATTGCAGCAAGTTTGTGGCAAGCGCACAAATTGTTAACTGCCGGCTTAAGTGCCGCATGATCGACATTCGTTTCGACAAAATTACTGCCGCACGTTTAGCACATCAGTCGCACTACTGCAACTGAAATTGCAACAGAAAATTGAAAGGATCGTGATTTAGCCAACATGCCCCAGCCACCAAATATCCCTGGTCGGCAACATACAACTACAAACCTGGCTATGTTGCATGATGCACACGCATGATACAAACACTACTGCGGCTGCTGCTGGTCGTGGTGGTGGTGGTGGTGCTGCTGCTGCTGCAGCAAATAACAGACAACGCTCAAAACTAATTAAAAACAACTGCCGCTCAACGACGTGGAAAGCTTTTTCATAGATAATGGACTGCAATAATAGAAATGATAATAGCGCTCCACATCCACAGTCCCATTCAACGAAAGCAAAGCACCAAATGCAGGCTCATAAAATAAAAGAAAAAATAAAAAAAAAAAACAAAAAAAACAACGAAAAATTAAAAGACTACGAATACTTTAACACACTCTCTCTCTCTAATCATTAGTTTATCTTTGGATATACCCAACAATCGGAAGTCTTTAAACAGTCTTTAAATTTTTTGAAACTATTTTTGCTAATTTATCGCAGCGCCCAATTGGCTAATAAAGCTAAAAGACCTTGCTGAAAATCATCGTTATGGAGAAAAATTACAATATTAGCTGGCTGGCTGGCTGACTGGCTGGGTGCTGGTAAAAACTACTTGAAATTGGCAGACAGGCAGCTGGCCAGGCGAACACACAAACACATACTCATCCAGCAGTAGCAAGTCTAGTCCAACCTTGCTAGAAAGCATTGCTAGCTGATGGACAACAACTAGGTTTGAGTTACGCGCACAGTTTGAAATTCATTTATCATTTTATTGTGTGGCAAATAGATGCGGCCATTCTGAAATACTTATTCGCTAGTTACACACACACACACAAACACACACATCATTGTGTGTGAAGTTAGCTGTGATATGTAAATGGTAGCAGCAGCAGCAAAAAAATTGAATAAGAAGAAAATCTCTGCTGGATATTACCTCTAACGATTTTGAACAGTCTGCTACCTGCCACAAGTTGAAGTTGCACTTAATACAGCATATTAATTTACCACAGTGGCACATCCCCTCCCCCTTGCCTTCCCCTGCAGCTCGTTCCACTAATGCGCCAATATTATACGCTATGCGATGTGAGTGTAGTTCTTTAATGGCTTGGAAAGTACTCGAAATAAATTTGAATTTAAGTTGCAATTTTCTTCGTTCTAAATCGAGCACATTTATGGAATCTGTGAGAGAAATATGGCAATAAGTTTATTTTTTGTTATATTTAACTATTCTTGGTATTTCAAGCATCAAAAGCTTTTCATAATCTCGCACCTCAATCTGAGCTTTAAAACACTTTTATTTGCCTGGCTTATGATCCATTTTATATGTTTACGTCCTATTCACCTTGACCTCATTTGAGATGCGGAAGTTTGTTTGTTTTTTAAGGAATGGCTTTCAGAAAACCAACAGCTAGACAAAGAACATACCCTGTACAGCTCTATCATGCATTTGCACTTTACAAATATCCTTTGGCATAACTTTATCTTCTTAATATTTTACTGTACGAGTATAATAAACCCATGTGGGATATATCTGTGTCTGCATTTAGCATCACTTTTAAACCTAGTCTATACTCATTTCTACACATTTTCATTGGCTATAGGGTACAAATGTAACATATAAATATAACACTAAAATGTATATTCAGCATAATCGCAACTTCCTCAGAAGTTGAACAAAAAACAAAGCTGCTAGGAGCTAGCTGAGAGAGAAGAGCTCCACATGGGGCCACCCACATGAATGCAAATGTTGCTTGACCTTTTTTCCTGATCCGCGAGCCAAAAGTTGCATGGTTAAATCAGTTCAAGGTTTCCAGACAGTTTCAATTCGCACACACATAACTCACACAGTCTCACAGCTGAAACTTCTTCATGGGGTTCAAGTTGTTTGCGCTTTTGTATCTTGCTTGTTTGCTTCTTGCCATTTTTTTTCCTCCATTTTTTTCGTGTGGCTGCTCTTAAGTAATTTATTGTGTATCGGAAATTTTGAATTTGCATGCCAAAGCCATAATTCTTAATTTACTCATTCTTCAGCTTTTATTATGAATACGCAACGATTGCCGACTGTTGCGTGTGAGCGACCACCAGAAGACAGACTCTCTTCTCCCCTCCCCCTGTTCACGCCCCCTGCCCATCTTGCAACAATTAAGTGACCCGACCGCAGCTTCAGCTGGAGGAGAGCTTGAGGCCAACCCGTGGCTGAACTTCATGCAGCTGTGCACTCTAGCAGTTAACAAAGAAAAAACTTGGACAGCATTTAGCTACGCACAGACAACACTTTCAGTTTCTGTTCGAGGCACATGGCAAATATGAATTTGAAATAAAAAAATCAAATTCCCACTAATTGCTGGGATCGGACACAGTTATAAATTTATAAGTTGTTATTTCTGTTGCACAGCATCTGCTGCTTCTGCTGCTGCTGCTGCTGCTGCTGCTGCTGCTGCTACTCGTTGTCTGTGCACATAATATTAAGATGAGCGCTTTTATTTTTTTTTTTGACATTTATTTAACTGCCAGTTAAAGCACATGGCAACTGCCAAATAAAAAGTTTTTATTGTGCCACTGTAATTATTCTATAAAAAGCAATCGAAAATATTCAAATGGAATGCAAAGGGTTGACGCAAACAATGCAGAATTCTTTAGCAGAGACACCCTGAGATCAATTCATTAACAATCTGCAAGACAAACATTTCTAAAATATGGCAGAACAACAAACATTATAATCCAAGCGATTTAAATTTTAGATACAATAAATGCTAAATATATGTAGTTGCAAAGATAAAGATGGGCAGTTAAATCATAAAACATTCTGGTTCTTATTGTTATCGTCAAATTGTGAGTCTCAAGATCTTAAAGTCTCTGACAACGGGTTTTTTCATACACAAAGTGAAAGACGAACATGACTAGATGAACTCAGCCATTGATGCTGATTAAGAATATTTATAATCTATCAAATACTTAGCTGCCTTCTGCGTGTTACGCTTAAGTTAATACCTTCTTTACCCATTTGCCATGAGTTCAGGATGTAAGCAGACTAATCAATATGGTATATTCAAAATGTTGCAGACTAATACTCTTTATATGTCTACAAAGTGAGCAATAAATTAAAATCAAATGCTGTCATAGATACAAATCTAACTGCAGTCAGTAGGAAAAGTCGTTAACAAAGAGCGCTTTTAATTGACTTCTAATTGCACATTGATCTTTTGTCTGAACTGAATGGCACAGCACATGCAATATGCAAATGGAGTCATTTATCAAGAGGTTGAGGCACCCACAATAAATCAATTTAATTAAACTACATATTTAACATTTAGATGATGGCTAAGTCCTATAAATAAAGCAATTTGCAAAGCACGACATGCCGACAAGGTAACTTTGTATGTGAAATTCGGTTTGAATAAAAGTGTCAAATAAATATTGAGTTGTATGCAAATGTTTGTATATGCAAATTCTTCGCATCATTGAGCCAAACACAAAAGACAAGCGGCAAGATTTGTTTTTACATTAGAAACTGTCACAGTTGTATGTGTTTTTTATTTTATTTTTTTTTGAGCTTTGCTGTGAATTTACGAGCTATGCACTGAAACTGAAATTGAAAAAACTGGCTAAGCTCGAAGGGGGGGCGGCAGCAGCAGCGTCTTGTTTGCTTATCGACAATATTTGAATAAAAATCGATTTAAAATATTTGTTTAATTTGTTGTGCGGCAATAACAGGCAATAACAGGCAATAACATGATAAATGCTTGTACGCAATTTGTTACCTCATCGTCAACACACAAATTTTATGCTAATTGGTACCAAACTAGATGTCGATATTGTTTAATTGAGCATCCAAAGCGTCGCTCGTCAGTCTATCTGAACACATATACACAAATATGTATAAATTCAACTTTGTAATTAGCATATTATGAGAATCAAAATCAAATGCTCAGGTTGAAGAAGATCTCGGCCCAAAGATAAAGCTGCAAATTTATGGGACTTTGAATGGTCAAAGCGACACAAAAAATGGCAAAGTCAACACACAATTAAGTCAGCTGGAAAATTTATTTTAACATTTAATTAAACGAAATATGATTGCCCTTTCAAAAGGGTATCGAAGGGCAGGAAGGCCCCTGCTATTATATTCTTTAGTTTTTGGCTCAACCCTTGCAGGAGGGAGGGCCTTAATTATGATTTGAGATCGTATTATTATTACCATGACTACAGCAAATATTTGGTACGAATCGTGCAACATCTTGGTAATTGTAATGTCTTTGATATTATTTACAATTTAACTTTTATATAATTTGACACATCTTCAATATATGTCCTTCTATACCCTATTTAACTATCATTTTTGTAGCTGTCAATCATGAGGGCGGAAAAATATCCGGAACTGCTGAGATTCACATAAATTATACAACGCCAGTTAATGAAATGGACACAAAAATGTGTTCACTGTCGCGTTAATATTTATATTTATTTATGAATATACAAGCAAATCTTGTTATTGTTATTTTGGCATTGCGTTTTAGGAACAACAAATTGCTTAACCGAAATTATAGGAAAATGCTAATAAAGCAAATAAATTTTGACAACACAAAATTAATAAACAATATCGATTTGAATGAATTTGAAAGATGCTAGTCGCGAGTCTGGTCGCACACTGATTAAATTTCACACTCAAATGGGGTGTGCGTTCAAGTGTGTGTGTACAAGTATACATATATATACAACTATATAACGACTTGTGCTAATTGGCATCTTTGATTTGCCGCACAAAAAAAAAACAGCGAGTGGCATAGATTCTGCACTTGCCACAACATAAATGTTTGCGCAACGAATTTTCAATTCAATGCTAATTATGTCATCAAGTGATGTTTTTTTTTTATAGATGGGCAACATTTGAATGCTCGCGAACAGGCTGACAAGGCGGCACTCAAAGACAGAAGAGCATTGCTGGTGGTAAATGTTTTGCCACTGCCACAGACAACAACAGCGACAGCAACAACAGCAGCAGCAGCAGCAGTAGCAGCAGCAACAACAAATAACGAATCCATCAAAATAGCACGTTTTTAGTGTCCACACGAATACAATGACCAGCTAACAGTAGTTTCCAGGTAATTAATTGGTCAAAAACTGATAGAAAAAAAAGCAAACATGTATTTAAATGTCCAAAGAAAGGGGCACATTTAAATTTTAAACACAACAAATCATGTTTTTATACTTAACGACATCCAACTAACTAGCTTGAGCTGGCCAAAACAAGCGGCTAATTAAATTGTCAGCCACAAACACGAACGCAGCCACGAAGAAAAAAAAAGAGAGCTGAGAATTGATAACTGCTTTATTTATGATATATGCTGAATCTTTGCTTTTGATCTAGGAAGCTGACCATCTTTAATTTTACTTGAATACTATGAGGAACTAATTATTTAATGAGCGGGCGAAAAATCAATCATATAGAAAATTGTTTGATGGAGCAGCACAGGCTAATGATACGTAGGCCTAGACAACCTTTTTTTTAGTTTATTTCGAGCTGATTATCTTCAAAATTCTAACAATTTTATTTTGATTTTTATTCTATTTTGATAACCACACAAAGAAATATTCTCTCATCTGTATCAAAATCTGTCATCCTCATGTGATGCTGAACATTTTTGAAATTCAGGAAAAGTAATTATATTTTGCAAAAATTTATAAATCTGAAAATTAAAATAAATATTGTTTTCTATTTGGTGAGCCTTTTTTATTATGTAAAACTGATCTAGAGTTGGCAAAAAACATAGTTATGGTAACAAAAAAATTTGTCAGTTGAAAATAAATAAATTATTTGAATTTTGTCGGTTTAAAAAGTTTTTGCGACATTTTTGTAAGTCTTACAAGAAAAGCGAATTAGTAGAAAAATAAAAAAAATAGGCCTTCTTAGATACCAGAGGTATAAATATGAAGAGTTAAGTCTTGAATTTAGTTTAATCTCTAAGACGATTAAGGCAATATTCATAGTCAAGTTCATGGCGAACAGACAACAAATAATAGTAAATAAATACAAGTAATCGGCCGCTATCAATGAAACCATAATTATGACATAAAATGCGTTATTGGCTAATGGAGAATATGCGATAATACAATAATAATGCTTGAGTACGAGTCCGACAATAACTGAGTGGATTTTCAACGGCGCTTTCGTGTTCATACATTGTATACAGCTAACCAATTAAAGGCCATCAAAATTGGCTAAAAATCTTAAAAGCCGTCAAGTTGAGAACAAGCCAACACGATACGAATCACATTTGTATATATGTCTGTCTGTGTGTGTGTGTGTGTTGCTACAAGTTTTTATTAGCCAAGAGTCTGTGGCTTTGACTGTGACTTTGGAAGTGGTGGGCAATGCTTTTGCCATTTGTTTTTATGGCTTATCAGCAATTGCCCCAGCGCGGTGGCTTCCTCTCTCAGTTGTCGAGGCGTAACAATGTTGTTCTTGTTCTCGTTGTTGCTTTTTATTGTTGTTGTTGTTCTTGTTGCTGAGGCGCGATGCGTCAGTTCGTTAGCTGCTCAACGAACAACAAACAGCACAGCAACAACAGACGACTCCACAACAACAGCAGCAAAAACAGCAACAACAACAGCAACAACACCATCAGGTTGAACGACGTCAACGTTATGTCTGCTATGATTATGCCCGGAAGCACTAATTACCTTATTTACACTTTTACAACTCTTATGGCAGCCAAGTTGCGCATGCGCAGATCTCTGCAGATCGCCGATATATACATACATATATATATATATATATACATATACATACATGCATATACACATATCGGCAATCTCTAACAGTTGTTTATGGCTTATGGAAGCTGCGGTTTGTGTTTGACGGATGCCGTTTTCAGCTGTGTGCAAAAGTGAAAACATTATTGGTCAACATTGATAATAATATTGCATATTATACACTCCTGCACTTGGATAAAAGAAATACTCAAGTATTTTGTAGTATAAGTAGGGATTAGATACATTTTTGGAAGCTTAAGCTTTAGCTTTGAAGTGAGTATTTTTGCACTCATTTTCCAGTAGTCAAAAATTATTTATCAATAATAATCAAGAAATTGGTCAACATTTTCAATCGATTGTGCTCCAACTTTTTTGGAGTGTATTTTGCACTGCATACACTCCAAAAAAAAGTTGGCACTGGGCAAAAGCAAAAATATTGATGTGTGCAATGCAAGCCCTGCAGTTATAGAGCAAACAATCAATTGTCCGAGCCACCAAGTAACCCACCACCAAGTGGTTCATTTGCCGCCAGGTACAAGCCACTCACTCGGCCAAGTTGATAAAGTTGGCTTTTTTTACTTCTACATTTTGGGTGCAGCAGCAGGCAGTCAAACTTGGTCGGGGGCTCTTTAGAAGCTGCTGTTGCTGTGGCTGCTGCTGTTGCTGCTACCGATTGCCGGTGATTAAGTCATGAATCAGTTGCGGCCTAGCAACTGCTCGGAGAGTAACGGTTAAAGCGACTCTAGCTATGAATTTTGGTGGGCGTGTGCCTTGCAGCGTAAGCCCAAACAACCAACCAACCAGCCAACCAGCCTACCAATTCACAAAGTAATCCGAGTGATTGTCATGCTAAAGCAAAATCAATTTTCTACCAATTTTATTTTGATTTTTTTTCGTTTTATTTATTTTTTTTTTTGTGCGAGTCCAAAAAATACAAATTTCATTTCATTTTGGCCAATTTCAATGTCAAGTAAATTTTCTATAAATTGTTAGCAAATCAGCAGCGAAAGCTGACAGTGAAAATTAACATGTTCGGATAGACGCACATTGGTTGAAAATGAACATGTTCAAAGTCCGAATCCCGACGGGACTTGAAATATAGCGGGGCAAAAAAAAAACTTAATCAGGTGCTGGAAAAAATCATATTTTAATTATTAGAAAAGATGTTACCAAAAACAATAAATAATATTTTAAAGCGTTAACGAAAACAATAAATATTTGAAAAACAATATACCGATTATGACTTGTATTTGAAACTTTATTTGATCAACTGAATTTCCAAATGAACAAATCTTTCTGTAATAAGAAAGTGCTTGTAAATTACTGATAATATCGATTGAAGTAACAATTTTGCAGATTCTGCCATTGATTAGTCATAAGAGAAAGGAAAATGAGTATTTTGAAAGATGTTTTAAGCTTGATTGCACCACTGTGTAGCACGGCTATAGCCAAAATCGAAGATTGAGCCGCCTCTTGGGCATATGCAGGTGCCCAGTTTGAATTCAGCTGTTGGTTGCATTCCTGTGCGTCGCCAACAGCAGCTGCAGCAGCAGCAAAAGCAGCTCCTTCTTTTTCTGTTGCTTTGCGGTCTGATTGAGGATTTACTTCTTTTTTTTTTGCTACTTTTGGGGGGCGCTTTTCAATTATTAGCAACGCCTAACGAATGCCAATTTCCAGTTGTGTTTGCATAAAATAATATATACTATAAGCGCAGGGAAGTTGTTGCGGTTGTTTGCCTGGTTGGGGTATATGTATATACTTTTGGGTCATTTTTTGGAGCGGGCCAATTCCGTTCCACATTTACGTGTATTTTGTTTGCACTGTGGGCAGGGTCAACAAGTTAATCACATTGTGTGGCATGAATATAATAGAATTCTTATTGAGCTGCTGCACGGATTACTGAGGCTGATGTTGCTGCTTTTGTTGGTGGCGAGACTGGAGCTGAGGCACGCGTTTGGACCTTAATAAGCCAGCGGTCGCAGTTTCCCCGGTTGTTGTTGTTGTTGTTGCTGTTGTTATTGGCACGGAAATTGACGTTTAAGAAGCAAAACAAACCAACAGACAACGGCAGTTAACTGGCCAGCTGTCTGGCCTTTTTCGGCCAAATGAGAAGCAAGTACGCTTTTAGCCTTTGGCGTTCAAATTGGCAAATTAAGTCATACGCCTGCAACGCGCCGTTATAATTTATCTTCGTGATTCTGTTGCGCAGTTGACCAACAACAACAACAATCTCAACACAAAAAATCAAGTATTATTTTGCAATAACAATTATTGATTTATTGTCGGGTTGGTGACTGTATGCCAAACAGAAAGAATAATCAAAGCACCCGCCAAATTCATTATCGCGTGCATGCGAAATGTTCGAGTTCTCAGAGCGACCCCAAAATAAAAATTAAAAACACAACAACCAAAATAACCAAAAAAAAAAAATCATTAGTAAAGGTAATGTGTAATGATGGGGCTGCTGTTTGTGCTCAGATCTCAACCTCAACATCGACTTTGACTTGAAGTTCGACTTTGTAATTGGAAAGGCACGCACATTAGGGCGTAGGCATTTTTATGGCTAGAAAGTAAGGCTTCTAGAGAGAGAGCGGGGCGAGGGTAAGGGGCGGTACGTGGGGCCAACCAATTAACTGGCAGAGCAAGAGTAGCAATTGAGACGGCAGAGACCTTTCCCTTTTTTTTTGGGTTTTGTTTTGTTGTGTTTTGTATATTTTGTGTCTGTGGCTACCAGGCGTGTTCAGCGCATTAATATTTCACGCCTATTAATCGAACGTAAACTAGTGCAGAAATTGGTCTTAGAGCCATTTTCTTTTATGGCTACATAATGACTAAAAATGTTATGGCTATGCTTAAATGGGTCTAGAGAAATTAATATTTGATAGGCTGTTGTAATTTGAACGAAAAATTGGGAGAAATTGTTCAAACAACTATTTATAAGATATTCCCAGGAGAAATATTGCAAGAAAAAACACAAATATGAAGTCAGATTAAAAGTAAATTGTTAAGGAATATTTTTAAGAAACAAAGGCTATCTTTAGCAGATAGATCTTAAATATCTCTGCAGATCAAAGAGGCATGGCTATATTTGTTTGGCCTAGACTGCTATTCTAGATTGCTTATACTTTACAGGTTTGGGGGCATCTCCTATAATGCATTACACAATTATAATAACTTCTTGTGATAACATGTCAGGCAATCTGTTTTCCTCATTGCAACAGTCTTTTCCTCAGTTAAGCCGTCAATTTCATAATGTTCTCAAATTTGCTAACATATTTTCTACACCTGATTTTTCCCCGGCATCCGGACAAGTTTCTTTGCAAATTTTCACTCGAAGTGGCGACCAGTTTAACGAGTTCCTTGTTGGCCGATACATATGGTAATTTTGCCAGGGCTATCCACCGAAATGCAGAAAAGCAGAAAAGCAAAAAATAATAAAAATAAATTAAATTGCAAAATATTTTTAACGCCTTATTATAGAAAATGTGCTACACATTGTTACTATGCGATGCTGGCAAGCAGCCTATTTGCTGTCCCGTTTGTCCGCCGCTCAATGGAAAACAATTTCCATTTCCTGACAGGCCACAAAGAGCAGCCAGCTACCACAAGAGAAGAGTTGGCGATTCAACGGGGTGTTTGGGGATTGGTGGTTTAGCTTCAAGCTGGCGACTTGGGACAACAATTGTTGGTTTCGCTTGTTGCGCTTTCTTGCTGTTGTATAGTTCATGGTTGGAGGCATGAAACCCACTTATCTAATTGCGATTCCGGGAACTGGTTTTCCTTGATACATTTTTCTCAACTCATTAGAACTCAATCATAACTTGCTGTGGCCGGACTGTGTATGCCTCTCTATCGCTCTCTCTCTCTCTCTCTGTCTCACTCTCTCTCTCGCTCTCTTTCTGTGTCTGTCTCTGTGTGTCCATGCAATAGGCAAATGTAATCGCTGGCTACATATTTTTCAGACGTTGCGCGCAATTGTTGCCCTAAGCAATTTTTAGCCAAGCCAACAAGCCAACAACCACAGCAACAACAACAACAAACAACAACAACAACAGCAGCAGCAGTAACAACAACAACAACACGCCGGACGTGTTCCATAAACAACACTTTGATTACAACGACGCGGGCGCAGCAGAGAACCAAACGCAAATCGATGTTTTCATATGGAAATTGAATCAAAGTCAAGTCGAGTGGAGTCGATTCGAGGCAAGCTCGGCCACAAAACAAAACATGACTGGACGCCAGAGTCGTCAGAGAATGTGGAGCACAGCAGCAACAGTAACAGCAACACCAACAACAATAACAACAACAAAAGCAGCCGTTGTAGCATGTGTAGCTGCTGCTGCGCCCAGGCTTATGCACTGTAAACAATTTAACGATGCTTCGTCATTTTTATTTAATATTTATTTTGTAATTAAATTTTAGTTCTATTCACCAAAAGATTTAAATGCCAATCTGACGTCAACATTGTCAGAAATACACCTTCCAAGTTTGACGACTCTAGCCTTAAAATAAATATATAATAATATTAAAATTCTTCGAAACACTCCAAGATATTTTAACCAACCAAGATATATACACTTTTTCTACAGTACACTCAATTGGCCTTGGCTAAAACTGAAGTTGAAGCTAAAGTTGGGGCGAGCATGGCGTCAGCGCTTTTTTGGCCAGTAGCCACCGTCTCAGCCTCACTCTCCGTCCGCAGTCTCCGTCCGCAGTCTCCGTCCGCAGTCTCCGTCCGCAGTCTCCGTCTACAAGTCTACAGTCCGCAAACTGTGGCACAGTCTGAGCCTCCGTTTGAGCCTCCATTCATGAGGCAGCTCTTTTGTGGTTTTCGCTATGATTATTAATCAATTCTTTCATATCATTTGCCTTTGAATTGAATTCTGTTTTTTACCAAGACGTTTATAAAAATTGAACAGAAAAAAAGAAAAAAAGGGGCAAAAAAAACAATCTGTGGCTGCTGCTGCTGTTTATCTCTGTTGGTCTGTCTGCCCGTCCGGCTGCCTCTTTTTTACTCTAATTAATTCAACAAAAGTTTCTGGGCCAGCTTTTTCAGACAGTTTTTCCGTTTTGACTGCTGTGAAAGGTAGAGCTCATTATTTGCATGTTTATGTTTATTAAATTCCATTTAATTACCACAACCTACACACACACACACACACTCATTCACAAAGCGAATTGTAAAGCAATTCGAATCAAAAATAGATAGGAAAAAAATATTATTAATTTTATATTAATGGAAAAATACTTTTGCAAAAGGGCCCGTGATTTGAATGGGAAACTGGTCTTTTTGACGATTATGCATTAATATGAGCGTATGCAAATATAAATATGGATATTTCCATTATAATTATTATTGTTTGTTATTGACAATTGCCTTTTGTTAAAGCACTGATTTGAATAGTGATTGCCTAGTCTAGTTTAATGTATTTTTTAGAATGTGTTTTTTTGATTATATTGGTCAAGGATTTAGATTAGCATTTAATCAAAATTATGATACGAATAAGTGCTATTCAAATTGCTTTGAAAAATTAGAAATTAAATAATAACCATAATAAATAATAACTCCATTGAAATTTCCCTTTCATAATGCAAGCTTTTAAATTAGACCATTAAAAATGTGTCCATAAATACATGTTTTGTCTCCTATTAACTCATTCTACATAGCAAAGATTAAGAGAGCAAAATGGTAACCTTAATTCATATATGAATCAATCAACAGATTTTAATTAAACAGCGGCTTAAATAATAAGCCATAGGTTGGCAAAAAGTACACATTTTAAGTCTGATTCAATTATATGGAATTTAAGTATAGACATTGGCAAATGAAGTGCACTTGATATTTTAATCAAACTATTTAAATTAATTATGAAATCAATATTCCAGGGCCGCGGAAATCATACAGCTGCAAAAGAAAACGGAACTAAGAATAATGCCCTTAAATAGCCATAATGAAACCAGCCTCAGCAACAGCAGCATCAATTTCAAGTTGAACCCCACAGGAAGTGGGACAGGCTGACAACTTGCCGTCCTGTCTGTGGCAGGTGTCGAAAATGACAGATGAACACAGGCCGCTCTCGATATGCTAATGACAAAACCAAATGGCAAGCGGATGTTAAAACTGGCGTGTTGCTAGATGCATACAGGCGAAGTGATAAAGGGTGGCTTGGATCGCAATTTAGGCCGAGGCTCGACTTCAATTTAAATTTTAATCGCTTGCCTAATAGACTAACAAACTAAGAGCAAATGTCTGAGTAAAGAGACTAAGAGCCTGGCTTAAATCATGCCAACATTTACAAAGTGCTTTACACAAGACCACCAGCTACAACAACAACAACACACACACACACGAGCACTCTGGGGAGTTTGGAGTCACGGACACGTCGTCGACAAGGCTTGGTTAAGACAAACTTCCGATCATGTTGTAAGTCTGTGCAACGAAATTGCAAAAGGCAGTCAACAACGAAGGCCTAAGCAAAAAGGGTCGAGAGCCGCAGAGGGAGAGGAACGGAGAGTGAGAGAGAAAATGAAAAAGAAAAAAACTTAATGGAGGCAAATGCATCAAAATGGTTAATTGGATCTGGAACAGCAAATGACGAACACTTTTAGTGTTTATGGCAGTAGCCATGGCCAAAAGCTGGCCTAGCAGACCTAAAGCAGCCCAGCACTAGATGGCCCAGCCGATATGCAGCTGTGTGTGTGTGTGTGTGTGTGTGTGTACGTGTTTGTTGCAAGAAAATGTTGAACGCAAGTGCGCACAGCTCAAGTGGCTCGAAGCGTGTTGTACACGACACGCATTAGCGTGAATGAATAAAGTAGTGGCATGTTGCCTATTGCAACCTTTTCCATTTTTTTTATTTCATTTTATTTTTCTTTTTTGTTTTGCTTTAATCGAATTCAATGCGTGGCATACGCTTTTCAGCATTGCCCCACCTCCTTGTAGATCTGCTGTAATCTCCATTAAAGTGAGCATAATTCTAAAATGCACTTGTTGCTCTATCCAGTTGGAGTAGTATGGCCTGGTTACGGTTTCATACTTCCGTATGCCGTACAAGCTTAGTTTAGAAAGGCAAGTTTCGCTTCGCAACTTGGAATTGAAACTGTAAAGTTGCCACACAATAAAACAAAAAATCATTATCGTTAAGCATTTTAATAGTATAATATTTCAAAAGAACTTACATTTATCACATTTGTCGGTTTAGCTCAAGATTTGTTGAGCGCTACTTAAAACTTTGCACCAATCGAAATTATTCCATTTCATAACTTGATCTATTATCGCAATCCATTTGGATTCGATTTATGAAATCTCAATTGACAAGTTGCATTTCACCTGCCAAATAAATAGAGAATCATCTGTTTTTTTATTAAAATATCTATTTTTATTTACTTTAATATCGCATAAAATATATAATCGACTATTAGAAAGTATGCTCGATATAAGAATTAACAGTGATTTTGAGTGTCCTCACATTTATCCTTAAAAATTACTGCAAAACTTGCTCTTAAGTTTTTAGAAAATTTACTCCTTGACTCTCTCTCTCTCTCTCTCTCTCTCTCTCTCTCTCTCTATCTCATTCAAACTCCCTTTCTCACTCATACTCCCTTTCTCCCTCTCTCTCTCTCTCTTCCAGACACAATTGTCACCAAGCAACACTGACAACAGTTGTGTCAGTCTCACTTCAAATATTGATCTAACAAACAACAGTTGAAAACGCTGCTTGAAAAATTATTTTGTGAAAACCAGTATACGATTTATATACAATGGATCTAGACTGTAAGTGTTCTTCCTAATAATTTAAAATCAAACTATCAAGTATGGTTTAAATTCTATACAACTAGTCAATAACGATTTGGAGAAACGCATTTCGGATGCATTTTGTGTATTCGATCATCATGGCGACAAATTGATTGATGTGCGTGAGGTGGGCACAGTTTTGAGGCTGCTGGGCTGTGTGCCCACCGAGCAGGAGGTCAACGAGGTCATCTCGGCCACCGAAACGGAGGAGACAAGCGGCGTGGTGCATCTAACCAAATTTCTGCCACATGTCTCGCAGTTGCTCATGGAACGCAAGTAAGCTTCTCTGTTTTTGTTAAAGAGTTTGTGAGTCTATCAAAATCTATGGTCAGAATGGAACCAGCACCGCCAGAGAAAATTCTGGAAGCTTTCAAGATATTGGACATTGAAGACAATGGCTATTTGACCAAGGAGAGCTTCGGCAAACTGATGATGGAGGAGGGTGAACCATTTACCCAAGAGGAAATGGATGAAATGTGGCCAGTGGCCATAGATCCCATCAGCGGACATATACCCTATGAATTGTATTTGAATCAATTAATGGTAAGAATTCAGTTTAAAGATGGATAAAGAGTGTTGGTGTATTGATTTTTGGTATTTTTACAGGTGTATCTTTAAATAAATGTACAGTTTGGCTGACTGACATTGCTCATGTGGAATATCCATTAAGTCATTTCAATATTTCTCACAGTGTACACTTTGGCTAATGGACTACACACTGCGTGGCTCATTTTAGCCACTTTGACTTTGCATTAGCCACACTCACACATATACATTAGCTGTGGGCTAAAGCCAACTAACCAGCGAGCCAAATGCGTTTCAAAATAGCAAACTAAATCCACAAGTCCAGCAAACAGGACAGGAGAGCAAAGAACAGGACACTCTCCATGCAACAACAACTACAACAACAAACACAAAAACAACAAGTTAAGGAGGTGCTGACTGGCTGGTTGGTTGGTTGATTCTGTGCGGATCGCGGCTCAAAGTGGGTTGCGCATCATTAGCACAACTAATGGATGTTCACTTTTCTTTTGGCCAAAGTCGCAGACCGGCAACAGCAAAAGCAACAGCAGCAGCAGCTCAGAGTCGTGTGCGCCATTTGGCCAAGAGAGCAAAAAGGATGTCCGTCGGTCCATTTGGACCGTCTGTTTGTCTGCCCTGTCGTTGAGTGTCTGTAAATTGCAGTTGGTAATATGAGCGGCTAGAAAATTTAAATAAATTAAAATACCTCTTTACGAGTGGTTGCTGTTAGTGGTAGATTTAGCTGTAGCCGTACCTGGAGTTGTGTGGCTGACTGTATATTGGCAAGGACTGTGTGTTTGCGTCGTGTTCTCGCTTCCGTATTTATTAAATACTAAATACACGCTGATGGATGCACTTAACTGCATCTTTGGGATTAAAATATTTGATGTAATTCAGGCATATTCGTGCCGTTGCCATCTGCACGTTCAGCTGCTTTTGGCCAATTTGAGTGATTGCATTGCGCGCATTTAAATCGCTTGCCTGCCATGTTCGCTTCGACTCGATTTTGTGGTTTGACTACTGCAATTGCCTCATTGCTTCATTGCCCCCTTGGCACCCCTGCCACAACGCCTTCCACACCACTCTCTTTGTCGCTGCTGCCATCTAAACAAGTTCTACGTGCGTCGGCACGCCTAATGGACATTTAATCTTTACAACTTGTAACAAACCTTTTTTAACATTCTGAATTGCACTGCATACGAACTTGATTGCAAATTGTCAGCGCCATAAAAAACTAAATGTACAAAATATATATATATATAAATGAAAGAATATATTATGCTCAATTAGACTGACACAGCTGCTGACTTAAGCCATTAGCGGGCAGGATAGTTTTGTGTTATTGTCTTTACATCTACAACAAAATGGAGCTCGTGGCTCATTCGATTAAATATTATTGGTAAAGCTCAAAAATGGTAAAATTTGAAACAGTTGTGGCTGAAATCAAGTCTGCATAGTGCATGTATTTAAGTTACTTCTCATCTAGTTCTTAATGCACTTGCACATAAATTGCCAACCATTATCGGTATCTTAGACTTCGTTATGCCTTCCTTAATAGTTTTTTTCCGTATTTCCCATTTCTCATTTCCAGTTATGCATTTGATTTACTGTCAACAATTATCAGCCATAAAAGCTAATGGAATGAGGCATATTTTCAACTCGGTACTATAAAAAAAAAAGTAACATTCCTGCCACACTTGACTGGGTGAGGCATATTCAAAGTTCAGAAAAGTCGTCGTCACTTAGTCTGTGTGGGTCATAAAATGAATAAGGAAAATAATAATACGAGTATAAAATGCCGCCAAATTGTCAGAGTTACTTGAGAGTCGAACTGAAGCTGCAGCACAATTTCTTCCTTCTTCATTGAAGAGCTTGTGGCGAAATTGCTATGCATGAATCAATTTGGCCAGTACGCGCTGCGGCTGATGATGATTTACGCTCGACGAAGCGTAATTAAGATTTATGCGACATACTTGCTTACAAACACATGACCAGATATCTATATCACATAAATATACACACACACACACACACACACACCGAAATGTATATACATAAATGCCATTTTGTGGTTAACTTGCGTATGAGCAATGCGAGCTTAATTGTTAGTTATGCCCTTGGTTTGTTTTGGGCGTGGAACGATATTAAAACTAATTAAGTTGAAAGAATTCCTATAAGATTTATATGCCTCAATGGCGGCAATATAATTTGCCTTTGCTCTTGTTGCAAATTGCGGCAATTAACTGCACTTAAAGACAAATGGCCCGAGCACATTACAAATTGTCACCAAAGTGCTCAACAATAGATCAAAAATGTAATTTCCAAGCCTCAAGGGACTTACATGAATAATAATCCAAATTGAGCCGCTTGATTGGATAACATTCTTGATTTCTGCTAATAAGTGCATAATTTCACAAAGTAATGTCTGTGTGTGTGTGTGTAATAAAATCGATATTAATAATGCGACGGTAAATGGCTATTTTTCATTTAATAGCGATACGAAATAATTGCTAATGACAATTCCAAAAATTAAGATAGCATAATTTTTGGGGCGTAAAACTTACTTGTGGCTCTAAGCAGGTAAAAGGTTAATTGATATCAGTAAAAAGTCGTTACAATATAATAGTAGTTTGACTTAACTTTCTCTTTAACTTCATTTTACTATTGTTTTAAAATATTTTTTTAAATAATTATCTACAAATTTCATAACTATTTTTTACAGCGTTAAGTGTGTTCGAGGAGTAAATTGCACAGTAGCTTTTCTAACCATGATAAGGTTATTACCAGCAATAGTATCAGTCATCTGGATACATTTCCAGCGGGAACAAGTTATGACGTTTTTGATAACTTGTTTTGCATTTAATCTGTTGGTTTATTTGCTCAAGCTAGTTGCCTGCCAGTGTTTGCTGCTGGTGTTGCAGATGTTGTTGCTCCTGTTTTTGTTGCTCCCACACATCTCAGAGCTCACTCGTGCTGCGTTGTATCTCACTTAGTATGGTTTCATTTCCCAGCTGCACTTTGCTCAAAACTTTCAATCAACTTTCTGTTTACCTACTCGCCAGGCGGCTACTTGTTTGTTGATTACTTGCGATGCCTCGCGATGCCTTGCGATGCCTTGCCTTGAGTTGCAGTTGCAGTTTGAGCTGGAGTTTCAGTTAAGTTTCAGTTAATGGCCAGCAACAACTACTATTTCTGGCCTTCGCCTTTAACTCTGAGCTGTGGCAGGTTGAGAACGAAAGCGCAGCAGGCGCTCGTTATATATATTTTTGGAAGCAATTCGCATTTCGTTACTCTTTGCGGCGTCTTACCGTTAATTGAATTTAAGCAATGAAATGTAATTTGAAATGCATTTTGCATGTGTTCCAAGTCTCTTGCGCGTAGCACGCCAAAAATCATCATGAAGACAAGACAGCCGCCAGACAGACAGACAGACGGACAGACAGACAGCAGTTGCAAACATGAAATGAAATTGCCAAAGGTGAACAGCATGCAATGGGCCAATGTGGATGCGAAAAGCGGATGGCGGATGGCGGACATGGCTAACAGAAACAAAAAAAAAACAAACAACAAAAAGCAGCCAGAGCCCAGCAACACAAAGAAGAAGAAGAAGCTGATCACAAAAAAAGCCAAGCGTGGCCAGTGGCATGCAGCCTGTGCTTGCCTGCCTGCCTGCCTGCCTGCTTGCGTCTTTATTGTTGGCAACAGTCGCCGTCTTGTACAACACCCAAAGGTATCAGCGGACAAAATGCTAAAAATGTATTTACCACAAAAGCGAACAACGACGACGACGACGACGACGCCGATGACGATGACGACGGGTGCGCTTCAGCAGCGACTGCGACTCGCTGCTCTGCTCATTGCCTGGTGCCCTTAATGGATCTGCAGCACTTTGAGTGATTTATTTCACACGTTGATGAAATGGACAGCAATGGGCCGCATTTTGACGTTTATTGCAGCAGTGGCAAAGGCAGCAGCAAGCACTAACAAAAGCAACCAGCAACAACAACCACAACCACAACAACAACAGCAGCAGCAGAGGCAACAACTGCCCACGGCATGTGTTGTGCCCATGCGCGCAGCCCTGTGACGACGACGACGAGTTGCCCAGAAGGACGCTGCAGTTATTTATACTAACCGAAAGAGATTACATTCACTATTACATCAAGAAAACACTAAAAACCATAATTTGAAAGCGCTTTCAACTCTAAAAACTATATCCAGTTAAAATCAGAGTTCACTAATAAATATGATAATAAATCACATAACAAAACAATACAAATATAATGTTAAAAACAAATCACAACACCAAAATATATATTCAAAAACAAAAGTACTTTCCAAGTTCTAGACTAGATATGCTTTTAGTTCTTTCAGAGTGCCAAATCAGAAACGCAACTTGTCCAATTATATTTAAGTAAATCCACTTTATAAGAAGCTGTTAGAGGAACTGACTATTAAAGTCCATAGAGTACCATAACGTAGCAGAAAAGAATGTGGAACCAATTCAGAACCTTTACCTGAAAGTTTTCAGTTTATGCATCAGAACCGCGGCCGGAGCCGGAACCGAGCAGCGAAACATTTTGACACCCTGTTTGCAACTATAACAGAAATCTTACATTGAGATAGAAGAGCTAATTAAGAAGGAAAGTTAATTGTGCAGTCAAAACGTAATTGTTGGCGATAATTGCATAAGTATATACCCTAGGAATGGGATATATTTTAAAAGACTGAGTTAAAAAGCAAAGGCTAACTTTGGGGCTAATTAGTTAAGTTAGTTAATTGCATGCTGCAGGTTTGTTGCTTCTTAAAACAGTGGACCAGTTTCAGGCGACCAAAGGGTATTTTAAACTTCGGTGTTATTTACTTTTGTGACTGCATTTTTTTAATTTTTTAAAATGTGGTTGATGTTTTCTTTTTACTCATTTTTGGATCTTTTTTGCTGTAATTGCGTTTTGCGCTGTGAGCTTGCACGTCTTTTGGTAATAGCCACAAAGACCGTGTGCGCTTTAATGAGGCGCGCTCCTCATTTGAACGCCACGCATTTTGTAGTTTTATATCCGGCTTTGTCGCCTGTTGAAGTAGTACAAGGGAAGCAAGGAAAGAGCAGATGGGTAATGAGATGGGAGCAATGGGGTCAAAGATGGGCTATTAAAAGATTTTAATTGCAACTTAATTAGCCAACGTTGAGCTCTTCTCACGAAATGCAACGACAAACTGTTACTTGCAACTGCAACTGCGACCTCATCTCAAATGCCAGCACCGACCTGGAGCTAAACAAAAGGCCACAATGATCCAAAGCATTGAGAAGCACCCACCATTCACGAACCATTCACGAACCATTCAGCCAACCATTGATGTGGGCCAAGATATTGTCGCGGCAACCACCCCAGGAGAAAAGTCAATTTAACACATTCACTATGCCTCTTAAAATGTTGATATTTTAATTAGTAACGCTCTAAAGGATTTTCAACAGCTCCAGCTCCAGCTCCAGCTCCAGCTCCGACAACCACTCCCACAATGCAGCCAATGCAGAGGCGGGGGAGGCGGGACACAAAACGGGACACAAGCTCCAAACCATCATCAACAACAACAACAACCACAGAAACAACGACGTGGCAATGCAGCTGAACCAAACTGCAGTAAAGTGCCAAAGGGCACCAGGCATTGAGTGCGATTTGGATTTATTTGTGGCTTTTGTTCCAAGCCAAAAGCATATAAGAATCCAGTGGAGTGGAAAAATCAGCTTAACTGGGGGAAGCTTTAACTTTATGGTAGATAATTGAATTCAATCCCCTTTCAAAAATTGTTGTTCCACACCAATGTACGCTAAAGAAAACATTACCCATATGCCAAACTGCAGATTTTTTTTTTTTTTGGAGCCAACCTACAGAGTTTTTCCCGACTGCTTTTATGACAGCGTGCCCAACTGTGGCAATAAGTTCAAATGCCAGTCCGCAAAATACTGAAAGACTAGGCTTAATGTGCCACATGAGGAAGGAGAAAGAAGAGAGCTGCAACTACGAAGACGACGACGACGACTGTGACTCTAAGTTCGACTTTGACTCTGACTCTGACACAGAGTACACATACAGAAAGATTCCCTTGGCCAAAAAGTGGGTGTAGCGGCACCAAATGCCATTGCCACAATGCCACAGAGCCTTACGGTGTTTTGGGTTTTTGGGTTTGTGTTTGGGTTCGGGTTCGGCTTCGGGATCGGGATCGGGGCACAAACGCCAACGCACTGACACTCACTCATCGCTCACAACTCACAACAGCTCGTGAGGCTCCACTCCTCCACTTTTGTTATAGAGAGATTGCTCAAGAGCTGCCTGCTGCAGCACTGTGTAGTGCTGATTTCTACTAATTTGATTAAACAGATTGAGTTTAATAAGGAATAAAGAAAGCCAACCTGCCACAACAACACCACAACACCAGCGTGCAGCAAACTTGCCACAAACCATGCCAAGCCCGGCAATGCCACAACCTGAACAAATGTTGCCTAATTCGAGTGCCGCATTTATTTTGTAAACATTTCACATGTACTCGTTGTGGTACTTAGGCATACCCTCACGATTTGTTGTGATACAAAATATGCCGGCTGAGCAGTGATACCACTCAAGAATTTGCCCACACAAAAGGCCACAGTCTCAGTCGCAGTCGCAGTCGCAGTCGCAGACCCAAGCGGGCTGGCTGGCTGGCAGGAACAACCCAATCAATGGCCCCCAGTAAGAGACCCCATCTCCATTCTCACTCCCAATCCGCAGTCCCATTCTCAGTCTGAACTGCAATGTGCGTTTTGTGTGCACTTATGCGATCATTTGTTAAGTGTCATCGCGCCGGCATATGGGCAAGAAAACAACTCAAGAACAACCACAACAAACAACCCAATGGCATCTGCCCTTCGCACACCGAAGCTGCAAATACTCTGCATTACTTACAATCGATTTGCAGCTGTTAAAATTAACTTAGAATATTGAAAGTAAATATTCGTTTGTAGCAAATCCTTGAAGATGGTTACAGATTTTGAATCTAGAATCTAGTTTGAAACTCATATAAATTATTGCAGATAAATAAAATAATAATTAAAGATAATTAAAAGTGGTAAGACACAAATATAATTCTGGTAATTAACAATATAAAGTAGAAGAAAACGATAATCTGTCAGCAAATTTGTTTATTGCGTGCAAAAAGCAGATTGTAAATAAAACTCGAATGAACGAAAATCTAAGTAATAAACTCTTATTTTGCTATTCCAATCAATCTTTGCGCTTCAAAAAACAATCTTCGGCACATATTTATAATATTAGGAACGCCTAACTAATATTTTGTAGCCAGTTGTTATACTTATACAGATATCAATTTGATCTTGGCTCAAATATTTTCAAGCTCTCCGACTTTCGTCCTTGTCCGGTTAACTCACAAAGCAGATAAGCACTTGTCACCGAGTGTATAACAACAAAGTGCAGCTCGTAAACAAAATGTTGTTGTTGTTGTCGCTTGTTGTTGCTGTTGTTGTTGTTACTGTTGTCGTTTGCTGTTGTCCATGGTCATGGTAAATTTATGCACAATTTTTCGCGCTTTCAAAAAATATTTGCATCATTAATCGTTGCACAGTCTTCGGCCTCATGGCGGCACATCGCATTGTTGTTGTTGTTTTTGTTGTTGTTCGAGGCGTTGTCTGCGCCTAAAACTTCAGCAACAACAACAACAATATCGGCTGGCAACAACGGCTGCATTGGCATGCGGGCGCTGGCGTCGTTACAACGTTGTTGAAATGTTTTGTCAAGTTCTCAACGCCGCCGCCGCAGCAGCAGCAACAGCAACAGCAACAACGGCTGCAACAGCAACAACAGCAACAACAACAACTACAACAATGTGGCATTTGCCCTCTGGAAAGAGGGGCGGGTGATGAAAGCGAAGAGAGTCTGATGGTTTATAGATGGTTTACCTATTTACGCTTTAAAAACATTTGGAAAGTTCGAAACGAGGGAGCAAGCGAAAGAGAACGAGTTGAGTAAGAGCGAAAGAGAAGTTTAAAAATGTTGGTAAAATCATAACACCGTGAAACACATTTCGCATTTCGCGATCCGCAAAAGTCGTAAGTCAAACAGTATACAAAGTACATAGAGTTGTTACCGCAGTTAACTAGCCGGCTGGCCACCAAACCACCACCCACTCAATGCAGCTGTTGCAAAGCACACACACACACACACTGAAACACAACTCAAATAGAACAAGTTTAGCCCAGCAGCTAAAACAAAAGAGAAAACACAACGCGCAGCAATGAAATTATCAAATGTTTAATAGACTCAACGAGCCGAGGTTGCAGCTCTAAAATGCTCCAGTACAAATGATGATAGATGGGGTCACCCAGCAATTCCCTCACCACAACCCCCAAGAACTCAAGAACTCCTAAAAGTCCAGCCCAGCAACTCGAAACAGAGTTCAAACTGCGGCTTAGCTCAGCTCAGCTGCCAAATGAACTTGTAAAATTTCTGTGGGGATTTTCTTCTTTTTTTTTTTTGGCTACTTTTTTTTGCGGGTTTTGTGTTGCAAAAGTTTTCTGGGTGTTTTAGTTGGATAAAACTTGAAAATTTACAGCTTGCACCTAGCCATAAGTCGAAAGTTAAGACGATGCAACAAGTTCAAGTTTCTCGAGTGGTGAACTGAGTATTTTACAGCTGGTAAATGTGATGTATTAATTTCAATTAAAAGACACTTAAAGTGCATATAAAGTCTAAAACAATGCCGTGCCGCAAAGTTATACAAAAGTGAGTTGTTGCCACATTAAATCTTAATATTGTATTAAATATGAATAAAATACAAAGTTTTGAAAGTACGCAAAATTACAATTTAATTTCAAAATTTGCCAGAAATGTGTAAAAAGGAAAAATCAGCTTTATAAGCAAGTGTAATAGATAGCTAATAGAACACTTAAGACAACTCCTTTTAAAGCACAAACTCAAAAGCGTAATAATTACCCATTAAAGCAACTAAAACATTTGTTACATTTCCTGTAAAGAGAACGACAACGAGATGGAGGAGGAGTAGAAGGATGGGGAGGTGGTTGAGGAGGAAAACGCACAATGAACTCATAAATTGACGCACCCTCCAAAACCGACAACATAATCGGCCACGCCGCCGGCAATGGCAATGCCAACAACAGCAACAGCAACCACAGACAACAACAACAGACGACGACAACAACGATACCAGCGACGACTTCGAAGGAGTAGTCTCCAAAAACTCGATATTGCAAACGCTGTGGCGCGCACTTGTAAATGGCATGTTGCAACATGCCTAAATATGCGCCACACACACTAACGGCACATGGGGCCAGCCACTGAGTAGAAGTCGACTCGAGCTGAGCTCAACTTGAGAGCGCGGGCGACTCCTACGCACCATCTAGCGACATTGGATGCGATGCGATGCGATGCGATGCGACTTGACTCGACTCGACGCCAGATTGCGAGCCAGCCTCTATTTAGCTACGCCAAAGCCTTGACAATGATCGTCATTAATTGAGAGGCAGACGACGACGACGACGACGGCGACGACCATACTTGCCTCACGTCCCTGCGTCGGGTTGCAAACGCTCCGGCTCGAGTCTAATGTTGGCGTTGTTCGATGAGTTCGGTTTCCATTGGACGACGCTTTGGTTTCTCACATTGGGTTGCTCAAATATTCTCAGGCAGTTGGTAACGCAGCAAAACATTGAACAGATTGCTAAACTTTGAGAAAACTATCAAAAACTTTATTCATGTTGTTGCTAAGCAAAGTAGTTTCCACAAATTTAAATGAGACCACAACAAATTGCAGAGCTCTTCATTTTATAGCACTTTAAAGCCGTCAATTCGCATATCACAATAATTAACATCGAAATTGTATAACTTATACAAAGGATGTGTAAGCGTATACGGATTTCACTCTGCCCACAGTTGGTTTGCATTTTCTGATTGTTTGTCTTTTTGGCCATGCGAATTATGAAAATGTGGGCTTGGTACTCGTACCACCAACAACAATAAAAACAACAACAACAGACACACGCAGCAGCAATAACAAACAGCAGACAACGACAACGACAACACCACCAATATTGTCATCGTCCAGAGTTGAGACCTAAAGCCTCAGCCTATGAGCTGAGACCCGAGACGAGGTTGTAGCTGGATTTTGGTAAACTTTGGGCGCTGGCATTCGATGCATCTGGGATGAGTTTTGATGGTAGTTGTGGTTGCTGTTGTTGCTGTTAGTTGTGCTTTCTAAATGCGTAGCACAAGCCTTGGGTGTGTGTGTGTGCGAAAATGTTGACCTTTGGCACAGAAAGCCAAGACTAGAAATGTTCAACGCTTAATGCGAAAATCTTAGCACAAATCTACGCAGATTTATCTCCCTGCCAAGCAAGCGTTGAAATTTAAGCTCGACATATAAAAAGAAACAATTCTGGGTTATCCGGAAATCAACTTAGACATACGTACAAAAGTAGAATACTATATTTATCTACACAAAACAATCTTTTATAAGCATGTATATCAAATTCATGCCTTAATTTTTTTGATATAAATATTTTTTTCTTTTGCACTCTGATTCAGCGTCAATTTAGGCTGCATCGTTTGAGTTGAGCTGACGCCAATTTCTGACCTCAAAAAGTAGTCACAGAGTATGAAAATGATGACAGCTACCGATATGCAACCAACCAACCAAGCCAGCCAGCCAGCAGGCTGCGCGCGCCCCACGCTCATAAATTACAGAGCCATAAGGCACAAAACAAGATCGAGAACACAGCCCAATGATGACCTCGGGGAGGGAGGGAGCGATGGATGTGGGCAGGATGGGGCGGTGTGGGGAGGGGTAGGCAGCTTATGAAATTACGCTGCGAAATTCTTAGCATGCCACATACATAATTTGTTGGTAGCACTGAGAGAAGCTTTTGATGTTGTTGTTTTTTTTCGCCGCGCACGAAAAAGAAATCACAATCTCATTATGGCATACACCTTTTGGGCAAAATCTGGAACCAAGCGCACATACACACACACACACACACACATTTATATACATATGTATATATTTATATGCCATATATGCCGAGAGCCCATAATTATAAAGAGCCCTTAAGTACTTGTTAACAAGTTCGATATCTGAGCGATTTACATGCTGTTCTTTAAATGTTGCCTCTGCCTGACCGAAAGGAAAGTGCAAAGCCAGCTCGCTGGCAACGGCACATTTTGTCTGATCTGTGGTAAACGATAACCAGCCCCAAGCGAATTGCACACGCACAGTGGTTAAGTTTTTTTGTTTTTGTTTTTGTTTTTGGGTATTTAAGCAGCTAAATAGACACCAAGCACCCGAAAATGACTACTGCAAAAGATGCACTTGCCGGAAAGAAATCAGATTCGCTGGGAAAAAGTACAAACCTGATAGTCGAAAGCCTTTTCCAGGGATAGTTATTCTTAAGAACCACGAATAAATTCCCCAAAATATTATTATTATTTATGTTTATCAATTCGTTCTTTTTTGCATTTTTAAATTGCTGCATTGTTTAACCACTATGCAGTCAGTTTTGGCGGTTAAGCCCAAACAAATTGAATGGTTATGCTTTATGAGTTATGGAAACCGGCAGCTGATTTGCGCGTTGCGATTTGCCGTTTAAATCGTTTGCCATAAAAATCGAACACAGCACTAATTAAAGGCAGCATAAGATAAGCTCCGAATCCGTTAACTCGTCGACTCCCAGCCAGACACACAGAGAGACAGAGAGAGAGAGACGGCCGGACAGAGAGAGCCATTAGCCGTGACAACGCTGTGGCTAACCATTAGCAATTAATTAAAAAATTAGAATATATTATGAAACTGATAGTGCGGCAAGGTGATCAGATAATGTCTTCTTATCTGTCCGCTGCATCGCAGCCATTGACAAACCAAACGAATTAAATAAATTGAAAAATCGTCTGAATTTGAATGAAAATTTGTTAAGGGGAAAATAACACAGAAAGAAAACAAATTCGTTGCTATTCATATTACAAGCGGCTTGAGAAAAATAAAGCTGAGCAGGAGGAGTTCAGCTCAGGCGAATCTCGCATACATATTTACGAGCTATTTATGCATATTAAAAAATTCTTTAAAAAAAAAAACCAAAGACTAGATAACAGTAGCTCTGACCCCGTAACCGTCCCTGCAACCAAGGCAGTCCTACCTGGGTCACTTTGGGTTATACTACGAAATATTTGTTTGTTGCATAGCATCATTTTTTGTTGTAGTTGTTGTTGTGGTTATTTCCCTTATATATTTGATGTTTTCGTGTTCTTCTTCTTCTTGTGCTGCCCGGAGATGCATTTGCTGATAAAGATTTGTATGTTTTGATTTTTATGACGCCACAAAAGGTTGCTGCTGCTGCTGCTGCTGCTGGCTTCATTCTAGCAAATTGGGCAGCCAACCAACGAACATCAAACATCGAACTGGGTGCATGGGGCACATTTCCTGCAGCACCAGCTACTCTGCTATAAAAACTCTCATTTTAATCTATAGGAAAAATGCCATAAAAAAAATTGAACATCAAATTCGCAAATATGCATAGGCAATTATACTTTTTTCTTGTCGTTTTTATTACGAAACGAAAGAAATTATGACAAGAGTGCATTGAACGCTGCAGAAGATTCTCCTTCGCTGCGCAAAAACTATTTTATAGCTGAAGTTTACAGTAAAATGATTTGAGATTTAATTTGCTTAAGTGCTAAATTAAAGTTTTCAGTTTATCATATCATGGCCATAACATGTCATTTGCCAGCTAAATAAAATATTTTACGACGAGAAGAGAGAATTTCTCAGAGAAGTATCGTACATACTCATCTTAAAGAAAAAAAAATTATATGTATTTATATGATTAATCCAATCTGAAACGAATAGCTTTTCAAATATCGTGTTTTTACAATGCATCCGATTTAGTTATTAATTCAACATTATTTATATACACTACAAAATGTTTTCAGTTCATTACCATTACTAATAGTTGATTTTCTTCAAATATCCGATTTTTAGAATGTAATGAATTCAATTCTTTCATTTATCATTTGTAGCTCAACTTTTATATCCGCATTCGGTTCTCTCTAATCAACAATCCAATTGCTCCTTAAATATCATGAAACAATAAATCCAAGAATAGTTGAATATATTGTTGGCCGATTATCTATGGAGCAAACTTGTTGCAGTCGGTGTGCCTCGCCCACTGCTTCGAATGTCTTTTGTCTTTAATATGGATCCTGATTTATGAATATTACTGTAACAGACGCCGCCACCAAGCCAACGGAATAATCCATTTGAATGTGCGATCCGGGATCATTACTCATAACGAAAATCAATTAGTGCAACCCACCCAGCTCAGAACAGAACACAACAGAGCAGATTAGAACAGAACAGGCGGAACAGAACCAAACTGAACAGAGTCATCGTCGTCAAGTCGCTTCGAGTTGATGAATTGGTTTTAAATCAATGATAATGCAGTGAACAAACCTCAAATAGACACAGACAGAGAGAGAGAGAGAGAAAGAGAGAGTGACAGAGAGGGAGATAGGGAGACAAATAGTCATGGATACAGTCTTGAGGAGGAGTCGCCCAAGTCTTGGGCAAAATTCAAAACTTGTGTTTGTGGCCAAGTTATAAATTCAAATCACACACAACAACCACGCAAAATGGAATTCATTGAGAGCCAGCCGCAGCATGTGGGTTGCAAAATCACCACCACCACCACCAACAACAACAACAACAACAGCAAAAACAACAGCAGCACCAACGAGACACGAGTTGCTTGTTGTTATCTGTGGTGCAAAAGTTGGGAAAACTAGCAACATGTTGCTGTTGTTGTTTGCTCCCCTCTCACTCTTCCTCTCCCTCTCCCTCTCTCTCTCTCTCTCTCTCTCTCTCTCTAGCACTAAAAAAATATCAATTATGAGGAACAAAGAATGACGCCAAGGAGCAAACAGAGCTGAACTGAGCTGAGCTGAGCTGAGCACTCGTATCATATTTGTCGGACAAGGCAATGCGGTAGCCAGCTGCGGCAAAGGAGGTTCAGTTTAGCTTGCTGTTTGCTGCTTGCAACAGTTGCTGCCGCTACACATGTTGCTACCGTGTTATGCCGTTGCTGCTGCTGCCTGGTTTGTTCAGCGCCTTTGTAGCCGAGTATGACATTTGTTTTAGCCGCTTATCTGGCAGCCAAACCCAGTCAACATACTCTTTCTTGCCTTGCATTTTCATTCAACTCCCCAAGCTGCTCTCTACTCTTACCCGCCTCTTCTCCCGAGACCTGCCCCTCTCCGGGACATACTCTTCTGATTATGCGCTAAATTCCTATAGATGCTCATTTATTATGTTTTATGTGAGCTGGCTGAACAACAACGCAGACATAGTTGACTGCCATATAATTTGCTGGCTTAGCAAATGTAATTGATGCATTGAGGTTGCGACACAGTTTCTGATAATGTGCCTCAGCTTTCCATATTCCAAATAACCAAGTGCAACACGTCCCGTCCCGTCTCTCTTGCCACAGGCCACAGTGAGTGGCACGCAATTGTTTCGCAAGCAAGACGCTCAGCTCAACATGGCTCAATAATTGCCCCCAAAAACAGTTGTTGCAACGTAATAACTATTTTAGACCTTAGACAATGCACATTTCAATTTGTACTTCATAGTTTCGTTTTGTTTGTTGTTTAGCCAGTTATTTATTCGGTGCTGCGGAAAATCTTTAATAAAGGGGCATTGTTCTTGATTGTTGTAAAATCTCTTTTTCTCGCTATTAAATTTGCACACAATAACCGAAATTATGAGTACAAATGAAAGATGAGTTGCCAGCGAGCGAGTTGCATAAGCTACAAATATTTAATATATTCAAAAATACGCATCCAGGAAACTAGCAGAAAATAGATTTTGACGCTTAGATTTGCCGATTTTTTAAATACCCAAAAAAATGCGAAAATACTATGTGGAATAGTTTTTACTTATATCTTCAGCTTTTGCTGATTATCAAGATTAGTTTTATAAATGATAGACTATCAAATTATTTAGATTTATGGATAATTTTATAATAAATGAAATTCTAAAATACTACATTGCGTAATTAATGTTAATAATAGCTTTAATTGTCAAGTAATCTTTTACTGAATTTGGCTTAGTTTCATAACTTTTTACACTCAATCTACAGTCCATTAAAGACTTACAACATTTTGTTAAAGACCTGCTCCAATTGTGAACACATTCCAGCCAACAAATAAATCTTGTAACTGGCTTTGGTCAACCTGCAGCCAGCAATTGTGACAGCTGCCTGGCAGAAGAAGCTTAGGCTTAAGCTTTGCTGGACTATGTGGACAGAAATGGACTCGGGCTGTATCTGTGCCTGAGTCTGTGTCAGTATATGTGGTACATATGTGGTGAACAAAACACGCCTTTAAATCCAAACCAATTTGGGTCAGAACTGTAAGCAAACGACAATTGCATTGGTGGTGGGAAAGGAGGATAATCGACTCGTTATCCAATGCATTTGCTTTTTTGACCCACAGAGGAGGAAAGAGCTTTGACTGCGTCTCAACAATTTCCCTTTCAATTTCAACAGTAATCAAAACTGTCCACTTTGTGTCATGTCACACGCGACAACAACAGCAACAACAGCAGCAGCAGAAACAACGTCAACTGCAGATACTTCAACAAAACAAAAGCAAAGCCCAGCACACAAGCAACTGTCCAACTGTCCAGCTGTCAAATCCAGATATATGTTTATATATAAATGTATATACTCGTATATATAGACACAGACGCACTGAAGCTATTCAATCAACTTTACAACTTGGACCCAGCGACAGTGTTCACTTCAATTGTACAAACGGCTTGTGGCGGATTATGATTATGTGTGTGCGCGTATCTTACAGATACTTAGGCTTACACACAGCACAACACACTCAACACACACACACTCAACACACACACACACACACACACGTATATATCGCCGAGGCGTGTCTAATTGCGCGCACATGTCTTACGCCCCATGGGTCAGCGCATAGCCCCCTCCCTAAGGGGGGGCCAAGCATTGTCATATATCGCCACAATAACTGAATTGTAGCCCATTGTTTCGATCCAGCTATAAATACACACACTGCTAGAAAAGCCAGCAAGCTTCAATGCACCGATTTACGATTGATTTAACGCAATTTATTGATTTAACGCAATTTATGTCGCTGAAATTTCCCAGTGGAAATTAATGGTTATTAAATGTAACATGCGATTTTGGGCACTTGAATAATCGAACATTTCAATATGATTTGAAACCTCTATTTTCCCGGAGAAAGTAAATTGAATGTTGGGGAAATGGGCGAAATATGTTGGCAGCATGTGTAAAAACTGTCAACCGTCAAGAATAATACTGCATTTAAGGTTGGAAACGCGATTCTGACTCTAAATTTATGCCAAAATACTATTCCCAAAAAAACTTGGCTTTTTAAACATGGTTTTACCTCTAGAGTTATGCTACAATCAAAGTTGAAAATAACAAATATTTGGCTCGATTCTCATATTTAAATTATATTCTTAGTCGTGGCCAAAACTTTCCACGTCCTTTGTCAAATTTTGAAAACGCAATTTCCGTTTGAAATTCATGCAAAATGTCAGCCTCAAAAAAAATGCTTTTAGTTACGGGCTCAATTTTTCCACTACGATAACTGTGTCAAAATGTGTGCAAACGTTTTTGAATTTAATAACCAGATGAGAGTTAAGATTAATTTGATCATAAAAACCCACTCAAAGCTACTAAACAATTAACAACTTATCAATTTAAATTAAATTAAAGTTGAAACAATTATGTTAACGAGAAAAATATATTTACGCGAACTTAAAAAAAAGATACTTATCAAAAAGAGCTCTTTAGTTTAAAGGCTGAAACAAAGCATTTATGGCTATGATTATTATCCGATTGCATGCCAAAACCAGTTGAGCCTCTGGCCCTTAGTTAACATATAATGGCATACGTTTTATTAGCCACACAGACACTTTAGAAAAAGCTTTTAAGCATTTTTTATACAATATATAAAAATATAAAAAAACTGCTTCAACCATTACCAGTTAAGGAACCCCCTATAAAGTGTCTGTAATGGGGAGGAGAGCCATCTTGCGCTGTAAAATCACTCAAGAATTCGCCACTCGAAAGAGCTCTACTAGGGATACCCTTTAGGCAAGTCTCTGACTCGCAGATGGATTCTGATGATAAGGCATATGTATAAATATAGCTTATGGGTTGATTAACACTTTTGCACAACTACAATATACCCATTCATTTCCAGTGGATGCAGGGTATAGCGTCGGCAGTCAGTTTAATTTTTGTGCTCTTTTACTTTTTTGGCATTAGCCTTCATCAGGCATGCAAAGTGGCGTCCAAGCGGCAGTCGCACTGACGCCAATGGACGATAACCGATACAGTCCCAGGTGCAATAATTACGCATGCAGGCGGCGCACTTCATTGAATAATGCGAGTGCATAAATTAATTAAATTACGTTATAAACTTTTTTTTGCCTTCCTTTCTTGCGCGAAGAGTGAGGAGTTGGCTGAGCAACTTGCCTCGGTTTGCGCGACTTGCCTCACGCATTTGTCGCATAATTACGAAAGCGCGAATTGCGATTCGAGCTCAAGTCTAGAGTGGAGCGGGGCGTGGGGCGCGGGGAGCAGGCGGAGAGGTGTTTGCCAGTGAGTCGACTCACAACGTTCAGCAAGTTGGTTGTTGCTTTGATTGGAAATCGTTGTTTGGTTTTAATTTTTGTCGCACGGCCACCCAGCAAGTGGCCAGGCAAACTGAGCCAACTGGCCAAAATCATTTGCATAGCCCACAGGCCGAGTTCCTTCGCTGCTCGACGGCAACCCGACTTGGAGCTGACTGTCGCCTGTGTGCTCCCTTTTTGGCCAACATGTCGTCCAATTACTCGTTTATTCAATGGCGTTTGCATTAAGTGGACGCGTTAATTACGGCCAACGTTCGATGCTGGGCGAAAAATGTTAATTAAGTGATATTTTCGGCACCCAGCCAGACAGGGTACCAACCTGTACGAAGAGGGATAGAGAGAGAGAGACACAGAAGGAAAGAGAGAGGGAGAGAGAGAGATAGAGAGGAGTCCTGCTGGCGTCAATGAAGTGCACGTCTCCTTTTGGCAGGCACTGTAATTAAGTTGTACTACGAACGCAACTACGACGAGGCTGCTGCTTTGGTTTTTTGCAGTTTTGGCTGCTTTTTTTTGGCGAATGTGTGCGAAAGCTTTATTTTGGCCAAAACAAAATAAATAAAACTTTGCCTGGCTTCAAGGTCGCTTCGTGTGAGGCAGAAAAACACATAGACAGCGAGTGCAGCGAGTATGCGAAAGTTGTTTGAAAGTGCTACAGCATTTTTTCAAATATATGTTTAAAAAAGTGTTCACTTACGAAACAGATTTTAAAGCTGTGGCTAACACTAAGCTAGAACTTTTCTGGTGAATTGTTAACCAAAAGCAGTAGCTATAAAATTGCGCACTTGAATTTCCTAGAATAATAATTTGAGCTTTAAAAGTTGTGGCTTACACCAAATTAGAACTGTTTGGGAATTGTTAAGAAAAATGTGGATAGTCACAATTTTGGTTACTAAATTAAAAAGAAGGTAAAACTAAAGAAAATAAGTATTTGTTATTGGTCACACTTATGCAACTGCCAACAAAAATGGTACATTTGTGTTTGCCAACTATTTTGGCCAGCGCTTAACTAGCCCATCTTTTAAATGCATCATTAATGTGCATTTGGTGCTTTAGATTATACGTTTGGATAACACACGCATGAGAATCTGCACAACAAGCGCAACATTAGAGACCGAGCAACGAGGAGAAACAAATAAAAATGATTTATAACGCAATGCGTTGAGGTGGTTGCCAGACGCCGCCAAAAGCGCCAACTTGCCCGCCACATTCCCTGTCGGCATGGCCAACATTGGACATTGAGAAGGTCCCTCGTTTGCTTGGCTTGGTTCACCCTCGGACTGCGACTGCGACTGGGACTGGGACTGGGACTGAGACTGAGACTATCGCGGCTCGCAAGCTAAAAGTCTATGTTAACTTTGATAAATCGCTGCACTACTAAAATGCGATAAGCGTGCGAGCGAGCCAGCCACATTGCTGATGATGTCCAAGACCAGGTCCCCAGTATCGGAGAAGCAACCCAATCAAGAGACCGAGACCAGCACCGATGCAAGCCAACTGTTGTTGTGGTGGTTACTGTGAAAGGGACGACGACGACGACGACTACGAAGATCGTCCGTTGTAAACGCATGCGCTGATTGCAATGCGATAGTCGACTCAAGGCGACGTACTTATATATATACATATGCTATCATGTATATATATATATGTACTCTGCTAGTGTCCAGCAAGTACTTGCCACAATGATATCTGCATGTCTATCTTAGATGCTCACACACACACACACACACACAGACGCGTACGCACACAGAAAAGGCGTTGAGTGGTGTACGCCTGCGTGGCAGTTGCAGTTACAGTTGCAAGTTGGCAGTGGCAGTGGCAGTGGCTATCTGCGCTGCCAAGCCTCCTTAACCAGCCCATTGCGTGTTGTGGCAAGTCAAGTGCAGCAGCAGCAGCAGCAGCAGCTCTGCAAGTGTCACACACACAGACACCCCAATGGCAAAGTGGATGCACCACACCCAATAAACAAAATTACCAAGCTGAGTACAATTTAAAAGTTATCAATTTATAAAGAAGTACAAATATCTAATCTATACACACAATATTCACAGAGGCTATGTTCATTTATAGATATTTCATATAGTATAAATAAATTCATCATGAATTTTGTCGATTTTCTCTTTCAGTAAAAGTTGAATTTAATTGAGCATGTCAAGTGTGGCAAACAAATCAATAAGACTACATCAATATGACCAATTAATACATATATTTTATATTAATTCTGAGTTGAAATCTTGTTGAGAGATCTTGTTTAATCTTGTTTGTTTAATACAATCCGCCACATGTGACAACTTGCAGATACAATTCTTCTACTGCACAATCTGTTTGTTGGGTTAACGTTTTTAAAATGTTATCTTTACCTACGTTCTCTCCCTCTCCCCTCTCTCTCTCTCTCCTTCTCTCTCTCTCTCTCTCTCTCTCTCTGTCGCTATCCCTCCTCTTGCATCTTTTGGGTGTACGCCCTGCTTGCCACCGTAACGCCGCCCAGCGCTTTGTACGTAAACTCTTATCTAGCGCCTTGAACTTGTAATGTTGGTTATTTTGTGCAAATATTGCGTTAATTAAAATATTTTAGTTGCGCCTCGTTGATAATGGACGTCGTCGCCGCATTGCAACGTCTCTTGAGAGGGGCGAGCCATGCAGCATGCAGCAAGCAGCAGGCAGCTTGTTTGTTTTTTTATATGCCACCGACACCTTTGGGCTCCATTTAATGTGGCAGCAGCAGCCACAGCGCGGCAAGTGCATTGCGTTTTGCAGCTTCGATTTCTGAGGCAAGTTGGCAGCACGGCGGCTGCGTTGCATTGATTAGATTAAAGCAAGTGCCCAAGCCCAAGTACCATTCGATAGGTTGAAGAATAAAATGGAGAAGAATAACTCATTGAAGCTCCTCCCTGGAGGAGGCAATGTGCGCGTCAAATATTTGCATTAAGATGCCAGATACGAAAATGCCGTGTGCTAAACATTTATAATTACTTAACGCATCTTATCGCTGCTGCTACTTTGACTACTTGCAAGCGCAACAAAGACCCAAAATAACTTTGATAAACTCAACTGCACAAACATCAAAGCAAACCGTTGCCGTTTGCTGCCATTCAAGAAACCCAATCCCTAATCCCGCCCCTCCCCCTTCAAGTCAAGTCAACGAACTCAAATGGAGCGTAACAATATTCAAAGTGCCATTGAAGCCGCACATTCACATGTCTTGCCATCCATCGGGTTCCAGTTCCAGGTCCAGTTCGTGCAAAGTTCAATGCGAGGGCGGCTCTCGTCATTCATGTCGAGTTCAGTCTCTTAGATTGAATTGATATAACTGCATCAAGGTGTGTATCTTTTACTTGCATTTGTGTAACTTTTTCAAGAAGTTAAGGTACTTATAGTATGCAAATCTATTCAACACCTCCTCTGACAATTTTCAACACCTTAAGTAGAAAGAAGTAAACAAATACTTATCTATTAATAACTATAAATAGTTAAATTCAGCTTAATGGATTCTCTATATTTGTTTTGTATAACAACTGACTTCGATATGTTTTTGCATATTCCAAGTGGAAAGATAATTTGATTGATTACCTTGTCGTGCTTTAAGTACACAAACAATTAGCCATTTAAAATAAATAGTATTTAGATCAAATCCTATTATTAGATTGATTGCTGTTTAATGTTTGATTATTTTTGATAGTATTTAATTACAAATATTTGATATATATATTTAAAATGCATATGTTCAGCACACAGGCACATTTTTTATCAGCAACCCTCGTTGAAATTGATATTTGGTTTGTTGTTGTTGTTGTTGTTGTTGCAACAACTCTCGTTGCATATGTAAGAAGCACATTTCGAATTGCACCCACGCATTAGTTGTAACAAATTTGTAGCGCGTTCTTTGTGGCACGTGACTCTTTCCTGACTCTTGCTGCCCGAAACTGCCCCACCTTCAACTTCTGCTCCAATAGTTCAATGCCGAAACGCCATGGCGGAAGTGTGAGCACATTTGCCTGCCCTGTCTTGGACACCTCCTCCTCCTCCTCCACCTCCTCCTTCTCCTTCTACTTCCTTCCATACCCCTATCCTGTCTTCCCTTTGGCCAGTATGTAGCGAAAGTAATTGATTTCTTTTATAGTTGAGACAGTTTCAAACTGAAATGGCTCCAAAGCAGCAGCAGCAGCAACATTTCCTGTCTGCTGACCTGCTGCCTCGCCCTCACCCTTCTCTCCTGTCTCTACCTCTCTCTCTCTCTCTCCTGTCTCTCTGTCTCTCTTCACTGCACCCCCTTTGCCACTAGCACTTCGCATTGATCGTTGTCGGTTCTATTCCGTTTTCGAGTTTAGCTTTGCCGCACGTGTAAATGCTTCAAACATGTTGCGGTTTTGGCCAAGCCAACAGCTACAGCAACACCAACAATAAGTCGAGTTTTTCGGTGTTTTATTGTTGTGTGCCGTGAAATGTTTTAAATAAAGATTTTTTATTGTCAATGGGAAAATAGTGTTGCGGCGTTTGGCTTTATATCACTCGAAGCAAAAAATAAAGAAAATACAAGAAAAGAGGGGAAAACACCTTTTCAGAGCACGGCGTTGACTTTAATGTGCTGCGGTCGTTTTGTAAATGTCATCGCACCAGGGACTTTTCCGTGCTGCGGGTTTAACGAGTTGGCAGGAAACGTTTAGACTGCAAGACGCCACATTAACGGACATTCAACATTCAGTCGGCAACAACAGCAACAGCAACAAATCGTTTACCAAATGCATTCGCATCGAATATTTGGTTATATGAAGATAAATAGTATCTGCAATTAGGTTTGAAAGCAGTGGTTATCTATGCATAAGTGAAATATTAATCCCAGAAGTATCTCGTTCCGTCTTTATAATCTATTTGTTAAGTTGCAGTTTATTATTATGTTATATTATTGAATATATTTTTCCCAGAGCCATTATTCATCACTTTCTCTAGGAGATTGTTGACATTTTTGGGCTTCTTTTCTTCACTTAGCAGACTTAGACTTAGCAGAGTTCTCCGGTATTCAAGCGAAAGGATGCAAAACAGTGCCTATAAATTAAAAATGAGAAATGTATAGAGCTAAACGTGCCACAAGTGGTATTCCCCTGCTACTGCTGACTATCAATCTAACTTAGACTAAACTGGTAAGTTCTTCATCTTCTAGTTACCCGTGTGTGTTTAGTGCTTGAATCGAGGTATTCAACTAGTATTCAAAATGTTCGTAAAACTCTCTCAAACTATAGAAACATCTGGCGATTATCATTTCCACAATAAATGTATGCTCCTCCTAATCATTCATTACATTTACTCATTTAATCTTCAAGTATCTTCAGCAACTTTCATTTGTAATTTATTCCCAGCCAAGCTGCCAACTTGCTGCAAAACTTTGCATGTTATGAACAACAAAATGCCGTAAAAAATTAAAAAGAGAAACACGCATTTGTTTCTCTAAAGGCGCCTACCATTTCAGACTTGGGGCGTTTTAAACGCCTCAATCAATCTAACTAAACCTGAGAGCTGAGGAAGGCTAAGAAAAAAGGGAAGCGCGGAGTGGAGTGGAGTGGAGTGGAGTGATGTGGAGGTAGAGTATAATAATATATAATGTATGTAAATCACGGACGCATGCCAAATGTTTTGCTAGTGTGACTTTCGATGATGCTTAACATAAATCGAACTGCTTATAAATTTGATAGATATCGTTTTCAAACAAAATTGATTAATGAGCGCTGAGGCTTCCAAAAAAAAAAAACAAACAGAAAATAATCAGCTAAAATAGTTTAGGTGAAAACAGCGCGAGGCCATTAATGAGACCAATGTTGTGACTGGAATGGGGGAAGAACCCAAAATATGGATCTTCATACAGATGGTTGGCTGTTTGTGGAGTAAGTAGCCGGTGTAAAAATGCAAACAAAACCGCCGACACAAAAATGATTTATTAGAGATGCTGCACTTGACAGCGACATGAAGCGAGTGATGGGGGCTGAGAGGGGAGAGGTGGTTGAAGCTGCTGCTGGCTGCTTATTGCTGCTGTTACTCATCAGCAACATGACGATCATTATCACTATCAGCTGATGCTGATGATGAGCTGGCAGGCGGCAGGGATTTGATTTGCTTATACTTGCAGCATACAACAACACATCTGGCGAGCAGGCTGGCAGGCAGGCAGGGTGCAGTACACATTTATATGCAACATGCAGCCTGCCAACGTGTGTATTTTGCCGGCTGCTGATGAATGCCAATGCAATGAGTGTTGTCGCTGATGCTGTTGCTGTTGTTGTTTCCCAAGTGCCAAATGTCTCTAGCTATGTCCCCGAGCCTCGTCGAGTCTCGCATCGTGCCGGCTCGTGGGCGTGGCAAGCACTCAGCGTGCAACGCGAGTTGACTCCCACTTGAATTTGCATTACAAAGGCAACACAAATTGCGCGCTGCTCTTTGTGCTGCTCAACGCAACACGACGCAGGCATCCGAGCTGCAGCTGCAGCTCCTCAAAATGTTCTACGCTGCATCCTCCGAGCGAGATGTGCTCGCTAAAAGCGCCAAAAGTGGGCAAAAGTCAGCATTGCATATGCGACCAGTTATTAAATCGCATAATATTCAAAAACGATTTTTAAAATTGCAATTATTTTGTAATAAGAACAAAGTATGCAAAATTATACAATCCCATTAACGAAAACAGATTGTTCCTATGATTGACGCAAGATATAGGACTCCAATCTCAATGATATTTTGCTGAGATGTTAATATCATAATAATATGCAGAACTTACTGTGACAACAAAAAAGTTACCCGAACATCCTAATCCTGATCTTTTGACCTGGCTAAATTGACTCGGTTGGCGATGTTGATCAAGAATACATATAACTTCCTAGATTTATGCTCAACTACACGTTGATTAAGCGGTTATCTGACAATTTGTTAAACACACCTCGCACGACTCTCGCAGATTTGTTTGCCATGCCGTAATTGAATATTGAAATGCATTTTTCATTAGCGCGTCGCAGGGCCAAAAGGGCCACAGCAACAACAGTAACAGCAACAGCAACAACAACAACAACAAAACCAATAACAACAAATGCTAGACGAAGGCTAGAAAAATTGCGTATAATGAAAATTCAATTAAACTTTATTACCTTTTGGCTGCACTTGCTTAACCTCAGAGCTTTCACAACTTGAACCGCCATGGGATTTGTGGCCCATTTGTTGCATTAATTCTAAGGCAGCCGCTTTTGCCTCAAGTTCCACCAGCTTGTTACCAACAAAAGCAACAGCAACAACATCAGGCACCCACCAACTCTAGACGCCCCATTCCAGTTATCAGCCGCATAGCAAAGTTGCAAGCAGCATTCTATATGCCACGGCAACGGTTTGTAAATTGCATGCTTTTGTTCAGATTTTCCGCAGAAAGTTTTTCTTTTATAATATTTTGCTGTTGTTGTTGTTGCTGTTGTTGTTGTCAAGACGACAGACGGACAAACACCTTCATATCTTTTAATGAGAATAAATTGATGTTTTGGGCATTTTGTATTGCTGCCGCTTGTTGCACACCTATTTGTATAGAGCATAAACTTTTCCTGCTAGCCAAGCTTGTAACTTGCCACTTTGTTGCTTACGCTGTAGTCGCATATTGACAGCTACTAAGAACGAGGGGAGAGGCGGTTGGTAAATTTGATGTTAATCAGTGTCAAGACACCTTTGGGGCGTACACGACGAAGAAGAAGAAGAAGTCATCAGCAGCAGGGAACACTTTCAACAGCTTCAGCTACCCAAGATTCACAAGTAAATTGATGTTGCAAGTTCGACAAGTGAGCATGGATACGCAATAGGTGCAACTGCGAGCGTAGTTGCATGTGTAAGAAATTTGATGAAGGATAAGAATATAACTCATATATAACATATATTTAGATACATATCATTGATGTTAGACTGCTAAGCTAAAAGAGTTGGTTATTAAGAAGTGAGGTAACTAAAAACATTTAAGTCCTAAAAGGCAGTGATGAAAATAAAAACAAACAACAACATAAAACAAGTCTAGAAAAATATAAAATATAATAAATATAAATATATATATATAGAAAGTGAGTATTATTTTTCATATAAAAAATTCGCTAGTGTAACACAAACCTAATTCCTTATCTCAACATAATTCAAATCACAAAACCTTCGCCAACTTTCTCTCTGTGCCCATCATAAAGCAACTTATATATATGAAAGCGCGTCAAGGACTGGCCTTAAATAGCAGTCACATTATCAAAGATTAAACGCTTCCCAGTTGAAAGTTAAAAGCACTCGCTTTACCCTTTTTTAATAGATGCCTTTTACTTAGTCACTTACTTACTTAGTGCCACCCGCCCACAAAATTACTTAGTAGTAGTGTTGCAGTCAAACGACCCTTTTAGCTATTGTAGATGCCATTAGAAAAAATACAGGGGTTGAGGAGAAGGGTTGAGCTATTTAAAATGCAATTGCAATGAATATATTTCAAGCATTTCAGGCATTAAATAAATGACAGTCTGACTGACTTGCTCCACTTTCAACAGACACAGTCACGTCGAGCGGCAGAGATAACGCCAGGCGATATAATATTGACCCAAAGAACTGAATTCAACTTGACTCAACTCAAATTCAACTGAGCGAATACTGAAAACTGAAAGCTGAAATCGGGAAAACTGAAGAGTGGCCAACACTGGTCGGTTTCGAAGTCTGAAATGAGCTCAGTGGCAACAATTGCAATGCAGCAAGAAAAGTTGAAACTTATTATAATTTTAATGCAAAACATTATGCGAAAGTATAAAATTATATATCTTTCGCACAGCCAAGTTGCCAGTTTGCCAGTTGCCAGTTACGAGAGTTGTTGCCTGTTACCAGTTACCAGTTGCAACTGCAACTCGCTGGCCATAATTTGAAATGGGCAGCAACAGCAGCAACAGCAGCAGCAGCAGCAGCCGCAAAGAATCAACTGTCATAATGACAGTTCTCTGTTTACGCCATCATTGCGACGGGGGGCAACTTGCTCTTGGACTTGTTGCCTTACCAATATTACTGCCAGCACCCTCCTACCCGCTCCACCGCCCACTGCCCCCCCCTCTTTAACCACTCCCCTTTATTGCAGTTGTTGTTTGTTGATCCGTTTGCTGACTTCTAATGGAAATTATAATGTGCATTGCAGTTGCGCGCTGCCATCGCTTCAGTTGACTTGTGCTCAGTTGATGCAGTTCCTGTCTGTCTGTCTGTCTGTCTGTATGATTGTCCGTCTGTCTGTCTGTCTGTCGGAGAGCGCGCCAAAAATTTGCTGTTGTTTATCAGTTGTGCCACTTTGCGCTAGACAAGCGGGTCTACTAGTTTTGGATACTTGTTCGTAACAGGTGCACAGCTAATTGATTTGCTTTTCAATTTAGTCTAATCGCTTCATAGCTGCATATACAGTCACCGCAACGCAAATAGCATTTAAGTGAAAAATAAATTGCTTATGTATATTTTAATTGAACAAAACGAAAAAACAATTAAAACGGAAGTCACCAAACGGCAGCCAAGCAACTTTGCCCAACTTTGGGGTGTATTTTTGATACTTGCAAAACTTATATGATGTTAATAATCTTATTTTGAGCTGTCACATCTTCAAGGTCTAAGTTATTTTAATTGTATTTTTGTATAGAGCATTTTAAATTCGTTTAATTATTTACTTCTGCTCACATCTAACTTGATTCTTTGCTTGTTGTCCAACTAGCTACGTACTACACACATATATAGATAGTTGCATACCAAGGCAGCCAGTCAGTCAGTCAGTTGAGTTGATTAGGGGTCTGTCCGACAGATTGACTCCCTGCCAGCCTGCCTGCCTTGGTTCGACTGGTCTTTTTGACTGCGCTGACTGGCGCTCTTCAAATTGACTCCTTTTGTTGGCCGATGCGATAACGCGCCGAAATGTCAATAAAAACTATGGCCACACGGCATCGCCTTGACTCTCGAGTGCTGAGCGGTGGCCTCAAAATTCAAAATACACTCAAAACCAAAATATCGACACAAAACAAAAAAAAAATATCGACAAAAACTACAACAACAACAGGCAGAGACCCCCAAACAGCAAAGGCAAACCTGAAGCTGTAGCTGAAGCTGAACTCGAAGCCTGTGCGGAGCGAGCATTTGAGTGACGTTGCGCTACTTGGCTGACTAGCTGCCTGACTGACTGACAACAGCACCAACCACTGCAAAAACAACAACCACAGCAACCATAACAACAACAACAATCTCGTTTAGCCTTGCCTTTCAGTCTCAGTGCCTGGCTTTGCCTTGCCATTGTTGGTTAGTTTTTAATATTTATTTTGATGTGCGATAGATTCGTTTAGACAGGTGAAAGGCTAAATTGTCAATTTGCAATCCCAAAAATCGAGCCAATATTGGAAGCAAGCAATGTTCAACTATTAGATACTCTAGAAAAATATGAATAAATATTCGGCAAAAATATGACTAAATATTATGCAAAAGTACTCATGTATAACATGTAAACACCTGCTTTGATTTGTAGAAATCAAATCTAGTCCGAGAATCTAAGCATTCCTTAAAGCCAAGCAAATCTACCTGGCTTAAGTGGCAAACCCCACTTAAGCCACTTCGACATTTTACAGGGTATGCCAAATAGTAAGTGCATTTAAATACCTGAGCAAAAGTGAGTCGACTCGCTTTGTTTGACTTTTCTTTGATTGGTACTAAAATTTTCATTTCACTGTATTGTTATTTTGGGCTTCAAACCGAATATCTGTGTACAGTAGAGCCTTTTGTTTAGAGCCATGGACACATCTATCAGTTTGTTTACTTGGCCCAGGTAAACTCGATGAGTAAGTTGATGAAGTGACTGACTGACTAGCTGACTAGCTGACTAGGTGACTGGCGAGAGGAAGAGCGTGCCAGGACAACAACATCAACAACGAGTGCATTTCAAAACTGTTTGTTGTTGTTGATGTCTGTTAATGACTGACCGACTTTCGATGGCACTCGTTCTGTCTCAGTGTTTGGCCAATCGAAAATTTATGAAAATGCAGTGTACGTGATTAGTTTGCTGTTCATCAGAAAACTAGCTGTCAAATCCAGTTTGATCAAATGTATATTTGCCAATCATTTGCTATTTGCTCTATGGTTTCTGATTGGCATATAAAATATAGATGTGATAGTAAGTGTTTTATAGCACTTATGACTTACCTTTGGCTGCCAATGATAAACATCCATAAACATAAAGATAAGAAAATTAAGTTATTATAATGAATAAAAAGTTGATTGGAATATAAATACAAATTATGCTAACGCATTATTTGGATAAATATTTATTTACTGGTTGCCAATAATAAACAGTAATCAAATAGTACCAAAGAAGGATAAATAATTTATATTTGTATTATTACCAGAGCTGCAAACTCATAATTGATTCTGAATTTACTTAGTTCTAGTAGTAAATATATTGTTCAAATCAAAAGTGAACTTTATTATTATCTTCTCTTTGGTCACTCATATCTCATATTTCATCGGTTTTTATGTTTACACACAATGGGCGATTACATCAGCGTTGTGTCAGCGCATAAAACGCCTCAATTTATAATCGAATTAAATATCAACTAGGTCCCCACCAAAAGCTGTTCCACTCTCTATGCCAACATTTAAGCCACAACAAAGCACAAATCTCAACAAAGTGCAGTTGACTTTTGAATTTATATTGTGTACATTTTATGCGCTGCTTATGTTAGATACTACTACAATACACATACGACTAACGACCTTATAAACAAGTGCCACAGAATGGAGAGCATCCGTTCGACCCACAAAATGCCGAGTGCATTTTGTTGCCCGATTTATTTTTTGTTGTTTTTGCTTTTTTTTTTTTGTTTTAGATGTAGCGCCACGATTGTTAGTTTTGCGATGCATCGTTTAATTTTAACGCTCAATTTAAAATGTTTTATGCAGCAGCGCGAACGGCGCACACACACAGACAGACACGCAGAGACATGGATATGTATCCTGGAACACCCACAGTTGTTAACTGCAGCACCCATACATAAACATATACATATATATATGTACATAGACATATATGAGTGCAGCCAGCGAAGCACAGCAGCAACAACCAGGACGAGCCGCAGGACCAGAGTCAAGACCACTTGCAACAGTAACATCAGCAGTAGTAGGATTTCAGCCTGGTTTTCTGGTTGTCGTCCTTGTTCTGCATGCAATTATCTCAGCATTGGCTTTTTCTACAGCCGCTGGTCCTGCATATTTTTGCCTTGCAATAAATTAAGCTATCAAGTGTCCTTAATGTACGGCGGCGGCGGCGGCAGCAGCATCCGTGGGATCTCGACTTAATTTATAAGCAACCCACTATAAGACACCCACAGCTAGCTATCTTGGCACCAACATAATAATGCAAAGTATCACACAGTCGGTCGGCAATTATAAAGTTTTTATTTATATACATATATAGGTATCTATATATATATATACATATATCTATATATGTATATATATAAGCACTACACTACAGGCCATAAAGACGAGTCCCAGACATAACTGCAGCAGCAGGTGTTGCATATGAAAATTATACGCTTCATAAATTTCGCTAGCCACAAATTGAAACTGGCCCCAGACTCGAGACTCCGACTCCGACTCCGATTGAGTCTGCGACTCAGACAGCACAGTAATTCAAGAAGTTTGTCAACCTTTTTTTTTGGTTTTTTTTTTTAACTGTGTCATGCGATACTTTTTATTCAACATCTTTATAATGGGCTGAACGAGATGCCTGGCTCTGGATTTTGGAGACTACCTGCGCACAAATTAGTTTGACAAACTCTATTGATAGCAGAGGGAGACAAAGAGAGAGAGAGAGAGAGAGTGAGAGAGAGAGAGAGAGAGAGAGAGAGGAGCCTTAGGGTCGAGGAAGAGATGTATCGGTGAGCATATCAGCAATCTCTTTTGCATCGTGATTTTGTGGGAATAAACTGAGCTGATGTCAAATTATTTTGAAGTGTTTGGACAGATTTTTACCTTTTTCTCATTATTTTTTTTCCTTTTTTTTGCAAATAATTTGATATGAGCCCTTTAGTTTTGTTTGAGAGGGGGCGTGTAAGGACTTTTATTGCAGGGCGTCTACTTCCGCGGCAACAGCTGCCACAGGACAACTTAACAGAGGATTGAGATGGGGAATGAAGGATCAAATGCAAGAGTAGACACAAAGGTACCGAATTTGAAACATTAAGTGTAAAAGTTCAAGATGTGGAATTTTCATAAATGTCTAATTGATGCTCACTTCTTAAAAATCAAAAGATATTCATTTTGAAGACACAATCAGAACAATTTCAAATGCAAAACTAAACTAACACCGAAAACAAAAACCAACAATAGAATAAAATAAATAGTGGAATCTATCTGGAGGATAATTCGCTTTAGTTTTCACACAGTTTATGGAAGTTTGAGGATTCCAAAAAGGTTGTCATTCAATAATTGTTATTATGCAGTTTGACATAAGACACGAAAACAAATGAAGGCATTTATTTAAGATTTATATTAAATCTAAAGCCTAAAAGACATTTAGCTTGAAAATCAGATTACTCTTAACAAAGTCTTAACATAAGTGAAAAGATTTCACATTTAAATATACTCGTCAAGCAGCCCTCGTTTAGCATATTGTTTCTTTATGCGCCGCTACTCAAATTTCAAAGAGTTAACAGCTCTAAGCAGAGCCAAATTGATACGCAAATCAGTGACCAAAAATAAAAACAAAATATACACCTTAAAGGCACACTAGAGTTGGGCTTTGGGTTGTTATGGCGTGAAATGAAGACATTTATTCATATTGTTCTTCTTCTGCGACTGAGGCTCTCTTTTTCTCTGGTTTTCTGAATCTGTCTGTATCGGTTTTCAGGTTTTCGTGTTCCAAATTGGTGCTAAATGCGCTGGCGTTTCAATTTTCAACAATTGAGATAAATCGGAAGTTGCCAGCATGCCTTTGATGCCATCCATATAGTATATACACCATTATATACCATTATGATGCAGATGAGGGTGACTCTTCGCTGGCTGGGTAAACCCATTTCAGCTATGAAAATGACACTGTGGCGTGCACCTTGCGGCGGCGCCTCGCATTATCACTCAAGTCATAAATTTCTTGGGTCTACAAAATGAATACTGAGCCGAGAACTCTGAACTCAAGACTCTAGAGTCTTAAGTGCCGTAATTTTGAGTTCGATTTTAACATGTTTTGATCGCGTTGCTGACAAACTTTAAGTGCTTTTATTTCTACGCTTTATGGCAGCCAGCAAAAATTCGTAGTTTTTTTTTTGTGGTTGTTGGATTTTGATTTTATAAAAGCAAAATATGCCGCTTCAATATTTTGTTGAATGCGTTGTATTTTTCTGGGTTCATTTATTGGTATTTGGCTTGTTGCCTTTTGAAGCTTTTTTTTGCTGCTCGACTGTGACCTTTTTTGTTGCTGTTCTGGCTGCCTCATGCCACGTTGTGTGGCATTCTCAAATGATTAAAAAAAAACCTATATAAATATGTGTAAGTATTGAGAAATATCACAGAGATATAGGAACAAAAGAACTTGCCGCAAAACGCCAGACGAGAGCATGTTTATGGAATTTATTCGCGTAATGTGCAAATTCTTCGACTTGTTTAAAATGCCACTACTCAAAACTCAATGAGGCGGCAAATAATATGTTTGTCAAGAGTTGTCGTTACAGTTGCCAAACTGTCATAAATAAATAACTAATAAATCAATAAAAAAGTGAGTTTCTTTTAATCCCATTTATTTGAATACAAGATAAAGTTGCATCATTTGCTCACTCTTATTTGCCTTATATGTATATAACTACAGTTGACAGGTTAATTTATTATATGCCTCTCAATGGGATTGGCACACGCTATTCCCCATATTACAATGAAAACCGATAGTTCAGGTCCATTTCCATTTCACATCAAGTTAAATATTCAGCCGCGCCCGCAAGTCAAGCTTCGATTTTAATTTCATTTAAATCTCAGTGCCCACCATAAAAACTGCACAATACATATATATATATATATATATATATGTTTATATTTATATATATTGGTATAGCCAACAGCATACACCGAGCGCATAATGCCACAGTGTGTCCCTTGGCTTGGTCGCAGTTCAAACTGGGTTAATGACAAGCTTAACGGCGCTGGCGGAAAATTAAAAAAACTGCCAACAGAAAAGTGCAAAAAAAAATAAAGGTAACAGCAAGCAAGAATGTATATTTTAAGCTCACCGAATAATCAATTCTCTTGGATAACGATGCAAACTTGATGAAAGATTACAACGTATTTTTGATATGAAAGCAGTTTGATATGAAAATCTGATATTGATGATTTTCTGTCCAAATGTTGAAAGCATAATAATATGCATAGCTGGTGGGTTTGGTTTCGACATCTTCATAAATAAATAAGTTTTTTAAAGAAGAACTCATCTTTCAAGCAATACAGGTGGATAATCTCAGTTATTTTTTGTCCAAATATCAGGAGCCTAATATTACGCATTTTGATTAAGTTTAGCTTGCCTGCATTGATATATTCCAAGTTTCATCAAGACTAGTTCGCAAATTAACAGACAGACACACGGCATACGGCTAAATTGACTCTCGTATTAACGCTGATCAAGAATATATATCGCAGACGTTTACAGTAATGCGTTACAAACATCACGACAAAAAGATGTTGCCTTCTGCAAGGGGATACAAATTAAAACCATGAGGCTAAAGCCAGGTGAAGGTTTCAATGGCAACCGACGGCACATTGAAAAGTATGAAATATTGAACACAGAAAATAGACAAAGCCAGTGAAAAGCGAAAATATTGTTTACCTTTGCGACCGCTACGATGTACGAGTATTTTCCTATTGTAGTCTTAGTGGCACGTAAAAATGCCAAAAATTTAATATACGAGTAACAAACATATTTGGTGAGCTGAGCGGCAAAAAATGGAATTGGAAGCCAAAGCAAAATCATATTTTTAATCAAAATTTTGACATAAACCCCTAAAACTGTAGCATCGACTGTGCTTTTACATGCATGTAGTAAATATAAAATACATCAAACACAATTGTGTATTTTGCCAGCGACATAAAATATCCATTGGACAACAAATAACAAAAAATATTACGCGGCAACTATAAAGTTAAATGAAAACCATACTATTTTATTCCATAAAGAAAATACTTCTGAAATACTAGAATGCTGTTGCATTTCGCCAGTCAAAATATTTTGAATATTGTCTGGTAAATATAATACACAAAATTAGTGTAAAATGAATTTATGAATATTGCTTCGTATGCGCTTTGCCGCGGAATGTTAATAATAAGAAGAAAAAACATGCGCAAATGAATTCAACTCCTTGTTTAATGACAAAGTTATTAAGACATAAATATTTGCCTTTTGCTGGGTAGGGGTTTGAGGGGATAATAAGTGTATGTAAGAGCGCATAATGTGGCAGACACAGACACTGACACTGACACCGACACCGGCAGTCGAAGCCGGCACCTCGATGACGGGACAAGGCCCTTGAACATCATCTCTACTCAATATGTCACGCGCCTGCGCCTGCCGGTGTGCATCAAAGTGATTAATTAAAACATTTTTGCATATTACAAGCATTTCGACTTTGAACTTGATGGCGGGTTGTGCAAAAAAACTAAAAAAAAAGAGAAAAAAGCCCTGAGACCCAACGAGAGACCAGTTTCATGAGCAGTCTGCGTTGCAGTCGCATTAACCACAAACAACAATAACAACAACAAATAACTATATAAGCAACAACAGCAACACCTCACGCAACATGTTGTTGACAATGTACAGTGGGTCAAGGCTTTAGTAATTTACTTTAATTTGCACTTTACTAAGCACTAATTATTTGTTAGTTTCTCCATTAAACAAATCAATTTGTATGCAAATCAAAAATATATAAGGTGCAGTTTGAATAAATACTTTATTAGTTTGATTTATGGTAGAAATTGATTCAAACGATATTTATCCGTGTGTTCAATGAGAATATCTTAAAGTTTTGAGTAGACAAATGCCATAACTGAAACATTTCTCTGGCAAATGTTTCACTTCGATTCCTTTATTCCTCGATGGTTTTTTTAGTTTTTACATGTTTGTTTTCTTACTAACCTTTATTTAAGCCTTACTAAAAACCTTTTACATATAGTAAGCGAGCAATTATTAATTTTAACCCATTTGCCAGACTGTCGACCACTGTGCAATACTTGGCAATTCCTGCAAAAACCCACTGTCACTCAAGGGCGATTCTTGGATGCGGTCTCTGCACATGTTGCATTGACGCCGTCGCTGCTTAAAAGTAAAATTGTGTCGATTTCAATAATGCAAGGGGCCCATTACAACACACACACACACACGCACACACACACACACACACATTAAAATACACTCAATACTGGATGTGCGTGCTAGCGTTGGCATTTTGAGCGAGCATTCCATCAAAGCGATTCGACCACAAACGCCACGGGACGACAGAATGAGGTGGAAGGAGTTGTAGTTTTGCACACACACACACATATATATACACACATGCAGTCACACACACACACACACACACACACCAATAGGATGATCAGCGAACGGAAAGGCAGAAAAACAGCCCGGAGATAATGGGGAACAAAAAAGGGCAGACAGGGTAGCTCTGTCTGTCTGTTTGTACGTAGTCTGCTGCTGCCGACATTGTCAAACATTTCATTAATTAAACATGCGAATGTAGCACATTTTAATTTCGCACAAGAGCCTTTTGGACTTACACACACACAAATGTGCATGCATGTATGCGTGGGGCACCTTCATAAAGTGTGCCTCTTGACTACCCTTGGCAAAAATGCTTCTCCTTTTTTCCTTTTAGTTTTTACCCTTGGGGGCAGGCGTTGGGTCTGCGTGTCAAAAGACATACATAATTTGCAACACGACGGGAACAGCTCGGTCTGTTAGCCAGAGAGTCCTCCTTATATGTAAGCAGCGACGGGCAGTTCAATTTCATCGAAATACTCATAAAACTGCGACCACAACAAAAACAGCAAGAACAGCCACAAAATAAAATCTCCATATGCGTCAAAGTGATGCATGAACTTGAATTTTGAACACCTCCCGCCAAGGACCAAACGACAGACGACCGAGTTAAAGTAGCTAGTCGAACTTCCCACAACTAAAACAAAAACTCTTTTATTTATTCACATAAAATGCTATCGAAAAGTTGCATTATGTAATGAGCAATATTAGCAAGGATATTTAGAAGATATATGATAAAACACTGGGGTAATGAAAATATAAAGAAAAAATAATAGTGAAAAATAAGGAAAGAATAGAACATCAGCGAAATAACATTAAGGAATATTTTGATTGTTTTCTGTAACTTTCAACTAAAGAAAATTTAAGAAGTACAAAATCCAAAACTGAAATTCCATAAAAAACTTAAAATGGTTTCACTTTACTTTAGATATTCAGTTAATTATTGATTCTTTTATTTATAATAAGTAACGGAAACCCCTTCATTGCCATATTTAAGTAAACCAAAAGGAACTGAGACACAGGAAAATATTAAAGTAGACAGGATAAAAGCACTTTGTTAAACTGCATTTAACTCTCTGTATATAAAATACACACATATTTACATATAAATTGCAGCCTTGGTTGTGTGTGTGTGGTGCTTCATTTTAGCTACCTTTAAATAAATTAAATAAAAATTATACAAGTGGTGCAGCATAATGAGCGCTGCAAGCGCTTTTCCAGTTACTTTTACCTCAATAGCCAAGCGGCCGCAACGTTGGTCGGGACGGCAGCAGCAAAAACAGGGAAACAGGGTAGCAGGGAAGCAGGAACAAGGCGAGGGGCAAGACGAGGCTATGTGGCCACTGGGGCAACGGTGCATGTGGCACGGCTGACTGAGTGCGGCTGACTTCGCGTCCATGTGTGTGTCTGTGTATGTGTGAGTGTGTTTGGGTAAAATTAATGTGTTGTAAAAATTAATTAATTTTGCAAATTATATATTTTATGCATTATCAACTTGCATATTTTTTTTGTACTCGCTCACATGTAGCTGCCAGGCGGCCAACGGCTGGCAAAAAGGATGCTTTAAATTAACAATGGAAAAACGCTTGTAAAAACAACACAGGCAACAGCTGCACTTTGTTCCGGTTGCACATTAAGTGTGGATAAGTTTTTCGTGATTTGCAGCATGCCTCACATTCTTATCCATAAAGTATGCATGCATTTATGCGAGTGTATCATGGGACAACAGCAGAGTTATTCATTTGTCGCACTCAATTTAATTGCATAAGTGGAATAAGAGTACGTTAAGCAGAGATCATAGAGCAATTATTCAGAGTACATGGATATCCAAGTGGAACAGTGACCACAATATATAGCAGGGAAATTCTTAAGCCATTCCTTATTGTGATATAATTTTATTAATTAATGATTCAGAAGACCTGGTAGTTGAAAATCAGTTAACTTTTCACTGAATTATGGCATTCCACAGTTTGGGTTCAAAAACCCATAAATCAATTTAAGTAGTAATTGCAGGGCATTCAACAGTCAAGCATTCTTACGTACTTAAACAAACTCTTAAAGGCCATTCAAAAAGTGAACAACAAATGAATAATTAAAATATTCTATTGTATTCGCACAGACCTTTTATTTATTTTTCACAGTTTCCCAAATAATCCCAAACAAATTACACATAATATGACTGCATATACATGTACATATGTACGTGTATCAAGCAAAATGTGCAATTAATCCTAGCCGCCCTCAACTTATATAGCTGACAACATTCCGAAATAAATACATATATACAAATGGAGTATAAAATCATTAAGCTTAACGTAAGCTTGTTATAAAAAGGTTTTTTTATTTTTCTCGTTTAATGTTTATATTGCTGATTTTGTATGATAAATATATAACTTAAATTGTTTATAGCCAATGCAATTTATAATAAATAGCCTGCTGGCTGATCCCATTGGCCATGCTTAGCGGATGATTTTTGGATGAAATAAATCGCTAATTATTTTTATGCAGAGCAAATACAACTTTTAAGCTCGGGTCGATCCAAGGTTTTTATAGTCTGAATGCATACCGCCGGCAAATGGGTAAAGAGGGTACATTGAAGATAAAATAGTGTATGTAACAGATGGATTCTAAAAGAGATAGAAATCTTTAAATAGATATATCTTGCTTGCAATCTGAAATATTATGGATCAGCTGTAAAAGTTTCATCGGAATCGATTGAGAAACACAGAAGAATGTGGAATATTATTCACATTTATCATTTAAACACCAGCATCAACTTGTATAGTCTTTGCTAGAGGGCATCTCCTAGTCGTGCTCTCGGGACTAGAGCATTCCTACTTATTTGGATTAGTTGTTGTTGTTTTGAGCGATTGGGCAATTGGCAGCCGCCTGTTTGGCTGCCCAGGAATGCCACAAAAATACACACATACAAATACAAACACAAGACGAGGTTGAAATCGCTTTTAAATCCAAAATTCATACGAAATGAATTTGTATCTTTTCGAGTGGCAGGCTGTCGGACAGATCGGACAATCGGGCAGGCCAATCACATCTCACGAAATGCAAAAGCAGAAGCTCTTTGTGGAACACATATTTTGGTTCTAAAATAAATTATAATTTCTCTGGCTTTGTGTCTGTTGGTTGGTTTCGCCGAATATATATAACTCTTTGGCACAAATCAACTGCTTAAGGTATTTCAGCCTTTGTATTGTGTTGTATGTTGTTATGTATCTCACACATAGCGCACACACACACAGAGAATCTCGCACATTCGCGAAATGAGTCCATTTCAATTTCGGCACTTCAAAGTTCCGAAATACATTTCTGCCTGCTTCAGCTGCGGATTTTTGCGGTGGCGGAGTGATTAAAGGTGTGGCCATATATCAAATGTGCAGCTCAGTCACACAAAACTCTGACAGCAGCCGCTGCTGATAATTTAAAAAAAAAAAGAACCAACAACAACAAACTACTCAATTTTTTGTTGGATACAAGCTTATACAGAAATCTATAAGCAATAGCTGTGAAATTTAGTTAACATGAGAATTAATATGGTATAAATAACTGGGAACACGGTTTCAAACACTTCTAGACACGATTTGTGGCAAATAAGTGCAATCAAATATGAGCAGCTGGTAGATTTAATCATAAGAATGATTTTTAGCAGATGACTCAGCATTAAATACGAACACGTTATTCATTATTCAATTGTTGGCTAAACTATTAACAAACAGTATCAATATTTATACCACAAAATGAGCCAATAATTGCTGAAATTAACCACAAAACAAAGATTACGAGAAGCTAAGTTAAGACTCATTTCTCTTACTTTCAACTTGTACACGCCACTCAACACAGTTAAGGGAAGCTTCTTCTCCACATTAAACAATTTTCAGTTTAAAATATAATTTATCCCATTTGCCATTTGCGAAGCATTGACTTGCGACAGACCAAGTTCAAATGTCAGCGTATTTGAAATTGAAAGCAAAAGCTTTGCGTGTTGCGATTTTCCTCTCAGCCAAGTCAAAAATTTTATTAGCCAACTTGGCTTTTGGTGTCAATGTCGCGTCAATGTCAAAAAGTTCTTTCGCGCTGCTTGGCTGCGTTTATTACGAAACTGAAGATACGAACTACTACTCTATAGCTACTCCGGAGTACGTGTGTGGATGTGAGTGAGTTAGTTAGTCGCTGGCTGCGTTTTTGTTGCAGTTGCAAGCAGACAGCAGCTAGCTGCCATAATTATAATGAAGTGTTGCAGCGCGCTGAGTTTTACTGTTGTGGTTGCTGTTGCTGCCACACTGTTGCCTCTGCTTTTGCTTTTTCGCCATGTTCTGCAGTTGCACCCCTAAGCGCTACATCTACACGCTCTCACACACATGCCACGCTCGAATTGTCATAAAATGTTGAACGCTAATTGGCGTCTATGTGCGCTTCGGGAGTCGACGACGAATAGCTCAGCTCTCCCCTTTCCCCTCTCCACTCTCCCTAGCCCGTTCCCGTCACTCCGCCCTCCTCACTACCAGCTACCAATTCCCCTGACCGGCGGCAGCATTCTGTGCGTGAGGAGCTTCTGATATGAGAACTATGATCAGGCGCCAGCATCGCTCAGTATGTGGCACCTTGGCGCTGCAACTTCTTATGTTGCTGGGCAAAATGTTTTAGCTGTCGTTGCTAACAAGCTAATACACTCGGAAAAAAATCACAGGTCGAAGATTCTCGTAACACAACCCTTATTGGGTCAACACAGAACTACGAATAGCAAAACTTGGCTTGGCATAAATTTAATACGACTCTTCCCGATTTAATAGTAATCATATACTTCTACTTTTCGCTCAGTGTACGCTCGCTCCTTGTAGCTGTCTGCTCTACTTCTTCGCCTTCTTGCTCCTGTGTCACTGTACACTTTTCTATGTGCCACCTTTTTGAAATTTCTATTTATGTGGCACACACACTTTCAAATTATACACTATGAATATGAGTGCAAATTTGAATATGAATATGAATATGAATATGAACACAACCACCGTCACTCGTCCACCTCCCTCTAAAAGTGTGCAGTGTTTATCAAATTATTCAACATGGCCTTTTGTTTTTGAAGGGCTTTAAAGTGGAGCATTCAACGCATTTATGTTGGTTACAATAAATAGCAATTTTCGAATGTGCAAAAGATATGTACAAATAACAAATTTTTGGTTTCTGCGAAAAATGGTCGATATTAAAATCAAATTGGTATCAGATAGTCAGCAAAATATTTCAATACAAATAAAAACCACACATCAAAATAGTTTAAAGCAAAATCAAATTGATTTTTTCTTTATCAGAGTGTTGGTCCATGAATATTAAATAAAAATTATGAGGAATAAATATTGAGTGCAAAATTAATAAACACGAACTTGGCAAATTTTCCGTAAGATATCAAATAAAATGAAATAAATGCCAAAAAGTCATTCAAAGTATGAACAGAATATCAACAGTATTCTATTCATATCTAGTAACAACCTGTTCAGAATATATATTTTACAGTTGTATCATATCAATTTTGTATTGGGTGCTACATGTTTCAAGCTGTTTTCAACACTTGTGTGATTATCTAATTTGAAAATCTAACTCACAACTCTAGATGAACACACATTATCATTATGAGCTCGGACAACATATTAAAGTGTTTAATATATGTAGAGAATACCATTTTAAACGGAATAATATTTTCCAAGCCACATTGTAGTTAACGGTGTAAATGGAGCACAAACTAATTTGGCTAAAATTCCCCAAGGCAGCAGCAATAACAATGAACAGTGAACAATGAACAATGAACAGTGAACGGTGAGCACTTAAAACATTTAAGTGGAAACTATAATAACAATATTAAAATATATATAAGCAGTTAATTACCAATGCAGATATATTACTATCGCTCCTATAGATCAACACGACTAGTCTGTGTGTGTGTGCGTGTGTGTGTGTGTGGCAACAATCCTTGTGAAAATCCAATTTGCGATGAAAATAACAATTAGTTAGTCGTGTGTGCTAATATGAAAACCATATGTGGTAAATGCATTAACTTACCAATACAATCAACGCCACACACAGAGCGAACAACAGCGGGTTGATTGGAAGGGTGGTGGAATGGGGTTGGGTGGGGTGAGTGGTTGCCAAAGAGAGTGGATATAGTTACAGTTTTGGCCTTTCGCTTGCATCTCGATGGCCGTAAATTTTGGACAATTTTGTGAATCATTAAGCCAAAACATTTTACAGCTTGTTTAATTATGCATACATGTGTAGCACAAAGATACAAAGATACATAGATACACCGATACATGGGCAGTCAGAGAGTTATACACACAAATGTATGTAGATGCAGTTGTTGGCATTTCTCCACCTTCATCTCCACAAATGTATCCGTGTCCGTGCAAAGTAATTGCAGCCGCTGCATGAACGCATTACACGCTCGACAAACATGCGATTAACAACAACAACAATAACAACCAAAACAACAATTCGAAGACATTACCACAAAATTTATAACATGACATCCATTTTGCTGCATACACACACATACACACACACACACACACACACACACACATATATATATATACTTTTTAAGAGGCAGCTGCTGTTTTTACCAGCCTCGTCTGCTTCTTCGTCGTTTGGCAGGCAGTTGATTTAAAATTAAGTGTTAATTAGTTAGAAAGCTGCAGGGCGCCTGCGTTGCATTTGATTTACATTGCAATAATATTGACGGTCGAGTGTACAGCAATTTCCAATTTCGATTATGGCCCCATCTCATCAATATTTTACCGGTGGTGAGCAAACAACACAAGCAACGGCTAGAATAATGCCAACAAAAAAACAGCTAAACAAAAAAGTCAAAGCTGTTCAATGAAAAAGGTGATTTACATAGAAACCCATTTATAAAAACATAGTCAGAATAGACCCAACAAAAAATAACTAAAACAACAAACGCTTTTTATAGAAAAAAAAGATTGCTCACAAACCAATTCATATTTTTTTAATACGTAAAGTAAAACTTGTCTCATTTTTATTTATTTATTTTGGTATTTCATTACGATATGGTTTTTTATATCAGGTAATGTAACTAGTTGTTTCTGGGCTATTTTTTTTAAAAATATGTTTAACAATATTTGATATTTGGTTTCTGAAAACATATATTGTCAATTTACATATAATTTTTTTTAAATTCACCTTAGCTTTTAGGAGTATCATATTGGAATACTTCACTTTCACTTTTATGTATCAGATATTCAAAGAATATAAGATAATTTCCCTACTACAAATAATACAATTTCAGATAACGAGATTCATCTTTCAGCTAGATAAATGTTCAGCACTGTTCTCAACTTGTTTTTACATTTCTCCTCGGTATGTCTTTCAACTTGAAGTTCACACAGGGCGCATCCTTAAACATCAATCAATCTAATGATCTTGCTATGATGATCTTAACGTTTTGAGGCGTTTTGATTGTGTACTTTTGTTTATGCCGCACCATAATCAATATCGAATTTGTTTTGTAATCGTTAGAGAGTGGTTTCTTTTTATTTTCCAGTTGTTCTTCTTGTTGTTTGCGAACAACAAATACCAGTTAGCCCTTTTGATCCTGCGCTGTCATGTTGAAAGGATCGCAGCTGCCTAATGATTGTGCATCTTTAGCCGCGTTAGAAATCACACTTTTCTACTCCACACTATTCGTAGGTGTTATATCATTAATCAATACGTACGTCGGCTCAACAAATTGCTTATGAAAGGGGGGCAATGAGGGAATGAGGGAATGAGCGGGCTAGGCTACATTGTGTGACTGTCCAGATCACTATAGCGCATAGTGATTATAAAACAAGTCTAGGCCTGCTCCTTTTGTGTCTTGGGGTTCGAACGCAACTCGCCACATAAAATCAATCAAATTTACTATAAATTTCAGTTGGCTTTTGCATTTTAGCCATCTGAAAAGTATGCGAAATAATTTATGTTTAAGATGCCATAAACATTCATTAGGCAAGGACCAGGCTTCAAAAAAAAAAAGCAAAAAAAAAAATGAAAACATATTAAAAATTGCGTACATAGTTTTATGACTCGCCCAGCTGGCTGTGTGTTAATGAGTTGTGGCGGCTGCTCTTCAACTTCAGCAACTTGTAGAATCTATCCAAACAACAACATCAATTAAGTACACTCGGAAAAAAAGCAAATGAATATATCATGTAGAAACATATTAAACAGCCGATTTTGAAATATTGCACTTGCAATTTAAGTACATCAATCTGTTTCATGTTATTCTCTATTCCACAAGGCTCATACTACAACTTATAACAGCTTGTTTCTCTCAGTGTGCAACTGCTATCTTTATCATGACTCTGTGGTCTTAAGTGTTTGGAGTCTGGCGGTTTTGTAGTTTCAGCTGTGGTACACGGTAGCGTAGAAACATGTCTGTAAAATCGCCAATAATGACAAACATAAAACACGTTAATACATTGGAAACTTCCGATTCTTATGCAAATGCCTGAATATTCCAGCGTTTTGTAACTGGTTTTCTTTCTGTTTATTTTTTCTCTCTTTATTTTTTTTTGTATTTCGCCTTATTCATACATATATGGCTTATAATTAAGAGTTGAGTATGTGCGTCCAACAAAAGGGTCGATGCCTTCATCTTATATAAGTTATCTGATTTTGGGCATATATCATTATTAGCTGCACAGCAGCCGCACCACATTTCCATGACAATGCCACCGAAATGTGGCTCTATATAAATATATATATATATATATGCATATATATTCCAATGATCCATTGCTGACTGTGCTGAGAACAATCACCTAAATAACACCATTGACTAACTTGTTCTTCTTTCGTCGCTGCCTGTTTTAAATAATTATTAATATGCCTTACGCCTTTGAGAAAATCAGAAGTAGGAGTGCTCTAGTCGAGAAATCTCGACTGTAAGATACCCTAGACTCAGCTGTTGAATATACATTGAATGCTACATATATCCATGTTGTTCTTATCGAAATTGTATTGATATCTATTTAGTTATCAAGAAAATGGAAGTAAACTTGATCTGTGTCTGATATTGAGGTATTTATATACCTGAGATCGGCTTCCTTCCCACAGAGAGACTTGCCTAAATTGTCTTTGCTGATTATAAATATAGTTTATCGGATCGTGAATGCTTTTTTCTGCCTGTTACATACTCTTGCACAACTTCATTACATCCGCTCTTACTCTGCATTTTGAATGGGTATGTGGTTTAGGGTATAAATAAAATTGTTATTTAATTGGTTGTCACTTCAGCATGGAGTTAAACACTCACAGCTACTTGGTAAACAGGTCTCTGAATGATGTGCAGAGTTCATGCTGGGTTTTGGTTTCTAAGCCAAGTAACCAGCCAGATTGTGTCTGTTAGCTGAATGGTTGTTTAGGTTAGACAAACATTAATAAGTAGCGATTCAAGCAATCAATTATTTCATTCCTTATGTTGACAAATCAGGGATTTTATAAAAGCGCGCGAAGCTAATAAATTATAATGAACAACAAAAATCTATTAAATATATATACAAAGCAAAGATTTCTGTGATTTCCTTGATATAAGCTATTATTGAAAAAAAACTTAATTTTTAATAATATCTATTATTTAATCTATTTGCTTTAATTTATTGACGTTTCATTTGTATTATTTATATTGTAAAATATATATATATTTTTTTGCTCGTTTGAATTTTCATCAATTATTTTCGATAATCTGCCTGAAGTTTTGCGCATAAACAAAAATTTACATAAGTTGCCAATATGTCTGTTGCTATAACAAGAATATTCCCCAAGGCAGATATTTATTTTGGCTATAGTTTTGGCTTCTCTTATTATTATTATTATTTTTTGGCTTTTCAGCTGCAGGCGACAAACAAGAAACAAACTGAAAATAAATATATATATTTTGATATATGCATATATGTATGAATGTATGAAGTTTTGTGTTGATATGTGGCCAAACGTTGTATAAAGATGGTAAAGTCATAAAACTGTTGAATTGCACGTAAATCTCCAGGGCTTTTGGGCTACTATGGGATACTACAACACAGCAGCAGCAGTAGCAACAACAACAACAACCAAAGTGGCCAGAGGCAGGCGACACTCAAGCCCCGGGCCCAGACTGGGATATGTGGCACGTCGTCGTCGGCGTCGCCATCGTCGTTGTTCAGCATTTCTATTCTGTGTGTGGAGATTTATTTTTATGCAACGCGTCTGCAGCAGTTGCGCAAGGGAAAAAACAAAAAAACGAGCTAAATAAAAACTGAAGCCAACAACAACTCTTCGTGTAAAGAGCAGAAAAATCATATAATCGTCAAAAGTCACAGGAAACATATGCAAATGCTGCAAGCTCACTGGACGCGCCACTGTCTGACTGCCTGCCACTGCCACAGCCACTGGATAACTGACGACTCCACGTCCAGATCCATATTCAGGTCCAGGTTCAAATCCGGGTCTGCTCTTTTGTTGTGCGCTGCACTCGTTCTCGGTACACAACAATAGCAGCGGACACGTTTGTCCAAAAGGTAACAGCGGCAGCGATTTATACTTCTATATAGTATATAGATATACACTCTCCCGAATCAGGGGCACAACTAGCGATTGATGCAGCTTGTTTAGTTTTCAATAGATGATTGTGGTTTATTATCTCTGTTGAAAATCTCTTTAATGACTTTGTATTCAATTAATTGCGTGATAAGCAAGCTCAGTCAAAGTAACTTTTCAGTCAAAACGCATAATTATGTGACCCAAATTGCATATCTGATTGAAAAAGTGGCAACATAGTGTGTTGCAAGCGCATAAATTGTAGTGCAACACTGCATATTTAATGCGTATGGCGTAACAAAACTGACAGTTACACTTAAATTTGATAGTGTATAAAATCAGCGGCAAGCTGCTTGCCACATTTTGTTGTTCTTGTTGCAGTTGTTGCTGCTGCTGCTGCTACATTCATTCATATTCGTACAAATTTTGCGCGCTTGACAAAGCTGAACAATGATGTACTTCATGTAAATTTCACTCGCCGGCTGACTGAATCTCTACCCAACCCCCCTCTTACCACACCCTGTCCACAACCCTCTCGCAATCGCGCTGAAAAAGTAAAGTCGTTGATATGAAAAACCTAAAATGTTGCATATGTAAAATGGATTGGCAGCGTGTGTGTGCCTGTGTGTGTGTGTCTGTGTGTGTGTGTTGGTGTGCTGTTGTGTGTGTTTACATAACTTTATTGATGGCAACAATAAATGCTGCCAGCGGCGCTGCCTCGAAGGGGTGGGTGGCAAAGGGGAGACAGGCGACTGCTGCAGCAGCAGCAGCAGCAGAAGCAGCAGGAGATGAACTTAGCTCAGTGGAACATGCATTGCATATTTGTATAAATTTAAGTTTTAGATACACGACTGACGACGAGTGGCAGCAGCAATAGCAGCACAGCAGCAGCAGCACCAGCCTCAGCAGCAGATGTTGCATAATACAATTGAATTTGTTAAAAACAAAAGAGGCAACAAAACAACAAAAGCACAAAAACAGTACTGTGGGAAATTTGCGCACGCCAGCACCAAAAGCAATAAAATAATACAAAAACAAAAAATAAAAATTGCATTTCAGAATTTTTTCATTAGCAGTTTACTTTTTTTTGTACATTTTGAATGGCCGCCATTTTCCCAGGCAGGCAGGCAAAACACTGCCAAAGTCGTTAGGCCTGGCAAAAAATGGTTGGCGGCTAAAAATTTTAGATGCCACACAGAAAGAAACGTTGAAATAGCATTTTGCAGAGAACCAAAGATTGTTGAGCCAAATTGGCCAACGGAAGAAACTGAGTGAGTTGAATGAGTGGCATAAGTGGGACGAAACCCATCTCAAAAATAAACTGCAGAAATGTTAAGCAACTCAAGTTACATGAAGAGAGTTATTAAACTTACATTGTACTTGAGAATGTATCAATAAAAAAGAAAACTTGAAACTTTCCCTTGGGAAGCCCCTTTAAAATTCTAGTTGTTGAAGAATGGAGCTAAAACAAATATATATTTATACCATTAGCAAAGCATTTAAGCCAAATGTTATAGAGATCGAATCACTATATAACCACATCTATCAAAAGATACGTTTCTTGTGAAAGCCTACTTTGTTAACCACCTCAGCTGTTCTTATTATTATTTTGCTGCTAACATTTTAATTCTTGTTTCAAGTTCAAAAATATATAAAAATCGAACAATTTATCTAACTGGAAATTTATATACACAGATTTATTCTTAGTATACAGACACATTTGCAGTACACATACACAAACACACACACATTCGCATATTTGTCGATTAACCCGCGCTGTGTCAGCCTGGTCAGTGGTCAAATTCAATATATGCATATGTTAATAGCCAGAAGGAGGGAAGCATGGATTTCAGTTGTTGCTACTGCTGCAGCAGCTCCCATTCAGCAATGTGCAGCAGTGCCACATCTCCCTTTCTCTCTCTCACACACATGAGTGACCTGCAACGACTGAGCAACGATCCAGTGGCAAACAACAACAGCCAGCAACCAACAGCAACAACCAAACGAAAGTTGGCCTTTTGTTATTGTTGGTATTTGTGCGCCGTTTTAGAATGTCACTTGATTTTTGATTGATTGTTGTGGGAAAAATTGCAAAAATATATTTTTGCATAAATTCAACGAGGAAGACAGAGCTGTGCTGACTGCGGCAGATAGTTGTTGTTATTGTTGCTGTTGCTGTTGCTGTTGCATGTGGCATGCTGTGTGTTAACATTGTTTATGTTTTTATTAAAACATGAGCGCCATCGAGGCGGAAACATTTCATATGCAATTTGTGGCAGACCGAAATAAAAAATTAGTTTCCCTCGCCGCCGAATATTAAAATGTGCATTATTTAGTAGCCAACAGCAATGGCCAGAGGCAAGGGCAGTCCGCGGCAGGGGCAGGCAACATTGTAAAAAAAAAAAAAAAATAAGCAGAGAAGAAGAAAATGAACCAACAGCGGCATCCGAATAAAAACGAGACATCGTAAAACTTGGCCATGGCTAAAAGAAAGCATAACTCTCTGGACGCCAAAAGACTAGTCGCGAGACTGAGAGGGAGAGATAGAGAGAAAAAGCGAGATAGCACGGGTCGAATAACGAGCCAAGAAACTTGCACTCGCTGAGCATTAAAAAATCAAATTATAATAAAATTGCAGATTAACTGTTGACTGTTGAGCAGCAGCAGCAGCGGCAGCAGCAGCAGCTAGAGTAGAGAAGCAGCCACTGGGACAGCAAGCACGAGGGGCAGCACTCGTTAAGCAGCCAGAGAGACGTCTCCGAGACGCTAACAGCTGCTGCTGATGCTGCTAGTTGCTGCTAGTTGCTGCTGCTGCTGCTGTGCCGCCTGCCAAGATTAAGTCATCATCGACATTTTGCAGTTGTCAACTGTGCGCTGTGAGTCGGCTACTTAAACTGCACTTTGTGTGCGGCCTGCGTGCCACAAGGACTTAGGGTTGCACAAAACAAAACCTGACTCGCCTCAAATCTCAATGATCAACGCTACTTGTATTTTCTCTCTCTGTTTAAATTAAAACTGGCATGAGTGGTTCTTTAGCAGAATTGCTTGAGCAGTACTTGAGTTGAGTTGAGTGGTAAAAAATGCTATGAAGTTGGATCTCTTAAGAATTATAATATATAGATATATATATATAATATAGAATATGAGAATATTATGATTATCAATATATAAACTACAGTTCCGATATATTTAATATATAGAGAGACGTTATGAATAATAATAAATTAAGCTGTAGTTAATTTTGTACATAAAAGTATAATATTTTAATAAATTGTCAAGCATGTTACACATTTTCAATATTTTGCAAGCATAAGTCTGAAGTCTTGGAGAACGCCCAACCCTATCTGCCTCACAGTTCTCATTAAAAAGCCATCTCACCCAACCCTAGCCTTTTCTATTTTTTTGCCACATAAAGACATTCCCCGGCTCGTTGGCCATTAAAGAAGCCAACTAAAATTTATATGGTTGCAACATAGTAATGCGCTTATAAGTAGTATACAAATTTAGTTGACAATGTCCACAGAATAGCTACCATTGAGATACCAGAGAGAGAGAGAGAGAGAGAGAGAGAGAGATAGAGAGAGAGAGAGAGAGAGAGTTGCATAGCTGACTAACTGACCAACTAGCTGACTGCTGGACCAACTTGCAGCTTATCTACGAGTGTAAGGCACGACAAAAAGAAGACATAGGCTGGTTGCTGCTGATGATGACACATGCAACATGTCGCACACTCTCCACACGTCCCCTCTCTCTCTCTCTCTCTCTCTCTCTCTCTCTCTTTATACATCTCTCTGTCTGTCTGCATCTCCATCTCTATCACTGTCTCGGTTGGAGTTCCAAGTGTTTATTGCATTGACACTCGAGGGAATGGCAATGGGCATCGTCGCATTGGGGCCTCTTTCGGCAACGGCACACTTTCAAATCATAAATTTTGAGTTTGTCACTTGTGCTGATAGCACACTGTTGGCTGTAAAACAAAGCGACTGACCGATCGAGACATATTCCCCTCCCCTCCCCTCCCCCATCCATCCACCCGTAGTAACCCTTTTGTGAACAAAATCAAATGAATGATGAGACAGAGCCGTTGAAAATTATAATTGGAGCAGCAGCAGCAGCCGCATCGACTATATTTTTTTTAATTTTTAATGGTGTCAACACTTATCGTCAACCAAAAAGAAATACCAAAAAAATGTATATAAAACGACTCCAGCAATGCAAATGCCGCAAAGTGCCGAACAAAACGTTTTTTTTTTCGAGAGATGAAGTCATTAAGAGGTTGGAAACGAACGGAAATCGTTATCAGCACTTTGCCTCGATTTCGATTTCGTATATATTGTAAATGTATATTTTTATATATATGTATATACATATATATTTTTGTATACAAGCTTTTATTTTGTATTTTGTTGCTGCAACACTTGCCACTGCGTTGCAGTAATTACAGCATCAGCGCCTCTAAAAACTTGACATTTTGAACTGGCGACTTGCGCAACTCCCAAAACACAACCCCAACCCAAATCCCACCCAGCGGAAAAGTAGCTACTCAATAAAAATGTTCTTATCTCTCGTAAAAAGCAAAAGAAAAACATCATCATTTTGTTGTAGTTGTCGGAGGGAAACACATTGCCCATAAAATGTTTTCTTATTTTCTTTTTTGGTCCAGCTACAACTCTTTAGAGACTTGTGCTACATTTTTATTTGGTGGGTGGAGTAGAAAATTGAATTTAAAGGCTGAGATATTTTTTGTGGGTTTTTTTGTTTTGGTTTTGTATTTTTTATTACAATTTGCCATTTGTTAATGTCATAAGCAGTTGCAATAATTATTTTTGGCTTTTATTTCTTGTTTATTGATTTATAGTTTTAAATCGTTTCGTTTTTTTTATTGTGGTCAAATTTTTTAACACCGCTCGTAATGATTTCTGCGGTTTTACAAGCCCTGATGCTTATTAAGGAAAATTCATTTTTTACCCGAACTGACAAAGATATAAAAAAAAATATATTTTTTTTTATTTTTTAATGTTGGTAATTGTGGTTGAAGCTAATGATGGAAAGGCTCTATTAATGTATTTGTCATTCGATTGGCCAGGCCCACAATTATAGTTTAAAAAGGGAGAGAGTCAGTTTAAATGGGCAATTATTTATTTAATATTTTAAATTATGAAATGATTTTATATACTAGTTTATTTACTATGAAATTGAAAGCTCTTAAAAACTGATAGGTTTAATTGTTTCAGACATATTTAATTTATGTAACTAAGCCGTCAAGTAAACCTCGAACTTTATCGATTGAAATGCAGAACCTTAAGTGCAATTCAATATTTTTTGAAAGATCCGGTTACATTATCCGACATGATTATTAGTTCATATTGTAAAACAAGGGAACTTAATACCGAAATAAATTTGAACACAGTTCATAATCTTTAACGGATCTTTTAGAGGAAACCAATAATTTTAGCTGCATATTTTGGCTTCTCTTCACAGTTAAAAGCTGAATACATGAATAAAATTAAAATAAAACACTCAGTATCTCAATCATTTTCATATTTTAACGATCTCCAAAAGTATTCGCTGCTATTTGCTGCTATTGCATACAAAAGTAATTCATAACTGAGACGACTGCTTGACAACAACCTTCTTCTACTAAAGCTCAACACTAAGCCTGGCATTAAAATCAGTAGACAACAAGTAACCAACAACAAGTAACCAACAACAAGTAACCAACAACAACAGCAGACAGTAAGAAAGGTTTGACGACATTTACGAGCGCTGCTAAGCAGCTCAGACACACAACCGCCGTCGTAGTCAAGACACCTACCACTCAAAGGACTGAGAGACACACTAAGAGATGGACAGGCAGCGAGACAGACAGACAGACACTGAAATACAGACTGGCAAAAGTCAGTCATTATTTATTTGTTGTTGTTACTTTTGTTTATATGTCTGGGTGCCTCAAGAAAAGCATTTTGTTGTTGTTGCTTAATTTGTTTGCTGAGCTGCGTGTTGCAAGTGAAAATTAGAAAGTACGCACTTGAAAAGTGTCTGTGTTTATGTCTGGCAACTGGCAACTGGCAACTGGCAACTGGCTGCTGCTGCTGCTGCTGCTCCTCCTTCTGCTACCTGCTAACAGGCTTCGCTTCTGGCCAACTTCGAAAACGAATAACGCCCCCAAGCCTGGCCCACAAAAAACAAGTCGCATGAATAGTTTAATTAAATTTTGCCTCTAAGCTGTTCACAAAATCGTCATAAAAGAAAAGAGTTGCAGACAACATTAACAGCAACAACACCAAACAACGACAACTTCCTGGCAACATGAAAAAACGAAAAACTAGTTAAAGTTTTCCAATTTCGCCCAGCTGACGACAAGTGTTTAACTTTTTCTGTCTGTGTAGCAACAAGACCCTTAAATCTTGTAACCTTTCATTTCTAACTATGCATTAGAAAGTTGAATTTTAGATTCTTTTTCCTCTTTTCTTTTTGGTCGGCTAAAATCAAAGCTATATTCAAAGTTATGTTCATCTGACTGTTGATAGCAGACTCAAATATATATGGGTGTGTCTCACTTGCTGATTTGTGGCCTTTGTTTGTTATTGCCAAAAAAAAAAAAAGAAAACAATAATAATAACTTATAAAAGTTCAAATTCGCTCAGCAGGTTGTTAAATGTTGAAGACATTCGCATGTTAGCCAAATTTGGATAAAATGCTAAATAATGTGATTATGATAATTGTTGATAGTTGACGTTTTAGCTTAAGGCGTAGTTTTAAGATCCGTGAATCGTTTTGAAACGCTGGCTTGATTAAGCGAGTGGAGTTTAAATTGTTTTGTTGTAAACAAAACTACAAAAATAAACTTTAGGCACATTTTTTTACAAAATAAAATTGAAGAAAAGAAACTCAGAAAAGTCCGTGAAAAACTGTCCAAAAATTGCAGGCTGTCAACACATGACATTTCACTGAATTACTTAACTAAACATTTCACTGCATAATGCAACAGGTTCACACACAGCAAAACTTGAGCGCGACCAAAACGCGAAAGGGAAAAACTAAAGTTAAAAATCAACCAAAAAATAATCCGACTGCAGAAAAGTTCAAAAGACTCAAACAAACAAAAATATAAAAAATAAAAAAAGACCATGCGAAATTGGAGCATTGTCTGCAGGGTGGTTTGGGAGGCGGGGTGTAAGCAAAAAGTGAGTTGTCGCTGCTTTTATGGCCAACTGCTGACTTTAGTTCAACGTGTCGGCAATTAAAAGTCACAAGGCAGTCATAAACATGCCCCCGCGCTCAACTTGCAACCTTGCTTGAGGAACGCAACATGCTTAGTTACGAACTGTTGATAATAAGTGGAGGGGGGCACCAACCAGGAAAGGAAGCGGAGTGTTCCACAGTTATTTGTTTGTTTGGCAGCGTCGGCATCGGCCTCTGTTTAATGGCTTAATTAGAAGCAACAACAGCACAGATTGTTATTGTTATTATTGTTGTTGTTGAGGTTGTTTGTTTCGGTTATTGTTGCTGTCCAACCAAATCAGCATGAACAATAACGGAACAGCAATGGTTCCTCAAAAACTCCTTCATCACTGCTGCGATAATTATGCACGCGACACATGCTGCAAAACACTTGCTGCCTTGCTGCCACAAGCAGAAGTCTATTATTGGCATGAGCTTTGAGTTTGTCTAATTATCGTCAACAATAATCACTTGGAGGCGTCTCTTGATTGCGATCAAGAGTGCCACGCATAACCGGCTGCACAACTTAATAATCGCCAATGAATAATCATTATTGTCATGTGCAAAACTATGAGCAGCTTCGCCAGTGCCGCTGACGCATGTGCTGCATCAGCACCAAGTCTCAGTTCGTGCTGCTGATGGTCTTTCTTATAATTGTGTAGCTCGAGAATGTTAATCAAATTTGCGCGGAACGCAAACACCCAATATACTTTGATAGGAACCATTAGAATTAATAGTTTCGAACAATTAGAACCCTAAGTAACGAACCGTATCACTTTAAACACTGCTATTAACACTTTTTAACATTATTTTAAGCACTTTTTTAACACTGTTTATACTCGTACACTAACGATGAGTTATCGCGAGAAGAAAGAAAAAAATGGATTTTAATACATATTTAAACAGGCCATCATAATTATAGTATTTAAGAATATTTTTCAATTCGACTCGTATAAACATCATATAAATCATATATGCATTGAAACCATTGGTGGTTTCTGTGGGTTCCAACAATGCGTATTGAATAAGTGCTAAACATGCTAAATGGATTATGCAGTTCAGGAGGAGGAGGATGAGGAGGCAGTTGAAGTGGTTAGAAGCTTAGCTCGGTGAGTGCATATCATAAAATACATAAAGAAGTAATAGTGGCCAGATAGACACAGACAGACAGACAGAGACACCCAGATAGAGTAGAGTCTCACACACATTACACCAAAACAGAAACTACAAACACTTCATGTGAAAGCTTAACGACAAGTCATTAGGCAGACGGACCCAATACACATGTCCCTGTCCAATTCTGTGGCTGCATATAGATATATAGATAAATGTATATATATATATATATATATATATATACATATGTATATTTATATATATATATCCAATGTAGTTGGAATCGAGATAGTCAGCGCAATGCCAATGACTTCTTGCACAGAGTATGAGAGCCGTGCTGGTTGGGCGGCGGGGTGTTGTTGGGGTGCAAGCAGGAAACAGGAGACAGTGCGGCAGTGTGGCGGGCAGAGAGGCAGCAAAAAGCACGTTGAATGCAATAAAACTTTCATAACTCTGCAGCTAATGGAGTTCGAAATGCTGCCTCGTAAAATATTTGTTATTTTCGTTGTCGTTGCTATTGTTGTTGTTGTTGTTCTGACTTCTGCGTCTGGAATAATTGCTAGGACTGGGTTGCGTTTTGGGTTCGGCAACAAGGCAATATAACAGCGAAGGGAAGCGCCAACTTGCAACGTAGCCTCCGAGACTGGACTGAGCCTATGTTGTTAAAATGAAGAAATTGTCATAAAAAGTACACATAACTGAATAGTTTCTGTACATCTTCTGCTCAGTCGTTTGGACGCGTTCTAATACCCTGTTGCCATAAAAATGATCAACGAAATGGAGAGTATCTTTCTCTGTTTATAGTTTGACATCCTCAATATACTCGTAAATTATTCAGCTTGAAATATTCTTGAATAGGATGGCTTAAGCATTTCCAAACTTACCATTCTATTTTGATTTTATTTATTAGAAAGATTACAAGGCATTCAACTAGTCCATCATTGTCTAACAAGAAAATAGCAACTTGTTTAATTTATAGTAATGTGCACTCAAAAGTGCAACTCGGCCAGGTAGCACTGTATATAGTGTTGTTCATAATATGCAGTTGGAGCGGCTGCCGCTGTTTCTTGGCAATTTGTTTGGTTTATATGCGCATTTTCTGGGCATTTTTAATTGAAATCACAGACTGGCTGGCCAGCGAGAGTTATAAATAAGGCAAGCGAAACATTTTCAGCTGCAATTATTTTTTGGGTTGCATCGCTTGGCCAAGTTATTGAAGAGGCTGCCAATACACCTTGGCCAACTTAATCATCGCTTGCAACTTCAACAAATGCCAAAAAATAAAAACGAAAAGAAAAGAAAAAAGACAAGATGAGGAGCAGTAACAACTACTTAGGAGCTGGCAGTGCGACTTTAGCGACTTTTGCTTATGTTTTAGTTGCTACCTTTTTGCATACACTGGCAGAGGGTATGCTGATTTAATCAAGTGTGTCACGCATGCATGGAAACAGATCCCAGTAGATATCTATATTCTTAATCAGTCTCGATTAGTCCTGTTTTTCTGCTTAAGCATTAACAACACAAGCCACAACATATATCACAAGTACTCCTTTAGCAGCAGGGCATTTAAGCTTCGGTGTGTTGAGTTTAACTGCCTGCTGTTTTTCTTGTTGTTGTCGTTATTTTTGTAGGCGTCAACCTGCTCTTTAAGCCGCATTATTTATGCGGCTGTGCAGCGATAACGCGCTTGCAAGCAAAAACGCCACGACTTCCACAAGTTGCTTCCACAAGTTGCTCAGCTCCAGTCCAGGTTGCAGCACCAGCAGTAACAGCAGCAACCTGCAACCAAGCTCATCCCAAGAAGAGTTCTTGCAGCGACCTGCACTACTTTTAAGGGCTTACTTGGTTGCAACTGGAGGCAAGCAGCAAGCAGCAGCAGCCGCCAAGGCGAAACAAAAATATGAGATATTTCTTATCAGCTGGTATGCATCTGTGCACCTCAAGCGATTCTGCCCCCCTGCTGCACCTACTGCTGCCCCTGCTCCCCTATTCCAGCCGCTGCTGCTGCTGCTGCTGCTGTTGCTTCAACTGCTGCTTGCATTCGCTTTCAAAACATTTTCATTTACCGCTGAAAAGAAGCTGCTGCAGATTTATTGTCTTTGTTTTTTTTTTTACATTCTCATCCTTCTACAACAGCTCACCTCTTGCCCCACTTGCCACTTGTGCCCCATCAGCCGTACCATAATAATAATCATAATATCAGTCGTAAGTACATTTGTTGCTGCCGCTGCTACAGCAGTTGCTGCCCCTGCCGCTTGCTGCTTGCTGCCTGCTGCACTAAATACCAAGAAATTGGCTTATTGTGCTGGCCAGTTGCCTCGACCTGCTTCGCGCCCACCTTCTCCCCATCGCCCCCTCTCCAGCACTACCTCATCATATATGGCCGTAAGCGTCTTTTAGTTGTTTTCCATCGCTGTGCACTGATTTTTTCTTTATATTTTATTGTTGGCCGGTTTCGATTTCTTTACTTAGAAGTGGGCAATGCATCTGTCTGTCCCTCTGCCTGTCCGCCTATCTGTCTGTTGGTCTATCTACCTATATGCAGGCTGTTTTCATGGAATATGACAGCCTACAGTGGGGCAAACTAATATGCTAACGAAGTGTGCTGTAAAATGTTGTCAGACGTCTCCAACTATTTAAAATCCAAGAGATGTGCTTTAAAATATCGCAGGGATCTGCCTTGACGCATCTGTGATTTAGATTAAACTGATTTTTTGACTTGTAAGTTAATTGATTGTTGCTGTGGCAGCTATGGGATATAGTAGATTAAACTCAAAGACTTTTTGCTGAAATTTCAGTTGCTTAATAAGCTCCGATAGCATTGTACAAACTAAAAAAGTTTCTCAAACAAGAACTCATCTTTCGACCGATCGGTCATTTAATGTATAGGATATGGTTATCGAATGTGGCCAACTCCCTTTAATAAAAATATGGATATTTGCTAAATTTAACAAAGAAGAAGAAATGAAATTAATAATTATTAAAGAAGGTGGATACTTTAGATACACTGTGCAGCCGCAACTGAATTTTATATGCTGCCAAGGTTACATCCCAGTTACACAAATCCATAACAAAACTAGTGCAATATTTGTATAATACGCGCACATATTTGTACATGCAACAAGATTACGACAAAATCAACAACAACAACAACAAGCTGGACTCGGACTAGGCAATAGTCACGAGTCCAAATCCAAGCAGTCGAGTCGAGTCTCAAACTTGCAGCATGCAGCACAGCCAACACAGAGCCTCATTTAAATGCTTATCACTGAAATCTGGATGAACAAAAGCGGCTGCTGCTGCTGCTGCTGCTGTGGTTGCTGCTGCTGCTGCTAACCAAACTACTCACTCAACTGTGAGAGGATGATGCTCCAACTGCTGAGCAATTCCGCAAATATGCTGCAAATGGAGTGCATGTGGAGTGGTGCAGAGAGGTTGGGGGTGGTGCTGTTGCTGTTGCTGGTGGTATATAGTTTTGGATAGAAGAAAAATGAGAAACCACTGAGATAAAGTGGCAGAGATTTGCAACATTCAAAAGCTGCTGCTGCTGCTGCTGTTGCTGTTGCCGTTGCAAAGGCAACTTGCCTTGGCTTGTGTTTGCAAATTTTGGATTATTCATAGTTGTGATGAAGAACAAGAGAAGAATAAGAACAAGAACAAGAACAACGACGATTGCAACGTATTTGTTCAGCATAAGTAGAGTGCGCGATTTTGCTGCCACATTTCTTACGCTGCAGCAGCAGCAGCAGCAGCAGCAGCCGCAGTTGTTGTTGTTGTTGCTGTTGTTGCATAAGGGGATGGTGCCAGGCAGCCAGCATTTTCCTTGAAATTGGCTAAAAACAGCAACTAACTACACTCAACAAAAAAATCGTCTTGAATTATAAACATTTGCCACATTTGCGATGCGATTTTTCTAATTTTCATGGAACTTTTTGTGTACGAGTATATCAGGGAAAAATGCTGATTTTAGTTTTTGTATTATTCATATTATTATTAAAAAAGATTATTTTAAGATTTACGTTCGCGAGTCGAGTGACTTTCCACTGAGTTGATCTGACTTTGGAAATGAATTCCTTCATAATATAAAATTAATTATATCTAAAATTCAGGACAATTTTTTTTGTGGGTGTATGAAAATGTTCTAGCATCTCTTCGTCTTCATCTAGTGGATGGGGCCTCAAGTTGTTATCTAACATCTGGGCGCATACATTGGGTGCCCACGTTGCGGTGCATATTTAACTCACGCTGCGTGTGTCTTTAACCCTCAATCGACTGGCCCTTTGCCACGCCTTTTGGTAGCCCCCTGTGTGATGCATCATTTTGGCCTAATCAGGCCGCAAATCGTTGGCATTAAAGACTGGCCGAGAGCAATGTTAGCTTTTTGTAAAATGGAGGCTGCTTGGCTGCCCACTTGTGGCCAAATTCTATGATGATATGTATTTACTTGCATGTTTGCATTTCGGTTTGCATTTGCTCTTCACACACACGCACACACACACAAACACACACAGCGCACACCAATTCAATACGCCTCTGGTGCATAATCCAGATGATCCGATACATGCTTATACTATATACATTCAATATATGTATATATATATATATATAGACAAGCATGTGCAAACACTTGCCTACGCTTTAGTCCAATTCAATTGCACATGCATCCAAATTAACAGCTTAACAGCAGACAGCAAGCAGCCTGAGTTTAAATCAAGCATAAATAAAGTGTTTGCAATTAACTAAGTAATTAATCTTGCTCAATTTGAACGGATTACGATTCAATTCTTTTAACTTATGATGATTATTTATATTACATTTAACTAATACTGCATTTAAGTGAAATGTGATTTTAACACTATGTTGAAACTAGAAGGATTGCGTCAAAGTTTCCCACAGCCATAACTTCGTTAAAGCTAAACCGATTTTCAAAAACCATGGCTTCTAATCATCATTTGACATCTAGAATAATACTGCAACTTTTGGCTCGATTTTCATAGTTGAATTGTATCCCACACTGTAAAAATAACGATAGGTTCACACGTCTAATACAATATTTGTAATAAAAGTGAATTGATTTCCAAATCCAAACCCATTTCTAACAACTTTTTTACATCTACTCGTATATATTAATAATGCATTTAAAGTTGAAAGCACAGATTTGATTCCCGCTGGGTGTCTTTCTCTCTCTCTCTCAATATTTTCATAACTTTTCAAAGCTAATGCTTGCTCATCGTATATGTATTTAGTTCAATGCAATCGATCGCAGCACTTTCACTTGTCTCTCTCCATAAAAAGAATGTTCTGCTACAAAATGTTTCAGTTGTCAAAAAAATAAATATACTAAAGAGCTTTATAAATAGACGAGAACAAATGCTGAATGAAATGCTGAAGCTGAACTAATCAAACAGAAAGGCAGCAACAGCAACAGCAACAGTTGCCCAGAAAAAAACACACTCGAAGCGACTCGAGTTGGGTCAAGAGGAGACGACTAGACTTTACTTAGCGTCAAGTATTAATACGCTTTCATTAAGAAATTGAATGCTCGATTAGTCAGACTGAGTGAGGCCCAAGTTAAATGCGCACCTTTGACACTTGTGACCCACACACACGCTCAACACACAACACACACAACGGCATGGAAAAACTCAAGCAGACGTGTGCCGTCAAGTGTGGAAAATTCGCCTTTTGACAAATGTCGAGTTTAGAAAAATACAAAAACACAAAAAAATAAATAAATAAGAAGAAAAAAACATAACAAGCCTTCAGACAGAAATGAACATTTGTTAGTATTCTTTTATACTTCTCTCTGTTTGCTCAACGAACAATTCAATCGGCGATGCGTTAAGGCCAAAGGAAAAAGCAAATATATAAAAAATGATATGTTTGTATACATAAAGAAAGTCTGTAAAGTGTTGTATCTGCTGCATGTTAGAAATTTATAACCGCAAGCGTTGCTCTTTAATTACAAATGACAACGAATTCATTTCGAGTGTCTCAATTGTGACATTATTAATGTTTGCCATGCCACCCAATGTGCCCAATATGCAAGTCACTTGCAAAGGGAGACAGCGAGCGCGAGAGAGGGCGAGAGGGCGAGAAGAGTGGAGGTTTTATATACGGCTTGCAGCAGCTTGATGCCGGTTTTTTTTTAGATTTTTTTTGGCTCTGGCCGAAACAAATCACAGTTTTGGCCATATGCGCAAAATGCCAGCCGCGCCTGATGTACGATTTTCAGCTTAATCTTTGTGGAGCATGTGCGACGAGCTGCTGCTGTAACTGTGTGTGCGTGGCACGTTCAAGATTTGTAGTTATAGATAACGAGTGCGCCACGCACCGCACAAGTGCACAAGAGGCGAGTCAGTTCGACTCACTACAAAAATCAAATCAAGTTTAGCCTAGTCAGAGTCTGATTCACAGTCACAGTCACAGTCAGATTCAGAACTGAACTGGGAACCTCGCCCGGCGCGTTACTAAAAACCATAAACCGCTCCAATATTGAGCAAGCAGCGGGGTAGCAACTGCAACAGCAACAGCAATAGCAGCAGCCAAAAGACACATTGAATCGATTCGCATCGAATCTGTATCTGGATCTGAATCCGCAACGCAACGCAACGCTTTGCATAGTGCCAAAAGCTGCTTGGCCAACCAACTGGAACACAGCAGGATGACAATTCCATTGAGCCACATCCACAAAGTCACACACTTACCATTCACACACACACACACACAGACCAGAGGGAGTATATATCTATGGGGGAAAGGGAAGGGAAATTGGTAGAGGGATTGTAATGGAGTAAGCAGCACTGTGCCACGACTGCGACATTGAGTTAACGTCAACAGTGCAGCAAAGATTAAAAAACAAAACATACCAGAATCCATTTTCGGTTTGCGGAAAAGAGTTACATATGTTTTGCAGTATACCCAGTGTTGTAAAAGGATGTTCCGTTTCCGGGAAACATCACTTGCAATGTAAAATCACAATTAACTGTTGAAATGGTTTTAACTGTAGAATACACTCAAGACTTCTTAAAAAATGTAATTTAACTAAATAATTGTTAATTGTCAAATAATACAAGTCGCAATGCAAGGCATTTTCTTCATGTATCGAATAGACTTAATTTAGATAGAGGCACCATATATATAGTAATACTAAAAGGAAATAAAAGAAATACTGAATAAATGATGATGTATTCTAAAATCAAAACAGCCCTCATCTTGATAATCTATATTAGTATTTCAAAAATGAGAATTTGAATGATTTATCATAAAATAAAAAGCAATAAGTCCTTATTCCTTGTCCATATTCTGTATAAAACATATATTTTTCTATAAAGATGCAAAATTTCACTTTCAATGTATCTAAACAATATTCAACCACAGACGCAGATATTTGGGATGAATGGAAATCACATCAAATGCATCTGAGGTACAAAATGAACGAATGCAGTTGAGCAATTTCTATAGTGCTCCCAGTACTAAATGCTCAATAGAGTATAGAAGACGCGCTGCCTGGCAGGCCTCCGGCTGGCTGATTGCCTGCTTGCCACACTCGTTGCAAGTCCCATGTGGACATTATGTGTGGGGCCTGGCTTGGGTTAAGAATCGCTTTAGAGTGCTGTATACTCGCTGCATATTTATGGGCCTGCAGTCGCACCACAATTTATGTCTTAGAAGTGCAAAATATATAACACAAAACACGCGGCTTAAACCACTGGTACAGAATACAGCAACAACAACAACAAAATAAACAACAAACAACAAATAGTGGCCCGCTGCAAGAGGTAAGTAAAAACGTGGCTATGAATGGAGCATTTAGTACCAACGACAAATGGCCAAGTTTGCATAGAAGGAAATTAAGACTTGCGCCGCCTCCCCTCCCCCCTCCCCTCTTCCGTCTTCCCTCTTCCCCACACAGCGCCAACTCTGAAATTCGTCGTCTTTAAGCACACACTCAATCAGCAGTGTGTGTGTGTGGTGCGTGTGAGTGTCTCTTTTGTGGGCCACAAAAGCGTTTGATCATAGCCGGCGACCCCAACGCCACACACAAGCACACGGATAGGATATACACATATTTTTTTCGAATGCATGCAACCCAATGTGGCAGGCAGTTGGACAAGTAATTTTTCTCAAGTAATTGATACTCTGCCGCGTCGTCGTCGTCGTCGCATCCCATCAACTGACTATGGGCTCTAGCTGTCCACTCTGTCCGTCCGTCTATCCGTCCACCCGTCCGTCCGTCAGTCATTCAGGCCAGTGAGTTTGCTCTCAGCCCAGCTGTCTGTTTGTCCGTCCGCCCGTGCAGAGTGTCCGTTACCGCCTGACAGTCTGCTGCTGCATATTAATGACTTTCTTTAATGCCTTTTCCTCATTTATTTTACACACGGACACTTTTCAACACTCGTATGTGGGGCATAACAACTAAACCATGCACTTCGATAACCGATAAGATCCTTAAAGTGTTCGATATATAATTACAACAACTTCTAAAATAATTTTGAACTCATTGTAAAGATTTACGCTATGTGATTATTGTGTGGCATATTTGATGTTGATGATTTTTCATTTAGCACTTATTAAAAAGTACTTATATAAGGCATACATTTTGAGTGATTCGATATAATCTATTGTTAATCTCAATTAAATGCTTGCTAAAATAGTTATTTTAGTTGGACTCTCGTCAAATAAAATAATTGTCAACTGTCAAATCACTAAAAGAAACACCTTCTATACAAGAAAGTGTACAACTTATGCGGTGTCTTAATTTTGGCACTGTGATACAACATAATTTTCATGTTTTACTTATTTTTAAGCAATGTTGAGTCGGCAAACTGCCGTTTGGCTTTTGAAATGGGCGTATTGCAGGCCACCCAGACCCGAAACCAAGAACCGAGACCGTAGACCGGAGAACCGAGATCCCCCCTTCTCGGCACATATAATGTGAACAGAGAGAGTGAGAGAGAGAGAGAGAGAGAGACGCGCTAGAGAATCTCTTTCAGTGAGCTGAGTGCACTTAAATTTTACGCAACCCGCCGCACACGGTTACAGCAAATTGAGTTAGTATAATTAAATATGACATTGGCAAGCGTATATCCGGCAGTGTGTGGGTTGCAAGTTGCAAGTTGCCAGTTGCCGGTTGCCGGTTGCCGGTTGCCGGTTGCAAGTTGCCAGTTGCTGGCCCGATGGTCGCCTGCCCTGACAATTGAAATGAAGTGCTGACGCCCTCTGTGTGTTGGTGTGTAGCCGAGACAATCACTGAGGCGACAAATGCTCCATATCATATGCATATCATGTCACTGGCTGCACTCACATAATGAGCGGCTGCTTCTCCCTCTCTCCCCGCCTCTCTCTCTCTCTCTCTCTCTCTCTTTCCCTGGCAGAGTTCCCGATCCGAGATTCGTCACACATATAGCGCTCATAAACGCTTGACTACCGACAGCAACAACAGCCAGTTTTCAATTAATGCATCCAGCCAGTCACTCACTCAGCTAGTCAGTCAGTCAGTCAGTCAGTCAGTCAGTCAGCCAGCCAGCCAGTCAGTCATCCACTGAGTGAATATGCCACAGCTACACTTACAGCTGCATAGCATACATATGTAAATCCAAAGTGTATCTCATTACTTCTCTTTTATAGGCATGTGGCTGCTGCTTTGGAGGATTCCAAATTCATGCGTAACTAAATCAAAATTCAACAACAACAAGAACAACAGCAACAACAACTACAGACAAGAACTGGCAAATGCGTGAGGCAATGCTTATGAAATTGGCGTACAACCTGCGTGTGGCATATACGTGTACTCAACTATAGAGGATAGGGGTATTCATTGGCTGCATTATAGAGAAAATAAGTTATAGATAGATAGAGATTAAGAGTGCGCTAGAGAGAGAATATACAATACAAAAAGCAACAGCAAAGTTCAATATAAATTACAAACAGTTTCAAAATAAAACAGCCAAAAATAGTTCAATTATAAAATCCATAAACAGACTTTTAGTAAAACATACTTGGCTAATTAAAGATTTATTTCTGCAATTTTAAAGGAAGGCAGCATATTTATACTGTCATATAAAAAAAAATAAATCAAAATATATTAAAAAAACATTAAAAATGGTTTTGCCTGGTGAAAATAAAAAACATATCAATTCAAACTTAAAAATATGTTTTAATAACAAAAGGGAAATTAAGATATAGTATAAACGTAATAACATTAGTATTTATACAAATGAAAAACAATTTAAGGCACAAGATAAACTAAATGTTGTCCAAAAACAAAGCGAATAAAGCCTGAATACCCCTATTGCTCGTGGCAGGGTGTCAGGCAATTGCAACAAGAGAACAACAAGAGGCAACAACATTCACAACAGCGACAGCAACAGCCAACGGCAACAATACAGCAGCAGCAGCATCAACAGCAACAACAGCAACACGGTGAGCAACAGCAATACCCTTATACAATTTGCACGCATTTATCAGCGAAGAATTTTGCGGCAGTCGCCACTAATGCTGCATGCGTTGCATATGTTTCATTGCAACAAAGCGCCAAAAGGGAGTGTCAACGCCACAGCAAAGCAACATCAGCTGCTGCAGCAGCAGCAACAGCAAAACAGCATTCAGAGTGGAGAGAATGGAGCATGTTGAGTGCTGGACGTCGTTGGATATTGGCCAGCAACGATGAGGATGAGGATGTGGATGAGAATGAGAATGACGACGAGGATGACGATGGCAATGGCAACGGCGATGAGATGACGCCGCCGCCGGCGGCTGTGAAAAGTGTTGTGCGCCCAGGCGACAGCTGTGAAATATGCCGTCAGGCATTTGAATTTCGCATAATGCACGCCTGCCTGCCAAAATGCCGATGCACAGTGGCACCAAGCTTCATGCCTAGTAAAAAAATTAGGCTGAAAATTATATATTTAAAATAATATAAGAACTGAACGGAAAGAAGTTGCTAAAGGCATCAATGCATTGCAAGCCAGCAGTAAGTAAAAAATAAAAGTTTCCCAACAAATTAATCAAATATATATAATAAATGTATATATAAATATATAGAGTTCAAAGTTGGCAATTTTTTAAAATTGGCTTTGATTAGGATAACATGTTAAGTAAACAAGGCTTCCGTAAAAGGGCTCATATTTCGAGCGATTGCTCCTATGACAGCTATTTAATATTATTATCCAATCCAGCCGACTTCGACTCATGTATTGCGTGCAACAATTACACGGATATATGCCAAGTTGCATCAAGATAGCTTCAAAGCTAAGGAACTAGTTTATACAATAACAGAGAGACTGACTTGATGCTGATTAAGAATATTTATACATTATGGGATCAGTGACGTCTTCTTCAATGCTTTACACACAGTATATATTTATATAAAAGTATGAAAAATTACTAAAATTGCCATAAAGTCAAACAGAATAGGAAAAGGAATCAAAATAAGTCCGGTTGCAAAGACTTTACAGCCAGCATTAGCCGCTCCTTTAACTCTAGTTATATTTCTCATTTTTCACTAGAACATTTTAACCAATGTGCAGGAGGAGGCGGGCGCTGCTGTTGTTGTTGCCACCACTGCCGCCAACGACGTCGCTGCCTGATTTGTATGCAATCATATTTTTGGGTGCCAAGAGTCTGGGTCTGGGTCTGGTCTATGGCCTGACGTTTCGCTCCAGTATTCTGGCGCTGCAACGCTCGACTTGATGATACTGTTGGATTACATTTAGGATTGTTTATGTTGTCATCTCCTCTACAATTGTTGCTGTTGCTATTGTTGTTGTTGCTGTTGGCTTGGGGCACGAACGAACATGCGCGCTACAATTGCGCATGATATACGATGGCGACAATGATAATGATGATGATGATGTTAATGTAGATGTGGATGACGATAATGTTGTTGTTGCTGCTGCTGTTGCTGTTGCTGTTGTTGGCCATTTAGACTGCTGCTCTGCTGCTGCCCACATGAAGAAAGACCGGTGACACTATAGGAAGCCACCGCATCTGGAAAATGGACCAATTTGCTGGCTACCGTCTACAGCAGCATGCAGCAGCAGCAGCAGCAGTTGTAAGTTGCAAGTTACTGTTGCTGTTGCGCCTACGTGAATGCTGCTGTTGCAATTGCAGTTGATCAAACGAGCTACAATTGCAGTTGCTGTCGCTTGCTGCTGACTGTTGCCTGTTTGGCCAATTGTTATTCATAAATGCAATTCAATTTGAAAATTGCTTTAATTTGAGGTAGTTTTCGTCACCTTCGCAACTGCAGAAGGATGTATAAAAAGTGTCGCCACATAATCCAATTAACATTTGCAACAGAGTTGTTGCCACTGCTCACCATTCAATTTCCATATTCAATATGGCACACACACCCAGACTCCCTCACACACACACACTCACACAGAGAGTCAACCACATACTCGTGTTGAGAAGAGCTGGAAGCCGGATGCAAAAGAGATTTTTAAAATAAGTTTTCCGTTGTCTATTATCTTTTTTGTTTCCCAAATCCAATAAAAAAGAAGTGAGCAGCTGGTGCTTTAACATACAAAACATGAACTGCGAGTGTTTTTAATAGTTGTATGAACTTTTGATGCCCTATAATTGTGTGAGTGTGTGGTAAAGCTACAAATGGAAAATATGCATAAAATTGTGATTGTTTACGCAAAAAGAAACTTATTTCATTGTGTGATATTATTTTTTAATTTTTAATAAAAGTCATAATACCCTTTCTTATTGAAATATCATAATTTAGCTGCAAGGGTTGCCCGGCACAAATTTGCACATTGTTTTCAGAGCGTAAAAAATAACAGTTTGCATTTTTATTACAATTGAATGCGTTAGTTTGCGTTAAAATTAACGGAAACTGTTGACCCGCTCAATGGTAAATGGCCAATGTCCAATGGACAACCATTTTCAGGCATTCTCTTTTTATTGGGCATATTTTTTTAAAATGGATCCGTATCTGTATCTGAATCTGTATCCGTATCTATAGCTGTAACTGGCCACTTACAGCTGAGCGCATTTGGACAATCTGTATAAGCAACATCGAAACACACGCACCAAAAACAAGTGAAAAATAAAATAAATGGACAAAAAAAATATTTTTCAATTTCACGCTTCAAATAATTTACTAATTAGATTTGCATATAATTTTTTGGCAAAAACCCGTATGAAGAGCGAGACCAGCACCGAGAAAAAGTGGCCAAACTTTACGCACTCGCTGCGGACTTGGCACAAATGTTGTTCTTGTTGTGGTTTTTGGCCAAGTGCAGCTAGCGGTCAGTATGTGGAGTGGTCAAAAGTTTTTACCAAAAAATGCCGATTGCAACATTGCTATACAGTTAGTTGGCCTACCAGCTGCATGTCTATATCTATGTATATTGGCAGTAACAGTTGGGAACACTCAATTATTCAACAATTTAGCAGAGCTCATCATAATTTGCATGCGGATTTGACCAAAAGTTAATAGCAAGCGATAGCTAACCAGGGATGGAGGCCCGAATGGGCCCGCAAACTTTTAATGAGAAGTGGAATTGAATGAATTAAATTAAATCTGATTATGATTGTTTTGGGTAGTTATTGCGGACCAAAAATCAAAATATGAAAATCTTTTTTTTATTTATTTTTTTTTTTTATATAACAGTTATATTTTAAACATTAATCAACCTATTCAAAGGCTATAAAACATTGATTTGGAACAGAATGAATAATAGCAGTGAATTACAATCTATAACATAAACATAGAACAGGTTTTCGCAGTTAATAAATAACATCAAATATTACATTTGTGGCACATTAATTTAACGCCCTACAGTCCAGAGGTCGCTGGTGTGGAGGCGCTTCAACCTCCTGCGAGTTGTATTTGACCCAAGTGTGCAGGCCAAAGTGCAAAGGGCGTGAAGCGACTTTGCAGCTCGTCCGCAAACGCCGATGCAATATCTGCATCCGATCGACACCAAGTGTTGTCAGGTCGCATAATGGGGATCCGCCTGAGTGGCAAATTGAATCCATGATTCTTATTGGGATCAGCATTGCGGAGCATATCTTGGAAATAATTCCTCTTAGTGACAAACAGCAGCTTTCGCAGCTCGTACGCAGCCCGCCTAAAGTCCCTTAGATCCAACGGATTCCGTGAGCGCATATATTGACGACGCAGTGCTCTCTTGTGTCTTACCAGATCCAAAATCTCTGGTTTTAAAAGAGGCTGGGCTGGACTGGGAGGCGAACAAGGTAGTTGGCCAAGCATGGAGTATTCCGCTGCCACGTTAATATTACGCAGGAATAACTCAGCTGATTATAGATTTGTATATTTTTATCTATTTATTAACTTTCGTTTACAAGTATTATTATTGTTTATGTTTACTTTTGTTATTCACATTTTTTTTTATATTTGTTGATATTTTGTCTTTCTATTATTGTTGGTAAATAAAGCTTCTCAGTTATGATGTCGCTCCTCGGCATTTCCGGGGTCAGCTGATTATAGATTTTTATCTTTTTATCTATCTTTTTTAACTTTTGTTTACAAGTATTATTATTGTTTTTTTTCGGAAATCGATTTCCATTCGCAGAACGTGCAAAGTTATCGATAAAATAAAATAAAATAAAATAAAATTACATTTGAAATTTGCATTGCCAGACGGAATGACAATTTATAAAAAAAAAAAGTGTTGCATATTTTGTGGTACTTTCTTCAACGTACTCATTGAAGTAATTCCCAAATGGTTCTGGCTTCGAGCAGGGCAATACGGGTCTGTCTTTTTATCTATCTTTTTTAACTTTTGTTTACAAGTATTATTATTGTTTATGTTTACTTTTGTTATTTAAATTTTTTTTTGTATTTGTTGAGTTGGAGTTATCTATTAAAGAACTGAAAATAAAAGAAATGAAAAACTGACTAAGACTGTTGTGAGTTCCTATTGGTAAATAATCGAAACTAATTAAAATTAATATAAATAATACCATTTAAAGACTGATTTTGATTGACTTGAATAGTTATTGTAAAAGCTTCGTCGTAATCTTAAAAACTTTATTTCAAGGATAAAACAGATTATTTGTGCTGCAAACAGAAAGAAATTTCTTAAAATTCATCAATAAGCAAGCACCAATAATATATAAATGGCCAGCCCTGGTTTTTGAAGACTGACTTTAGCAAACATTTTGAGCCAATTTAATCAAAAATCGAAATGACAAACGGCGCAAGAAAGAAAGCCAGGACAAAACAAAAAGATTAAGCCACAGCCTACGAGGAGCAGTAAGGCGAGAGAGAAGCTGGGTGGGGCAGGAGATGGGGTGTGTGGCAAGAATCGATCGATGGCCGAGACTGGGATGGAGACAAGTCAGTTGGTAATGCCACAATGCCACAACTACTGCTCGCATTTGCATATTGAGCATCTTGACAAGCTCGTTGAAGCTTGGCTGCCTGCTCGTCTCTTTTGGGCCAAACAACTGGCAAGACAATGATCCCGGGATGTGACTGTGATAGCTGCGGCAACAACCACTGGCAACCAACAACTGGCAACAACTTGTGCGACGAAATGTGCAAGAAGAAATTCATTTGGGGCTTTTTGTCTAAGCCATCGATCTTTCAATCAATGCCCGAAAGCCAAAAGCGTGCAAGCCTCGGCTGAGCATCGATTCTGACTTGGTTCGCATGCAAATTGTTGCCAACCGTCGCCGCCTGTTGAATGCATCAAAATGCAATCAAAATTAAACAAAAACAAAAAGAGTGCAAAAGAAATAAAGCCACGTTGCATGATTCAAGGCGATCGAGTCGTTTTTACTTGTGTCTGTGCGTGTGTTTGTGTGGGGGCTGCTGCCCGTCATTATTTTAATTAATATGACAGAAGCGAAGGCAACCCACCAACAAACTAAATGCAAATGTGGCCAACTTCAGACTCAATTAGTTTCGGGGAGAAGTGAAAAGAGAAATAGAAGCAAAAGAAATGTCAAGCGAGTAAAAAGCTGACATTTAAGCAATTTCAAACGTTTGCAGCTCAACAAATTGTGCAAAGCGACGCGAAATCACAACAAAAATATCAGCATTGACCTTTTGACATATGACTTGCTAGCGCTCTCTCACCCCCTACCACTCCCTCCCCCTCTCCCTCTATCTCTCTCTCTCTCTCTCTCTCTCTCTCTCTTTATATGGAGCTCTCTTTTAGCTGACTTCTTAACTTTGTTGTGTCGTGTCTCATATAGGTCCCGAGTCGAGCGAGACATTTTACAAATGTTTTCAATTGAATTGCTCTGATTTTGCCCAGGTTTGCCTGGCACCAGCTCCAGCTTCAACAGCAACAGCAGCAACAGCAGCAGAAGCAGCAGCAATTGCAGCTTTTTGGTAAGCTGCATTTTGTGGGCCCGCTGGCAGCGCCGTTAAAGCCAACGCCGCCAGCAGCAGTCGAAAATGTCGTGATGATGGCAAATTGTAAATAGCTTAAATGGTCTAAATGGTTTAAATGATTTCAATAGCTCTACTCTCTACGTGCAGGCGGAGGAGGGGAAGGAGGAGGAGGCGGCGGCTCGTTTGCTACAGTTGCAGTTGCTCGCTGCTGCTGCTTCTGCTGCTCCCAGTGGCCGACAGACAACGTGGCCAACAGCAACAACAACAAACGACAACGACGAGTACGAGAAGCTGCTCTGCTCTGCTCTGTTGGCTCGTTTTCAATGGTAACAGTTATCACACAAACTAATGACATGAAATTAGGTATTGGCTCTGACTCTGACTCGAGACGCTGACTCTGACTCTCGACTCTCGACTCTGGAGCTGCCTGCCTCTGCCTGCCAGCTTGAACAAAGCGCCCCCGTTTGAAACAAAGCACCAAAGGTAACACAGCTAAGAACAACAACAATAACAACAGGAAAATAGCTATAGTATTTTTCTTGTTGTGATATTTGCAATGGCTACATTTGAAGTTAAAGTTGAATTTTGCAAATACACTTTAAGAAATCGGAAATGTGGCAAAATTAGTAAATTTAAACATAATAAAATTAAGTTAACTTTAAAGTGTGTTCAGTTCAAGATAGAAATCAAAATTAAAAAGAGATTTTACAAAAGTTAACTTAATCGTAGAAGACGATAATATAGAGGAACATTTTCATATTGGGACTAGATTTGAGTTTATCTGCTCTATTAAAATATACAAAAACCTATTTTATTATTTACATTTATATTTTAAATAATTTAATTCATAATTCGTTTCAATTTTAATTTATTGAAACCTTTTTTAAAAACTGTGGACTCTTTTTAGTTTTAAATAAATAAATTAATTAATTAAAGAAGATTCCTAAATACTTCTTAACGGATAAAATATTATAAAACCAGTTGAATAAAGTAATAATAATTTACCAAATAATAACAACAGTTAACATCCTCTTAAAAGCATCTTAAGCAAATATTTAAAATGAAATTACCAAACAATAAGCTGATCAATTTCCAACAGTGCACCTTTTGGCTAAGATCCATAACGTTAACAGCACTAATTCCCCGCACACAGCCTGCTGCTTAGGACAACAATGTTGCTGCTATAGAAACCTTTGTAAACCGTTACAATATGAACAGCAACAATAATCTCTGGCTACCAAAACGTTTTCTGTGTGTTACAAGTACTGCAATAGTAAAAAATTTTCTCCTTTACCACATTAAAATATTCCGTTTTTGCTTTATTGATTTGTGCTACCAACATTATCAGTAAACAAATAAAAAAAAAGTAGGCGAGTGCAGACCGAGTTCATGATCTTCCACAAATAAAACAAAGAAGGCAATAATGAAAAAACATAGAGAAACAAATCTCAGACTCCATTGTTTGAAGACTTTCTGCCGGGTGAAATTTGTACAGCTCAAACACAAATTTTTCACAATTTCTAATGCAACGGCGACGACGACGACGACGACGACGGCATTCAAATTTGGCCTGGCATTGAATTATAGCGGCTCATTAGGGCCCATTTACTTCAATCACGGCGCGAACAGCAACTAGCCCGAAAAAAAAAACAAAAACAACAACATATAACAATTGGCCATAAAAGGCCAATGGAAAAAGAACTTAGAACCTGAACCACAAACGGACTCCAAATAATTTAGATCACGAATTTGCTGTCGTATGCAAATTAATCAAATGTCTTTGGGTAATTCAATAATGTCAAAATACAGCAACGAAATCAATTACTTAATCAACTTTGAACTTTATCTGTATTAATTACCAAAAATACACAAAACACAATACACAAAAACAAACAAAAAACAAAAGAACAGAAAATTTATAATATCAATAATGTTCAGATAAGACAAAGAGCGACAAATGCATTCTGGGTGGTCGTTATTATTAACATTGGGTGAATTGGAGACAGCGCTTAAGCTGTCTGCGCTTTGGGTAATCCAAGACGGCATTTAACCAATTTAATATTATTATCTATGATCTTGTAAGGCAACAGCGTGTCAGTCCCTCTCCATCTCCCTCTCCCTCTCCCGCCACAAACCCCCTCCCTGCTGTGTGTTTAGGTCCAAGTCTTGATATGCTCAATGTCGCTGACTGTAATCAGAGAACAGCGAACAGCAAAACAGCTAACAGAGGTACAGAGAACGCTGGAAAAACAGGGCCCAACAACAAATGCAACAAACAACAACTGCAACCAGTTGCAACAAAACCGAAATGAGTGAAATATATTTGTGTTGTTCTTGTTGTTATTTTTGTTGTTTTTGCCCCGCTTGGCTCGCAGCGTTCTAATTGGCGCTTGTTGCTGCTTGTTGCAAGACAACACACAAAAATCTATGATTCAAATCTACAGCGTTCTTATCTTACCAGAAATGAGCATTGGACATTGAGCAAAGAGCATTCCATGCCTGTCAGCGGCAACGGCAACGTTGACGTTGACTGCGACTGCAACTGCAACTGCAACGGCATCGGCGACATTGATGCATGTTTATGTAACAGCAAATTGATTTTTTGCTCAACACAACAAAAAATTAGTAGCAAGAACAGTTATATGGGGTGGGACGAAGATTTGATGCTCCAGCTGATATATGGAATATAATAAAATAAATAAAATATTAGCTAGATGGATTTGCCTGACGATGCTGAGAACGATCATTCGATGCAAGCATTCTCGACTAAGAGATATCCTTTAGGCAAGTCTTTAGCCATCACATGGACTGTGCAAGTTGATCGAGAATATATAATCTAAGATTATATTAAACTGATCCCTCCAACTGCAACTTTAAATATCTTTATCGCACGCTGACCAAGAATCTATAAAGTATTGTTTTATTATGCATTTTATAACAACATCCACAATACCCTTGCAAAGTACAACTTTAGCTCTACTCGTGTATATAAATCGTGTCTTTCCATTTGTTTCAGTGTAATTGACAAAAAAGAAGCATGTCTCAGTATGAGTGCACAAGTCTAGAAATCTTCAAACAATTTCTCTTTAATTTGCCTTAAATAACTACACTCTCAGTGGAATTGTGGTTTATCTGCAAAATCTGACCAACAGACCAATATGAATCTGTTTGTTGGTGCATATTTTAAGATATGCGTTTGTCTATTTGCTTTTATGGTTGAATTGATTTCTGGCGGTTTTTACATTTCGAAATTGGGTCAACTTTAGTGCGTCTGCTCTCAATTCATTGAAAAATTAAATCACAAGATTTTTATTACTCTGCACAGATTCACACACAAGTCAGTCGTGCTGTGCGTGTGTGTTGTGCATTTGTGGCTTTTGGCATTTTTGTTTTCATCTAAAACTTTAATTGATTTTTAAACCGACCTTGCCACAGAGTTGCTCTGTGGCACTTTTGGGAAGTCTCACTCCACCTCTGCCTCTCTTTTCCCCTCTATTATTTGACCAAATGCAGCCACATTCAATCAACATTCATCAGTTGGCCAAAATTCATTAGAATTTTTGGATTTTTGGTCATTTATTTTATTTGCACAGGCAAAATAGCTGTAAAATTTTCTCAATTAAATATTTGTAAACAAAAAATTATTAATTTAAAGAAGAAAACTGTAATAAAACAGGCAAATAAAACAATTATATAAAAAACTTGAATTATCAAGTTGTGTTTCTTATTGGCTTATCATAGAAGTTTATTGCAATTTGTAATAGTAATTTGATAATTGTTACTTAAAACATTTAAAATACTGTTACTTTGTCAAGAGGCAAATATGTTCGTTATTTTAAAAATATTGTGAATCAAATTGAAACCATTTTGGCCACAATTCATTTGACTCATTCGTTAAGTTTGAAAGGCAAATGCTGTCGTAAAACAAATGCAATTCTCTCTCTAAAACAAAAGCAAACCTAAATTAAAATTGCACTTATCGTTTCATCATTTGGAGAATTGCATTAGGAGCCGGCACATTTCGTGCAGTTGCCAAAAAATAAAAGTCCCAGCCAAACCCCAAATTCGTGACACTCAATCAAATCCCCAAAATAGGGGCCCTTAGCTAAACAGACGACGTTTGCAAACTTTTTTGAGGTGTACCACCCAGCACTTACGTCACTGACCACACACACGCACACTCACATACACACACACACATCCATTATCCATGCCCATACTCATTGGGGAAGTGCTCGTAACAGGGAATTTAAATTGAAGCAAAAATGTGTACAAATATTTAAACATCTGTTTCCTCTCTGCCTCCCCCCTCGATCAACTCAACCTCAATCAAAATGCGAGTTTCGTTCAATTAAAAGGATTTTCAATTTTACAAAGTGCGTTTTGTCAACCCATCGAGAGAGAGAGAGGGGAGGGTTGGGGATCGGAACTGAACTCGAGGTAAATAAAAGTAGGCATGTTAAACGTTTTGTACATGACAACTGCCAAAGCTTGGAACAGGCGGCAATTTTCTGTAGGCCAAGCCAGAAGTCTACAAGTGCTGGATATTTTAGAGTAAAGCATTTAGGAATGTTTGAGTCGAGAGAGCTCAACTAGGAGATACCCTAAGAGATAAAATTCAATTAGCTTGATCTGCATATGCAGAAGTTGCTAGCTTCTATCTAAGATCTACAATTTCAGACAGAACCTGTTGAAACTAATCAAGAATATATATTTACTTTACTCTACTTCTTTTTACAGCCTTCAGCTGTTACTCAAGTTTTTCACAACTTCATTATACCATTTTTCACTCTCTTCTGAAAGGATACAGGGTATACAAAACACCTGAGCGAAACGGAAATGCAGCAACGAAAAAAAAAACAAAAAGACGAAAAAACGAGAAGGGAAATAACCACAATAAAGACGACAGAAAAACAACAATGAGATAGAAAATGTTGTGCAAAAATTGAAAAGTTACCTGACGAAAAATGTACCATTTCAAAAATTGATTAGAAGCTTTGGCAACATTCAACGCATTCAATTTGGGGGACGGGGCCGAGTTAGTCATTGCCAGCTGACAGTAGAGGGGGGGTTGGGGTGGTTGGGGTGGTAGCCGTGGTGGGTGTAGGGGGGGTTGGGTTGTTGGACTGAATGGTGTATAGAATGTCGTTGGTTAAGTCGAAACCAAGTCGAGTCGATGTCGATGCTCCCAAGGATATGCGGGAACGCTGGACTGTCGACATCCAAGTCGTATGTGCTGTGTGTTGTATTTGTGTTGTGTGTGTTTTGTGTGTGTCATGTGTGTGTGCATACTGTGTGTAAACGTGTTGTGGACAGGCTTTGGCTTAAGTTTGCAGGGATATTTGTATTTGTATGGCAACTTTTCTTGTTTGTGCCGCAGCTTTGTTGCTCAATATCGACACACACAAACACAGACACACACACCCAAACTGGGTCAACTAGAATTTTCTTTTGGTGAGTGTGTGTTTGTGTGTGTATCGAACCCCCCTCAGCAGCACACACACCCCCGCGCAGGCCATCAGGTAATAGTCGTGGCACACAACACGTAGTGCCAACTATCTGAGAATGACATTAAATTACCAATGCAAAATATCCTGGTAGCATTTACCGTAAGCAAATAAAAAATATAAAAACAAAAGAAGGGGAACGAGAGGCACAGAGAGAGACAGCGACAGAGAGAGAGAGAGAGAGAGAGAGAGAGAAGGAGAACAAAATGAAAATTTAAACAGCGGCGGCAATAAAAGAAAATTTGCTGCCATTTTCGGTTGGGTTTTTTTTTTTGTGTGTTTCTTAGGCAGGTTGTAACAGCTGTTGGCTGCTGACTGCTTGCTGCTTTTGCTGCTGGTTGGCATTTTGGCCGCATCTTGAAACTTGGCTCACATTGTCACACGGCAAGCAAGCACGGTAAGCAGTTGGCCAAGTCACAGTGCCACAGAGTTGCACACTGCTGTTGGTATGGCTTTGAGTATGATGAAGTGAATTGCCAACGGCTCAGCTGAGCATCGTGCCACACACACACACACACACACACACACAGAGAGAAAAATCAGGACAAAGCTAAGCCGGGTATATATGTGGGAAATGAGCTGGAACCAAAGAGAGACTCCTTAAGCTTGTTGTGCGATATGCTGGCAAGGAGGGCAAGAATACAAAGTGTGTGGATATTGTTTTCCAGGTGTGCTGCGCAATGTGTTAGATCTGTTTTTATTTTAGTTAATAAGTTGAAATGGGTTTCAGTGCAGAGCAAGGAGTAGAACGAAATTAGCACCGGCTTCAGTTAACTTTAAGCACAAGTTAAGATTTAAATCATTTCAAAAAAATTAAACCAACCAAATGAAACATCAATTTCAAAATGGGGCGATTCATTTTTAACCAATAAGTAGAAGTGGAAATAGAAAAGAGAAAGGGTTGCATTTACCATTTAAGCTTTACATTATTTTTAAATTAAATCATCAGCAGAACGGGTTCTATTTTTGGTTAATAATTAAGCTGTGATATTGAGCAAAGAGTAGAAGAAAGGGAAATGAGCATTAGAGAGCTGAAGTCATTTTTAAACTGCACAACTTTCATGCCTGGGAAACCAATTCACAATATTGCATTATTCCCACTTTCTGTTACGACTAGTGAGCATTATAATTAGTCGAAGGATCCCACAATCAATAGTCTGGAGCTTATACAATATCTAACTCTAAAACAACAGCCAACTAAATTCATTTACTATACAAAATGTAAATATATCTTTTCAGATGGCTGCATTTAAATGTAAATCATTTCCAGTTCTATTTTGCGTTTGCATATTATGCTATCTTAATTAGACCAAATGTAAAGTGTACAAAGCAACAAAGCAATGAAAATGAGCTGCTCCAACTGGCAAAAAAAATAAGCTAAAACAAAACAAAAAAATGGCTAAAAGGAAGACAAGCCGAATGACTTAATCGCATTTGCGCGACTTTGTTGCACTCGCCGCCAGACATTTGCCATAAAAATGCAAATGAAACATTGAAGCAGCAGTAACCAAGGGATGGAGACAGAGAGGCAGAGAGACAAAGAGACAAAGAGAGAGAGGGACAGAGAACATTAAGAACTCCCAACTGCCACAGCAACTTCAACTGCAAGTCTAACCCAAGTGATGAAGTGCAAGAGTTAGGCCATATCACGATGTTGGCTGTTGGTTAATGCCATGGCTAATCCGCGCCCGTTACCTTAATCCCCCAACAATTTTGTTAACAAACGAACATCAAACGAAATAAAATGTGCAATAAATTTAATTTGCACGGCGTTTCGAGCCAAATAAAAATCACACCTTCTTCCGAAGGGTACGAATGAGTCTCTCGCTTTTTATTTATTTCATTTTTTCTCCTCCTGTCGAGTGAATTGCAGCACAGACGCCAACCCCACGCTCAGTAAGTGGAACGAAACAGGGCAGCAAGAAAACTCGAACTGGTTACGTGATTTTATCGAGCGCTTTTATCGCCAAAAATTTGCCAAAAAAGACAAAACTACAAAAAAAAAATGCAATACCCACTATAGCAAAGACAAGTTAGAGGACTCTAGTCTAGAGAGCTCGACCGGCAGATACCCTAAGCCTGACTAAAACCTAGTCTCTGAGATCTTCGACTTCAGATAGACGGAGAAGCGGACTGCGCCACAGTCAAGTCAGCTGTTATTGCTGATCAAGAATATATATACAATATGGCAGCAGCCTTTTACGAACTACTCCACAACTTTAATATACCCTTTTTAGCAATTTTCTATTGGTTTAGCGAGATAACCAATGTAAGGAAATAGTAAATTGAGTATACTATCTCATTCTATCCCACTCGCTATCTAGCTCTCTTTCTCCCCCCTCTCTCTCTCTCTCTCTCTCGCTCTCTTCTTAATAATTAGTCGCCTGTGCAGGGATTTCATGTCAGTCCCTGGTGCTATGCCATAAAAATCATTGGCAGGGACAGAAACATGAACCTCGGGGTCAGTTCAACACTTGCAGCTGAGGGTATCCGCCAAGTGCAGTTGGATGTGCGAGTGTGTGTGAGTGTATGTGTGTGTGTGTGTGTGTGTGTGTGTGTATTGGGGTGTGTGTGGCTTAACCTAAAGCAAGAGTCTGCTGGAGACCTACTTGAACTTGCGAGTGAGAGCAAAGCGAACTCAACACTTGATCAAAATGCCACAAAGCGATTTGCATATTTTAATTAAATTCGCGCGTTTGGCCGGAAAGAACACAGGAGAAAAGCGCAACAATATGAGACAGATGAAGACAGAGGGAGAGAGGGAGGGGGAGAGAGTACAACTGACACCGCATAGTCAAAAGCAGGAGGTGTGCGGAGGGAGGTTGGGGGCAGAGGACTGGTCTGTGGCGCTGTCTTTAGCTATTTTTTAAAATATGTAAAAAGCGCGCGCAGCACATGTGACCACAAGCGTATTAAATTTTGTGCGCCACTCGAAAAATGAAAATGGGAAAATAGAAAAGCAGAAAGCAAAAAGCAAAAAGCGTAAAAAAATGTTAGAAGCCAAAGAACTTGCTGAACTTGCTGGCTAGCAGAAAAAGAGAGAGCGGGGAAAGGGCGAATGTTGGGGATTTGTGTGCCGGCCAGAAAGGTAGCCAATTAAACAGAGTCGCAAAAGTGGCGGTGAATGCAAAGGTCGTCCCACTATCAAATACACTGAACGAAATGCGCCAAGGGCCCAAAGAGACCGAAACTGAGAATCAAAAACACAGAGAGAGAGAGAGAGAGAGAGAGAGATAGAAATGAAAATCTGATGAGCGTTGTGGGAGTTTGGGAATATTCGTTATTGAATGTCGATGAGGAAAGCTATCAATGGGGGGCAGGGCAAAGTCAGATTGATACTGCACAGGGCAATAGTTGAAATATTCAGGATACAATTTTAGTTTGTGGCAAAAGGAACTAGAAAATTGTCGAAAAATCGAAGATGAAATAAACTCAAGATGCAATTGAAGTTTGTGGCAGATAAAAGCAAATGTATCGTAGAAGCAAGTAGAAGATTGTCGGGGAATTCAAATTGATTCTGAATATTCAACAGCCATAAATACTTGCCAAAAATCATTACACTTTTGTCATAAATATATGCCCAAACTAACTCCTGCTGTGCACTTAAAAAAATAGCAATAGCTTTAGAGGGCTTAACTTTTTTTGCAGTGTAGCGCAAAGTTGGCCAAGCATTACGCTCATATTGGTGTTTGGTTGCCGCTTTGGCACCTGCCGCCTTGCCGCCTAGCTGCGTGCAGCCTGCTCAAACATGAGCAAAGCGCAGTGCAGCATAAAGTGTTAAATTGGATTAATCCAGAAGATTTACGCTGCGGGTGATATTAACAAGGCTAACATGGCAACGTAGCTACTACAACAACTACCACTACTACCAACTTTCAACGTGAGCTTCAACATGTTGCACTTGAGCCAGCAGCAGCAACGCCAGCAATTTTATTAAAACCGGACGCGTAGTATAGCAACACCGGAAATGCAGCGGCAAGACAAAGCACACACACACACACACATATAGTGTGGTAAGTGCTAGTGTATATGGTGTAAGTGTGTCAAGTTGTGTGCTGTTGTGTTTGCTGTTGTTTGTTGTTGCTGTGGAACGTCAACGGCCATGCAAATTTGTGATTGAATGCGATTTTGGGACTTAACGACGGCCTCAACTCAACAGCCGGGACCACAGCTAGTTGCAGAGCAACAACAATAACTATAAATTACACTCGAACAAATTTAAGGAATATTGTACGCAACGGAAGTAGAAATTTTGCCAACATCAAGCCATGCTAGAATATCTTTGACAAGTACTCAAACCTCAAAGTCCATTCTGATACCTAATCTGAAAAAAGCTTAGGCAGTTTGAACCAACGGATGCGAAACGAGCGATAAAAATCGATCGATAAAACACACTTAACTAAGTACAGCTTATACGATAACTTATGTTGCAAGTTTGAAGCCTCTACCTCTTTAAGTCTCTCAGGTTCAAGAGTTCTTGTAGACGGACAACTGTCTATGCTAATACTGAATATATTTTTACTTATGGTAAATAGATATTGTTTTTTCTTGCTTCTACTTGAACTAGGCACAGTGTTTTTCTGCCAGTGCGGCTACAACAGCAGCAAAGGCCAGGCAAGGCGGTAATAATGCCTTGACAGCCAGCGCACAACAAACTGCAGCAGCAACATGCAACAAGAACAGCAAGAACAACAACAACAACAATAACAACAGCAACTCGGCAAACGCGTTGATTATCCCAATCAGCAACACTTTACCAGCGTAAATCTATTTAATTTGCCATTGGGCTCCATTTCAATACACGCCTGTGCCCCACAACCCCCTCCCCTCCCTTCCCTCCCTCCACCTACCCCCTACCCCTGCCCGTGTTGCGATAATGCTGCTGTTGCAGCTACAAATCAGCTGTTTGCAGCTCTTGTTAAATGTAATTGAACCTGTTCTTTGAGTTTTGTTTTGTAATTTATTATTGGCGCATGAGTTCTGGAACCAAAAACAGCAACAACAAGAATAAGAAGAAGAAACTGGAAAAATAAGCGCTGCAACTTCAGAGATCGTAGCTCATGGAGACTGTATTTTCTTTACTTTTTTGATTTTTTCTTTATCGTTGTTTTTTCTTTTTCTTGGCCATGGCATGCGAGGATCGCGTCAAGATCGTGCCTGACGCGTAATTGATTATTACGAGCAACAACTGCAACACTAGCAACAACAACAACAACAACAGCAACAGCATAGCATGCCAGCATAATGATGTATTAGTTAAAGTTGGCCAACCGGTTCGCATTTTGGCCATGAAAAACGGTTTAGAATTAGGCGGCGGTGATTACATGGCCAAGTGCGTTGAAATTGAAAAGAAGTGTGCAACTTGTGAGCAACTCCGTTGATGATACGATGAACAAGAACTGCTGCAGCAGCAGCAGCAGCAGCATCAGCAGCAGCAGTAACTGCACCGAGTCGGCACTTTGTGGCAGCCGCAAACGTGATGTGGAATGTGGCAAACTGTTGCCACAAAATGTTCCGCCGCCTTTAACTTCAATCAGAGCAAGCAGCAAATTGAATGGAATGCGATCTAAGTACAAGCGACGTACAGAATAAAAGTGTTGCACAATTGAGTTCAATTTTTTAGTGATTTGCCACAGCAATGGGCGAAATTATGTTGAGAATAAACATGTGGAATTTATGGCAACTTGATAGAAGCAAGTAAAATCTTGAAAAAAGAGTGCGAACTAAAGACATCAATTTGCCCTCACATATTTTCGAAGAATGTTGAGAACGTGAGAAGTTTCCAGAGATCAAACAAAAATGTTTTTTAGATAGATTCAGATGAAGCAGATTTAGATTAAGCTCTAAACTAATCAATGTAACAACTTATTAGCCAAAGAATTTATTTATAATTATGCTGCAATTGTAACAAATTGTTTATATATCAATTTTAATCCAGTATTAAGCATTTTATGATATTTATGACTCGGCTAGTGTTGTCAATTACTTAAAGCCCAATCAAAACTTAGTCTTATGATTCATTTTTCAATTGTATGCCCACTTTTTTCATACTTATTTCACACACTGCACTGACAACAATTGACTGCAGCTGAGGCACCTTTAACGAACACTCCACACACTCCACACACCTTCCGCCATCCACCGTCCGCCATCAGCCAACCTCCCCCCAGAGGTGACAGCGCCCACTGTCAGCATGCCCCATAACTCATAGGAAGCAGAAGAAGAGAAGAAAAAAGTGCAGGCAACACACACAAATATATACATACGAGTATATAGGGGAAAAAGCCAGAAAGCTCCAATTTTAATTGCCCAACATTAAACGATCGACGTCGATGGCGGCAACGAGTAAAGTCGGCAATCGAATAGATAGAAACGTGTGTGTATTGCTAGAAATCGAATAGCTGCAACAAATACAGATACAGCTACAGCTACAGCTACAAGTCGAGTCATAGCAATAGCAATAGCAACAGCAATAGCAATACCATTACCAATACCATTACCATTACCAATACCTATGGCCAATACCCATACCAAGGGGATTCGCAGCGCCATAAAATATGCGCACGTTTTGGTTTTGTTGGCCGTTTGTTTGCATATGCCAAATCCAAAGGAGCGAAGCACACACACTGAACAAAATCAGTGTATTAAAGTGAGAGTGAAACTTAAAGTTTGTTTCGTACATGAAAAATGTGCTGCAGTAGCGAGGCTAAAAGCTGCACCCAATTGCATTGAACGAAGCCTTAGAATTTTTGATAATTCCATAATCAGATAAGGTTATTTTTTGTAATCAAAGCGTTAAGCAATATTTGGAGGTTAGGAAAAAGTACTTGACTTCCTAATGAGCTTAAATATCTTCGAAGTTGCGCTAACATCAACGAATTTCAATTACATATATTGGCTCAGTTCAATAATATTTAATTTTCTATACTTCAAATTGGATTATTTTTTGATTCGAGGCTAGCGAAAAACTGTTCAAATTCTTGCCAAACTTACGGATATTAATTATATAGAATTGTATAGCTTGCGGATATTTAAATTGTACATACTTCAAGTTTAAGTTGCTTTCTTTTTATATAATGTAAATAATTCCTGGCTAGTAGAGGAAAAAACCATACAAACTTTAATCAATTATGTTAAACTGAGCTTAAGAATATTTGAACTCTCCACACTTAAACTTCAACATATTTCCGACTCAGCTTAACTTCCAACACTCCCAGACAATAATTAAAACAAGCACATGCAGATATTTGTTCAGTGTACTTGCGAGGCATATGGTCTGCGTTGTTCTCTGCTGCAGTGCTCTGGTCTGGTTTGAGTTTGGGTTGAGGTTGGGTCTGTGCACTGTACTGCCAGGTCTCGCTGGCCAGACAGCATTTAGCGTACGATTTGGCGGCGCGAAAAAGATAAACTCATAAATTATGGCATTGAATGTCACTTCGACGACGTCGACGGAGACGTCGGCGGCGGTTGCTGCGACGTCGACAGCTGTAGCAGCAGCAGAAGTGGCAGCAGCAGCAGTTGCCACCGACAATGGACGATGGCTGCAGCGACTGCGGCGATAATGAAGCCCATTTTAAAGTCAGTACCATTGAAATGCGATTTGATTTACAATCCCATTTCGATTATAATCGATGATGATGTGTGAGCGCGCCTCGGCCATGCCATGATCTTGCATATAAATACCAATCTGTGTCCCCGTCGTTGTTGCAACCACACCGCAAACCAACCAAATGCTAAGCAGGCAGTGAGGCTGGCAGAGCCAAGTCTCTAGCGGTTTTTCCAAGGAAATCGAAACGTTTGCCGAAACTGAAGCTGCAACTGCAACACTGCCCACAGGCGGATTCAATGTTCATTTTACCTGTTGCTGTTCCGTTGCTGTTGCTGTTGCAATTGAACTTGAATACGAATCGGGCTTTGACTTCGTCTTTGACTCTCTGTCTTTGACTTTAGCCCGGCTTTCAGCTTTGGCTCTTTGGTTTAGCAAAAGCCGCCAACTTGTCAGAGTAACGAAACGAAAACCGCCACCGCTTCCACTCCTTGCATCGATGGTGGCAATTGTTTTGATGACCGTTGATAACTGCAGCAGCGGCATATTTTATGGCTACACTCGCAGAAAAGCACATATACAACATTCTACTAACTACAGCTGAGTTTTCACAGTCTAAACTTAACTTTCACTTAAAATTTTTATTTCATTTTATTTTTATTTTATTGGTACTTAAGTATCTCTAACAATTTATTTCTTCAAGTGCAGTTACTGATTTCACCAGGGACTCGAGCTTTGACCATACCCCAAAAAAGTACGCAAGAAACAATCAATAAAAATATAACAATAGCCTTTGTCACGTGTTATGCCGGCGGTCTTAAAAACAATTTTTATTGCATTTTAATTGAAGCTGAAAGCACATCAAACTGAACTGAACTGAGCCGAGTAAAAACAGAACAAGCCAACTCAGAAAGCACAACTCTTTCAAGTCCAAGTTCAGCCCACGCAGCTATAAAATTTATTGCAACTTAATTGTTAATGTTGGTTTTTGCTTAATTGCATATATATATATATATATGTATCTGTATATATATATATGTATCTGTATATGTCTTCATTTAAGCGCAACGCCCCACAAAATGGCGTGGAAACAAAGCCAATGCCGGACCGGATGTACTTTGAGTTCTAGATTATCTCTAGTCAAAGCCAAAAGTGAACTTATCGATACTCTAGAAGCAACTAAAATACCCTTGATTACATCGCAAGGTGTATCAAAAAAAAAACATGGCATCTCTTGCAAAGTATTTACAGTAATATGTGTAATAGTATAATAAGATTAAAATGATAAATAAGAAAATCAATAATCACTTCACTTAAGCTCTGACAGAGCATTGAAGCTTCGTTGAATTATTTCTTCACATTTGCTTTATTATCACATTTCGTTCGTGCTTAGCAAACGCCTACGCAAAAAGGCGTTGGCGAACAGGAAGCGAAAGCAAACAGATAAATGGACTTCCAGAATTAAGTCGAGGCCATTGAAATGTAGACCACCAAAATGGTTTCGCATGCATTCTGCAATGAAGTCTATTTTGCATGCTTTGACAAGGAAACATTTCATGCCCATGCACATAACACATATGCATGCGCCAATTAGTTAAAAAATTGTGTATATTTGTGTGTGTGTGTGTGTTGCGAAGTTGAAAGCATAGTCATAAATGGTCTAAATTATGGCATATTGCACTTCGCACATCCATAATTGCAACAAACGATTTTTTGCGTGCGCTAACGAAGAGAAGCTGCAGGGCTACGCAGTGCACAGATTTCCCCTCTCTCTCCCTCTCCTCCCTCAAATTGTCAGTTTTGTATATTTTACGCCACCTGACGACAGCTTTTCGGCCAATGTGCATCGGGCAAAAAGGCAATGAGACCGGAGAGAGGTAAGCAGAATTTTAATGTTTCGGAATGCCAGTTTGCTAAGGGTAACGGTAATTGTGGGTGACGCTTCAAGAAGATACTCATAATTATCATTATTATTATAATTAGTGACAGTAATGCTGCTGCGCAGCAGACAAGCCAAGATATTGGCGAGAAACAGCCAAAATGCATACAGAAAGAAGAATCGCAAGAAGAATCGCAGTTCACATGTGATCAGGCTTTGATTTTTATATAATTTCAATTATTAAGTTAATAAATATTTAGTTGGTATATAATAAAATTCGTAATGCTGACAATATATAAACTACAGCATAATATACAGTCTAATATGTTCATGGTTTCATAGTTTAGTAGCGCTCAGCAAGCAAGCTATTAACTTGCCAAAATGCCAGCGCTGTTCAAGAGTGCTCAAAAGGGCCATTAAATACTGAGAAAATCACATACACAAAGCTATTTTATCTTTCGATTACCTTAATAAGTATCGATGCCTTTCCAATAAGAGCAGTGCAGTCGATGAACTTATCGGTTTTTCAAATTTGAAATCGGAACTTGAATTTTAATACATAAAATGGCAACGAATATACTTGCTAATGATAATAATTGTTTGTGGCAATATAATATATAGTTATAGGCTCACTGCGAATGCGAGCTCTTCATCACAGCCAGATGCTTACGGGGCAAATACCGTTCGAGGACAATATAGTGGGGATCCTTTATGGGTGGCTTATCGAACATGTGCTTGCAACTCCACAGGATGCTATTTCTCACGCGCAACGCATAATCGATGCGATTCTGGCTGAGCAACTGGAATGCCTCGAAATTGTTGAGCTCGGTCAGAGGCCTGGCAACGCCATTGCCGATGATGCTGCCCTCGGGATCGGCAAAGATGGCCTGAATATACTTGAGTATATGCCAAATGTGATGCTCATCCTTGACCCAATCCTTGAGCAAGCACCTCAGATCCAGACTATGCGATATTGGACAAATGTGCGGATGAAATATATCATGCTGAAAGATAACAGTGGGCAGGGTGCGCTCATTGGGAAACTGATCCGGCAGCAGGATGGAGAAACGGAACACGCTCTCCGCATAGCAGCCGCTGTGTATGAAGATCACTCCGAACCACAGCAAACAGCTGGAGTAGCTGGGTATCGCATAGATGCCCCTAAGCTGCTCCTGCTCGATCAATTGGTATTCGGCCAGGATTTGATAGCCTTGATTGATCAGCGACAACGTTTTGCTGTTGCCCGGTTTGCTCTCCAGACACATGGCAAATTGGCTAAGCGAATATATATATCCTTTTGTCATATGATTTAACCTAGTCAGACCCCATTTTTCACTCACCAATTTTGACAAGATATGGCGGAAAACAGCGGTGTGTTTTGGGTGTGTTGTGAGTATTGTTTTTGATATGCTGAATAAATTAGAAACACATTTTGACAAAGACTTCAGAGTAACTGGCTTTCGAAACCATAAACAATATATATTCTGGACCAGCATCAAACAGTTAGAGACTTATTTCATTTTATCGATATCGATTGCCGAAAGCAACAAGAAATACAATTAATATAAAATTTGCCCTGATTTATTGTTGATCAATTGAACAAATTTCATAAAGATCGCATACAAAACGCTGAGTAATTTTGCGCTCAGTTGAACAAAATCGTTTTATAATTTTGATAGATTTTTATCATTTTTGTAGTAAGATTTGCAAGCTACTTAAAAAGTTAACCTGCTAATTAAGACTAGCTTTTAATGAAGATGCTTTGAGGCACAAAACCTTCACTTTTTGCTTCTTTTTTTAGTTGAAAGCCCAACGAAATCGAAACAGAGTCAAAAACTACGATAATCGATGCTTCTATGAGAATCGCTCGCATTGATTTACTGGCGATTGCTTGCCACATTTGAATTAATAATTACAGTCACAGTGCAGCCGTGTACGAAGCAGCAACATTGTAGCCTCTTACATTTATGCGGTATGTCAACTTGCCACATGCTACAAGCAGCGCAACGGGAATTGCCCACTGGAACACAAGCAACAAAACAAGTAAGAATTGTGTAAATCGGGAGTGCTCGACTAGCAGATACCTTAGACAAGAAAATAAGCAAGAATGCATATAAGAAAGTGATCAACTAGCAGATGTTATAAGCGCAACTTATATACCAAATCTGCAGTCTCGAGTTCTTATAGTCTCTGAGATCGGTTAGGCAAACGGACCTGACTAAATCGGTTCTCTTGCTGAAGCTGTTCAAGAAAAGATATACTTTATGGCATCGTAGAACCTTCACTATACCTGTTACAAGCTTTTGCCTTAATTAATAATACTCGCTAAACACCTTTACAGTGATTTCAGGGTATAATTATGTTCAACTGGTAGGCAAAGGGGAACTGAGGGCTGGAGCAATGTCCAGCACTGGTCGCGACCAGCTACACACAGGTGAGTGTGTGTGTGTATGTGTGTGTGTGTGTTGTGTCGTACTCAGCGGTATATTCAATCATGTCAAGTGTAATAATTTTGCGAATACTTGCAGCAGATACAAACAAGCTGCACACACGCAGTTCAGTTGAGCTCAGAGCTCGGAGCAGAACCCAACCGAAACGAACCGAACCGCAGCAAAAACGGAACCAAACAGAAGAGCTTGGCGCATAGACAACGTTCTCATGTGTTTTGGTCGGATTTTGATTTATGATTGCAATGCTCTGATGTACGGTTCTTTCACGCACTGGCAACATAATGTGGCATTATAATGTCGCATGTCGCACAAACACAAGCACACAGATACACACACGGAGAGTCGTAAGAGGAGAGATGCTGTATATATTATTTCATATACCCTGTAACTATTAGAAGTGCACAAGGAGTACAATTTTCAACCTTACCATGCACACATATTGACAGATTAGATGTAGGGAATATAGACCTAAATCTTACCATCTTCTACTACAAGATAGTAATCTTGAATATATACTAAATTTAAAGCCAACTGTTTTTTCCAAAATTCTATTGAATTCTACAGGAAGCGGAGAGTTCAATTTTCAATGCAGGTTTCTGTAAACCATGTAAATATTTCTAACCGTTCTCTGATCAAGTTTATAAGCCTTATTTTCGAAAACTCCTCCCTCAAATGGTCATGTTTATCACTGTCATTAAACGAGAAACTGTTAGGCAAAGAGTAACTTTAATTTGCAGCTCAGTACAGGGTATTCCACAAGTCGTGCATGCAATCTCTGTCGCTCTCTATCCCGCAGTCAACTAGAGCATTACCTCGGCAAAAGAGTTATAAATTTATTGTGTGACGGAAGTTGAAAGATACCCCCCACTTGAAGTCTGATGCCTGATGTCTGCTGCTCAACTGGATCATAAATATTTGCATGCCGATGTCCGCTGAAGCAGCTGCTAATTGGCAAACGCGAAAAGCAAACAGACAGCATATCAGATCTTTTGGCACTTTGCTGCTTGAGGGTAAACATATCATAAACGCTCCTGACAGACAGTGAGGCAGTCTTGATAAGTTGCCCAGCCCATGCAACCGATAAGAAATGTCTCCCACCCAAAAAAACTTACGTCCAATAATAATAATGAACGGAAATACAATCTTGCCCAGCTTTTGCACGTTTTGCACCGCGAAATGCAACTCATTAAAAAATTTTAACAACGTATATATATAAATATATTCATTTGTACGCTCCCCGATATGATATGATATGATACGTTATGAATTTCGACTGTGACTTGGACTTTCTTTCCAGCTTGGTTAACGCCAGTTGTCAGTGCATTGACATGGGTGCAACACCCAGGCGCAGAAAGGGTCAGATCCTCGAATCCATTGGGATTTTTTTCATATTTCTTTGCGGGCTCGCCTCATTTTCACCTCAGCCCACATTGGCAAGACGACTGTGACTACTACACTCAGAGAAAAACATGATTTGTAATTTATAATCGAACCATTGAAAGCAACGAATAAAACCGGATTCTAGAAATAACTTGTAAGTATATATAAATAAAAACATATGGTAAACATAGATAAGATATGTACCTAAAAAAATGAAATCAATTCGAGCTGAAAGTTAGAAAACCGACTCAAAATGGAAATCGCACTGTTTTTGGTTTATAGAAATTATTTGTAGACTTAGGAGAGAAAAGTTTTAAGATCCATATTTGTTTTATATTTATAAAAAACACTCTGTAATCTAGGAAATTCTGTAAATTAGGGTGTGGTGTCTAAAAATAAGGCGACTTATTAAATTGAAGTTCGATTGTTTTGTTGAGTGTACAACTACTATAATAACCCATGTCAAAATGTTTGGCTTGTCTTATAGCGCTAAGGGCAATTGCTAATATGTTTTGGCTCACACTCTCACACACACAACACACACAACAAACACACACACAGCGTTTACTTTGGGCCTTGGCGCACCTGTGGGGAATTGCTTGTCACCTGGACTCGCCACGCAAACAGTCGTCGAGCGGAATCCCAACATTCAATTTCGGTTTTTTATTTTATATTATTACTTTCAGTATTCTTCTGCCGCTGCTGCTGCTGCTGCGATGTCTTTTATGCGGGAAGCAATTTCTCGAGCCGCCCTTTTAGCCAGGTTTTCTTTGGCTTGTTTTTGATTTTTGGTTTGTGTGTTACTTTTTTCTTATCAGCTTTCTTTCATTTATGCTACGTTGCATTTTGGGTCTTCTGACCGCGACGACTTCGGGGTTCTGTGTTTGGTTCTCTTCGATTCGGTTCGGTTCAGTTGTAATACGGTGGCATATAACACTTAAGTGCTTGTTGTTGTTTTATAAGATAAACTTTGGCAAAGGCCCACATGTCTGTCAAAAAGAAAAACAGCAACAAAGAAACAGCGAAAATAATAACGTGATGCCAATTTCATTTACTGCCACTTTCATTAACCAAAAAGGAGGCAACACAAACAATTTTGGCATGTTTTTCTTTTCTTTTTTCCTTTGCTTATCTGCCCCCAGAAAGTTGCAAGTTGAACTTAGGGTTTTGAATTTGATGTTCCATAAGAGTTGTGTGTCTGTTGTGTGTGTTTGTTGCTAGTTGAAGCATGCAATTGGCAAAAGACAGCTGTGTTTGTGAAAATAAATTGACTAACTGTAAAGAGTTGTAAGGTGAAACTTAATGTCATTCAACTTGTGATTAAAATTCAATTTGTATATTCTTCATATGTTGTTATAACATATTATTAAATTAACACTCCTTTTACTTTAAGCAAATTAATGTGGTATTTATAATTTTAGTCAAAAGCACATCTGCTAAAGAATTTCTTGAAATGATGAGAGTAAAATGTTTAAGGAAATCTGTAAAACTACTAACAAAGCTGTTAGAAGCTGTAGGCAACAAAAACCCCTTACTATTATATTTATACTTATCTAATTATTATCACCTATGAACCTTATGCACAAAATATACAAATATTACAATAATACATTCCACGGTCCTGTTTGTCTACCAATCGAATTATTCGCCACATACTTTCAGGCAGCCGCCAAAAAGGTGGCGCCATAGAAGAATTATTATTATGAAAGATTAAAAAAAAAAATTGTAATTGCTGTAATTAATGTATGGGTATTTGGCAGTGCTATTGATTTATGTGAAATTTGTGCAAAGGTTTGCACTGTGGTTGGATCTGTGTGTGGCATATTTAAATTAGGAGAGAATATATATGCAAACTCTTTCACTTGCCGTTCTTTACATGCGACTATTGACTATTATTATAGCCAAGTTATTTGGTTGGCAATGGAGTACGACAACAACTAATATTTGCATAATCTCGCTGGGAGAGCAACCAGCCGAGCAATTATTTCTTTAAAAATAAATTGCATGCACAATTGGTAGCAATAGCAAAAAATAAAAATAAATAAAAGAAAAAATAAAAAAATGCCATGGAACCAGGAGTGGACCACCAATGTACTGGCTCCGACTACGGCTCCGGCTCAGCTACACTCAGAAAAACAATCGCTCTGAATTTTAGATAATCGACATACTTTTGACGCCAAGGTTTCCTCACCTTATTGTTCAGAAAGTAAACTTCTAAAGTAGAAAGTTGTGGCTTCAAAAATTCCACTTTCAAAAATTTCTTAATTTCAGTTTGGATTTTTTTTTAGAAAAAATATGTCTAATTTCCAGGGCTTTGTTCTTCGCATAATATTTGTGTTCCTTATATTGTTGTTATGAATTCTACTCTTTATAAGTGCATTTGTTAGCAATAAAATACTGTTTATAAAATAGATAATTGTCGATTTCCAATACTAAGCAAAATGTTTTCTTATGCCTAGAAATTATTTCTAAAAACAAGAAAAACTTTCTAGTTTCCAGGGAGATTTTCAAAAATTAATTTTGATTTTTCTTTCCGAGTGTAGCAGGCTGTAGCACAGTTGCCGTCTTTAGGTACACAGATCCAGCGACGAATTTGGTCAAAACGACTTTTTGGAGTGGCGGCTGCTGCTGCTGCAGTGGAGGGTTTGAAGTGGGGGCGTGGCAGCGCCCAGGTCGTTGTGTGTACGCCTCATTCCGTTTTATTTGCATATCGATTTGGAGTTTTTAGACGGGCCCAGAACACGCTTTGCTTTGGTTTGCCTTTGGTTTGGGTTTATTTTGGTTTTGGTTTGGTTTGGTTTGGTTTTTGTTGCCTTGCATTCAGCCGTCTTCCTGCTTGGCCAAAATGTATTTGCATCAGAACGGATACACTTGGCTTCATTTGATTTGCAGCACAAATAACAATTGCATAATTGCCAAAGAATTTGAATTTATTGCTTTGCGACCGTTACCAAAACGCAAATCATAATAAGAGAAAGAAAAACATCTCATAAATTAACACCGAGCAGTTTTTTCATTGTTTGCAATTTGCTGCTGCTGATAGAATTCAATTATTTTAATATTTCCTTTAACACACTTATCGTCGCCTTATCAGTGACGAAAGTCAGTCAATGGTGACAAAATGCTTGAGCTGCTGCTGATATGCTCGATAAGCACGTGCCAATAGCCCATGATGTGATTCCAGGGAACGTGAAGAGGTGGATAAGGAGGAGCTGGTGGTCTGATGTAAAGCCAGCACTTTGAACAATTTTAATTTGCCGCCCGAACAAGACTTGTCCCAAAAGTATTTTTTTGTAAGGTTTTTTTTTGTTAGCCCCAGTCACGTAGCCATAACTTGCCGGCCGCACTGTAAGTTGACCCCTTTGTTGTTGAAAGAAAATTGAAAACTTGCTGTGCCCAAGTGCCTAGAACACTTTTTATACCCTGAATGAGTTAAAAGGGCATAATGGAATTGGGCAACAAGAAGGTAACAGCCAGATGAAAGCAGCTCAAAACTATTAAGATATATATTCTTGGGCAGCATTGACAGCTGAGTCGATATAGCCATGTGTATCTGCCTAACTGTCAATCTGACATTTGTTAGTCGCTTACTTGTGACAGTTACGGACTTAAATTTAGGGTATCTCCTAGTCGAGCTACCTTGTCTAAAACTTTGTTGCTTGCCTAGCCTTAAAGGGACTTGGCTAAGGCCATTAGAAACACGCTATGTTTAACAAGTTAGCAAATTTTAAGTGACTTTTTGATGGCAGGTTAAATAATCAGAATGATCGATCCAAATTTGTGGTTTATAGCACAATTAGCAAATAAATTGACGGAATATGAGGTGTAAGAGCGCAATAAACGCTGACATGCAAGTTTTTAAGAAGAAATGTTTATAAAATGTACGGACAAATTCTTATACAGTCTTGTGTGGTATAATAAACATATATAAACTATTTACAGAGAATACTAAATGCCCAAAAATCCAAAAGCACTCGCAAAATATTGTAAATTATTTCTCTATTGAGATATTTGAGTAGCCTAGGTATGCCTAGATCATTTTCAGACTGATCTACAGGGTATCTAGCATAGCACACAGAAATTTTAGACTTTCAGCGCCTTGGGTATTAATTAAAATGTTGCTAAAATGCTACTGGTTTTTTCAAGCATTCGTCCATTAAATTTTCATGGCAGCTTTAAACACAAGTACTTAAAAATGTACTGCAAGTCGTAGAAGTTGCCCTAACGTCTGTGGTGTGTCCTATAAGTCACTCATTATGTCCGCTTTTGGGTCTTTTGGTTTATCATGTTCGTGGTTGACATTCGGCGCAGACGTAGATGAAGCAATTTTCTTGACATGCAAAACGTGCAGCGTGCAACAGTTGCAACCGAATGAGAGCAACTGTTGCTGCTGTCACTGCTGCGACTGCAGTTAATTTTCGTATATTTAATTCAACTTAAATTATTGTAAAGCAACTGACGAGACTCGAGACTCGGGCCCAGCCAAAGACCTGGCCGCGCTTTGATGTGCTCCACTCCATTAGACCGGGCCCGAATCGAGCTCGGGGTTTGGAGACGTCAAAGGTAAAGTCAGAGAGCCATCACGGAGCTGTGCCTCGCCGTCCATTTGCAAGGCAAATCAAACGCTTAATGAATTCATTTCAATTAAATATAAGAAAACAGCAAACAAACAAACAAAAAACGAACGAAAGCAAAGCAAATCAAATCAAATCCACAACAGCAGCCGTGATAGACGAATGCCAAAGACCCGCCAGACAGTCAGCCAGACAGACAGATAGTCAGCTTAGCCTTTAGCATTAATAAATAGTTTACTGCAGTTTACATTAGCCTTGCTTTTGTTTTTGTTGTTGTTGTTGTTGTTGCTGTTGCTGCTCTCAGTTCAGTTGAACGACTCGCTGGGGGAGCATATGAGCCAAAGACTTGGCATTTGAATCGAAGTTAGATATGCAGTAAGTTGCTCTGCTGGCTAATTGATAGTGATCTAGAACAGATGCAGTTGACAACCCACAGAATTGAGAATCGAGAAACGAGAATCGAGAATCGAGAACAGAGAATAGAGAATGCGACTGTGCATCCAAATCACAATCAGAGACTTCTTGGTATGCCAGCCATTTGAAATGTTCTTGCCAATGTTCCTTTGTTGTGCTGCTTCATTTGATTAAATCGTGATTGTATCATTGGGTAATCTACTTTTGACTAGTTGGCATGCTAAGCTGAAAAGCTCTCTTTCGATAACCAAAAATGTATGTTTGACCCGTCTCTATTATATTTTGGGTAGGCATTTTAACATGAAAATCGGGCCAGAATCGCGTGTTCAACTTTGAATGTATTATTAATCTCGAGGTCAAAGCATGATTGAAAGGCCCTGGTTTTTTTTTCCAACTCGCCTTAATTTTGACAAAGTGGCATTGCAAAAATTGTGTGCCACATATGGTTATTTTTTGGGGGGATTTTTGTAGATATTTAATTTATTTATGATTATTTACTGTGAATTTAAAGTGACGTTGCTCGCCTTGGATTGTGCTCAGAGCTACTTAAGAGCTGAAGTTTGGAGGTCAACCAACCCACTTTATTGGCATCGACAACTTATTGCTCCCCTTGCATACAATATACATTTCTTTTTTAGTTTGGGCATTGGGTTTGGACAGCTGGATAGCTGATAAGCCTTAAGCTGCTTAATCGATGACCAGAGAGTTGTCAAAAAATAATTCACAAGCCGCCTCAAAAGGTAAATACGAAGACAGCTTGGCGTATACGTAATGTTATCAGCTGTGCAAATCTACCCTGTGGGATCGTCGTCGTCGTCGTCGCCGTCGTCTCCTCTTGCCTCACCTCACCCTCAACTGGAAATGCAGACAACGGAACCTGCGCCAGCAGCAACAGAGCGCTAAATCAGCGTTCGGGCCCTTTACATGAGAAATATTTTAGCGGTCGATGCAAAAATGGTAGCAATGGCAGCGTTCCCTTATCAGCAGCCACTGACGTATGCAGTCAAAAAAAAAAACAAAAACCAAAAAAAAATAAGCAGAAAAAAGCAGCAAGCTACTACAAAAAAAAAGGTAAAAATAAAGAAAGAACAGCAAAGTAAGATAACGCCACAATGAAGACAGCAGAACGCGCCGCAGTTGAAAAATCGCAGAGGATTCCACAGCAACAAGACGACGACGACGACGTCGCATCAAGATAAATGAACGTGCGCCCTGCTTTAATACACTGAGAGAAGCATAAAATGTAGGCAGCTTTCGAGAATACTCAAATCAAGCAGCAACTTGGTGAAAGTTTGTCGATTAAGGACGAACTTCTGATATACAGTTTCGGGATTAGTTCAAAAAAGGGTGTCAAACAAAAACCTGTTTGCCTTCTGGTACCACTTAGCAAGATGTAAAGGTTCCAGTAAAGTTTATGAATTGTCATCATACATAACATTGTTATTCAGTTTAGTTACTGTTCCAGACTATTTGAACTATTGATTTATCGGTTTATGCAAGCAGCTGACTTGGATTTCAATCAGCAAAGTTGTGTTGCCTGTTTGACAACCAGATTAAGAACAAATGTTCTTCTAAATTGCAATTTTAAGAAGAAACCTATCCGCTATGTGATCACCATTTTCTTCCAGTGTAATTGTTGTTTTTCTTATTGACTTCTGCGGCTGCTGCTGACCGTTTGGTGTGTTCGCCAACCGAAAATCAAAGTTATAATAATGCATAAGTAATTTGCAGCAACAGTAAATCGAACAAAGCCATCAGCAGAACTGCTACAAGTGGAAGAGAGCAGCTCGTGCCAGCTTCCAGACAGGCTAAGACCTACTTGACAACAGTTAATCAAAGGCTCCAAATACCGATTGGCAAGGCATAAGAAAGCCCAACCGAACCGATACGTACCGAAAGCAACCAACCAACCAACCCATCAGCTCGCCATGAAGAAGCTATCGCCTCTTTAGGCAGTTATTTATTAACTGAAAATCATATTATCGGCATATCGCTTACGGCTTTCGAATTGACTTAACTTGATGCTGCTGCTGCCTTTTTTCAGTTGATGGGTTCATATGAATACCCTACGTTGTGGCCAACTTGACTGAGTTAACTTATTCACTTTAATTGCTCTGAATTCTATTAAGGATCATTTTATATATTCTAAGAAGCTCTGTGTTAAGCACAACCGATTAAATAAATGAGAAATGCCTAAGCAGCCAGCTGTCAAACCGAAACCAATTTAGTTTCCGGTTCTGGTACATAAAATGTTAAGTTTCCTGTCGGCTCTGGTATATAAATTGTAAAAATATTATGCAGTTTCTTCCCAAATTATTTTTGTATGCGGTTCCTTATTGGTAACGGTAAAAAAGAAGAGTTTTCATTAAAAACTTGCCGTTAAACTTTCAATTGCCCCACCCTATAGCTCAGCAAACGAACCCAACTAGCCGCACTTGTATCTGGGCCTGGCCATTTGAGTTAGGCTGCATCAAAAAACAAAAGAAGCAGAAAAAACGGCAGCACAATGGCTTAACCTGGCCAAGAGTGCGACCAAGAACCAAACCTAGCGATGCAACATAGGGCCAGGGATAAACAATGCCGCGGCATGTTAAGACAAATGCCTGGAACGTTGCAGGCAGGCGGCCAACCATTGTGAACTAGATTCGCCACAAGTAAACAAACAACAAAAACAACAAAAACGAGCAAAAATAAAATCAGGAAGTGTATTATATAATTTTATAGATACTAAACTCAACTTTGACACAAATCGACTGAGTGCGGTCTGTAAACATGACATTTGCTGTACACGAGAGTCGCTCCAGCAGCCCGCTGGAGCCACAGCTAGTATGTGGTATGTGTGTGTGAGTGTGTGTGTACTGCTGAGAGTCGCCTCGTTTAGGCCAACAGGGAAGCCAGCTAACAGCAGCTAACAGCAGCCGGCAGCATCTTTAGACACTGTGCACTGTGCGATGCTTATCGCAAAACGTTCAATTATTTTATTTGGTGCAGATGTGGCCGGCGATAAAAGTGCCTGATAGCAAACGGCAGCAGTAACAGCAGCAGAGGCAACAGCAACAGCAGCAGCTTATTGCCAACAATGAATGCAACGGGCCAAGTTAATGCTGCACACAATACAAATGCGGCCAAAGAGTGCCACAGCATGTTTGCCCTACTCTTCGCTGCTCTTCTACTTTGTATATATGAGATTCAATTAAAATCAGCCACAACAACAACAACTAAAACCTGCACAGCACCAGCGGAAAAAAACCAAACAAAATAATTGACACAAGAAAGCAATGCCGCAAATTTGCAGCAAGAGTGCCACCGAACCAACAAAAAAGAAAAACGACAAAAACCATACAGCAAAATCAAAAAAAAAAAAAAAATGAAAATAATGTCAAGCCATAAATGTTTAGTGTTGTTGACCAGGCTCATAAAGTACTCTTAGCGTGCTCGTAGCGCAGCTGGACTTGCGATTGAAAATGTTCAGAAGCCATTAAGTCAATGCTTGTAATGAGTTGTAGATTTTAAGTTCTGAAAAATATATTATTGATTTTAAATTTAGTAAAAGTAAACTTCACATTCCGACGCTTCTTCTATTTTTGAAACTCACTCAAGATAAGTCAATGAGTTGCACATATTTAATTCAGTTTATGTTGCTTAAAGGAAAACATTGATTTGGTTGATTTTCAATTAAATACATTTCAATATTTCAATTTGTCAAGAATAATTTAGAAACTTCGTTAAACTGGACTTACTAAGCTAGGCTCTCGATCAAAAAAAAAGAGCCCAAATTAAAAGTAAAACTATAAAAAATCAGACAGGCTCAAAAGCACAGAGTTGGTTATTGATGCTACTCAATATAGAAGAGCAAATAAGGGGTAGAGATGCAACTCTCGCCGCAAAGTGAGTACAGTACAGTGGGCGCCAAATGTTGCTGCACAAGCGCAGCAGCGTTGCAATTAAAGCAAACCAAAGTCCAAAGTCTGGCAACGGAAATTGTGGGCGACGTTGCCAACTGTCTCACGTTCTCACTCTAACAATCTGTTAGCCTATTGTTTGGTGTTCTTGCAATTAAAAATTATTGTATTTTTTGGATGCCAACGGGGCAGGTGGGGGTTGCTGTGGCCTATTGATCGTGTGGCAAGACTGGCTCGCATTCAGCAACTGAAAGTTGGGCAAACGGAAACGGAAAGTGTACCATTATGTGAGTGAGCAAGCGACCGGATGTGGACTCAATGCAGCTGCTGCAGCAGCAGCAGCAACATTCGGCATTCCACATAAGCATCAGCATCAGCATCAGCATTAGGAGAGAAACTGCATCTGCTGCTGCTGCTGCTGCGGCTGCTGCTTGATTTAGTTATCTGCCATTGGCACTGGCACTGCGAAAACCGCACTTTGCGGCAAGAACTTTGTTGAGCTGCAAGCAAAGTTGAAGTTGCTTTATACAGTTGCTGACACAATAAAACAGACTAACGCCAAAGACCACTAAAAGTTATGCGACCCCCTCTATACAAATTCGAAGTTGCAATGGTTTCCGGTTTTATTTTTTATTTTTTATTTATGTGTCGTGTTGTTAAAAGTTTTCACGCGTAACGCTCGCTCCGGTAACGTTTTCTGCAAATCAAATCAAAATCGCAATCAAATGCAAATTGGTATTAGATTAGTTTGTTTGTCGTCAACGCGACTGCAGCTCTATCAGGTGGCATCAACTTCAAATTAGACAGTTGAATAGGGGAGACTGACTAACTGACAGACAGACAGCAGGCAGACGGAGACACAGACAGTTCTCGGGCAATATTAGCATCTGTTGGAAAAGTGACAGTTTTTTACCCCCCAAAAAAAAAACGAAAACTGAATTAGATTTGCGTTTGTCCTTGCAACCTTCAAAATAAAGTTTAAATGGTTTTTGTTTCGTTGGGGACAATCAAAACTGTAATGCTCTACAATAGGGATATAATTTATCATCGACTATGTGCATAATCTTCTAGTATTACAAAATATTTGTACATACAATCAAACCTGTGCGTTACACACCTCACTACAAAATAATATCACCTTCAGTTGGGGTAAAAATAAGGGAATTGCAGTTAATAATAAAGTGAGGGAATGTGTGTCAGCAGCTGTCGCTATTTCAAACAGCTATAAATGCAAAAGCTACCACAGAGTGTCTTAAGTAAGTTCATCAGTCAGTCTGTCAGTCAGTCAGTCAGTCAGTCAGTTGAATCATTTACTGTCGGAACACGCACATAAATTGAATTTCATAATATTAATGGAGAGCAGCCTTTAAGCACTAAGCTATGTTTTATGTTGTCTTAGAGTATTTATTATGTTTTTAGCACATACTCAAGTGATATGCTTTCAATTGTTTTTCAATGGCGAAGCAGCTCAGTTTATGTTGAGCGTGACTGATACGAGTATACGGCAATTGTAGTTAACTTTCAAAACAACAATTTTAAACAATTTTCGGTTGAAATTCTTGTTCGAATTCCACAGAAAAAAAATCACACGTGGATTGGGGTCAAAACTTTTTACAGGCTTAACTTTGTCGAAACTAAACCGATTTAAAAAAAAAAAACCTTACATTTCTTAATCCTATTTGACCTCTTGCATAATGCTGCAAAAACTTCTACGTGCAAATTGTCCAGGTACACAACTATTTTAGAAAGACTGCAGGACCGATAAAGTTCAGGTTGTGAAAAGTTTTCACACCTTCCCATTTCATTTCTGTGAGTAGAGTTTTAGCATAAGCTCTGAGCCAAAATCGTTTTAATCTATAACCATGAATAAAAAGCACAGACTTTCGAAAATCGGTTTTAATAATAATTTGCACCTTAATTTCACCTTAATATTTTAACGCTTTTAACAAATATTTAGCAGTGTAAAATGAAATCTAAATAGGATCGGAGATGCCTCTTACTGCAGGTTGCCCACACAGTAAGCGTTCTATAAATTTAATGCATATTCAAACTTATGGTTAATTTTTGGAATTATTAGCTTTGAAGCCACAAATATTATAGTTTTTGGAATTAAAATTTTCAGCTAAAAATGTAACTGCTCTCGAAATAGCCTTAAAATAAATCAGTTTTCTTTTGTTTGATGTGTTCGAAGTATTTTATTTTTGCTTTGTGGCCACAGAGTTTGGTTCAGAGTTGAGCACCATTGTTGTTTCGCCTGCACATTTAAGCCACATTTGTGCAGAATGCAGAAAACAGTCTGCCAGTTGCCAGTTATCCCGTTTGCCATATGCCAAAATTTGCCTGTGTGCTTTACATTTCGACATACTTGGCTGCACAGGAAAAGGCACGGGCTCAAAACTGTCATTGACAAAATCAAAACAATAAGTTTGTTATTTTTCTGCTATCCAACGAACCGTATGTCTATCTGTCCCTCCACATCCCCTACACCACTCAGTCACCTCCCACACACCCTTTTGTTATTCAAAACGGTGACTATGACAATTTTTATTCTTGCTTAAGTTTTTATTTTTATTTGGCTGCATTGTATTTTGGCCTGATGTGAACTAAATTGTTCAACATTTGTTGGTACTCTTATTAAAATGGAGTATTGTTTGCTTAACTGCCACTAATTGTTGCACATTCTGTGCCATGACACTCTCATAAAAATCCAACAATTAGCAACAACAACTGCAAATGTTTTTGTGTCTGCTAGCAAACTGCAATTTATTCCTCAAATCCTTGAAAAAGCATTTGCACAATTTGCATATTTGACAGGCGCCCATCAGTTTACAAATTTTTGCATAGTTTTTGCTTATTGTAACATTTAATCTACAAGTCTTTTTTGCACAACATTTCCACTGAAAAAGCTAAATAATAATATTGTTGATGATCGCTGCACAGCTGGGTTAGTTAAGGTATATGATTAGGTTGTAAAACAATCGATTGTTGTTATTAATAAATATTTATAACTTAAATATAAATAACTTATTGAGCTGCATTTAAAACTTGTAATGTGTGCTTTAAATGTGCTCGAATTAAAGTACTTTTTATCCTCAATTAGAGGAAAACATCTAAAATCATCTTCACAAACTTAATAAATTATCTATAATATTTCGAAGACGCACTAAAGTAGTTCCTATTTTTTAAGCAATATATATAATAATAATATCTTATTTCGACAAGAAAAAAATATGGAGTGCTCTAGTTTACTACCACTTCTTGCTACTTGTTAGCTTATTGAAGCTAAGAGCTGTTGACCCAACTAGTAGTCAGCGATGCCAGCTAGCCATTTGACCTGAACCTGTGCTGTGCTGTGCAAATTACTTTCTTTCTTTCTATTTTTCTGTATTTGACAAGTACGATGCTTTTATTGGACAACTTACACTCCTCAGACACACACACATGCTACAATTTATGCAGCTCGATGTGCGATGGCAAATTATGTACACTTCATTTCATGCAGGATACAACGACGAGGACGACAACGACAACTAAGAAACGAAAAAAATGGAAGGCAATAGGAAGAAGTAGAAAAACACACACACCCCATATATTTCACACACACTCAGTTTGTTGTAGTTGTAGTTGTTATAGTTCTTCTATATATGTATGCACACACATATTGGGACTGGGGTCAGCTTATTGTTTACCTAAAGCGATAGACGTGCAAATGGCTCTGAGGTGGTTGGTGTTTGGTGGAATGGGGAGCGGATAGTGGGAAGTGGGAAGTGTGAGTCGCTGTCGGTGAGTAGTAAACTCGACAAATTCGACACAAATGCGAAAATGCGACAAGATTTATGCGAAAGTAATAAATATAAATGTGGTTTTGAGTGGAAAATAGAATTATAGCAATACATGTCCGAAATACTCTCTCGCACACACACACACACAGGTGCGTATACGTAATATGGCTGCTACTGCTGCTGCTGCAGTAAATCATTGTGGTTGGCCTGGCAATTTATTGTAACGTTTTGTACGCACCACAGCCCCGCCCCGCCCCACCCCTACCATTTGCGGCCATATGTTACACGAGCGTAAATATTAAAATAACTTAAGGAACCGGCACATACTTGGAACCGGACCTTGCAGTCTGTCCTGCCAGCTAGCCAGCCAGCCAGCCAGTGGACATTGAGGCGCCGCAATAAATCAAACACACAAAGCGACCAGCAGAGCGTATACGTAATCTATTTAAAAATCGGCATTTCTTTTTTGTTGTTCTGCTCCCCGCTTCTATATATGTATATTTTTTTTTTCAAATATAAATGCACAACATAGCTAACAGTATGCAAAATAAAATATGCATTATGCACTAGCAAAAAAGATGCTGTTCTAAATTCAAGAGAAATCGAGTTAGAATTGAATCACTTTTGAAGGACGCCAAGTTGTTGATTTTAAATTCAAAGCTAAAAACAAATGGGAATAATCAGTACTCATTACGAGATATTACAAGAAGTACACATATCAAGATTTATTTTAATAATTTGTTGTTTAAAAATAGGCACTTAACATCTGCATTTTGTCGAGTTTTTGATTCGTAAAAAGCATTTTTAGACAAATATTCACAAGTAAGGAAAATGTTTCAGTACTTATACCAAAAGCTTACAAAATGACGTTCCTAAAATAAGTATTTCGTTGTAAGATTTTCAACCTTGGCCATATTTGGCCAAACCAGTCTACATTTTTCCGAGTGTGGCAAGAATTCTACCTATTTTTTGTGCTTGTTTTAATCTCAATAAGAGCGAAAGAGAGAGAGAGAGAGAGAGAGAGAGAGAGAGAGTGAGAAATAGAGAGCATTGTGCTCGCCCACTTCATTTCAACAATCGGGCAAGCAAACGACTGACTGGCCCCAAAAAATATGCAAAATTTGCAGCTTTTACCCAAATTTATGGTTATTTGTGTTGCACTCTTAATGCTATTGAACTTGCACTTAACAAATGGCATCGAGAGGCAGCTGAGCTGCCCCACCCAAGCCCCCTTCACTTCTCTCTCACTCTTTCAATGCAAACTCCATTTAGACGATGAAATAAGCGTTTGGCGTTTCCTTCCAAATCCCCACCTCAAAGCTTCCATCCCCTTCACTTCACCAATCCTTTGTGTGTGTTGTGTATTTAGTATTTTTTTTTTTTGGCTTTCGAAACATTTTCAGAGTTACAGTTTGTGCATAGCATTTCAATATGCGTTTTTGATATACGTCCGCAAATTGGAAATACCAAAGACCCAACAATGCAGCTCATTGAGTCAATGCGGAAAGGAGGAGAATTTATTTGCAGTTACAGTGAGATCCACAAAGTAAAATACATACTTAAAAATAGTATTCCATTTTCATATGTTGATGATGAACTCAAACCAAGCAAGGCATTTGATTCGATTGCCAATCGTTTTCTGTGTGTTGAATGAAACGCAAATTTGTTGGCTGGACATAATTCGAACACAAATTTAATTATATTAACACTTTCAGATTGCATCTTTAAGATTTCTATGCAATTTAAAGACATATTAGGCCATTCTGTAGTTAATTCATGCCAACAATTCAATTCTCTTACTGTTGACTTTGCTATTATTATGAGCGACAAGCATGAGGTTAATTATATAAAATTCTTAGTTGTTTACTCAGCAGACAATTAATTAATCCACACTCCACACAAGCCAAACTAATAAAGCTATCATGAAAAAGAAAAACAAATGCCGCCATTATTTTTACTCATCCCCAAGCCCCCACTGCATGATCTGGGCGCTAATTAAAATCCATATGCGCCAGCTAACAGACAATAATTAGCACACAAACGCGTGCAAACAAACACACAATTAAAAGTGCATAAATATGCAGGAATGTGCATGTCAGCTTTCAACTTGAGCAAAGGTCCCGCCATTCCCTCAACTCTTTCTCTATCACTCTCTGTCTCTGTCTCCCCCCCCCCCCCCCTCTCTCTCTCTCTCTTTGTGCGCTTTGTATGATTTAGCTAAGCAGAGATATTGACTATAATATACCCATAGTCTAGACTAATCAGGTTGTCGAACCAGAAACCAGCAACTTTACCGATTGATATTCAGAACCAGAACCGCAACCCATTTTATTTTACATTATAAATGACTTTTTATCTATGAAAAATATTCATATAAGACCAGAATACAATGAAGTTCTAAACTACCAAACAAAGAAAGAAGGGTTTGTATATCGCTCAACTATCTTTAAGTACTTTTGAAGTGTAAGTTCAGGCTTTTTATTATTTATAAGGCATTCACTTGATTTCTTTCATCTGTTCCTTATACAAACTTGGAGCAAAACTTCGCTTAGTGCACACCTTGAATAAAACTTGCATTTATTTGTTATAAAAATACTATCTAAAAAACAATATAAATATACTTATACATTTAATGCACATAAATATGAATATGCATATAATATATATACATATATATAAATTTACATATATTACATATATGCATAATTAAAGCAAAAACCTGCTTTTGAAAATCCCCTCAAAGTCAAATAGCCTTTTGCCTTTTGTCTACTTCTGGTTAGGGTATACAAAACGAAAGGCATTTTAATGTCAGTTGACTGCCACACACAAGCTTGCTAAAGGCTAAACGCTCAACACACACACGCGCGCACACACACGCACACACACACACTCACAGACACCTGTAAGGACACACGCACCTACACACACAGAGAGTAAATAAAGTGAAACCATAATTGTTGTACTTGCCAACTCGACTTTGGCTCATTTTTGTCGCTGACTGCGGTTCATTTTGTGTGTTGCACTCAACGTTGCCTCTCGGTTGAGGTTATAAAATATGAATAATGCCAGTCGAGTGTGTGGGGGGTGGCTGTGTGTGTTTGTGGCTAAAGTGTGTTCGTAATTTGATGTGCGTATTTGCTAAAACCCGTTTAATGTACCAGCTCCCCTATTCCTCTTCCTCTTCCTCTCTAACTCGCACTAATTTCGTTTAATTCACTGCCAACATTTTCAAACAGCTCAGCAGATTTTGTGGCAGTAGTTTTTCGTGTATTAAAGTCCTTGAGCATGTTTTGGGTGGGATTGGGCGTTGGTATTATATTTAATGAAACGATGAGCGCTTTGCTGACTCATAACTGCAAATTGGCGTCAGTTTCAAGTCTATAAAGTCAGGTAACATAACACTCTCTGCCCCCCTGGCTTTCTCTACATGGTTATTTGCATTTGAGGCCGTTAACTGTTTCGTCAGAGGCCACGTGGGCGTAATTAACCACTAATAGATGAATTCAACTAAGAGTTGTTGTTGTTTGTCTGTTTGTAGCTGATAAAAAGATTTGCCAACTGAGCGTTCCTTGTCAAAACATAATTGAAGTTTTAAGGCTAAAGCGAGCTGAAATTGCGGCTTAGCCGATGCTATCTAATTCAACGTCTACGATTATATGCATTTAATACTAGGCGTCTGTCACACGTATCCAGCAGATAAACTGACCACCTGGCTCAGGCTCAACATTCTAAAAACTATCCCCAAAAATACAAAAGTAATCACTTGAAACCTTAACTACACATAGAAAAATAAGCTGGACTGTTAACCCTAAACCTGCGCCTTAAGCAATGTGTTAAATACGTAAAACAATTCTTATGTTGATGCTGGGGTCGAAAATGGTGCATTCTGCCTACATTTAGTCTACTTCAATATACAATTTTTAAAGGATTCACTTTTTAATGGAATAAAAATAATAATTTGCATATATGTTTAATCAGCTCTTGTTTATGTTCAGCTATTTACTTTTGTTAAATGAAATTCAATGAACTGTATTGCTGAGTGGCGTCAAAAAAAAATTGCATTTAAATAAATATGCATTTAAATAAAATCAATGGATTCGACCTACAAGGGGGGTTGCACACACACACAATGCAAACTGTAAATTGTTCAACCCTAATTGCTTAATGCCTTGAAAATGAGCTTATTAAAAGTTGCTGTCAGTTTAACTTGCACGAGTTCCGCACTGCCTCAATGACCACATCCCAATTTAACAACAAACCTCCAACTCTCACCACCCTCCCCTCCCCATCCGCCGTGCACACTATTTTTCCCATCCCTGCTGCATAATAGTCTCTTGTAAGTAAACGCACAGCAGCTGCCAAAAGTGCATGTTGTGAACAGAATTTAATTTTTAATTTACATGCTCTTCGACACTCGTTGTGTATGGAAATCGTGCAAGAATATTGAGACTTGATCATACTCGTATGCACAAGGCGATACTCTATTCAAAACTGTGCAAATCAATGTAATGAAAAATTGAGCAATTATAAAAAATCAATCTGACAGTAAATACGATATCATAATGTAATAAAGAAAATAATCAAAATTTAAACTTTTTTATTACATTTTATTTTATATTGATTTCTCTCATGGTAAACTGTAAAAATGTATTTTTGCTTAATTTTAATCATTAAATATAAGCTAATAAATTCATTACTAAGCTGCCATATTAATTATTTGTGTTCATTTTTTGCAGTTCTTATTATTATTGAACTTCACCATAGTAAATATTTCTATTATATAAAAGCCTATTCATTGCACAGAGTTGTTCAGATTTTATAGCACATACAGCGCAAACATGTCCGAGGCGAGTCTGAATGTGTTTTGTCTGTTACATATACATATATATATATATATATATATATATATATATATATATATATATATTTCATTAGTATATAGACAGATATGTCTGTGTATTGTAATGAAATCCCTTTAAATGTTTATGAAAAATTCATGACGCGTGCAAATGGCGCGAAAACAACTTGTCTGCTTGTGTGTGTGAGACCCCCACCCCTCCCCCCTTGTATGTGTGTGTGGCCAACATTGGGCAGCCACTGGCAGCCAGCCAGTTGGTTGAGTAAGGGTGAAAGTGACGGCGCCAAGCTTGGCAGACACGCAGCATTGCATGCAAAATATGTTATGAAAAGAATGCAGAAATTTATTCTTGTTGTTCTTGTTCTTGTTGTCGTTTTTGTTGTGTGTACACGTGCAGGCTGCAATAAATGGCCAAGGAGCAGCAACAACCGAGTGAGGTGAAGGTAAGGATGAGGGGAGGGCATCAGCCTCGCCTTGCACGTGATCACAAAAATGAATCCATTTGCTTGTTGTTTAACTCATTTCATTGACTTCAATTATGCAGCAAATGGATGAGAACAAAAACAGAAAAATACAATAAATACGTTTAAAAAAAACGCTTGTGACAGCCCTGGAGTCACAAACGAGCGCGTTAAGCTATAATGTGAGCAGGGCTAGGGCAGCAAAGTAGAACAGGGTGGTCATGCAAAGCGGTTTTTTTTTACCGGTTTTCAACACTAATGAGGCTGTCAACTGCTTTTGCATAAAAAAGCATCCCAAACTGTAAACGCGCGAGTTTTTTATGTTAATGGACAAGGCGCACGCCGCACACACACACAAACACACGCACACACACACCAGGATACAGCAATATACTCACACACATGCAGTAAACACCAACACACATGCAGGACACGCACGCACAGAGCGTAGTAAATGAAACTAGGCGTCGTTTGTAGTGCAAGTCAATTTTTCGATAATTTGAAAAGTTTATTTAATACAAAACGTGATTCAATTACAAAACTGACCGAAAACATATACACAATCAGAGGGAGCCAGGCGGCAGGGGCAGGGGAAGGGGGCCAGTCACTGCTGCCCTTTTTTGCCCTGGACTCTGCAACATAATGTGCGTTGTCCTGCTTCACGTTGTCGTCCTCTCGAAAAAGCAAAAACTAGTTTTTGCTTGTAAAACGCAGCGTGTGCGCCATTTTTTTGTCTCCCCTCCCCTCTGCTTTGTTGTGTTGTTCGTGCCGTTCAATGGCGCTTTGTTAGTGTTACGGAAATGTAGCAGCAGTGTGTGTGTGTGTGTGGAGGGGAGCAGCCAGCAATCAACGGATGTGGCACACGCTGTGATTGTGGTCATCGCATTCTTTTTTTGAGAGTTGACTTCTTTTTCTTTCTATTCGTTTTTTGTGTGTGTGTTGATGCTGCTCGTATTCTGGCTCACTAACCGCAACACCTGAATACAACAACAAAAACAACTTCGTTCAACGCTTTGTGTAAGAAGTGTTTTTTGTATTAACATAATTGAATATTGATATTTAAATTGAATTATTTTGGGCGCAGTGGCAGTAGTTTTGAAAATAACTGTCACAGTTCAAACGCAAAGTAGGCAAAGGTAAGTAGACAAGATATGTATATACTTGAAGGAAAGCAATCAAATGCTTATTGTTATCGGCAAAGCTTGAGTAAATTATGTAAATGAATTGTTTGACAGCGGTTATCAATTTCTTCAATCAGAAAAGTCTTTAACATCCCTACGATTATTGAGGTCCTTAATGAATTGGCCGCCAAGCACTCAATGAAACGTTCTAGCCATGATAATCCCTTTGTCATTCTTCTTTCCATACGAACTTTGAGGCAAAGCAAGATGAAACATGGAAGAACACCACTTGCCCCAAAAAGTATGCAACCTATTTTAATGTTAATATTTACATTAACAAAATGTTGAACAAAAAACTTTCGAAGGCTGAAAATTATTGTTACTTATATGAAACTAAGTGTGTACTGTTGAAGGAGTAACGAGAGAAAACAAAAGGATTTGTAGATTAGCTAAATTTCTCAAAGAATTTCATCGTTCATCTTTTTTTAATTCAAATCTGTTACTTTGACGAGAGACAGCTAACGAATGTAGATTTCTAAGAGCAAGCTAAACTCAAAAGACTCAAAAACTCAAGAAACTCACAGAACTTACAATCGAATAACAGTCATAAATCTTTTCGATTTGCTGGAAATACAAATTCGTCCTAATATAATAATTTCCTTGCATATCAAATCGAGTTCAGCTTGTGGATATATATATATATATATACTCGTATATGTATCTATGTATGTTTATATGTGTGAGAGTTTTTTTTTATCAGGTAATTCAAGTGTTGACTTGAGTCGCTGTATGTCAAGTGGCAAGAAGATGGTTGTGTCGGCAGCTGAGTTTTCTCAACTTGCCGCATAACCAATGAATTTTTATGCAAATTGCAATCGCCTTGCAGCTGACAACGTGCCACTTTCAACTTTCACCAAAAAGAAGCGGGGAGGAATGCCACAATAGACTAGCCTGAGGCAGTCGCCATAAATCTTTGAGCAGCAGCATTCGCAGGTTGTTCGCTGGAGTTGTTTACCTTGTTAGCTTTTCAAGTTTTTCGTTTTGGTTGGGGAAGTTGGGTGTTTGTTGAAAAATACTTTGCATTTGCATAATTTGACAATTGTTTTCAAATTGCAATAACAATTTTAGCTTAATTGTTTTGCACACGCCAACAGATACTCGCACTGCTTTAATTTCCATTCATTTTATTAGTGCACCAAAGTTGCTCCTAGTGATTTTTATTCGGCTGGGGGATTGGCGGGGGAGTTGGGTGGAGGCAAGCCAAACTGCCAAAGACAGAAAGTTTTTCAATTCAATTGTAATATAAATATTTTACAAATAATTGCTGTCATTTCCACAAAAAAAAAATGGTTACAAAACAAAACTGGTAAAAAGTTTCTATTTTATATTGTATTTTTTTTTATGTCCACAATTTGCTGCGTTTAGTGGGCGTTTAAGGGGGCCGGGCGGGGGAGGGGGTGGGTTGGTGTGTAGAGTGTGTTGGGGTCTAGATGAACCGCAGCTGCTGCTCAATTAAAATGCATGACTATTGTCAGGGCAAATTACTAAGGGTGGCAACGACCCAATTGCCATTGGGGGTTGCTTACATAGCTGGTGACGGAATAAAGGGAGGAGAGGGGGAAGGAGGAGAGGATGAACTAAAGTGACAACGCCAGAACAATTGAAAATTGAATGTGGGTGGTTGCAGAGTCCTTTTAGCTGCTTCCGCTGCTGTGATTGAGATTGAGCCCTATTTGTAAGTTTATATAAAACTTTGGCTGCTTTAAGTTATCCACTCAAAGACAGCAGCAACCATTGAAGAAGAAGAACTTTGCATACGAGCAACAGCTGCGCATCCAAATTCATAGCCAGCCAGGCAGCAGTTGCAACTGCCACAAAGTTCGTTCTTTCGTTCTTTTGGTAAGCCCCGCAGCAAAGCTGAATGCTAGCATATAAAGCGGATATGTTCTACACTCATAAGACAAGGGGGTTGGAGGGGGTATATGTGGGGTATATAGAAATGAGCAGCTGACAAAGCAGTCAAAGCAGGGCCTGCAACCGACTTAAGACTGTGCTGACTTCTCAAATGATTTTAATATCTACATATATATTTCTGTCGATTTATTAAAAATTGTTTTTAAAAACTTCGAAGAAATTTAAGCTGGGAATTTATATTTATTTTTGTTATTTAATATGTTTTTTTACTTTGCTTTCTTGAGAAGGTCGCTGCCAGAGGATGACACATTAAAGATACTCAGCAAGGACTCGCCTGTGCATCAAAAACTTCAGGGCTTATACTTTAAAGCATTACACTTTAAATGACGTACAGATTACAACATAAAAGTTCTTATTTTTGCTGAAACTATACCGCAAAAGAAATATCTTCACTATCAAAAAAATACAAAGCAAAATCATAGATTAAAATTCATCAAACGTGTTTCGTACTGAATCAAATTCAAATCAATTATTTGGTCAATATAAGCTATGATTTTTAAAAATACGTCCTCGACACTTTCCACAAAATAACTTAAAAATGTCTCTCGTTGAACTAAAATGTATACATATATAATACTTCTACATTGTTCCCCTATTTAAACACAGATCTAAGAAAGTTGCGTTCTACAATTGTCAACAATAAAACGTCAAACTGCTACTCAATGTGAATGTTCGAGTTTAAGCGGAGCAGTTACATAATCCATAAGTACTTCACCAACTACAGTTACGAGCACTTAACCAGTCAGGTAGGGAGGACCACCCTAAACGAACGCCCAAAGTTATGCAACACAATAAGCAACAGCAACAACAACAACGCAGAGAACAACTTACTTCAATGACTTGCAAAATGATTTGCAATTAAAATGTTAACACAAATGCAGTGTGCATATGAACAAAAATCAAAGTCATGCGACGTTTTAGCCATGGCCATAAGCCGTCAATTTGCATAACTACATGCCATGAATTTAACTGACGCCGGTGGCAATGTTTTGGGGCAGGGAGAGAGCTGGTGGGTTGAAGGAGGGCAGTCGAGTGCATGTAATTAAAATGCTACAAAATTATACATTAAATGGCCCAAAACTTGGCAACATCCGACGGCTAGAAACAATGGGCCAAAACAGCTGCCAACGCAATGCACCTGAGCAAGTCCAAAATAGAAACAACAACAACAACAATAAGAACAACAACATGCAACATGTGCAACAACCATAACAAGAACACAATACAAAAACAGCAACAATTGGCAGCCAGGAAGACAGCGTCGAGTGCTTGGCCGGGCTTGGCCGGGCTTGGCTAACCAAGCCAACGAGCAACTTCCTGTTTTACAGTTTTAAGCTGCCGGTACACACACACCACACACACACACACACACACACACAGAAGCACACACAGCAGCACACTTATGTGCTTGAATATGCATGCTTATGCATAAGCTTGTCAGAGATGCAACTTTTCAAATATCGCAACAGTTGTCAAAAACTCAACTTGAATGTGAATAATTCATCAAATATATGAAAATACATTTTACATCTTTAGAAAATCATATTTTGTAAGACTTACTGCAACGACTGATAGAAAGTAAGCTACTAAATGAGATAGAGAAAGAGAAAGAGGGAGCGAAAACTATAGAAGAAAGTCAGAGCAGAGCAGGGACAAAGAAAATCCATTGAGCGATGAGCATAGCGTGACTAAGAAAGAGATGAGGAGAAGGAGCAGAAATAGAGAGAGATAAAGCTAGGAGATACAGAGAAAAATCTAAATAGAGATAGAGATAGAGATAAAGAGAGCGAAAGATTAAGTGAGAGAGAAATACAAACTGAGAAAGGGAAAACCTTTCAACGCAGACAGCATAAGATGGTGCACGTAATACCAGCCCCGACTTGTATACTACTGTATAAATTATATGCTAAGCATGCATTTTAAATTTAAATAAAATTCTTATCGCAACCTAAATCTGTTTTTAGCTACCATTTTGGACATCTTGTTTATTAAGTCACGCACACATCTCTAATAAGTAAGCACACACACACACACTCGCACACACACACACGTCCAGGTAGGTAGCATAAATTTGGCGCAATGCGCTTCATGCTGCCAAAGTCGGCAAGTGTAAAAAGCATTTTGGTAAATGTTACGTTCAAAATGGTTGCCAGATTGCCAGAAGCCAGATGCCGGTTGCAAAATGGCAAACGATGCCACACAAAATAAGGTTTTTGGGTTAAACGGCAAGTTTTTGTTGACATTCAAATTTGCATACACAAATTTTCTGTGCGAACCGGCAAACGGCTGCTGTCATATTTGATGTGCTCAAACCGAATGCGGAAGTGCTTTTCCATCCGCACACACACATGTGTGTGTGTGTGAGTGTGTTTTAACTGCTTTTAAATTTGTTTTAATTACGGCATACAATCGCATGCAATTGTTTCAGCTCGTTGCGTTGCTTATCAAATATTTAGCATATTTTTAAGTGCTCAGCCGCGAAAAATGCGCTGATCCTAAAAGTGCGCAACAGACTGCAAAAGAATAATAAAAACAGCAGCGGATAACAACTAACGCCGAAGATTACATACCCTAACAGTTTGGAGTGAATCCGGTGACATTTCTATTTTAGTACACATTTATAATGCCGAACGATCGTTCCAATATATCAAATAGTAGTCTGAGGTTGATGAGTATTTTATGACTGGTGAGTTTTATTGGGACATCTTAGTAAACATAAAAGATGTTCATACAAGAACTCTTCTTTCGATTGCTCGTTCCTATGGAAGCTATAGGATATAGTGGTCCGATCTAGCCAGCTACGACTTCCTGTAGCAAAACCACAGATGCATTTCAAGTTTCAAGCAGAATAACTTGAAAATTGGGACAGTAAGTTAGATATGGCTATATCTATTTGGCAAGTGATGCCGATCAAGTAGATATAATCTTTATGTGTTCTTTACAAGCTTTATGCGTTACAAGCTTCACGACAAGCTGATAATACCAACTGCAATAATAATAAAAAAAAGCCGTGTCTGAGTCACTTTTGGTCACTTTGCAGAAAATGTGCAAAGAAAATTGCAAAAATGCCTTTGCAGATTTTTTTAGTAGTCGCCATAAGCACCCAGTGGGAACACGAGCCATAAACAGCTGTTTCCGCTAAGTGTACCTGCCGGAAATGACAATGGCCTGTGTGTAGTTGCTTCCTTTAGCAGCTCCTTGACAGCGATGGCATGCGAGACAGCACTGGACAACTGGACAACAGGACAACTGCACAACTTGGATAGCTGTTTGGTGGCATAATCAAGACAACGGAGAACAACAACAACTTAAGCAACTACAACAACTACAACAACTACAACAACAGCAATGCTGGTGAGTGCAAGGACATTGGCATTTCAGCTCCACTGGCGTCCTGCAAAGTGATGTCAAATGTCAAAAGCAGACGACAGAATGGCCAAGTAGCTTTGTGTGCTTAAAAACTCAACTTTGCTTTTACACAGTGGTTGTTTTAATGTCTGCAGTTGCCATACAAATATTATATTGAATTCTTATGCTTGTCTTGAAGATTTAAGCTATAAAATATTTCAAATAATTTCATATAAATTCGATTTAAATTTGATTTGATTTAAATATTTGAAATAAATGGTTTGCTGATAGTGGATCAACTCTCCCGTTGATGCTGATCAAGAATATATATTGACTTACACACCTTTACACAATTTCAATACACCACTTTTCCCATTTCTAATGGGTTTGGGGTATTAGGTTTCTATATATATAGGATGTTCCCCCCAACAATATGGCATTCATATTTCTATGCCAGACTACACCTGTTTATAATGTAAACTTCTAAATAAAGAACTGAAGTTTGACTTATCAAAGTGCTGCAAATGGAGTTGTTGGATTACACGTACTCCACTTGAGAGCTGAGAGTCGGCTAACTCAGTGATTAGTTGTTGCTCAAATGGCATGCAACGGAACTTTCATTTATAATTAGCACCTCAACAAGATTTTAGAGGCAACATCAACAAGTTGCCCCAGTTTTGTGTGTGTGTGCTCTTAGACCTTGCCACATCAAACGCCGGCCATCTAATTATAGCAACGACTTCAAACAACAACAAAATCAACATCAACATTGGACAACAACAATTTCTAAATAAACACAAAAGTATCGAAATCATTTCCAGCAAACAAAAACAGACAAAAAGTCAAAATAAACAACAACAAATCTCGACGAAGGCGCGCTTTTTTTTACCAAATTTCGAAACTTAACGAAAAAGTAAAACTTTTGCATTGCTTTCGTTCTAGTTTTCGAAAATAGCATGTGAATATTGAAAGGCATTTGTTTAAAGACTCTGTCAGTCTTTAACACAATCGCGACGCGACGCGTTGCGATGCGACGTTATCCGAGCGAACCGAACGATCCAAACTATATAAAAATAAATCGCATCTAAAAAAAAAGCACAACAAAAGAAAAAAAATAAATAAAACAGCAAGCGGTGCCAAAAATTTCAAAATTAGAGTGTGGCATATCGTAATGTGTCTTGTTTTCTGCACGTCTTGTAAATAAATGAGGCAATTTTAAATGCAAAATATACCAAATATATAGAAGAATTAGTAATTGTCTATCAAGATGGCTGCAGTTAGTGCTAGGCGCAAGGACAGCGCCCAGCTGGACACGCAGGATATGCAGAAGGCAGGCTGGAAGATCGATGAGCATGAAAAAGGTATACGAAAACCAGAAAGATCGTCTGCCGAAGGCAAGCCGAAGATTAAATACTCTAGCTGACAGAAGTCAAAATGCCGATATATAAATTTTACTTGAATAATAATAAAACTAGTTCGATGAACGTCTGATGTTGTGAGGAATATAATAAATGAAGATAGCTTAAGAACTGATGGAGCATCTTATACAGATAGATAGAAACTAACCCGGTTAAATCGACTCGGATAAGGTTGATTAAGAATATATACTTTTCTTCAATGCGCTATAAACTTAACGATAAAAATAGAATATCCTCTCTAATAATCAAAGGGTATAAAGTGAATATATATGTCAACAAATTGAAAAGAATAACACAAAAATATCTACGTCTCTCTCACACTCACACTCACCTCCTCTCCACCTGTCTCTCTCTCTCTCTCTCTTTCTCTCTCTCTCCTCTGACAGCCTGCTATATAGACATAGATGAAAATGACGACGATCCGAATGATCAACTAGATGAATCGCAGCGCATCTATTCCCGTTGGTCCGAGCTGCCCAATCTGGTGCTTGAGGATATATTCACATATCTAACCCCCAAGGAACGTTACTACGCCAGTCTGGTATGTAAGATCTGTGTGCAACTGATGGATTATCTAACTGTCTCTCTCTCTCTCTCTCTCTCTCTCTTTCTAGGTTTGCCGGCAATGGTATAGTGCCTTTTATTTACCCACCGTTTGGAATAATTTTGTGGTCGATGATCGTACTCTGACGCGTCAAAAGTACAACTACTACTCGGGCTGGCAATACTGTTTGGATCATATGCGTACCCAGAATTGTCTGGCACGCATCGGCAAACATTTGAGAGGCATCGAGTTTCGACCCTGGCATAGCTTCAACAACATCTATCAGTTTATGACAGTGCTCTCATGGAGCATAGATAAGGTAAGCAAATGGCAAGGGCAAAGGATCATAGACTGTTGACCGTTGGAAGTTTAAGAAGTACATAGATTGGAGCACAATAGGATTTCATAGCGCATCTAAGATTCAGTCAATAAATCTCTTGCCATCTGTCTAGGGTTTGGAGCACAATCCTCAGCGTGAGTTGGTGGGCATGGGTCAACGCATACGCTCGCTGGTCTATCATTTTCCCTGCAACATGTCCCAGCGCAACGATCCCGAAGGCATCAAGCTCTTTGGCACCGGTGGTCAACTGCTGAAGGGGCTAAAGGAGCTAATGCTGCGTTTGAGTGATTTGCATACATTGAAGTTGATTGATTTTGTTCTGGAACGCTTTGAGGCGAATCATTTGCTGGACGAAGTCGTCTGCAGCTGTTGCACCAAGATGCGTGTCCTCAATCTGGTGAACGTAACCACAACACATTGCCCCATTCTGCATGTGGGTCTATTTCTCAATCTGCAGGTGAGTAAACTCGCAATTAAACATGGAACTTTACTAATCAGCCCATGCCCGTCAATAGGTGTTGACTATATCGCCACAAAATATAGATGATGATGTGATATCCTTGCTGGCGGACACAAAATTGCGACATTTGCATTTGCTGCAAAACTGTTATACACCCAATCATCTTAGCATTAGCGCCTGTGGCGTCAAAGCCTGGCGAAGTCTCAAAGCAACGAATCCACGTCTGAGAGTCCATCTGCGCGTGGAGCATCTGGTGGATGGTGAGGTGGTGCTGCAGCCAGAGGCACCGGTGCACAGCATCACGTATTGGGCACCACAGGCACGCATTCGCATCGATCTGCTCATCCGCATGCTGGATCACTACAAGAACACACTGGCAATCTATGGCCATGAGCTGTTGCCCCGCTTCAGCAGTCCCAAATCCTTTGACAATCGCGTTGACAGTCTGCTACTGATGATGTGCCGGCAGTGCTTCAATCTGGATACACTGGTACTAAAAGCAGGTCAATTTTTTTTATTGAATATATATATTTTTTTGCCTTCAGATCATCCGTGAAAAGGTGTCCACATCGACACTGTTGCTGGTGGCGCGCACCGCAAAGAATCTGCAACAGTTGCACGTGCGTCGCTTCGCTGTCATCTTGCGCTGTGACTGGCCCCGGCACTCGGAGTGGACTGATGAGTTTCATTTGTGGCTGAGGCGCAACTCGCGCTCCTACGAGGCTGTTGAGCGTGAAATCTCACAGATATTGGGCTATAAATGGCATTTGCTCAGCGATCGTGATTTCAAGCAACTAACGATTAATCTAAAGGCGGGTGCGTAAAAGCCACGCCTACTTTCTGTACTGCGACGGCGACTTGTGATAAACGGTGTAGAGCTTTATAATTTGTCGAGATTTTGCTTTGCCAAAATAAAGCAAATATTTATTCAAGAAATTATTGCCTTTTTTGTTAGAGGAAAAACACTCTTTAAATTAGTTGCTAATTTTTTTGGTGAAATTTCTTACACTTGCTGCAGAGCCTATAAAAAGTTATCTTCATTTTGAACGCTACTCAGTTCATTGACACACCTCGCGTAGAACCATGAAAGTTTTGTTAGCCGTTGTGGCGCTTATCGGCCTTTTAATGGGTCAACTTGAAGCTAAGCCGATTTTCATCGGCGGTGGAATACCTCTGTCTATCCCGATAGGTATATCGTCGCCCTATTATGGATCGTCGTCTAATTATGGTCATCATCATCATGATCATCACTATTCGTCGCCGTACAGTGACTACCAACAGTTTTCGCCCTACGGCAGCTTCCATCACTATTCACCCTACAGTAGCCCATATTTTGGTGACTATCCTCCGATCTATTATTAAGTCACTGCACTTTTGTGAAAACTGTCAAAATAGTCAAAATAAAGTCGAAAAATCTGTTTCAAGAATAAATCATAAATTGCGTTTTAGTTTTACGTCGCGAGTTGACTGTTTATTTGTGCGCAAAATTGTTTAAATAAGCGGAAAAGGAACGCAGAGAGGCGGCATATTGTGCCATCATAAACAAATAAACAAATGAGGCAATACAATAATACATTTGATATGATTATATTTTCACACGTAACACCTGCAATGTCATTTTGAATTGTTTACATTTATTTTTAATTATGTGCTATAAACTTTTAAATATAATAAAATCATAATCAATTTATTAATCATATATATCATGTATACAACATATAACTATATATCATTCACAATCATTCACAAACTCTTCAGTTTAGTAACTCTTAAGAAGGATAAAATTGTTCTGCAGAAGCAGTTGTTGGGTTTGAAACTTGACTAACCACGTACAAGTTCTATTTGACTGTCTTGTTTAGTACAGCGACAGTTGGCGAATTCACAAGACAAAAACTTGAGGCAAAGCTTTTAGCACAGAAAAGTTTAAATCGGCTCTCGCACACCTCTATTTTAAACGCAACGACCTTGAAGAGACAGCAACAACAACAAGCTGCGAATCAATGCAGACGCTTGCTGAGTGCAACCCGCATCAAATTCAGTGTCAGTGTCAACTGAGCTTTTGCTGCGAGAGTATTTGTTGCATACATTTAGGCTGACACATTACGTATGCGCCAGCGAGCAATTGCAAATAAATATATTTAGAAATAAATTCAAATCTCTAACATATATATATATACCCGATCTGCGAAAACTAAGTGAATATGCTCGCGAGTATACCAAAGTGGAAATGAGACTAGAAAGTTAAGTAAAGAAAAGAAGAATTTTTGTGAGCAAACTGTTGCTGTTGCTGTTTGTTATTTGAGGGGCCAGTTTTGTGGGTGACAGTGAAGGCGCCGCATGCCAAATTTTGATCATGACCGCGTAAAAACAAACTAAATACAGCTGACTCAATATATATATATATATCTATATATATAAAGATAGATATAAAACCAAAACAAAGAAACAATCAAAATATCTATCAGTATCAATTAAGTTGATGAAAAATTGTGTAACTCGAACGCTTTGAAATGAATAAAACCATATTGCATTGGAGCTATTTAAATTTTAAGGACGTGCCCATGGACCTGTTCCTTTACGAGGACCTGGAGGAGGTATATCTGAAAGAGAACTATATATCTGTCATACCCAAATGGCTGCTCAATATCACCACACTCAAGTTCATTCATTTGGCTGGCAATAATCTCACCGAACTGCCTGTGGACATATATTTGCTGGAGAATCTGGAATTTCTGGATGTGTCCAACAACGAGTTGCGTGAACTGCCCAAAACATTGGGTCTCTTGCTCAATCTGCAGCAGCTGAACGTGAGTGGCAATCAGCTGTGCGAGTTGCCAGTGGGTAAGTGAAATACACATTCATTTTGGCATCAATTTGACATTTTCCTCAACTTAGAGCTGAACACCTTGCGCAATTTGGAGCATCTGAACATTGCCAAAAATCAATTTCGACGACTGCCCGTGCAGCTCAGCGAATGTGTGCGTCTCAACGAGCTCAATGTGAGCGACAACGAGGCACTGCTGCATCTGCCCGAGCGCATCTCCAATTTACCCATGCTGCAATCCCTGGCCGCAGATCGTGAGTAAACCAGAGAGAGAGAAACAGTGAGTGCGAGGAGAGAGTCACTTTTGATTTATGTTGTAGGCTGTGCTCTCATTTATCTGCCGGCTGCACTCTCCAAGTTTATGAACCATGTGCGCATCTTTCACAACACCTCCGTCAATTATATACCGATGGTCTACGAGCGCTTCTATCAGAATTTTTACGATAATCGGCAAAAAATTACGCCCATGTGAGTTGAGAATGGGGTGCAAGGAAAGTTGTCTTTCAATAAACTTTCCAACCTTCTCACGTCCCCCCTCCCCAGTTCCATTCGCAAGAAGGGTCTGTTTTGGGTGCGTGAACTGGAAACGCAGCAGCGTCTGCTGCTGCCCGTTGGCACACGTAAAGTATTTGCTGTGCCCTCCCCGGAGAATCAGGTGACCCTCTACGATGACTGTTTGCATGCGATACAAACTATGAACCGGCACGTGCCCGTCTACGAGAATGCTGCACTGCATCGCCTGCTGCCAGAACCCTATATGAGTTCGCACATCAACAATGGGCCCATTGCACGCTGCACGACCACCAACTGCTCCAGTTGCCTCTATACAACCTACTACTTTATGGTCGTCAAGCGGTGAGCTGAAGCATCTTAATATTATTTCTATTCTGCTCAACGTTTTGCTAATATCCCACAACGTTGCTTCTTTCAGACTCGAATGAATCATGATCACTTAAGATTTGTAAAGAATATGGCTTAGTTAGATCATGGCTCGTTAAATCACCCTTTCATTCCTTGTTCAAACTAATATTTAAAACAGTTTTTCATAGAATAAATCCGCTAAGGAAAATCACTATTTGATTTGGCCTGCTTAAATATGAAAATCAGATAATGAAAGACACTAATTTATTCCATTTTGCAAGGCACAAAAAAGAATTATATCAAAAGCGTATCCCTTACTCATGATTTATATTATTCATATATAAAATTTCTCACTTACCCTTTACCCTGCTAATTAATGGCTGATCCATATTTATCCTTATTTGCAGACGTGGCAGCGCTTCCAAACAGCTTTTCACTTGCAACTTTTGTACACTAATTTGCGCATTTCAATGGCTTTCGAATAATGCGAAAAAATACTATCAACTCAATTGGAAAGTTTCCGATGATGATGGCAAAGATGATGATGATCGTGGTGTTGATGATAATGATTAGAACATGGAGTTATTTGTAATGTGATCTTTGCAACTGTTTGTACAAAAAGAAAAAAAACAATTTGCATTGTTTTGAATTAGTCGCTAGTTTTACAAATGTTATTTAAACGCTTAAATATGATTTAAACGCTTAAACCTAGTTTGAGTCCGTCGATTTGAAGTTTCCCAATAGCCAAAAAGGTAATAAATAATATTTTTAGAAGCTAGTAAATTAAAAAACGCAAAATTAATCTAGAAAATAAATACTTTTCAAACTGATACACAACACGAAGATCATTTCAGTATATAAACAGCATTTAACATGAATTGTAACTTTTCACATCAAAAATATCGAAAGTTGTATTTTCAAATGCAAAATCTTTTAGAGAACAAGCACTGCTCAAAATACCACATGAAACTCGGTTCAATTTTATGCAGTTATGATAAACTGAAGCATTTGCTTTGAATTTTGTATTTTTATTACAAAATTTGTAACGGATTTTTTTTTAAATACCAAGCCAATTCCACTCGTTGCATTCCACAAAACTGCCTCTCATCATACAACCCCCTAGCAGAGGGCGACTTTTGACGCAGCCCCCCTCACTACCACCGCTAGCTGCTACCAGTTGCTGCCACTGCTGCTCCTGCTGTTGCTGCCATGGAGAAACATTGGGCATTGCCATAGAGCTGTTTGTTCCATTTATCGAACAGCGAAAATGTCGAAACAGTCGCTCAGCAAACTCAAAATCGAGTAATTTCCAACGAAATTTGGCAAGAAGCATTTCCAAAATTGCAAAGTGTATATATAAAATCTATTTAAATTGACTGTCAAAATGCTGCGACTGCCGGGAATGCCGCTGCTGCCAGGTGCCCAATTCTACGACGTGAGTAGTCCCAAAACAGTTTAAGATGCCAAGTTGAAATGCCTCCCTCTCTGCTCTCTCTCTCTTCTGCTTTTCCAGTACAGCAAACATCGACATCCTCGGAAACAGACGCTGATGCACTACCAGGGCATACATATGCTCTCGGATCGCCGCGAACCGGAGCTGGTGGAGCCCAATGGGCCGCTTGTGGATCCCAAGTGTGCACCAGTGTCGGCGGAATTGGGTGCTCTGTGGGCGCCCAAGATGAGCATTAAGCTGCCACCGTGGCTGGCATACGATAAGCAGGTGCTCTGCTTCAACGCGTACTTCAAGGAGCCACTGACCGAGATCTATCATGCACCGTACCAGGTCCGCAAGGTGAAGATCTATTTCTATCTGGAGGATGGCACCATGCAGATAACGGAGCCCAAAGTGGAGAACTCGGGCATACCACAAGGTTGCCTTGTGCACCGCCAGCGTATCCCAAAGGCAGCGCCCAATGAACGAGAATTTCTGTCCGTATTCGATTTGAATGTGGACACCAATGTGCAAATCTTTGACAGGGATTATCACATCAGTGGCTGTGACGTGTTCACCAGACAGTTCCTCAATCGTGCCGGCATTTCGGTGCCAGTTGCACTCCTCGAACCCAAGTAGCTAATCCCATCTGTACCCATCTGCAACGGATATTAATAAAGCTTTCTTTCTCTCTGGCTTCCTTCACAGCGATCCGACGACGGAGCTGCGCAAGCGTTCCGCCATCAAGCTGACACCTCGCCCGGATACGGGCGCCCTGCCCAAGCGACATTCCTTTGCCCAGTTTCTGGAGTTCGATAGACGTGTGCTCAAGTTCCAGGGCTATTGGAATGATTGTTCCGAGTATGGTGACGTGCGCCGCTTGGACATATGCTATTATCTGGCCGATGATACCATAGACATTAAGGAGAAATTTCCACGGAATTCGGGTCGCGAGGGACCCAGCACATTTCTGAAGCGCGCCAAGTTGCCCAAGGAGTTTACGGGTCTGGCACTGCCTGGCCAGCAAACATCCGTAACCCTACTCAACGTGCTAGGCTCCAGCATGCGTGATGTGCGCTATGTGGCCGATCCTCTGAATACGGGTCAGAAACAGGTGCAATACTATACCGATCAGGATCTACAAATTGGCGCCGTATTGAATGTGTTTGGACGCAACGTGGTCCTGACCAGCTGCGACCAGTTCACCCAACACTATTACAGAGAAAAGGTGAGTTCTGAGTGTGGGTGCTCAAGGATAACACTTGATTAACCCTGGCAGTTTCCACAAGTTCTTGAATCTTGAATATTAGAAATTACAGTTCGACAATTAAAGCAGACGACAGCTAAGCCCTTATATAAAAGACGATCCAGCAAGTTGCAATATTTGTTAGAAAGAATATTGCATTTGCATTTTAAGAAACGCATTTCTTAACAATAGAAAATATTTATTAGAATTTGAGCTTTCCATTTATTGTTATTCTTAGTATGGCATTCAGAACTTTACGCCGCAAGCGCTGCCGGAACGCAGCGATGAGCGTCCTTACCACCAGGGTCAGGTGCGTCGCCTGCCGCCCTACAATGGCTGGGGCAGCTACGAGGACTCGGAGGGCAACTGCATCACAGTGGAGCCGAAAGCGCCGCAGGCTGACTTCAAGAAGCTTATGAAATACGACGGCTGCATTCTGCGCTTCGGTGCCAAGCTAATGTCCATCATAAAGGAGAACTGCGAACGTAGCTTTGTGATCAGTTACTATCTGGCTGACGACACGGTTCAAATCTATGAAGTGGCGCGACGCAACTCGGGCTTTATGGGTGGCGAGTTCCTGAAAAGAGCACGTGTTGCGCTGCCCGGACAGGAGAAGTTTAGCTCGGCCAGGCCGGAGTATTATCGTGCCAATGATTTCTATATAGGTTCCCGTTTGAACCTCAAGGATCACATATTCCACATAATATCGGCAGATGAGTTCACGCTGCTCTACATGGAGCAGCATCCCAATGAGGTGAGCAATTCGAATCGAATTTTTGAGCATTGACATCTTTACTCACTTATCGATTTGATCTTCAGTTTCCTGTGGCCGACATACGCTCGATCATGCAACGGATACGCGATGCAGTGCGTCACCAGTATAAGCAGTTTGTGCTGCGCTGCAAGCCGCATGCTGATCTGGGCGATGGCACCACCATTGGCTATGAGACACTCAAGACCACACTGCTCTCGTATCTTGGCAAGGATGCGTTGCAGCATCATGAGATTGTCACCGTTTGCCGTTACTTCTCGGCGGAACAGATGCCGCCACCCAGCTGCGATAGGAATCATGTGCGTGCCGCTGCCCAACTGGAGCTGAAGCGTGCACTCTGGAACAGCGTGGAGGAGCTAGTGGAGCACTTGAGTCACATTAATCCCACGTGCAAGCCGTTCATCAAAGAGTCACAAGTGCGATCCACGCTGCGTGGCTGTCGACTGCCTTTTAGCCTGGAACTGGTGGAGGATATACTGCAGGTGTTGCAACGCAATGCACAGGGAGAGATTGAGGTACGCGATGTGCTGGGTTTCTTCAACATGAGTGCGGATCAGGTGCCGGATATAGCGCCGCTTAACATCGCCTTCGAGCTGTGCCCCAAGTTGCCCTTTCTGCACAAGGGTCGTCTAGTGGATTTCAATTGGTTCCTGCACTACCTGGGCCTCGAGGAGGAACTGGTGCGCGCCAATCATTGATCACATTTCCAATAGCTAATAACATTTGTCAGCTAATTACAGTTCTGTCCGATTTAGACATCAATATAAAACACTCGACATTTTTTGCCTATTTAAATATGTATCTCGAGCACAGAAAAAAGCTTTGCCGAGTTGTTGTTTTATAGTTATACAGAATATTTGCGTTTCAAATTCTACAATCGTTGGCTTTATATAAAAAATGTGGCATTGTGTGTGTGTCGTGTGTGTGTTGTGTGTGTCGTGTGTATATACAAAGACAATATCGTGACAAATGCATTTGAAAATTCATTTGGGAATGCCGCCGAACTTTATGCTTAAAAACTAATTGTAAACGTTGTTTGCTGCTTATATCAAAAAAAGACAAATCAAGCCGATTCACAAAAATTACAGTTTGGACTCGGTCAGCCAGTTGAAGGATTGCGGCTTGCGATCTGACGATGGACTTATTGCCACATTTATGATTGTGGGTCGATCCGTTAGTCGATTGGCAGCCTTAACGGCCGTTTGCAATTGCTCGATCTCGGTGCAGAAATAGCCATGCATACCAAACATTTTCATCATCTCCTCGTAGCGCACCTGAACGCCCAACGCCGATGGTGGTGTGCTGAAGGTCAACAAAAAATAAATAAACATGATAAGATTAGAGCGATTACTGCCAAACGTTTGAGTTGTGATAAGATTTAGTTATTACATTTGCGTAAGATCACCATCGCTGCGTATGGCCTCAAACGTATCCTTATCGAATCCGCCATAGATGCCATTATTGTTCACAATCACAATGGTGATGGGCAGCTTGTAGCGCACCATTGTTTCAATTTCCATGCCCGAGAACCCAAAGGCACTATCTCCCTCCACGCAGAGTACACGTTTGCCGGGCGCAAAGTCACGACAATAGAGTGCAGCGGCTATGGCGAAGCCTGGTCCAACGCCCATGGTGCCAAAGGTGCCGGCGTCAAGACGATGACGCGGCTGCTCATTCAACAGCATGGAGCGACCAATGTCCATGGTATTGGCGCCCTCACTAACGATGATTGTGTCGCGTGGTAGCAGCTCGCGCAGATGATGGAAGACTGCATAGTAGTTGAGCGGCGTCGTTTTATTCAGGGACATCTGGGCGACAGTGTCGCGATTATTTTGGCATTTAGCTGCCAACTGTTTCCACCAGGCCTGTTCGTAGCCAAAACGGAAATTCACAGCGTTCATCTGCTCGAATAGCTGCTCGGCAAAGGGCCGAATATCGGCCTGAATGGCCACCGATGCGACAACCGAATTGTGCAGCTCCTCGGGACAAATGTCAACCTGAATGAATTTCACATCCTTATCGTAGCGAGGCGCGCGTCCAAAGTGCAATATCCAATTGAGTCGAGCGCCGAGCAACAAGACCACATCCGCCTGCTGCAGCGCCAAGGTTCGTGCCGAGGAGACACACTGCGCAGCCGAGTCGGGGACGACGCCCTTGCCCATGGGTGTGGGCAGAAACGGTAGATTTGTGTTATCAATGAAATGGCGCAATGTATTCTCGGCATGAGCATAGGCAGCACCCTTGCCAATAATAATCAGGGGACGCTTGGCCTGGCGCAGCAGTTGTGCGGCACGGATAACATCATCATGTGGCGGATAGGCCAGTGGGGCAACGGGATGCGGCAGTGCTTTGTAGATGCGCGACTCCTCCGCTTTCGATTGCAGTATGTTGCCTGGGAAATCCAAATAGGCAACGCCAGGACGACCATAAGTCGTATAACGTACCGCCTTCTCCACGTGCAACGGTATCAGAGCAGCAGTGGGCGGACGTGCTGCATATTTGCAATAGGGACGCGACAGCTCCACCTGCGGACACTCCTGAAAGCCACCGATGCCCTCATGATCTTGATTCGTGGCGCCACCAATCACAATCAGTGGCCAGCAATTGACCTGAGCGTTGGCCATGCCACCTACAAATCGAGTAATTAAATAAAGACTAAAAAAAGAGTATATTATATAGAATACGCACCCGTAACGTGCAGCAAACCTGGCCCGGAGACTACCAAACAGACGCCCGGTTTCCCCGTTAGGTAGCCAATGGCCTGGGCGGCATAGCAGGCCGCCTGCTCGTTCCTCATGCCGATGTACTTGAGGCCGGCCGCCTGGAAGGCCATCGACAGCTCAATAACGGGTATTCCAATGATGCCAAACACATACTCCACGCCCTGAAATTGCCAATAAGTATCAATTTTTAATGATAACAATAGCAAACATTTACAATACCAATATCTATTTGTGGCACTACCATTAGACTACTTATAACTATTCTTAACCAAACAGAATTAGAATACTTGGTTTCAGTTTCGTGTACAATTCAAATAATGACTTGCCAACGTGAACTGAATCAAATGTAAAATACAACAAATATAACAAATACAGTTTACAGCTTAAGGTTATAATAAACTCTATTTCATTACCCTGCTGTACAACAAAAAAATCCATTGTTAAGCAAATAAAACTAGAAGACTTGATATCTTTATGTGCACAATCAAAAAAAAAAACATGCCAACGTGAAGCGAATTGTGTGTAAAAATTCAAATGTGTATTCAACAAACTCAGTTTAAATTTTTTGCATAGAATAAGCACTTCTTTATGACCCAGCAGCAGATAGCGGCTGTAAAACTAATCAGAATGTAAAAGCTTAAAGTTCAATTGGGGCAAATACGATGTTAATCAAAATAATTCCATTTGGAACATCTGCGAATCTGGCCACTGATTTTAATCAGCTGCTAAACTCGATTAATTTACTGCCTAATTCGTGTTGGATAATGTTATAAAGACCCATAGAAACTTTGAACATAGCTGCACTATCAAGATCCCCTCATATCTAGAGCACCGGCTAGAAATAAAATTGCTTTTTGGCCATTCATTTTGCAAGTGCTTTTTGAACTTTGTACAAAAAAAAAAAGCTTGCGGATGATAAGCAACGAGGCATTGTTGCCGTTAAATCCACAGTTAAACGCACTTAACAATTCTGCTTTGCACACATGTTTACATGCAAGAAATGCATACAAAGGAAAGAGCGACACAATGGCAAAGACACAAAGTGCTGGATAACAATGGCGTCTCGATTAGCTTACCTGTTGCTTCAACGATTCCGCAATAATTTGCACCGCTTCAACTTCAGTCATTTTCACGTTGTGTATTGTTCTAAATGTATAAAGTAATGTACGCTAATGCGTTTCTACTGTGCTTATAAATAAATAAAGTTTACTTTGCCAAAGCAGAGTTGCTTTCCGGTAACAAGCGCGTCTGCGTGTGTGCGTTGCAGACACGACTTTAGCACTGTGCTGAACAGCTGTTAATTAACAGCAAAATGTAACTGGTTATACTCAAAGTGGATATGTTATTGGGTAACAACATTAGCGTTGGTCACACTCTTACTATTGGTCGCTCTCTTGTCGATTATTATTCGATTGTTTGGCGCGCAAAATTTGATTTATTAATTTAACGACAACATAATTTCTTAGTATGACACATACTAAGAGTAGATCAATTTTACAACAATGATAATTAATTGCAACATTATTAATAACAGCAAGGATGTTTATTATATTGAGAATGATGTAAATTACTTGCGTAAGCATATCGCGGTTTCAGTTTCGAGTACTTGGCAAATATTTTGAAACATTTATTTCACAACACTTGTTGTTTTTCCTCAATATTATATTTTTAGAAAGCTCTTTGAGACATCATTGCTACATAGGCCCACGGCCGTGATGTTTTTTTTAATTCATTCCATTGATCAACAACAAAAAAAAACGAGGTCTGCAGTTCTGCATTTTGATTAACGCTTAACTAATTGTTGTGTCAATTTTGGGTTTTTTGCTTGAGTGCGCAAAAAAAAAATTAACGACTGTGGAGACAACAACCAGTTCGAGTGTAACCCCCCTAACAAAAAAAAAGTAAATAAAAACCACTAAGGTCGATGACAAATTGTAAACGTTTTATGGGGCTCTGTGCAAATACCGGTTTAAATGGTCAACAAGATTCCGAAGAGCGATCTAATCTGAGCTGGAAAGAGTTTTCCAATTGAAATTCAAATTAAAAGTGTAGTTTTCTTTTTCTTAATATATAGAGGTAATTTCCTTATGCATTTATTCAAACAAAGTTACAAAATCAGTGAGTGAATATCATTTTCAAAAGAACAATAAATACACAGCATTAACTTTAATAGGACTCGGTATTAATGCAACCCCAGCTTGCAGCTTTCTTGCAAGAATAAAGTCGCATTAATAATGTCATAATTGGCATATGGCATTAGTAAAATTAACAACAACATCACAGCAAATACAAATTACAACTTTGTATTGACAACATCGTCGAGGGGTTCCTTGGTCGGCACCTCATTCCATTTCTGTATCTTGCCCGATCCAAAGACCCAGAAGAATATCGCGGGCAAAATGTAGGCCAAAGCCCCAATTATAAATATCCAGAACCACTCATCGATGGTGTTCTATGGGAATTACAAAGAACAAATTACAATTATTGATTATGTTTGCAAAATTGATTGTTTTTTTTTTTATACGCACATTTTCCTTGGTAAATGCGGCCACAATTAGGGGTGAAAAGATGCCGGGCGTGGTGCCCAAGCAATTGATAATTCCATACATGGTGCCCGCAAAGTTCGGCGCCAGATCCTGTGAGTTGGCCAAATTGGTAGAGGTTGCAGCTCCATTGAAGCCCAGCGAGATTGTCATTATGGCCACACACACATAAGGATCGCGACCAAAATACGCCAATACTATCAGCATAATGCCGGGCAAGATGTGAGCTGCAAAAACAAAGGCAAAACAAATTAAGTTAAATTTAATAAGAGACTTCAATGAAGATTCGAGTTCCACTTACAAGGCACGCAGAATACTTTGCGTGTAAGCGTCACAGTCCACCAGCCCTTGCGACGAATCCAATCCGCCACAGAGCCAAAACCAAAGGCAGCAATGAGACGCGCAATGTGCGGCAAGCTGGAGAGTATTCCAGCCGAGGATAGATTGAAGCCGAGCACCTCGCTCAAGAATTTCGGCGTCGCCGTCAGCAAGAAGAACAATCCCCACATGCTGCCATAATGCAGCAGTGTCAATGACCAGAATGGCATCGAAACAATGAGCTGTTTGTATGGCGGCCATTTCTGGAGAGGCACAACTATTAGTTGAATATGTAATGCAGCCAGCCATTTGTTGCAAACTTACCGCTTTGTTGCCGATTGTGTCGCCCAGACTCGTCTGAATGTATTCGCGCTCCTTGAGGCTAATACTGCCATGCTGTGCCGGCGTATCGGTAACGAGATAGAACCACGCACCGATTACAACAAACACAAAGACGGCAACTAAATAGTATGCCCAAACCCAGCCCATATGCTCGATGATGACGCCACACAGGGGCCAAGTGATCACGGTGCCAAATGTGCCACCCATCAATGCGGCAACAAATTTGCCCTTCTCATCGGGCGGTGACCATTTCGAGACCAAATTGTGGCAGCAAGGATAAACGACACCAGAGACAAGGCCAAGCAGGACGCGCAAAACAAATACCGCATATTTATCCCAGGAGGCGGCGAGCGGGGTAAGTGCGGTCAAAATGGCACCCAACACGCAACTATAACCAGCCACATTGCGTCCACCAAACATTTCGGCGAGTGTGCCTCCTGGCAATGAGGTGACCATATAACCATAGAAATATCCGCCCAGCAGCAAAGCCTGATCCTGTTGCGTCCAATCATAGCGTGGACCAAACTATAAAGAGGAAGTAGGTAATCAAATAGATATGTTTTAAGATTATGTTTCTCAATTTAAATTTCGTCTTTTCACTTATATTGCGTAGAGTTGCCAGACTGTGCGAAAGAGTCGAACAGTAATCGTGAAATGTGAAATAGTCGACGATTTGCAAGTTCCAAACTAGGAGACTTGACTTAATCAGACTACACACTTATAAGTTGTATATTTAGAGGTGGGTAGGTGGACTCATCGAAATACTCACATCCTCCTCTTCGACGAGTGTTCCATTCTCATCGCGGTTCGTAACCATGGCAATTATGTTGATTGAGAGATTGACGCGCATCATATAATTAATGAGGCACATCATAAACAACATGATGCCCACATTGATGCGCTTCGGCACATAAACTGCAAAAAAAAACAACAACAACAAAAAGCAAATAGAAAACAATTATATAATTTTTAATTTCATAGGAATTATTGTTGATAACTCTATTATTTATAGATGTCTATTTCCTGCTAGCTTTGTAGCACTTAGCGCAATTATCGCCGAATCTGAGGTCTGTCAACTGGAACTCTGCCAATATTTGGCATTTTGGGGAATCGGGGGCCCAGCTCGAGCGGCAGTTGCCATTTGTCAGCAGGTGTTTAATGAACGGCGCACGCGTAACTTTCAATATTTAATTATTCCATATTTTTGGGGGAATTTATTTGCTGACGCATTACAGCAAATCACGTGAAATTTATTTACTTCGCCCAATTTGTGCTTAATACAGAAATAATACTTACAGCAGGGTATAACAGCCATTTTGGTAGCTTGTTGGTGAGCCGCTCGTCAAAGTCAGCTGAAAGAAGTTAAGGGGAAACAGTTAAATACTTTTCATGCATATTGCAACTGGCACAAGTGGCACACTCTAATTGTATTCAATTCGAATCAGTGCATATTCGAATCGCTAAATAAGCTTGCGGAGTTATTTTGAGTCAGCTTATTTCGTATACAGGTTTTTTTTTCCAGTTGGGAGTTCACCAATCTTACTTAAGCGTGTTGAATTTCGAGAAACTGCATATCATTGGGAAATTTTATAATGCATATTTTAATGTTAATCGCATTCCCAAATTTTAAATATCTTAATAGAGCAGTTTTTCAAAATTGTTCAAATTCAATTCAATACGTATATAATTACATGGATTGGGCGGGTATTCGCACAAGCTTTCAATAGTCGCGAATGATGAACTTGATTTAAATGCTGAAATGCGAATGCACAAGTCAGATTTGCGGTAGATTTATTTATATCACAAATTGCAAATGTAAAAGGTATATTAATAAATTCTAACTGATTTAGCGATTGTCAATCTCGAAGAGTGATTGCAAAACCCCGATTTCATAATTTCGACTTGCTGTAACTTGTTTAATATATACACAAAACACTATTTCCCGTCTTGGCAGATGAAGGGAATTTCGAGACAAGCTTAGAAAATGTTTGCTTAACATTTCCTACTACTACAATTTCTGACAATGATCAAATATATAATGTAGATACGTATGTATGTGGCTTATACATATATGATTTGACCAACTGTTGAGACACGTTCTCCGTTAGCAGTTTTGGCAACGCACGTGAGCGGCATTTAAGCCAAATTGTGTTTCGATCATGACGAATGTCAATACCAACAATACGAAACGAAATATCATTTTAATGCACTTTTTATTTAAGTGTTTTCGATTTATAGTAAGTACAGATCGGCTATCATTGGCTGTCAGCAGGCAGCCTTTTGATAAGGTAATTACTCCATAACACGCCACACAAATTTATCAAATTGTTCAGATGCCAAACACAAAACTAGAGTTTGTGCAACAACAGCTATAGTTTTGGGAGAGTGCAATTGTAAAGTGCAACACTTGACGAGTGTTATATATCGATATAGTATATATAGATAGATATATATATAAATAAATACATACAACTGAAAATTGCGCCCTTGGCACGTCGAAACAGTATATTGGATTCCATTTGGACAGCTGTTTGAAAGCCATTCACGATACTCAATATATTGCAGTTTGTAGTTTGTAGTCTCTCCTCAATTTGACAGAGTTAGATAACACAGTTAGCCAGTTATATTTTTAGTACTCACAAAAATAATATAAATAATGCACTTGTCGACTAATTCATATCGGGTTTGAGAAAAGTATACTTCCGGCTAAGGAAAACGTAGATTAGGCGAAGATTAATTTAGTTAACAACAAAATCAAAGCATGATTCTGGCTCTACTTTAACTAATTCAAAATACAGTACACAAAAACAATCCTACTCAATCTAGGCATATATTTATGATTGGATTTGCGTTGCTTTCTTAATTTATGATATAGTCCTTCCGCAGTTACTTTTTAAGCGTGGAAAAATCTCAGCTAGCCAAAAAGATAATTTACAAGATCTAATGATCCATGACTAAAAAAAAGAACAATAATCGTTAACAGATTGCAGCTGGTCATTAAATCATTCGAAAGCGACTAGTATTATGACTCTGTAGACATTATCATACTTGACTCGTGTTCCAAGAACAAAACCCATTTGTATGAAGTAGGATCATAAACAAGTCTTAGTTGTGATAAGCAATCGTATTTTGGGTTTTCCACAGTTCTCAATGAACGGTAGAAATCCAAGACAAACAAAATAAAAATAATTAATAGAGCTACAATCAAAAATTATAATAGCTAGACATAAAAACTATATAGCGCCATTATGCCAAAGTTCACTTAGAAAATATCCATTACCTCAATAAATTCTTAACACAATGTTTGTTTTTGTTTGTGGTTGTGATTGTGATTAACTCGATCCTTCCCATATGTGACGTGCATGAGCATTTAATAGTTGAATGCACAAAAAAACAACACTTTGGATAAGGTAATAAAGAAATGCCATTAAACAAAGATATCCAAATCGTGAAAGTTAGACTCATTTTAATTAAACTTTGAGTCAGATATCAATTGCAGAACATCAGTGAAGTTCGTATGAAGTGCATAGTATAATTAATTAGCCAAAGTGCGATAACGAAATTAACGCACTTAAGAACTTAACGGAGTAGATTACTGTCTTGTTTAAGTGGCGGGACAAATGCGAGCAGACTGTGCAACAAAACATATTTGATTTTTGCAACAGGAAGTCCAAAGTACTTTTATCTTTTAAATTCAAAAATATTATTTTTTGTTTTTGAAGATTATCTCGCATCCTGTTTAAGTTAAGCGAAAAAGATATCGCATCATTTAAGGAAATTATATATATGAAGATAGTAATCTGTATCAATCTAAATCTTTAATTTGCATATATTTATTGCCTGCTTCTTACTCGAAATGGAGTCATTTGACTTGAATAGCAAATTCTAAGGAATTTACAGCGTGAAAAACACTTTACCACAAATGAGTTTGCTTAGGAAAACTTGGTAATTACACAGAAGGTGTCGAATGCATTACAGCCACAACTAATCTTAAATAACTGAATATAAAAATAAACTTCGGGAATTGCAATGCAACAAATAATGTATATATATATAGTGAATATATTTAGGTTAAGGGTGCCGTTAATTGTTCTGTTTTATGCACCTCTAATCGGGAGCGTGGCGCTTTATCAGCTTCATTGCCGCATTGCGCTGGCTTTTATAAAATCAACTCAAAATTTTATGATATTATATGGGCGGTGAGGGCAAGCGAAAATCATAATTGTAAAAATATATAGACGCCTGATAAAAGGCAGATTGGCTAAATAACCCACAATATACATGCCGTAATCGGCAATTACAAAAATTGGAAATATTCTTATTGCAAATATTCGATTTTTAGGGGCCACTAGCGATTTGATTTATTATGTGGGGGGTGCCTTTCGATAGCACGATTTTACAGTACGATATTACATAGATACGTTAGATTTGGACATCGTGCACATATAACGGATTATGTGTATATATAACAAATAATATATGTACCCGTAACACGCGTGCTGGAAGCATTTACATAAGACGCGATCGCTCATTTGACATGCTTTACTAGTTTGTCTCTTTCTCTCTCTCTCTCTCTCTCTTTCTCTCTCTCACTCTATATCACACCGTCTCTCTCACTCTCTTCCGCTCTAACTATCTCTCTTTCTCTCAACATTTTTCAGCTGTTTTGCTTTTGCTTAGGTTTCTAAAGAGCGCTTCAATGCTTCGTACTGTTTTTATTTGTTATGTTTTTGTTTTGGTTTCTTTTTTTCGCCGTTGAAATTCTGCAAAGTTATTCAATGGCATTGAACCGTAACTCACATTGAATAAAAAAATTGTAATATATAAATAGCTAATACGCCTGGAGTACCAGTTAGTATCAGTTATTAATATTTTAGTAGTCGTACAATCAAAGTATGTCAATTAATTCCTGATCAGGAATTGTGAGCAATGCGAATTGAGAATTGTATTTTGCCAGTTATTCCCATTGTATTTGCATTTTTACACGTTCTAATTAGCTGTATTCCAATAATATGCGAGTAACCCACAATTATAGAGCACACAAAAATTGCTTTGAATATTACATGTATAACTAGTGCGAACAATTATTTATGTAATTAGCAAGACGAATCATACCAAATCAATGCGAAAAGTAGCACTTGCAAAACAAAAATAAAAAATGTAAAAATAAAAACCGAAATGATAAAACTCAAAACTTCTGAGAAAAATCCCCTTACTAATGGCACTAGACCAAATTATATAAGACAAAAAAGTCCATGGCGAATTCGAAGCGATGTTATTCAAATGGGAATTTATTTCATTTAAAGCGTGTCCAACAACCAAACCAGTTGTCCAATTAAAATTAGCCACCTTTTAAAGTATGTGACTGCACTCTTCTTAACCCAAATAATAAGCGAACTGATAATGCCACAAGATATGTAATTAAAAATATTTGTGCACGTGTTATGCTAACTGCTTTGGATCTACTGGCATCTGACAACTGATTAAGCCGTTAAATTTACGATCATGCTTTATCCAATACAATACACATTCGCATAATGATATTAAGTTTATCGTTTCGCTTGGCACACTTTTTGTTAATACAAATAATTTATACGCAAGAAATTTTTCCATGACACGAGCTGTACACAGACGAAGGGGCGAAGAGGCTCTCCGACTTTAAATGTTTATATTTATCTTTATTTTTTCTTGTTTTTTTTTGTTGAGTCCTTCTTTCTTCTTCTTCTTCTTCTTCTTCTTATTTCACCTTTCTTGGACACTTGCACAACACACTCACAATTTTTTTGGATAGCCGCTTAGCACCCGATGTTGGGGAGTGTAGGAGTTGCGGGTGCCGGATTGCGGGTGCGGGAATGTTTGGACAACAACAGTTAGCCACAACAGCTACTGAGAACGCCGCGAAACGAATGAAGCTGAATCGCCAACTGCCAATGGCATATATACTTTTTAACTTACCTTACATATTTGCCCCCTTCTCAGACGACGGCGACGTCTCCATAGAAAAACTTCGGCTGACGACAAAGCAGCGCGCGCGCAAACAAAAAAATAAAAAAACGGTTAAAATTGTTCAAAATGTTGTTGACTGTTGGCGGTTTCAAGACTGAAGCGATGCGTCGCAACGCTCTGCTCTGCTCGCCAGCTTTTCTCTCTATCTCTCTCTCTCTCTCTTTCTCTATTTAGCGCTCTCTAGCTGCAATCGCATGCGATTATTTCACGACGAGCTAGTTTTCTTTGCGACTTAACTCTGAACTAATTAACAAATTCATGTTAAGACCCAATGCGAACAGTGACTATCAACATAATACAAATATTAGAAACGCCAATCTGGCCAAAGTCTTAGCCGCCTTAAGACGCAGATGTCACACCTTTTATTATGAATTCCATATTTCGAATTATTGACTGTCCTTGCTTGGCCAATCAATCGAATTCGTGCTAAATTTAATGCCAATAAACAGATGGAATTTAACAAAGAGCACAAATTGAAAAAAATACACTTGACAAATGACAAACTTAGCATCAAAGTATTCGATTTTTATATATTTACCAATCCTTGCTAATAACCAACAAGCGATCACGTGCCTAAAATGATTTATTTCACCTATATTCATTTTATTGTTATTTTTGCATATTTTTAGCATGCGTATAACATTAATAAAAACTGAAAGTTTAACTAGTTTATTTCGATTAGTGTAACAAACACTGACGCTGATAACCGCCAGCTTTGAAAAGGCTAATGATTTTTAAAAATATATTAGAGTCAGTTTCTTACCTGTTCCAGTCATTAGCATAATATAATATATGCCTTTTTGATACATAGTATTGATATTGGGTATCAAAACAAAATTAACAGCACGTCTGGTGCACAAAAAACAGCGCTGCGTTTATAGGTAAAAAACAAATATTGTTTTTAATTAGCACCTCTTGACAAATGTTGGCAAAATGGCAGGCAAGCTTTAAAATGTTATATTATTTATAAATTTGTTTTTTGTTTTCTTTTTTTATTGTTACAATGTGTGTGTGTTGACATGCAATTTCAACGTTTGTAATTTAAACTGTTCAAGTTTTCTCAACCGTTTTTTTGCTACAGCTACAATGGCATAATTAAAATTATGTTTAGCCTTTGCCTCACCAAAAAAAAAAATAAAAACACAAATATATATTTTTTCTCGCCGAAGAAACTTGCAGAATATCTCATAGCTTTCTGCTCATAGTCTAAATCATACAAAACTCAGCGTCATCCAGGTAGGTTAGAAAGCCAATCTTCAAGTCAGCTTCCCTTACCAACAACACTTTGCCAAATTATATTTAATCATGATATGAACCAAGTACAAATGTCGTATAAAGATATACAATTAGTGCTCGTGACTGCAAACACTTGGCGGAGCAGCTTCTCTGAGAGCGCGCAAGTGTTGTCAGATAATTAGTTTTATTGATGCATTTAGCTGCCAGTTGTAGATAAATGACGGTGATTTGTGATAACCGTTGTTAATTTGCGATTCGCTCGTGCTATCATAGTTACCACAAATGATTTTGAATATAGACTTGAGTAGATTTTTATCTTTTGTTAAGTATATCCGTTTAAAGCAGTATTGACAGTAATTCATATATTTGCTGAACAAATTGTTGATTTTATTTGTTAATGTGCAAAGATTGAATTTAAGAAGAAATATGTATTCTGGGCTCAACAGACAATAAACAATTACATTTGAATACAACAATTTTCAACTACTTAGCTAAGGCTTAATTTCTGTTGTTTATATTAACTTTATTGTGCTGCATACGAATTGAGGTGCATTTATATATTTCTGCAGTTAATGGATAATGTATATATATATATATATATATATATTCCATTATTCATATATTCCATTTACATACGTAAAGCATGCGTTGCGCACAAACTTTACCAACGAGTTTGCTGTACTCGATAATCTCATCGCGGCCGTCATTATCGCCCTTAAACTAAATAAATAAATAAATAAGTTAAGTGTTTAATTAAATATTTCAGGCAGTAAGCGTATTTCATTTACCTGTACGGAAGCTTTGTAAGTGCTATAACTTTTGCCGTTTAGCAGCAACTTTACATCATTCAAATGACTACTCAAAAATTCATTGGCATCCCTTGCAGCTGCGTCCGGATTCAGGCGTTGATATTTATTCGCATCGAGCTTGGAGCGTATGTCTGCCAAAATAAAAGAAGTTAGTTTGTATATAAAATGATTAAGTTTTTAACAGTTACCATCGGTTAGGGGCAGCCAAACGTAAGTCTCTGGGCACAATAAATAGGATGCATCTAATTTGCCCTTGTAGCGCATTTTGGGGCACGAGTGTATGTAGAAGCCCATGTAGTAAGACTTCAAGGCGGGCACACGCACCGCAATCTTTTGCACCAAATCAATTTCCCTAAATAAAAACATTTATTAACAACAAAAGCAATAATTTAAAAAAATGCACTCAAAACTCACCGCAAAGAACCATATGTGCCCAGCGACAGAAAACTATAGTCGGGATCATAGAAGAAGTACACAGAGCTAACCGAGCTGGGCAATATATCAATGACGCCCACAGCAATCAACTTGTCGTCCAGCCAGTATTGCTGATGAAATGATCCATAGCCCATTTCGGGACCATCTTCACTGATTTGGTGCTGCACAGAATAAACAGTTTGAGGATTAGTTTATTCTCTTATACGATCGATGAAATAATAATGTGTTTTTAAATCAATGAACATTTTTGGTAATACAATTAGCAACCTTCATCGGCGAATGTTGTAGATGTTCCCGATAGGCCTCCTGATGCTTGGGCGGATCACTGTGTATGGCAATCTGATACTTCCTATACAGTTCGTAGCTTTGCGGAAGCGTACACCTAAATTCCTCACCATCGACGGGCACCAAGCGCAGCTATGGAAGGAGTTACACAAAAAGAAGAAAATCATTGATAATTACCTTTAGGGGTGATTGTACCAAAAAACGCTTCATACTAGCTAGTGTTAGACGTGCGGGCTTATCATTGTGTATGACTAATTGATATTTGCGATACAATGCGTGCACTACATCGGTACAAGTGCGCTGTGTATCTGAAGCAGCGACCAACACGATCTGCAACAAATAGCACAAATACGTTGTGTGTACATAGAGGGACTCAAGGACTCACACGTAAAAGGTAACACAAAACAATCCATATATATATATACATGTATATATATATATATATATATATATATATAATATATATATATATATACTCGTACGTAACCCGCGAAAATTCAAAATTCGCGATACTTTTTGAACACACCTCGTATATATATATATATGACATACATAATTAAAACACAGCAACTCCGTTCTGCATAACGGTATACAAAATGATGGCATTTGCTTAAAGTGCTGCTTAAACTCGAGTGATGAAAGGAAAGTGTCTGGCACATATACAAAAAAACAACCATTTTTGAAATTTACAGAAAACAATTTAAGTTGGGGCTTTTAATTTGATTTTTGAACTTACTTTCCACTCGAGTTGTATATGAAACGTGAGTCATGTTTTGATTGAACTTTAAGCAAATGTTTGATTTTGAAAGCCCACACACACCTTTAACTTGTGCACATCCGTTTCGCACGGAGCTGCCAGAAAATCTTGCAAGTTCTTCTCCTTATTTAAAGCTTTGGTCTGTTGCTGATCGGGGGGCGTTTGGCCCAGTTTGGCCTGCCTGCGCTCCAGTCGCATTTGTTTGGCTTTCTTGCGCGGCGGATTTGAGTTCGAGCCACTAGCTATTCAAATAATCAAATAATTAAATTAAGAGTGAAACATATTAAGTCAACGAAACTCACCTTTACATTTGTTTGCTGCCAACAATGATGACGGTTGATCACCGTTGCCCGCGTCCAAAGTGCTCGTGATTTTTAATTGCTCTACATGTTCCTGGGATAAGGTCTCCACTTGTTCCACGTTAATAGCTATTGGCTTCTTATCAGGCAGCTGGGGTTGGTGTTCGCTTGCATAAACTCCACGTTCGCCGACGTCATCGCCATCGCCATCGCCATCGCCATTTCCATTTGCATTAGATGTGCTTGGCCCACTTTTGCCATCACGCAAGAATTTGTTCATGCGCCGCAATATGCGCTTATTTGACTTAGTCAGTTTAAATTGCTGCGCATCGCATTTAATCGTGTAACAGGGGCAGCAGGTGATGTCGTTTTGCGGCTTATAGCAATAATTGCCGCAGCGTCGCCAGCCCCTATCTATGAGCTCCTGGTAATCATCGCAGGACAGACGATATGCATGCAAACCTGTATGGCACACGCACACACGTGACGCACACAGCCAGTCACACAGAAACAGGAAATGTAGAGAACATTGAACTTGAATTATTAGCGCTGATACTTCTGTTATTGTTGTTGTTATTTCCAATTGATTGTTCTTACCATGTGATTTGCTGCACTCTGTTCCCGTGCAGTATCCACATTTGTTCTTATGCTCACCAAGGTACTGCACAATGCTAATGCCCATTGTTCAATGCGTACTCTAAATTTTTGACTTACACACATGCACACACTATTATATAATAATAAATTTCGTTTAGTAGAACTTTAACATTTACTTCAATGAGCAAATTTGTTCCTGGAATTGCAATCGGATACAATATCTCTATCTGATGAAACACCGCAGAATGAGTCAATGTATATCGATATGTTAATATAAGACATATTAGTGTTGTAAAGTGCACACACTGGCACCGATCAGCTGTGCCTGATACCTTATGAGCTGGTTCCTTTTGAATTGCTTGTGTTCATTTGTTGTTATTGCTAACTTATTTTGCGTAGCTCTAGATCGTTACCTATGCTAACATAAAAGCGCGATAGAAATTCGTATTGCTTCGTATAAAGTGCATTGTTAAATATACAATATGTAAGAAAGAACAAGTGAGCTTGTTCAAAAGTTCAAATCCATTTAGCCAACACTATTGCAAAACAATTACAATTCCACAATTCGACCGCAAATAATGAGTAATTTTTTAATTAGCTAATTTGCGCATATGTGTACTATTAAACCATGAAATAAGTTAGCGCCAACGCATCCACCACCTGTAAGTTAAAAAGTAACGCTTTTGGGAAATGGCAGCAACACAAAGATTGAAAACAATCAAAACGTTGTATTGCGTAGTTTGCATTTGAAAAAGTGAAAGTTTTTTTTTTCGTCTCTTTTACACTGGCTTGAATGGAATTAGTTTAGCGAAGCCATTTAAATCTGTTTAAGCTTGGGTTTGATTCTTAATTCTGTTGGTGCAATTCCGACTCAGGTGCTTAATTGTTTTTTTTTTCACTTACCTTATGCTAATCTTCAAGAAATATATTTTCGCAAATTGTATACAGGTTTTGTGAAGTTTTAATTTTTTTTTTATTTTACTATCCCAAATTGTATTTGTTTTGTAAATGAATATTGTTTCCACTATTTAGCACACTGCAATGATTGCATCCGAGCATGTCGGCCGCCCTCAAAAGCCGAATGTCCACTTTGAGGATAATCTGAAACTCGCCCAGGCGGCGACCACCGCTGATGAGATCAATATGAAAGCAGCAGCTGCCGAAACAACCACGCCCACAACGACGCCCGCCGATTTGCAGCCAGCATATCAAAAACTGTACGCCGATTGCCAGGAGCATGCCGCCTACTTTGCCAAGGACCACACTGAGCATGGACAACGTTTGCATGCCGCACACATTGCCTGGCAGGATTTTATAGTGCTGGCTAATCGGCTGGTCCTGCAAATCGAGGCCTTTGCCTACGAATATGACTTTGATGAGGCGACGCCGGGCAACGGTTATCGCAGTTTCATCTATGTGACCAATGCGTGCATCTCGCATGGACGCGGCATTTGCCAGCAATTGTTGGCCACACGCGCCACCCTCTTCTTTCGCAAGAAGTTCCTCATGAAGGAGGTGGAGGCGTGCTCGCAGCTACTCTGCTCCCTGTGCACCTGTCTGCAGTTTCTGCTAATCCTGCGCCAGTGGTCAGTGAATACGGGCGATCTGCTTGCCAGTGGACGGCACACAGCCGAGCAACTGTTTGAGCTGGGCGACACCATTAATCAGTATTGTTTCTACGGTCGCTGCCTGGGCTTTCAGTATGGCGACTCAATACGCGGCGTGCTCCGATTTCTGGGCATCGGCATGGCCAGCTACTCGGAGACGTATTACTCGCAGACGGACAACGGTAGCAGCACTCTGCTAAAGACGACGCGCAGCCTGTGGTCCAGCGGCAAGTATCTGATGAATCCAGAGTTGCGTGCCAGACGCATTGTCAACATTTCGCAGAATGCCAAAATCGATTTCTGTAAATCCTTTTGGTTTCTCGCCGAATCGGAGCTGATGCACAAGTTGCCCAGCATTGTGGGCACTTCGATTAAAGTGAATCGCTTGATTCAGTTGCCGGCGGAACCACTGCGTCTGCCGGCGCGTCTACAGCAAGTGGAAAACAGCGCTGAGCAGCAATTTGTGGACATTCCCGTGCCCAGTGCACATCTGGGACCTGGTCTGCCCGTCTCGGTTCGTCTGCTGAGCGCCAAGCGACGCGTCGGCATGCTGGGCGAGGGACGCTATCGCGGCTGGCGACGACCAGCAGCGCCATCGAAATCCATACTTTTTCACTGCCATGGCGGCGGCTTTGTAGCGCAATCCTCAAAATCGCATGAGCTCTACTTGCGCGACTGGGCCGTGGCACTGGATGTGCCCATACTATCCGTGGACTACAGTCTGGCACCAGAGGCACCCTTTCCACGTGCTCTGCAGGAGGTGTACTACGCCTACTGCTGGCTGCTGAACAACGCCGAGCATCTGGGCACGACAGCAGACCGTGTAATCTGCGCTGGTGATTCAGCGGGTGCGAATCTCTCCATTGGCCTGGCCCTCAAGTGCATTGAGCAGAATGTTCGGGTGCCGGATAGATTGTTTCTCGCTTATTGCCCAACGCTGGTCAGTTTTGTGCCCAGTCCGGCGCGGTTGTTGTGCCTAATGGATCCACTGTTGCCGTTTGGTTTCATGATGCGCTGCCTGCGCGCCTATGCAGCGCCTTCAAATGAGATGCTGCAGGAGAATGCCAAGCATGTGGATCAGATGGAACAGATACGCAACGCACAAGCAGCAGCAGCACAACAGAGAGTGGAGTTGCCTGCCACTATTAGCATTAACTCGAGTCGACGCACCTCAATAGCGAGGAGTCCGCTGACGCCGCTGGAGCCGCCGCAGAGTCGTGAGGATGTGGATGAGGACGAAAGTAGCGACACTTTTGCCAGCGCCTCGTATCACAGTCAGACGGTGGAGCGCACTGATCTGCCCAGCAGTGGGGGCAGCGACAATAGCTCGTGTGTATCCTTTGAGGACGATTCGCAGCCCATCGAACATTATCCGGTTGAGATTTCAGCCGAGATACCCAAAGATGCTGCCTCAGCTGCGTATATTGACAGTTTTCTGGACAAATATCTCATTGACACCGCCACCATGGAGGCCACGGAGGAGAATACAGTGACAGCGACAACAGCGGCAACAACATTGCCACTGGCAAATGGACACGCCAAAAGCGATTCCGAGGAAAACATTCTGGTCGAGACGGGCCGCGAGATAATGGTGGACACGCTGCCGGGTCGCTTGCACGATGCGGTCAACAATATAATCAATCGGTGCACACAATCCTACGAGATACATGGTGGGACGCACAGTGCATCTTGTCCGCAAGATGTGCGCAACTTGGATGCACTGATAGCGCGCAGCCCGAGCGAGGAGTTTGCATTTGAAGTGCCCAAGGATCCGTTTCTATCGCCCTATTGGGCCAGTGACGAGTGGCTATCCCAACTGCCAGAGACCAAAATACTTGTAGGTCTCCAACTTCCAACTAGTCAATATATTAACTAACTTCTTTCATTCCCATACCACATCCGCCCGTAGACGCTGAACATGGATCCTTGCCTAGATGATTGCGTTATGCTTGCCAAGAAACTGAAGCGACTAGGACGACAAGTGACTTTGGAGATACTTGAGGGTTTACCACATGGTTTTCTAAATTTTACAATGGTATGCAAAACTCCACTAAAGTCTACTAAAAATACTGCTCAACTATTAACAACATTCCTTGACAGTTGTCCAGTGATGCGATGGAAGGCTCTAAGCGTTGCATCAAATCGCTGCAGATGTTGCTGCATGCAACTAAAGATAACAACGACGATAGCACAGGCCAGGATGAGATCTCCAGTCCCAGTGCGTGCTCGGCTGCATCGGCAGCGCCTTAAGAACAATATATACTTAATCTTATATACATGAACCATATATATATTTATATTTATACAATGTTATATGCAAAATGGACGTGTGGTTTATGTGGCACATTTCTTGCTTTTTGTTTTGCATCTCGAATGTTTTTTGATACACATTTTTATATTATTATTATTGAAAATAACGCAATTAGCTTAGCTTTATATGTTTTGTAATAGCAGCTATACAATTATACGACTAATTAGGCTAAAGCTTCTACACATTAACCAAGCCAATCGTTCAAGTATTGAGAGCGTGTTAGCACGCTCAATAATGTATGTATATATATATATATACCGATTCGTATATATATAAAAGCTCAAACAATATCTACTCAACACTTATACAATGACTCGAATATGTGCCTGTTATAAACGAGTACTTAAGTGTTATTTATATGCCTATTTATATATTTATCTATGTCTGGACATCATTTTTGAGGCTTATCAACTTCTATTCGAATTATATATACATTTATGTATTTTATTTTGCATATCAGTTTAAAATTCCTCCTTTAGTTTTAAGCGTACTCGCCCACTTTATTTATGTTTTATTGTACCCAGTTTTACTATGTTATTAAATGGTTATTGCCATCAAACAGAGGTCAAAATTGTTGTATTTTGCGAAAATGTATTTATTTATTGGCCAATGGATGAAATGCTGCGCTGTAAAGTCTTAATAATTAGTATGTCAAACTATATAAGTGAATTATGTGGTATATATATTGGTAGTATGATATCGTATTCACATTTAGATATTTCTATGTTTCATTATCCTCGATCTTTGGCGCCAGGTAGTAGCGTATATGACCCAGATCCTTGATGGCGTATTCCACCACCAACGGCACATCGGCGCACATCGACAGCTGCACCTGAGTTGAGAGCGGTGTTGCCTTGGTGAAGGCGTTTAGGTAGCGACAGGCGAATGTGAGCGTGACCGGCTCCTGCATATCAATGATGACAGCCTCCTCCTCTTTGTCCACGGAACCGGTTTGAGCCAATTTAATATTGGCTGTGCCAACATCGCCGCTAGCAGAGAATTTGACACCTTCTTTCGTACAGCAAATGACAACCGATTCACTGAATTGAGCTAAATCGCGGCAGATGCGAGCAAATTCCATTGCCGGCATGCGAACCACGCAAGAATAGTCCGTTTCCGGAATGCCCAAATGCTCCTGATCGAGATTCATCAGTTTCATCTCGTAGTCGGAGACCTTCTCCTGGTTCGCTGACTCGAACATGATGGTGACTGTGTCTGCATTATCCTGTGCCTTCATCGTCACATTATCTTCGTTGTTGGCGCACTTCAATATTTTAGCCATGCTACCCAGATTCATGCCCATGGAAAGATTACGATCACAGCGGAACTTGTCGAAGCCATCCGATCGGAGTGTCAGCGACACCAACGACACATGCGAGTTGTCCATGGCCTGAAGCTGCAAAACAGAGCGGATGCGTCACTTTATAATTGCCTGCAACATGATCTCAGCTAATCATCAGGATTACTTACTTGAATGCCCGAATCGCTGCAATCGAAGGTGCCTTCATTTAGCAAATCCTTGATGGCATCCAGGATTTTCTTCAATATAGTTGCCTGTCCAAGACGTGCCTCAAACATGATTTTGCGTTTATCTTTTTATTATGCTACTGAAATACGAATGGATGTACAAATTTTACTACTGCGTTGTTGCTGCTGCTTGTAGATGAATTGGCAATAAAATGAGTTTGCGGCGGCAAAACTGGTGTTTTGGCGCGAACAGCAGCCGCTATTCAGACAGCGTTGCCCAACTGTACAAAAAAGTGTTGAGAATGTTTAAGACTAAATGCCGCCCTGATATGCAATTTAAATTTTTTAAGTTTACATTTAATTTAAATAAATTACATACATAAATAGATACGCTAGCAATTACAATTACATTTAATCAATTCTATTAATAAAGATGGACTGCAAGGACTGAGTTTGTTTCTTTGATTTTCCATTTACCATCTGGCGCAAATCTTTAATGCCAAGACCTAAAATAAAAGTTGCAATAAAAGTTTCATTAACCTTAGTAGATGTATTTAGGAATGAAGCTTACCATGCACAGTGTGCATATCTTTTATACCCATTGGATCAATACTCATAAAATAATTCTCCAAGAGGCTGTGCTGCCGCATGGCAGCCACACAAACTGCTGGGATGAGAGAGGATAAATTAAAGTCCTGGTAAGTGCGGCGACGCAACAATTCGAGAACTAGTTGAAAATGACCAGCATGGGTGGCCAGTGTTAAGGCATTCTGGCCAAAATAGTTGACCACGTAGATATTTGCCCCGAATTCCAGTAAAGTGCAAGCGCATTCCAATTTTCCAAGATAGCAGGCTTTGAGCAATGCTGTATTTCCATACTTATCCAGCTCCTCTAGATTATATTGACGATTGCGTGCCAGAGTGCAAATTATGCGCAATGAAATCACATCATCCTCACCAACACAACTGAGTGCTGCAAAAACTATATATATGTATATTAAAAATATAAATTTAAATTACTCAAAAATTGACCACTTGTACGTCCAATTTTATTCATCGTTCTTCAATAACGGTGCTTTTGGGAGGGTTGCCACATGTGCAAATACAGCTCTGTCTAATAACATTATCGATAGTTGCGGTGTAGTCCAATACTGTTTTTCGAAAAGTCAATGCGAAAAGTGACAAGAAGAAGCACATCCGCTTTCTTTTTCGACTGAATATTTGTCGCTTAAACAGGGCAAAATGGTGCGTCTACATATAAATCGCCAAATAACAAGTTGATCAAACAACAAAATCACCCAAATAAAGCTAAATACCCAAGTAGATGCTAATGTGTAAGCCGTGATTGCAAAATGCTGCATTTAAATGTTGTATATATGGGTCTAAATTGTGTTGCAATTTCGAGCGGAAATGCAATCTCGGCTTTTGTTGTTTTTGTTGTTGATGGTACAAAACTGACTAACGAACGTATTTAATTAAATTGTTCATCATTTTGCAGTCGCTCGTTATCCCAGAGAAGTTCCAGCACATTCTTCGTATCATGAGTACGAACATTGATGGCAAACGCAAAGTTGGCATCGCAATGACCGCAATTAAAGGCGTTGGTCGTCGCTACTCGAACATTGTCCTGAAGAAGGCAGATGTCGATCTGACCAAGCGTGCCGGTGAATGCACCGAGGAGGAGGTAAATATATTCGCTTTGTATATCTATATTTTTGAATTGTTTACATTTGTATTGGATTTTGTTGACAGGTTGACAAAGTTGTGACGATCATCTCGAATCCGTTGCAATATAAGGTGCCAAATTGGTTCCTCAACAGACAGAAGGATATCATTGATGGCAAATATTCGCAGTTGACCTCATCCAATTTGGATTCGAAGCTGCGTGACGATTTGGAGCGCTTGAAGAAGATCCGTTCGCATCGCGGTCTTCGTCACTATTGGGGCCTCCGTGTCCGTGGTCAGCATACCAAGACAACGGGTCGTCGCGGTCGCACTGTTGGTGTCTCCAAGAAGAAGTAAACTTCTAGTTGTGGCAACAATTATGATATAACATCAACCCCCAAAACAAAAAACCAACAAATAAAAAATACCGAAAAAATTGTATGCAAATTGTTTGTGTGAAGTGCTTAAAGAAAGTGTTTAATTTACTTAACTTTTTAAAAAGTAGCTGAAGTTATCCAGGCAGAAGAACTTAAACCAGACGTGGCATTATATTTCAAAATAGATTTTTCTAAAAAAAACAACAAAAAAAACATACGTAAGAACAAAATTAAGATGTCATCAACGACGCTGATTGAAGGACGTTCGCCGATGTTGAATGAGATTTGCAAGTTATGGCTACTGATTCGCAAGAATTTAAGTGTCGTGCTGTCTCAGCCACTGGCCGTATCAATTATCATTTTGTCACCCATATTGCTGTTTCTATACACTCAAATTGAACAATTTATAAGCAATGTGGAATCGACGGAAATTGCCGAAACTATTTATCCACATATTGAGCTGCATCATCCGTTTATAACGTATGTATGCTTGGATCTTGGCATCGAGATATGCTTAAATCCTGCCTAGGTCCATTATGTATTCACCAGCTAACGAGGTGCTCAAGGGTGTCATAGAAGAGGTGGCCACAATTCTGGGCGCCAATCAGACCGAGGCATTTCTATATGCCACCGATCTGGAAGTGGCGCTGTTGAACAAGGATGGGTTTGTCGGCATCGAGTTTGAAGATAAGCTCAGAAGCATCATTGAACTACCATCGGAGGTGAATGTTGCATTGCGATTTCCATTGCATCTGCGATCGCAAGTGAAGAGGATATGGCCACATCGGTTATACGATGCGATGAATGAACGGAAAGCAAGGAGCATCTATGACACCGAGGGTTTTCTCATTGTCCAAGCGCGGCTGAGCGAGGTCCTTATGCGGACAAAGAACGAAAGTGTGAATATTCCCCAAGTGCTCATGCAGCCCTTTCCCGACGTTAGGCGAACGGATAATTCATATTTACTTCCAATGTTTAACAATTGCCTAACCTATTTCGTGTTCAGATTTTTGGGTCCCTGCTTGATTATTGGTCAGGTAAGTACCTCAACGACCCTAAATATTCCTTATATGTAGTTCGGTAGATTTAGGTCCTTGTGCTTCTAACGCGAAATGATTCTAACTTCGAAAATCTGCAAGAATTTGGGCGAACTGAAGCTAATTTTCTAAAGGTCACCTTTGGTTTTAGGTCGCATCTTGCTCATTCTCGAAAGGGTATCTAAAGCACATCTATTTTTGAGCTCACTGGATAAGGGACAATCAATTTGCATTCAAAGTTTTCCAGGATTCGAGAAAATTTTTTGTACCAAAAATGCCACAAGGGTACCCCCTTAACAAGGATTTTGTAATTCCGACTCGTTTCCTTGCGCCCATATATACCCAGTTGTCCGCTTTGTTTTAAGGTCCTTAACTGCGCCTAGAAAGGCGCAGTAATCGGCTTTGAGATCAGCCTAAAAGGAGGCAATATTTGTTGTTACTCTTTCTCTTGTGTTCAGCACAAAGGTATGCAACATGTTTGATCCGCAGCAAACACTTAATTGAAATGCCCAAAAGTATGCAATTAATTTGAATCCATTTATGAAAATCAAAATATTGAAATTTACATTTATAAAATAATTTATATAAATATGCACGTTGTTAATACTCTCACACATTTAATGTTAATACTTTCAAACTGTAATACACACTTAATGTGTGTCTTTCTTCGTTCATTTGATAGTAGCACTTACCCATCTTTATGTCGGCATTTTCACAGCAAATTGTCCTGGAGAAGCAGAGGAATTTGAGGGAGATAATGCGATTAATGGGACTGACCGTTGGATTTAATTGGCTGTCGTGGTTCATCGTTGCCTACATATTCTATGGGATACCGATGCTGGTTATCGCTTGCCTGATGAAATGGTTGCTGTGCCCCTCCACTCATTTCCTGGTGTTGTTTCACATATTATTTATGTACCTCATCACACTGATATGCTTCACTTTTATGATTAGCGCCTTTGTTACCAGCACCGTTATGGCCATGACCACCATTAGCCTTAGTCACATTGCTAGCCACTTGCCGTACATGCTCACCGGCGCTGAGCCGACTCTCAGCCAATCGGTTATCAACGGTCTATTTCTAAATAGCGCAATACCCTCAATCTGGATCCAGGTGCGGGGCTTTGAGTTAAGGGGAGATGGTGCCCAGTGGGGCAAACTGTTCGACTACAGTCATCCAGATGATAATCTGAGTATTGGCGCCATATTGCTCCTAATGATGGCCAGCAATGTATTCCGTTTGCTTATCTGTTTCTACGGCGATCAGTTGGTACCCGGTCACCTTGCTGCCGGACAAAAGTGGTATTTTCCTTTGAAACGCAAGTTCTGGTGTCCTTGGGATCGACCGCGTCAAAATGTTGTCGGCGTGGACGAAGAACAGCCCGTTGCCAACACATACAGTCGGCCAACAATGCCAGGTTTTCAAGAGGTGCTCCACAACAGGCCTGTCATCGTGGAGGCACAGCGATTGCACAAGGTCTACGATGATATCGAGGTAGTGCGCGACTTGAGCCTCAAGTTGTACGAGGATGAGATAACTGTGCTGCTCGGACATAATGGCTCCGGCAAGACAACAACATTCATGATGCTCGCCGGCATGACTCGACCCACCTCCGGTCGAGTGCTTGTCAATGGCCACGACATGGCCACGTCCACGCAAAAGGCTCGCGAATCGTTCAGTATTTGTCCGCAAAATAATGTGCTCTTTGAGGAGTTGAGCGCCTATTGGCATATTGTGTTCTACAGCCGGCTGAAGGGATATCAACGCGCCGATGCCGAAGTAGAGGCGTTGAAGTATCTGGAAATAATGAATTTAATGGACAAGTCGTCAATGAGTGTGAAAAACCTTTCCACCGGCATGCGGCGCAAGCTGTCCATATGCTGTGCCCTCTGCGCCAACACCAAGGTGAGTGATTCACTGCCAGAGATAGAGAGAGACAGTTGAGATTGGAACGACATCTGTTGGTTTACAATAGGTGGTACTTTGTGATGAGCCCACGGATTGTCTGGATCCGATAGCTCGTCGTGAGGTGTGGAATCTATTCCGCATGGAGAAGACCGGTCGCTGCATTGTCTTAAGTACGCATATCATGGAGGCAGCCGAAGTGCTGGGCGATCGTGTAGCAATCATTTGTGATGGTCAGCTCTATGGGAATGGCACACCCGAGTTTATTGTCAATCAACTTGGGCCCGGCTATCGTCTAGTAAGGAGTTCAACCGCATATCCATTTACTGTATTTACAAGGTGTGCATTTAGGTCTGTGCAAAACTGGATGATTGCAATGTGGCAGATGTGACAGCATTTCTGGTCCAGCATATACCAAACACACATCTCGAGAGCATTGTGGGCTCTGAGATAACCTATCGCCTGCCGGCTGAGCATATGGACGCATTTTCGAGGGTCTTCATTGCACTCGAGAGAAGGCTGCCCACATTGAAGCTGTCCAGCTTTGCAGTCACTGCACCAACACTGGGTGAGACCTTCATGAAGATCGGAGCTCGTAATACAAACAGTGTGCATTCGCAGCAAAGCCTGGCAATAATTAGTGGTAAGCGTTAATAATTCGATATCACATCCTGAGTATGTAATACTTACGGTTACTGCTCAACGCATATATCCGATGTAGGAATAGGGGTGACGGCTGAAGCATTCTTCCGTCAGTCTTATTATTCTTTCTTTCGCCAACAGCTTTTAAGCCGGATCAATCCGACCATCAGGAGTACAGCGCCTGGAAGAGATACCGAAATGATTGGCATGGAATGATGTTGAAGAAAATATTCTTCACAAGGCACCATTTCTTTCTGTTTTTGTCGATCATTTTGTTGCCGTTGGTGTTAATAGCCTTGAAAACCGTGGCCGATACAGTCAAAAAGAAATCGGCTCTATTTGTGATAAATCCCACAGACTTGTCCAAATATCCGGGCGCACTGGTAATACGGGAGTATTTAGTCAACAGCGATGAAGTCGAGTATGTTATTTCGGATCACAGCAAATCGTTGTCCGACGCATACGAGAATCTGGCAATGGATGCTGGTGCCACGGTGCGCAGCACCCCCGACGATCTTAGTGTGGCCGACTATTTGTTGCAAAATATCGATTTGTATGCGGAGGGCTTTGAGACCACCTATGTGGCAGGGGTCACGTTTCGCGATGGCTCTGTCACAGCCTGGTATAATCGTCGCCTGTCGCATGGACCACCGTTGTCACTGGGCCTGGTCTATAAGGCGATTGCACTTACCCTGGCTGGGATGGATATTAAGGTTATCAATAAGCCGCGCACCGACTCCGATCCATCGGTCTATGAGCAAGACAAGCACTTGAATACCAGGAGGCAGACAACATTTATATTGCTGTATCTGTGCTTCGCCACCGCCGCATTCGTTCTGATGCCTGTCCACGAGAGAATAACGCAATTGAAAAAGCTGCAGCTGCTTGGTGGCATTAGCCTGTACACCTATTGGTTATCGCATCTGGCTTGGGACTTTGTCATATTCTTGGTTATCACGGCATCTACGCTGGTGGCTCTATATAATCAACCTGCTGAGGTTATAGCCTGGATGGCGTTGCTAATGCTTGTATTTGGCCTATCCGCTCTGACATTCACATATCTGTTGTCCTTTCTGTTCAAGGAACACGACAGCAGCATGTCCTATATACTGCTTATCAACTGTTCCATTGGTAATTACACAACTATTTATGTTTTTCGGGAACCATCAGTTTCCGATACTTGTTTATCTAACTGAGGAAAAGTATAGAGGAAAATCAAATCTTTAAAAAGTAGTTCATAAATAGATACCAATAATGTTAACTCTCTCTCTTCCACAATGCATGTCCATCTAGTTTTCCTTGCCATTGCCATAACTGCGAAAGAGACGACGGATAATGTTTGCTACTATTTAAACTATATATTAATGATACTGCCGATATATGCAATGTTCTATGCGACCCTTGTATTGTTGAAGTACGGCTCAAAACTGACCGGCTGCATGGATATAGACGAGGTAGGAGCATGCCCTATAAGAGAGAGCTTGGAACATGTTTCTATCCGACGAGAATTAATGTATTTGGCAGTCAGCGGGGTGATATTTTTCATACTATTGCTGCTTACCTCCAAAATGGTCGCCGCTGGATATCTGTTCAAGTTTAGTTGCCTTGCGATTTGCCACAAATTCGATACTTTCACTATTAAACATTTTTTGCATTAACTATTTACGCAGACGTCGTAAGAAAGCCTGCGTGGTTCGGGGCGATGATCCTCTCGTGCGAAGCGTGCGTACCGAAATCGACGAGATAGTTAAGGATCCGGAGCAGTTGAGGGCGCAGAGTCTGGTTTGCCATCGGATAACTAAGAAGTATCTACACGTGCTCGCCGTCAGCTGCGTGTCCTTCAAGATCAGCCCGTCAGTAGATAACTGACTAATAATTACCACATTAATATCATCAGTTATGTCTGCAGTTATGAATGCTTCGGAATTATGGGATTAAACGGTGCCGGCAAGACAAGCATTGTGGACATGATCGTCGCCAATCATTCGATCAGTAGGGGCAACATCTATGTGAAGGGATTCCGTGTGAAGAGCCAATTGAAGCATTGTTTTAAGCACATCACATTGTGTCCACAGCATAGCACAATGTGGAACCACATAACCGGACGCGAAATGTTGAGATTCACCTGTCTGACCACTGGCATTAAGAAGAACCTCATCCCTGTCATCATTTTATATTTGGCCGAACGTTTAATGTTCAGCAAGTATCTTGATCGGAAGATCAAAGATTATAGCAGTGGCAGCAAAAGGAAACTGAATATTGCAATGGCGATGCTGACGCACGCGCTCACCTGTCTGGATGAGCCCACCACTGGTGTGGATATCAGCACCAAGGCGCGCATCTGGATGGTGCTGAGGGAGATGTGCAATATGGGCAGATCCATTCTCATCACCTCGCACGACGTGGAAGAGTGCGAGGCACTCTGCACCACCATCGGCATTATGGTCAACGGTCAATTCTGTTGCTTTGGTTCCGTCCACGAACTGATATGCCACTATAGTAAGGGCATTTCCATTAAGATCCAGCTGGCCACCAGTTCGGAAATGGACGAATTATAGTCTGTACTCTGTGTTATGCAATCTAATCTACTACATTATTCATTCAAATCTAAATATCTTTTGCAGTCTTAAGGAGGATGTCAGCTTACCAAGCGTTGGTAAGTGCAAACATCATAAATCGATTCGAATCATGCGGTTTTTCTTTGAGATCATTTTAAACACTTATATCCTTTTTAGGATCGGAAGCCGCAACCATTTCAACAGTATCGGAGGAAAATACCAAAGCAACACAGGTTCATTTTAAAAAGAAGAAATCGAAGAGGCCAGTGAGAACGTCAGCGACAGGCTCCGGAGAGAGAACACCTGCACTGGAGATATCACGACTATCAGCATCGCCAAGACCGACCTCAACCATTTCAGCAGGGATAAAGGTTTTAGATTCTGAAGTTATGAATGATGTGACCGAATACGATGAACTCATCCAAAATGTGGAAAAGCAATTTCAAATCGATTTTCCAAGCAGTTACATCTTGTATGTATGCAGCACAGATGAGTTGAGCACCATTTACCATCTAATCCCAATCCTTGTCAGAGAGAAGAACACGTCCCATGGCTTGGTCACCATGGCAATAGCCGACTTCGAACTGAAGTGGTCCACGATATTTAAATACATGGAAGATAATCGTGACGCCCTCCAAATAGAGCACTACTCGATAATTCCGCCAACTCTAGAGGATATATACATGGAATTTGGCAGGCAGCAGCGTACCAATTAAACTCAACTTAAACTAAGCTATGACTTCAAAAATATTGTAATTGTATTCTTGTTTTCTCTGTGTACTATTTAAATTGCAGATGTTCGGAACTATAAACGAAAGCCAAAAAGTAAAGCTCTTCGATTAGTATTTGATATCTTACAGTCAGAAAAAAACTTCGAGCTGAATTTGTAAATTCTAAAAGCCTGGGTTTGTTTTCTTGATTTCACTTATAGCCGCTAAACTCTAAAATAGCCGTCGGAAGAGAAAATCTGATTTATTTGTAAAATCAACTTTCTAATTTGTTGCCGCAATTCTTTTTCTGAGTGTATGTATTCTCTTACATTGCATTGATGTGTAAAAAACAAGTCTCGACTTTGGACTTTTCGCGTGCTGTTTAGTTTCTTCTTTCTGTCGCTTAATAAATATGTATGTCAACAAAGAATTTGGGTGCTTTGAACTTTAACGTTCGTGAAAAGAAACTTTCGACATAGAAATACTCGTACACACACAAATAGACAAGATCAATTAAAACTTGTCACACTCAATTTATAAATATTGTTTTTGTGCTTTTTATGGCCAAGAACAATTCACATGTTACCCTTTGGCCCCGCAAACCGATTTCAATCAATTTGTACAGTCACCAATACGATAAGGTTAGGAACACGTCTATATCAGATGGAATATATATACGAGTATATGGAAAATAAATCAAAGTTATAAAATTCATTGGCAACCCAATTCGCTATTAGTCAAATCATGGAGGGAAAGCCGCTCGCAACCTTGCTGATTGCGTAAGATTAGCTTATCAAATTTCCTACACATATAGTATACATATACTCGTATACGTTATATTTGTACATTGTATGAGTGTGATATGTTCATTAGCGTGAAGCAGTTCCCAATTAGAATTAATTCAGTTTCTAAATGCAACAGACTTTAATGGTCGGCAATTGATGCCTTACACATGTGTATATAAGTATGATGCAATACATATATTTTGTTGTACACTAAACTATATGTTGTTCATTGATTTGTTGTAACATTTGAGCATCCACACCGAGACAATTGTATATATGTATGGGTGTATATAAATATGTTGAAAGCTATGCGCAGTGGCATGTTTATAAATATTCAAGACAACATTGCTACTATATTTGCTTATAAGATACTTTTCTTTTTAACAATTTGCTGTACGACTATAATAAATATAAAAGAAACTAACTAACACAAAATCTTATTGATCACTCGCATTTGAGACTTTTGGCTGTCAGTCTCGGATGCGACGATTCCATAATTATTGTCTACTCCGTGAGTTAATATTGTAATTTGTTTAAAAAAACCTTGTGTGTTTTCAATTTACCAATATCAGTTACGAGGTATATGTGAGAGGTCTACTGAATGTCATTTTCTGCACAGTTCACAGTTCAAAAATATGTAAAAGATTTTTAGTTTCCTTTTTTTCTTTTGTATGTAAATGTAACTGTGACAATAATTGCAATCAACTAATAACATTTATTACAAAACTACTTGCGACGCCTTTGTTTGGTTGCCAGTGTCCACCAATTACTGTCTTAGCTTACAATAAGTATCATGCTTATTTCCTTCAATTTCAATTTCAATTTCATTTTCATTAATTGATTTCACCATTTCGTTTCAGATAGAACACTGTGCAGTAAATTTGAGTGCAAAATGTGAATGTACTCGTATTCCTGCAGACCTCTAGTTTAGTTGGTATATACATATATCATAGATCCTAGTTAACAATTATTACAAATGAAAGACGTTGATGGGCGCCTCAAGCAGTTGATAAGTTTCACATGCAGGTATACAAATATAGGTCACATTGTTATGCACGTTTTAGGTACGACAACTGTTAATAAAAAATACAAATAAATCAACATCTGCTTTTGGCAATTAAAGCCGATAGGTAATTGTGCAATCTGTGCCACGGGCCATGTCTGTTGGCTGCGGCACAGAATGCCCCCACTATATACACTACATATACTGTCATTTAAGTTATAAAATTATAATAGATTTCACTTATTATATAGCTGCATCTGATAGCGCTAACTTCGTTAGCGTCGGATCGTCTGTCTCCATCGATATTTGCGCCAGCTGCTGCCGCCTCCAGTGACGTGAGAGGATGGGCGCAAACAAATCGTAATCCAGCTGCTTGTGGCATTTATCCAAATAGATATGGGAGTTGTTGGCACAGTTGAAATACGCCATCAGCAAACTGCCAAAGTAGCCAATGAACAAAGTGATCAGGAAGCCCAGCACACAGAACCACAGATAGGATAAGCGAAATAGCCAAAAGTACTCTGGTTTTGTGGTGCTTGAGGCAACCTGAAGCGCCTCTGCCATCACCTGAGTAACATTTGTGAATGTGTCACAGCCGGTGGTGTTCAAGGGCAGCGGCATTGGTGGCGGCTTCGGTCCACCGAATCCAATCCAAAAGGAAAAACTCAGAGCCACCAGAAAGCCGAGCAGCACGCCACGCTGATTAGTGCGCACCGTGCAAACGCCAAGGGTGAAGATGCCAAGCAGCGGGCCACCTACAACGCCGAAAATGGTCAGCGAGGCCTGCAGCACGCCGCCCAACGAGCTGGCGCCAAAGGCCAACGCAATGCAGAGCAGTCCATAAATGCAGGCAATGATTTTCGTGGGCAACGTTGACTTCGAGTCCATCAGCGTGCTCTTAAAAATCGTCTTGTAGAGCGGCTTGATGTAATCCTCCAATGTGACAGCGGAGAGCGATGTGACCGCCGATGATATTGTTGACAAACTGGCCGAGAAGATGCCCGAAACGAAAAGGCCACACAAACCAGGAATTTGACCTGCAGCAAATAAAGAGTTTAACTTCAGGCAATTGCCACAATTGCAGGGAATTCAATTCACTCACCCATTGTGTCGACGGCAAAGAGCGGCATAAGCTGATCTCGCGATTTGATGCGTCCATTGAGCAACGGATCACAGTCACGATAGTAATAGAAGATTGCCAGTCCACTGAAGATGGTGCTCATGCTGAGCAGGCCAAGAATGGGCATATTCCACCAGAGAGCCGCCTGGGCGCTCTTCAAGTTGTGCACGCTGAGTAGCCGCTGCACTTGGGTCTGATTGACGCCGTATAGTGATAGATAGGTGACCATGCCACCAATAATCAATGTCCACCAAGTGTGACGAACTGTTGGATCCGTTGAGAACTCAAAGAACTGAACACGTCCCCGTTCCTGGGCCACATCCCAAATGGCGGTCAGTCCACCGGCATTAATCGCTGAAGCACCAATCACCAAGAAGATGGCCGCAAACATGAGAAGCGATTGAAAGACATCGGTGATGAGCACCGCCTTGAGGCCACCCAGTGTCGAGTAGAAGGTGCACACCAGTCCCAGCACAAGTATAGCAGTGCCACGCGGTATCCCCGTGACTGCCTCCAGAGCCAAAGCTGGCCCATACAATGCAATGCCCATGTAGAGAACCATTTGCAAAGTGAACGCAATGGATGCCGACAGACGCGTTGCATGACCAAAGCGTCGCTCCAGATACTCATAGACGCTTGTGGTGCGCATCCGATAGAAGACCGGTAGAAAGATGTAAGCGGCGATCGGTGTGCTCAGCAGATAGGAGATGTTAATCACACCAAAGAGTGTGCCAAACTGATACGATTCACTGGAGACACCCAGCAGCGTGATCGCAGACATGAAGCTGGCCATCAGGCTGAATGAGACGGGAAACGCTGACATGCTCTGATCGGCCATTAGGTACTCCTGTGTTGTTTTCTGTTTGCCGCCCGTATAGCGATAGTAGATGCCAATCAGAGCCGAGATTATCAGAATGCTCGCCAACACCAAAGCATCGCATGCACCAAAAGTTCCAAGCTGCATTTTTTCGTGTTTTTGTTGTTCAACCAGCAACAGCACCAGCACCAGCACCAGCAAATCACTGCAATTGATTTTTCACAAAAGGCAATTAATTTGTTTTTAAAGCGTATTGACCTTATTCACTGTCAATGCTTCTTGCAAATTATACGCACACTCACAAACATACACAAACAATAAAATAACACGCGATTATGGGCAAAATGACAGAAGCGACGCGGAAACCACCACCAATAAAAGCACAACCGCGAAGCTTTGCGGTTGAATAACAACTGTCGTTGCAGCAGCAAGAGAGCGTTTGGCGTTGCCACCTGTTGTTGGCTTAGTTGCGAGCCTGCGCTCGCAAGGGCAACAGCTGTTCCCGTTACGCCAGAGTCGTAATAAAACACAACCAAAAAAATGTCATAATTTGTCTATTGGCAGTTACTAATTTTAATATTTAAGAAACTTAATTTTCCTCTAGTTGAAAAAACTTGTTTTAGGCAGCATAACAATATGTTTGTTTGCATTTTAAAACAAATTCCCTCTTCCCAGTCAAAAGCTTAGCTTCATTCAGTTGTTGGGCTAATCGACAGCCGTTTAAAATGATTTATAACCACCATAAATAATTCCGAAATATTTGGCAAAACAAGCCCAATAAAAAATAAGAAATCTCATTTCTATTGTCAAGAAATTTGATTAATATCCTTTTGTATTTTCGTACAAGTACAAATGGCTTCAATGGACATGCATCTCCTTTGTTCTGTTTAGTTTTTGGAGTGGTCGGCACAGGTGCGCTGATGTTTTCTTTTGTCGCGACGCTTGCAGTCAGCGCTGCAATAGGACGCAGTGAAGCAACAATCGAATTTCGCCAGCTGCAGGCAATATTGACACCAACGCTTGCGCTTCACCTGCTCCAGCTCCTGCTGCTTCTGTATCAGTTGCTCCAGCTCCTGCTGCTTCTGTATCAGTTGCTCCCTTAGGTTACAGACTTCACGCAGCAGTTCACTGTCAACTGTCGTCGCTGGGGGATCGATGGGCAGTAAACCTTGTCTGGCCATGGAACATCTTCGCTTTGGCTGCACACGAATGGGTACAGTTGGTGTTGTTGCTGTTGCAATAATTTTGCGCTTCTTGCCCGCCGGCGTCGCTGCACCTGAGCTGCGTTTAATTGGACTGCTAAGCTCCGATGCCTCCATGCAATGCGATAGCGAACGATTAATGAGCTGCTCAGCCTCGCTGGGATCGGCATGGAAGTCAAATAGTTCAATCGGTTGATTCAGCAACATCTCGTGACATCGCAGCTCCAGCATGGCCGCTTTAAAATTACGCGATGATCTCGCCAATCTGTCGAGTTGTGGCATTCTCGCATCGATTTGCAGGATATTATGTTCCGGGACAAAGGCACGCGAATGGGAGCCACCAAAGAAGCGTACATCATAGATGGTAATCTTTTTGCTTATCACGCGTATGATCTGCAGATACAATTAATTAACAATTAATAATAATTTAAACAGTGCACAATTTGCTCACCTTCGCCGGCCAGTGAGGTGATCGTTGCGCCTTGGCGTAGACTAGCTCATGCCGCTGAAAACAGGGCTTGGAGAACCAAAAGCTATGATTCGCTTCGTTTGAGTGACGAAAGCAGTCCGCACATCGACTTATCTCGCGGACATCGTGCGTCACATCACGCAGCAGATACTTAGTGGCCTCGAAATTGTCGCCGCTGGTGCCATAGAATATCCCAAAATTATGCTGCAAATCCAGCAGATCAATCACAAAATCAGCCAACTTTTTATAACGTTTCATATCGATATTTTCAGCTATATTACAGACGCCGAGTACATCGTTCTTAAATAGCACACTCTTGACGAGTTTGGCATCATGTTTTGTCCAGTTTTGGTCGATGTACTTGCGAATATCGGTTTGCAACCAACTGCTGTGCTTGCGCCACGAAAAGTCGAGCAGACAGTTCAGCTCTGCAACGCTGACACGTGGCGGAATCAGAAGATCGACCAGCTTCTGCAGCCGACACGCTGTGCATAGCTTCATCTCCTGTTCCAGCTCATTGTGCTTGCTGGCGTTGGTGGTTTCGTCGCTCCGCTGATCCTGCTCGTTCTTCACTAACAATGTTGGACTCCGTTTGCGCTGACGTGCTTTCTGTTCTCTCACAAAGAGTACGTCGTCATCGGAGCTTTCGGCTTCGCGTTTCCATTCGTCGATATTGCTATTGAAGTCCAGCTGAGGCTTACGCCCGTCCCATTGCTCGATTATATTTGGTGCCGGTGTTGTGGTAGTGACTCTTCTCTCCCCCTGCTCGTCTCTCTCTTCATCACACAACTCCTCCGAATCGGAATCATCGCTGAGAAATTGATGGAGTTGGGTTTGGTCCAGGGGCATCGAATAATTGGGTTTATTGGGATTCTTTCGCTGGCAAGTCTTGTGAAAATGACGCTCACATGTGCGACATATCTGTAGCTGCTCTGGCGATCCGGACGAATGGCACTCGTAGCAATAGGAAACTAATTTCAGTGATTTGCAGAGTTTCTTGACGTTTTGCGAGAAAGAAAGCGATATTTGTTTGCCCTTGGGAGTGACACATTTCTTGCCTCTCGGCACCAGAATACCCACCTGTATGCCATAGTCCACGGCCTGGCTGGCCTCATCTTCGTTCGGAAAGGTTAAAAAGCAACACAATCAGAAACATATGAAGAAAGTAAAGAAACTGCACTTTTTACATACCGGCCGACATGAGTGGGTGCAAAACTGATTCCAATATTTTTCTGGATACATGATTGCCATTTTTCAGTTTATCCATCCAAGTGGGCACCGCAAAGCCTCGGAAGTTGATTACCATCTTTTCACAACTTCGAAATTAAAGTTGTGCACAAAACACGGTTCGATTTGTTGAACTGTCAGCAAGTTAATGCACATGCGACTAATGTTGCCAGACATTCGTAGTGAACTCACTTTGCAACACTACAGTCAGCTGTTATTTTTTAATTTTAAGTAACTAACTTTAGATTGTTAATTAGATAAAACCAAACATCATTCCTTGACAGGTTTTTATATTGTTTTTTAGTTGCATTTAGCGTTCGAACATATTTGTTAACAGTTTGTAGTGGAAATTTTTGAAAATGTTAAAAGTGAATGGCCTGGCAACGCTGCGCATTAAATGACCCATGTGTGTCAGTATGCGTCTTGTGTGAGATATTCAATAACATCAGTAGAAGCAACAGCAGCCGTGACCAGCAACGTAAACAGCACTGGAGGCCAAATGCAGATTCGCTTAAAAATATTTACACAACACATAGTTCGCTAATCCAATAAGGAGGAGAATAAAGGTAAGCGCCAAAACTAAAAAAAATATTCCAGTTACACTGGATATTCACGTGTGCATAGAAATATATATATATTAGATATATATATATATATATATTTCGGAGATTAGATGAACTCATCAACCACCTTGTCTCTGACGTATTTAGTTGCTTAACCAGTGTTGTCATTTATCACAGATAATTAGAGAGAGCAGTCGCAGAAGCGATAAAATGACAGCGACAACATCTGTGATTGCCGATCTCTGCATATATCTGCTCACCTGGAATGTGGGCACACACTCACCGAAGGGTGTGTCATTGACATCCTTACTGGCTCTAAATGGAACGACCAATTGTCCGGGCAATGGTCTGCCCGACATCTATGTGATTGGCATGCAAGAGGTGAACACGAAACAGGTGTTCAACATCTTTCAGGAAGATCCCTGGGTGTTGAAGTTCGCCAGTGCGTTGAGTGATCATGAGTATGTGAAAGTGCAGTCGAAGCAACTGCAGGGCATCCTCATTTCGATGTTTACCCAACCCAAGCATATACCGCACATGAAGGACATCGAGGTGGAGGAGACACGCACCGGATTAGGCGGCCTATGGGGCAACAAGGGTGCGGTTAGCATTCGTCTGAGTCTGTATGGTACGGGCACAGTGTTTGTGTGTGCCCATCTGGCGGCCCATGATGATAAGCTGAAGGAACGCATCGAGGACTATCATCAGATAGTCGATAATCACAAGTATCACGTTGATGGCTATCGACGCATTTTCGATCATGATTTTGTATTCTGGTTTGGGGATTTGAACTTCCGTTTGTCTGGCGATATATCCGCCTGGGATGTGCGTGGTGCGGTGGATCATGCCCGATACGAGGAGCTGCTCAAGCTGGACCAGTTGATACTGTTGCGCGAAACGGGCAATGCGTTTAGTTTGTTGGATGAGCAACGGCCCAATTTTGCGCCTACTTTCAAGTTCATCGAGGGCACCAACGAATACGACCTGAAGCGACGTCCGGCCTGGTGTGACCGCATCCTGCATCGCGTGCAGGTCAACAGTTATCCCTCAATTACGCTGAGTGCCCAGCAGTTGTCGTATCAATCGAACATGGACTACACTCTGTCCGACCACAAGCCTGTGTCGGCGACCTTTAACTATAAAATCGAGGCACACAATCTGACCTACACGGACGAGGAGCTGCACGAGATGACGCACGGTTCGGCAAGCACAGTGTCATCAAATGTTAGTGTGCTTGCTATTGTTATCTCAATTATGACCTTTCATGCCACCATTCATTTGCCTCTTTTCTCCGCTTCTTTTGTAGCCGTTTAATGCCCAGCTTGAACGTTTCCAGTGGTAAAACTAAAAGTGGAATTCAAGACTCCTTTTTCTAAAGCAGTCAAGCAAACCATATCTTCCATTGCATACATATCTCATGTGTCTGAATTAAGAACTCAAGTTGTTCACTATCTCAATCAAACTCGAAACAGAAACATACAAAATACTTGTGAGTGCAAATCAAGCATTATACTTTTATAAACTTGAAATGTATAATTTAATCTCAGTATGGCAGCAAAAAACCGCTTTAAATGTAATTAAAAATGTATACTCCTAACTTTGATACTCTTGTCACACATCAAGTTTGTCATACATTCTCGAATACATAGGTTCGATTAATAAATCAAATATACATTTGTTTAAGCTAAGTAAAGACATCGATTGTAAAGCGTATAATTGTTAAATTTCATAGGTTGTTGATCAAAAATAAAACAATAAATATATATTTTTTCTAACAATTATCGCTTCTTTGTTTTTTATTTACTCCATAAATTTTTTTGTCATTTTGTTACATCCTATCTTCAAATATAATAATTGCTATCAGTTAGGTGCGAGAAATTATGAACACTCGCTTTTTGTTAGTCATGCGTGTGTGTTGTTAATTTTCCATTGTTCATATATATATATATATATACGAGTATATATATATACAAATATAGCGATGATTTGCACTTGTTCAATATATATTGTAAAAGGTTGATAAACCTCTCGAATAAAAATCAAATTGCCACCGATGAAAAAATTAAATAGAAAATAATAATTGTTTTATATGCAAGGATTTCCATATCTTAGTAAATTAGCTAAATATTCCCACATTACATAAGGATGGACTGAAATAGCTTGCTAAACGCAACCATCACTAAATCGATCCATTTTTATGGCGGTCTGCAAATTTCACGATTTTATCTTGAATATTTTATTTTATTTTTGGGTTAATTTTGCTGCTTTATTTTCTTGTGGTAGCCTTTTAGTAGCTTTGATAGCCAAGCCCAACTGGATATCTTCTGCTAAACACAACAGAGGAAAAACAATGACAATATTTGATAGAAGACTGATGAAACCTGTTGTTAAGTGGTGCTTTTTTATTACTTTGCCGGGTAAGCCCAACTACTTTATACCTTGAACTCAGCTATTAAATATATTCTACCTTTATAGCCAAATTTCAATTAGAAAATCAAAATGTAAGCAGCTGTGTTCTCACTTCGTTTAGTCGCCACAGATACTGAAGAGTAAAAACTATTCAATAATGAGATCAATATGAGAATAAGTTTAACTAGGACCTATATTCTAAATTGGTAGCCCCTAGTTATGATCCTGATCCGGATAAAGAATATAAATACCTTATGAGGTCGGAGGTGCTTCATTCTGACAGTTACACACATTTGCATTTGCAAAACCAATATACCCCTTTTGCTAATTTTTAATTGGTTCGGGGTAATAGTATTAAAAATTTAATAGTCTTGTAGGTGCTCTTCCTTAGAGGGGGTTTTTCAGTCATTCTTTGGTACTGATTACATTAGTTAGTCAATTAGTTAATTGATGTAGAGAGTAGTGGTTAACGAATCGGCAGATATGCCCATTGCTTATATGGTAATGTGTATATGATTTGTGTGCAACACGTGTACAGCAACAAACAGAGCTAGTTTAGAAAATTGTGCAATTATCTGGCTTAGCATGTAATATATGCGAGATAATTTTGATTGTCGACTCTAGTTTTTTTTTTTTTTTTATTTGATTTTTTGTGTTTTGTCGATAGCAACAACTATAGGAAAAAGTCCCCAAGTAGCAGTAAATAATTGCGGAACAGATAAACAAATCATTTAATAATATTGAATCAAAGATTATGAACATGTCAACAACTTGGAACTAAGTAAAAGCAGCAGGTGGACTGTAAAATGGGAGTAAAGCAAACCCAGACCAAAATAATAGTACAATTCGATTGCGCAATTAAGTAATGATTATGTACCAAAGACAATGGTACATGGCCTCTATCCGTTAGGTGCTTTACCGGCAATTGAAAAGTAAATATACTGAAAAATGTATATTTACACATAAAAACAATGTTTACACAATATCCGAGTCCGAAAACGAAGGCAACTTTGGGATCGCACAATCTAAACACGTATAATACGCGTGAAAATCAATCTCTATGGTTGCTCCAGAGAACAGAGAGAACTGATATTGAGAGCTTTCGAAGAGTATAAAATTGAGATTGTAAAGCGGGAGAGAGCAGGAGAAGCGGATGTGGGAATGCAGGGAGAATTGTACTCATGTGCAAATATTGTTCTTTATAAACAAACTGGTTTAATCGGGAAGGAAACATTTGCCAGTTATTTGCGAAAACAGCAAGTGCCAGGCAACTAATGAAAGGTGATCTGCTTATGAATCAAATTACAAAAACTCTCTCGCAAGTATGCTGAATATTACTAAGCTTTGTTAACAATTTACCAAGGTCGTGCCTGCATATATATATTTATATATATACAAGATAATTCAAATCGCTGCGGTAAATTTTACCGATACCGAAATCTACAAATCAATATCAAAATATGGGTGCTTAACACCGATAAGAAAGTTGAAAGAAAAATACCCATTAGATTCACGATGACTGATAGATAATAAGCCCCCCAAAAAAATGCCTTTACATGAGTGTGCAGCATTATATGGATACTCATGTCTTTAATTAACCACATTTAACGCATCTGCAGTTGCCAACAACAGCTGCTGACATTATTCATGGCTGGCGACCTCTTATCAACTGGTCTTCCCTGGCAGCACTGGCAAGCAAGCAAACAAGATAACGACTTCGATTTCTGAGTTGTTGGTTAGTGAGAGTGAGCGAAGAGAACTAGGATTGTCACCCCAATCGCAAAGTAAAAAAAGCCCCGTCCGTACGTTGCTGACTGGGTATAAAAGCCGCCTCCCAGGGGCAATATCTTTCAAAGTGTTGCCAACCAGCGGCCAGAGAATAACAAACAGGCGGCCAATTAACAAGCAGCGCAAAGCACATCAACAAAGAGAAATACAAAAAACACGCAACAAAAAAGCACTGCTGCAGGGGTGTTCCCCATTTGAGTCGAGCGATACGTCAGCCATTAACTATTTCGGCAGCAACAACAATAGATACATTTCGGATATGCATAGATAGATGTAGCAAAAAGCAGTTAAATCTAATAATCTCTGAGCTGAGATACGCGAATTTGGTGACTAAAACGGATCATCAAATTTGGTAATTGGTGATTTTTCTGAGCAGTGGAAAGACTTTAAATAATAATAATGGGCGTTCGAGTTATTGAAGCTGATTCGGCGAGCGATTCATCGTATGACGATGAGGAGTGTTCGGCATGCAAAACGAATCACAACAAGAATAAAACAACAAGTGCTAAACGTTCGTCGGAGGAGGAGTCGAATAATGTGCAGTTTGGCAGCAAGGATCTGGTAGGCAACTGCAAGGAGTACCGCATTGAGCACAATGAGAGAGATCTGCGCATCATTGGCAATGGCAATCGCTTGAGGATCGTCAACAACACGGGCAATCTGCAAATCATTGGCAACTCAACGCGTCTTAAGATACAGCACAACAGCGGGACCATCAAGTATATGGGCAACGATGGCAGGATCTATTTGGGCATCGATTCGCAACAGCAGAATGTGGACTATATTGGCTGCAATGGACTCCTTAAGGTGGTCAAATCACTGGAATTGCAGTCCAACAAAACCAACAGCAAGCGACGATCTTCGCAAAAGGAGCCAAAGCACAAGGAAATCAGTCAAAGTTTGGGCGTTGAGATTGACAATAATCTGACAATTGTGAATGGCATCGGTGGAAATATTGTGATTAAGAATGCGATAAATGTAAGCATTTAGGAGCTCTCTCTCTGTTTGTCGAACTTGCCTGTAAGAATTACATCCTGTACGAATGGTTCCTATTGTTATATATATATAGTCATTAGCATATAGCAAAACTTTCTGACTGATATATATGATTGTCATTCAGGCATTGAAAAGTATTAACAACACACCCATAATTAGCTCATCATATTAGTAATATATTTGTAAGGAAATTATGTAAGCCCATATATATATATATATATATATATATATATGTATAGTCAAGTCACAAATCCACAGTGAACAACGCCAAATATGTACTGTCTGTGGTTTCAAGAGCACATCATTCCATGAATGATGTCCGTAATTGAATATATTCAAAATACAGCAAATTTAACAAACATTCAACATCGTCTTATTTAATAAAACCGCTATTGGAATTAATGGTTTGTCAACCTCTCTCTACAGAGAGATTAAAAGGGGGTTCCCTTCTGTTAAGTTGCATGTAAATAACCGCATTCCGCGAGTATTTAATTTGAAATGACCCTCGGCTTGAAATGTGCTTTTCAGCTTTCTTAGAAGACTTATTGCTCACAATTTACAAGTCTTCGACATGACCCACATTTTCAATAGCAAAAACAGAAAAAAAAACTAGTCAAAATAAATAAAAAGTACTTCGGAGACTTTGTGAACTGTTGCTGCCTACTGATTAAATAAACCGTAACGATCGCAATTCAAGTTTAACTTATAGCGCCCTTGTATTTTGGTTGAAAGCGACAAAAATTAAATAAAACAACAAAAAAAAAGATGTGGCACTCGTCATCAATTTAAATTTTCGGGGATTTTATTTTCGAGTAGGCTGATGAACTAACAACAATTAACGCATCACACGTTTGTTTCAAAATCAATCTACAGATAAGAATAAATGATTTGTATCTGCGAGTTTAAATTTGACAACTCAATGCGGATATTTCAAATCAAGTATTTTAAGCCAAGTAAATTTCTATGTATGTATGTTTATAACAGTAAACTCGAGCTCTTGTTAATTATGTATGCAAATGTGTGTTTGCAAGCTACGCTTATGCATTTGCATGTTTGTATGTACATATCTATGTAAGCGCCACTTACCTTTGTCACATTGAAGAAAATAATAATCAGCAGTTTCACTTATATATTTTGTTATCAGACGCAATTTACCCGCTTTATTTAGCATCATTTACTTAACTGTTACTGTGAATTACAGTTTTTTGTTGTTGTTTTTTGTGGTGGAGTAGAGACTGCTGGTGTTAACATTACCGGCACATTGTGCGTTCTCTGTAAGCTCTTAAATGCGTTGCGTGGCTCATACTGCGTTGCATGTCTCTTCTTGCATTGCATACTCTGTTAAACTTATGTTAAATGTAGTGTGGTTGAATTACTTTTGACGCTCCGACGTCGATCGAATATACAAACATTTTGCGACATTTCAAAAACAAAATCATGTTTGGGCCCGCACAAACCACAACGAATCGTATGAACGACTTCGAGGTGGCCTCTCCGCCCGACGACTCCGTCTCCGCGCTCGAATTCAGTCCGAGCACACTACCCAAGAATTATTTAATTGCCGGCAGCTGGGATAACAGCGTCCGCTGCTGGGAAGTTGAACAAAATGGAGCCACGGTGCCCAAATCGATGAAGTCGATGGGTGGCCCAGTGCTGGACGTATGCTGGTCGGACGATGGTACCAAAGTCTTTATGGCCTCCTGTGACAAACAGGTCAAACTTTGGGATCTCGCCTCCGATCAAGTAATGCAAGTGGCCGCCCACGATGGGCCAGTCAAAAGTTGTCACATGGTTAAGGGACCAAATTACACGTGCCTCATGACAGGTTCCTGGGACAAAACGCTCAAGGTATGTCAATAAAATACTTCAATATTTATTCCGTATTCAATTGTGTATTCTCCTTAGTTCTGGGACACACGCTCTCCCACACCCATGATGGCCATTAATCTGCCCGAGCGTTGCTATTGCGCCGATGTGGACTATCCCATGGCCGTGGTGGGCACAGCGGGTCGTGGCCTAATCATCTACTCGCTGGAGAACAGTCCCACCGAGTACAAGCGACAGGAGAGCCCGTTGAAATATCAGCATCGCGCCATTGCCATCTTCAAGGATAAGAAGAAGACGCCCACGGGTTATGCGCTGGGCAGCATCGAGGGACGGGTGGCTATACAGTATGTGAATCCAGTTAATCCCAAGGATAACTTCACATTCAAGTGCCATCGTTCGACGGGCAGTTCGGGTTTCCAGGACATTTATGCTGTCAACGATATTGCATTCCATCCCATTCATGGCACGCTGGTCACCGTCGGCTCGGACGGCACCTTCAGTTTCTGGGACAAGGATGCACGCACCAAGCTCAAATCTAGCGAAGCCATGGATCAATCAATTACGAAATGCGGCTTCAATGCCAATGGTCAGATATTCGCGTATGCCGTCGGCTACGATTGGTCCAAGGGCCACGAATACTTCAATCCCGCCAAAAAGCCACAGATCTTCCTGCGCTCCTGCTACGACGAACTGAAGCCGCGCGTCAATTGATCGGAGGCGTGCTTTGGCTTTGGCCACATGTTCTGCGATTAACAATATCAATATATCAAGAGCATCAATACATCAATATACATAAATCGTATCTCCAAATTTATCGAAGCGCAATTGCATTTTTATTTTTATTCAACTAAAATCACGTAACGCTTAATGCTCCTTCTTGTCATCGTGTCCATGTCCATGACCATGGTCACCCTGGCCCTTGCCAATGCCGAGCGCATACTCGGCTCCAATGGTGACCAGAAACAGAGAAAATCCAATGCCCAGGCCGCGGAACATGAACGTCCGTAGCCGGGAGGCGTGTGTGCCAAATGCCTTCGGCTCATAGCGCCAGGCCTCGTTCCTAGCAGCAGCAGCAAGATTAACATTAGCATTTATCGATTTAGTTCATCATTGCTCACCTCAGCCATGGATCACTGAGGCCCTGGCGACTGAGTGCCTCTTTCACCTCAAGCAATTGTGGCACATTCTCCACCTTGTAGATCGATGGATGTGGCACTGTGTAGGGTTCGCCGTGATGTCCACCCATTATTTATTTAATTGCACTTCCGCTGAAACGATATAAGTTTTGCTTGTTTTGTATTAATGAATTACATAAGCGAGTTTTGGTTTTGTGCTTTCAGCTCTATTGACTGTTGTTTAGGTCACATTTCATCAGCACAACAACAATCACTTAGTAACAATAGTCTTTGCTTGAATTATTACAAAATATCTCGTAAACAACAGGAAAATCACAAAGTATTACAAAATTAATGGAAATACAAACTCTTCTTGCCACAATAACAGAAATGTGAACATAAATGTTAAGTGCTATCGATAACATATCGGCATAAAATGTACTAAAAATGCCAAAATGCAAGAGAGTTTTTGTTTACATACGACTGTTAGCATGGTGGCAGTGCTATCAAATTAACTAGTTTTTTTTTTTTTTTAATATTGGGTGCAAGAAAACAAAAGTTATTCAAATATTAGGAAACGACACAACCCATTTGTATTTTGTTGTCATATTTATTGATACTTTAGATTTATTTTGCAATCAGTAGAACATTTGTAATTTTTAAACGTGCTTAAGAGAAAATATACATAGTTTATTTCTGTTCCTGTTTGTTTTTGTATTTTGTTTTTCTGTTTTTTTTTATCCATTTAATTTTCTAGTTATACAATAAGTAATAGTAATATACACTTATATGTTGTTAGGATTTATGTTAATAGCGTTTTCTTGCTTGCTCTCTTCTCACAGTTTTACACACAGATTGAACTGCGATTGCTACAATTAGAAAGGAAACGATGATTTAAAGCAAAATAAGAACAAATAATTATAACAAAATACTGTTTCTTACGCTTTGATGCTTTGTCATTTGCATTTGTATGTATTGTAATAATATAGCTAGGTATAAAAACGCATGACTCGCATGCCAGTTAATCGTTTGAAAATACAATACATATACATATACATTTATATAGTATATATTTGTTTTTCTTTTTCTTTTTTAATATATTCGTAACACATTTCTCACAAAGTTCGAATTTTTTTCAGCGCTTGGAAATGCGTAAGCTTGAACAATAATTCAACATCTCAATTCAATTCAATTTTTGTAACTTGTAACTACGTTTTGGAAGAAGCAAAGTTCACAATTTTTCCAATTTTTTTGTGGATTTTGTTTTTTGAAATGCCTCTAAATCAATTAAGAACAATTGTCAGCTCTACAAAGGTTTTAGCTTGCTGTGTTTCTTTTTAAAAGTGTTGCCTTTATATATCCATCATATTTTGTTTTTCTTTTGTTTTTGTTGGTTTATCTGTTTAAATATTGTTGCTTTTTTGTGTTATTTGTTTTTTTTGTTTGTTTTCTTTCTGTTTTGCTGAATCACATTTCGAATTTCTAAAGATTAGTTTTAATAATTTAACACATGTTGCTACAACAATTTAGGTATTCCGAAATCAAATTGTACTTTTTTTTTGTTTTTGTTTTTGCTTTTAAATTAATAACCGAACCGAGACGCTGCTTAGATGCTCTCCTCGGCGAGAATCTCGTTGAGCAGGCGATTGAGGCTGTCGAGGCCAGTGAGAAAACCGCCATCGGGTCCATGGTGCACGGGGGCAGCTGCCGCCGGCGTTGGTAACATGCTGCCGTTACGCGGCACAAACGCAGTGTGTGCGAAATCAATGAGACGCACATCCACAAAACAGGCCGAGTCATCTGTAGGCGGCGCGGACATATCCAGCGACTTGGAGCCATGCAACAGCGCCGAGTTGCGAGCAGTTGCAGCAATTGGAGTCTTGGCGTCTTGGTTGACACATTTGTTATTGTCTGCCGCCTCGGCACTGGCACGTCGTTCCAGTGAGTCCAATAGGATGCCAGTTAGCAGCGAATTGGAAATATTCTCGCAGCTGCGTTGCACTGCGGCGGACACTTTGCTGCACTGCAACTTGGCTGGCGAGGAGACGGCAGAGACAGGTGTGGATGTTATGGTGGATTTCTTAGCCTCGCGTGGATCATCATCGTGTGCCGCATAATGCTCATCGTCGTCCTTGCAGCGCAAACGCTTCACAGCCCCCTTGACGGACTTCAGGGATGAAGCGCTCGATGAGGCTGGCGACACCACAATGGACTTCAATGTGGCACTCGAGTTGTTGCCGGTATGCGATGATGGCGTGCTGGGCTCCATTACCAATCCACCAGCTTGCGCATCGAAAGATTGCTGTGATTTGTAACGCTTGAACATGGCCTCTGTGGGACCGATGATGCTGCTCTCATAATCGGAGCTGCCATCGTCGGAGCTATTGTTGCCTGTTTACGGAGTAAATGTGCGATTAGAGAGTTGATTAGGATTAAGGGATCATGCGCCTTAGACTTACATGTCTGACGACCGCTGGCCACCGCCTTGATTTGCTCGGAGAGGCCAGAGAAATCGTCGCTGCTGTTGCTGCTGTAGTTCATCCAGGAGTCACCGGAATGTGGCGATGAGGTTGTCACGCTGGGCAACGTTGGCTCTGGATCCAGAAATACTGTCTCTTCGGAAATTGGAATGAATGCAGGTGTGGCGCTGCCATTGGCACCGCTCTTGTTGTTGTTGCCACCACCAATCCCAGCAGATGATGATGCTGCTGCTGATGATTTGGTGGTGTTAGGCAATACTCCGCAGGTACGCGGCGGCGGCATAACAGATTCACGACACTGCTCCGCCTCCGTCTCCTCATCCTCCTCCTCGTCGTCTTCTTCCTCCTCGTCTGTGGTGGTTGTGGAACTAGTTGTGGTCTGTTTGACGCCACGTGCCGCAGCCTCCGCAAAGCCACGCTTATGCAGATGGCGACGTGTGGCGAGATTTAAATGTGAATTGGAGTCATTCGAGGCATCCGCATCATAGTTGCAGCCATCGGCGCCATTGCTACTGTTGGTGGCCGAGGCATTGCCGCTGTCAACGGCTGCCATCAGTTGCAAATCTTCATCAGTATCGTGCGGCTCGAGCTCATCTCCCGCCTCGTGTCCCGCCTCATCGTCCTCGATGTCATCCTCGTCTATGCTGTTCTCCGGATGATAATCAAAGGCGGCTGTTGTCGTCGACTGCACTGTGGCGGATTTTGGTGCTTCCAGCCAATCATCCGATATCATGAAGCGCGGATGGGCCATCGGATTCTCCTCGTAGCCCTCATACACAATGAGCAAGGAGCTGGAAACGAATAATTAATAACGTGCTAATAAAATATAATAACCAGGAAAGCTTACCAGGAGTAAAATCTGTAGCTGGACTGCTTCTCGATGATGCGTCGTAGTTGCAGCAAACGCTGGAGGATCTTGCGTATAACGCGGGTGCGCAAACGGAAACCATTGTAGAAGAAGTCATGGAGAGCGGTCTTGAAGCCCGTCTCGTTGAGTTCGCGGCCCCAGTACTTGTCCCGCTTGGCATATTGCTCCAGATCCGCCTGATACGTTTGCATGCCGCAGAGACGCACTCCCAGGGAGCCCGAAGTGCTGGCAGCGCATTTGGCCATCTGCTTTGAGCGCTTCTCGGCGGAAGCATCGTCACCATGTTGACGGGTGCCCATCTTCAGGTCGAGAATGCAGGGATTGCGAAACTGTGACGTGATATTCTCGAGCATCAAGAAATCTGTGAAACGAAAGATGCCAAAAGCAGATTAGTTCAAATAGTTGCAGACGAACTCAATTGTAAATGTTGTCATTTATTTTTGGAAAGGGTGGTGGGTTTTTTCAGTCCAGGCCGAGGAAAACACAGGGGATACTAACATTGCTTATTGGAGTTGTCAAGTTGCGAAATGCTCTTGATAACATCGGCCGCATTTCCGTTCTTATGCACCTTCATTCTGCAAATAATCCAGGCGAGATGTTTGAGATTAATTATGATGGAATCGAGCGAGAGAAGCGAAGTATTTCACACCCCATTTTAGATGGCACAAAATGAGAGTAGATTGACCTAAAACTAAATAAACTGCAAGTTTTTCGTTTATAATCAGAAAAGCAACGAGAACAAACACATCATGCGCTGTTCCATTGGCAAATAAAAATTGTACTTTACTGAGTCTTGCAATGGAACAGGATGAGATGGTGATGTCGTCAGCTTGAAAATAAACAAACAATAACAAATACTCATACACATAGTACTATGATTGTAATTTGCATACCCAAAGATACCCGTAACAACAATGTCTGAGAGGGGCGAGTGCGTGTTTGTTTTTTGTATGCATTGCACAATCTAAAACAAAAATAAAATTCATTTCCATTTGCTTGGCTGAAAAGCATCAGTCATGTGTGGTATTCTTTATTTTTTTTTTACAACATATACAACTATATACAAATATTTGGATGTATCTATATATATATAAATGTATATGTGTATGCGTCAGTATTTGGCAAACACTGGTGTTGGTTTTGGTGGTTGATTGGGTGTGTTGGTGCACTCAGAAAAAAATGCCATTGAATTTTAGAAGGATTCTTCAGAAAGATCATTTTTAAAATGGAAAGTTGTGACTGTTGAAGACTGTGGTTTTCTATGTGTGTATGTACATAAGATAGTTATGATATTTTATTATAAAACATTAGCATTTTAATATTTCACATATACCACACAACATTTTATATAGTTTATAATTTTATCTCTACTGAAATAGTCATCCTCTAAGGCAGAATAAGAGCAAAACTTTGAAATGAGTTTCTACTTTCGATTATTAAATAAATATATTTTTGAAAAATATAAAAAAGATGACATCATATTTTTGGGATTGTAGATTTGGGGCGAGCCCTAATTTTAAGAGACTTTTCCTATTTGAAATTATTACAGGGCGATTTTCCAAAATTCAGATGGGGTTTTTTTCTGAGTGTGGTGGTGGTGCAAGAGCTAGCATGTCGAAATGGTGGCGCCACTGGCTTGCTACATACCTGAGTACATCATCGCGCTTCCGCTTCGAGGCACTCATCTTGCGCACGGGCACCGCGGCGGCATCGTCCCGAAAACTGGGCGAATAGCGTTTGTCCAGCTTGACGCCGCCCATGGATGTTGCTTGCATAACGCCTGAAAATAGAACGGGACCGGCGAGCGATAAGTCTAAAATTGTTTGTCGTTGCTTGTTCGTTTGCAGCATTAACTTTAATTTTTATGTAAGTATCTTGAGGTTAAGTTCTTGATGGATCTGATTAGACATAAGGAAGCATCCATGATTGATTGATTCGTTGGCACACAGACAAACCCATTTTCTCCCCCCATTAATAAGTATAAATTGAAGGACACACATATAATTCACATCTATTCATGTTTCTGATGGACTGCAGCAATCACCCCAATGAAACTTTCATGCATTTCGGATGGACACGCACACAATAGCAGCATATGATAATACATATAGTGACTTATGACTTATATGACTTATGATTTATTCGATTTATAAGACCTAAGCGGAATTCTCAACTGTGTGCAATTTAAAAGAGAGAGAGAGAGAGAGAGAGAGAGAGAAAGAGTGACTTAATCAAGAGTTAAACATGTGCAAAAAAAATTCAAGTTTACTTTAGAAGAGTAGCGAAAGATTATTTTTCTTGTTGGTTTTTGGTAAACCTATGCTTACTTAGCTTAAAACGATCAAAATGTATATATATATTAATATATTTGTACTTATTTAAGGAACTGAATAGCTTATTATATTATATAGTAATTGGTAGATATAGTAAAATATATATATAGTAGTATGTGTTTTAATCATACAAACCCGTCAATGGCCATTGTGTCATTATTGGCTTGCTTGCATTTCTAATCGGCTTTCGTACTTTGAGAGTCTCGGAGACGTTTCAGTTCCAGAGACAGACAATGAGCAGAGCTGAGCAGAGCAGAGCAGAGCGAGCAGAGAGATAGTGCTGAGCTGAGCTGAGAGAGAGAGCTGAGAGCAGAGCAGCCATATCGATCAGAGATCCGATTAGAGATCGGCAAGGCCTAGGGACGACGGCGACAAGACACAACAAACGAGACAACGAGAGGGGCAGCACCGATGTGCATTCTGAACAAACACATATATAAAACACAAGAATAATAAAAAAAAAAAACAACAGAAACAATAAAAACAAAAACAAACATTCACGATTTTGCGTAGTTTGTTTTTCTCTTGTGTGGCGAAACAAAAACAAAAAATTGGAGTAAAAAATTGCATATTGATTTTGGTAATTTTTGTTCTTTTAGTAATAGTATTTTACGCTGTATTTCAGTGGTTTCAAGTTTCGAGGCTGCTCTCCGCAATTGGTTCGGTTCGGTTTGGTTCAGCGGTTCACAGCAGATCACACACACACACACACAGGAGCGGGTCTGTCAGTCGGCACACACTTCGAACCTTTGGATAATACGAGCATAAAGCGTAGATATGTAGTGGCAGAAGTGGCACGCCCCCAGAGCTTCAGGTTTTATATTATTTTTTATTATTAATTTCACCTGTGCCCAAGGGCGTGCGCATTTTTTATAATTTAACAAGTTCAATTTGTCATTTTAAAAAAAAATTGTAAAATTTTTTGGCAGCTAGACCGAAAAATTTTACAACAAAACGTTTTCGATTTGAAGATTTGTACATGTTTCTATAATATATATTGCATACTTGTAGAAATCTTTTGCTAGAGAGAAGTTGCATATTTTTGTAAAATTTCTTTGTAGTCTTAATTTTTTTTTTTTATTGTTGTGTGTTTCTGCGACTTACCCATTGTTGTCAGTTCGCTACTAACTAAAAGTTCTTATGTGATAAAATATATATATATAGTAGTTTTTGAAGCTTTTGGAGCAGACAATAATTGGGCATGGCGTCTATAATATATTTATTTCGCTTTTCGTATTTTACAAATTTTTAAAGCTATAGTTTACCTATTAGATTACGTTATAGTTTTCAGTCTTTATTGATATTCATTGTTTTTTTTTTGGCACCACTTTTCTTTTTTACTTTTTTTTTTTTGAGTTTTTTTGTGCTCTGTTTTTATTTGTTTTCATTCAATATCAAGACTTACAGACTATAGATATATCACATATATATATAGGCATATATAATACTTAAAATAAAAATGATATACGGACAGAGTACAGTGGAGCGCATAATTGTTGATTTTGGACAAATGCGAGTTAGTACAAAACAAAAGTTGAAAATACAGCAGCGCAAACATCTATTTCAAAAACTCAAGACAAGAAATGGTTTTATCACATCATGATTTTTTAATTTTTTTTTTTTTTTGCTTTTCTTTTCTTCTTTTTTTGTAATATTTTCTTTATTTTTGCAATTTTTAGAATTTATGATAAATTGAACGAGCAGTTAATTTGAAACGAAGGAGATATATATATATATATAAATGTATATGTATATCAGATGAAGCGCTTCGATAGGAACGAGAATCGTTGTGGCTGATTGGTTAATTGGAATAGAATATAGTCGGTATCTTACCTTTGTACTTGGGCACAAACTTCTGTACGTCCTGCGGAATGTTCTGATAGAAGTCCAATTCGCGCAAGTTCAGCGGCTTGATCACCGTCGACTGGTTGAGCAGCAACAGGCGCGTATGTCCTCCAACCTGCAACATGGAGAGGCAAAGAGCAATGAGTAAAAGCTCATTAAGACGATAATAGGTGAGAGGGAGAGAGAGAGAGAGTGAAAGAGAAGTTTCAAAGTGGAGAAAAAGTCAAGATGTGTAAGTTTAAAAGAGTCGCGTAAAGTGGGTTAAGTCGACGAGAGGGAGATGTTTCGAAGTGAAGAAAGAGTCGAGTTTAAGTTGCTCTGAAACTTATTGATTAAAGTTCCGGTTCGAGTACATAAATGGTAAAGGTTATCCGTAAAGTTTATGAATTGGTTTAAATTTGTTTTCGGTATTCAGTTCCGTTATGGTATATTATTTATTTTATATCTGGTTCCTGTAACTGGCATTCCGAATCCAGTTTGACGCCTTGTCGAAAAATAATTGCTTGCATTTCCATATCTTCTCCATATCTGCTATAAGGAGTTTTTTTCTTTATCACAAACTTGGGAACAATATAGAACTGGCCTCTATAAGGGTAGACGAATCGAACTTAAGACTTGCTGGTCGCGTGGCCATACTAACTAACCAACCATTATCTTATCAATCCTACGTCATGCGATGTTTTGATAACGAGACCTGCTGTTATACATTCCACTTTAATCTGTCCTTGTCGATTGTAGTCTGTAGTCTTTAGGAGCTTTGAGTTACCAGTGGCGGCGCATTTCAAATTGGATATGAGCTTATCAAATACGACAGGTCGTCGACAGGTTTATGTAAACAAAACTTGAGCTGATTCATATGATCGGATTATAATAATGACGGCAAACAGAACCACTTGATGAACTCACAAATATATCACATTTCAAAATTCAACCGGGTTTTATAAGTCAAAATTCTGGCAAAAGAACTCACATTGGAATTGACGGGCATCATGACTTGAAATTGAAATTGGAGAGTAAACACTTTATGTGAATATGTATTCCTTGGTATTGCAATAAGTGGAATATTTTATACGCTATTGGAACCCACACGTAATCATCTTAGTATTGTTTTTTCTTCTTTTTTTTAATAAACTTAAGAAAATATATAAGGTTTACTTTTAGACTTGTGACGTTCATAATAATAAATACGATTCTTGCTGTAATGAAGCCCCGCAAGTTAAATGAGAGCGACTCGAATAATGCATCTATTTCGCTGCATTTCACTGGAGAAATGCGATCCGAATCCATAGACTTCAATAATCCGGAGAGATCAACAATACCAACGCGACGATCGCGTACGAGACAGACGCAACAGGCGATCACATATGGAAAGCGAAAGACAACCAGAGGAACTACACACTTGGTGAGTAAGCAGCGAAAGAAGAGCATGAAGGCCACCGAAGCACCGCAGACCAGTCAAGTGGAAATGATCAGGGATCTCGCGCTGGGCACCAGCCACCAATGCGATGGCCAACACGATGCTCGAATTTTCATCAAGACAAACCTACGGTTCGATGTGGATGCACTCTTCGAGCTGCTATTCTCGCCCGCTGGCTCCACATTTCTACGCAAATTCCATGCGGCTCGCAGTTCGACGGATCTGTGTTTTGGTAAATGGAATTGCAATGTGGCCGGTCAACAGGAGCGACAGGTCAGCATGATTGTTGCCCTCCAAGCGAATATGGGACCCAAAAGTGCCCGGATCGTTGAGCGTCAAACGATCCGACAGTGCAGTGCCAAAGGTGAAATCTATTCGATAGATGTGGAGAGCCTCAATCAGGGTATACCCTATGCCGATGTCTTTACCATACTGATGCACTATTGCCTGAAGCGTTCGCCGGGGAATACCACAGATATTCTCGTTGTTGGCGACATCAATTTTGTCAAATCGACATGGGCAATCGTTAAGACATTCATATTGAAGCATTCGTTGGAGGGCATGACCGAATATTTTTATTCTCTACACCAACAATTGCTCAAGGAGGCGGAGACGATGAATCGACGATAGAAATTGAGCCAGGGATAAGGATAGAGATTCATCACACACAATATATATATATATATATATATATATATATATATATACATAGATATATTTATACATATAGATATATTAAATAGTTTCACAGTTTTTGTGAGAGAGTAGAACAGTGTTTGTCGTTGTTGCCTTACCTGATTCGAAAGTGGATGAACAGCGACCTCATTATCCTCATTGTCCAGGAGATGATCCTTGATGTTGAGCTGCTGAGACTGAGATGATTGCGACTGCTTCGCTGCTGCTTTACAATCTGGCGTCAATTGCGAATTCGAGTTCGAATTGGACTCGGAGCATTGTCGCAGCCACGTTGGGTGCAACTTGAGTGTTGCTGGGGATAGCTGGGAGGGATGATGAGTTGTGGAGTCAACAACAATCTGCTGCAACTGCTGCTTGGTGGGCGTATTGCTGCTGACAGTCAATTGCTGTAGATTGGCGGTTACCAAACTGCTGCTGCTGTTGTTGGTATTGCTGCCGGCAACATGTTGATGCTGTGTCTGTTGCTGTTGCTGCTGCTGCTGTTGAAGAAAGCTGGAGCCGCTGCCAAATTGCAGCTGCGATTGCAATAGGCTTAAACTAGTTGAGATTTGTGCAACCAGCTGTTGTTGTTGTTGCTGCTGCTGTTGTTGCTGCTGTTGTTGCTGCTGCTGTTGTTGCTGCTGCTGTTGTTGTTGTTGCTGCTGTTGTTGTTGATGTTGTTGTCCATGAATGCGCTGTTGTTGTTGCTGCTGTATATTTGGAACATGCTGCTGATATGACGACAAGTCAGAATCTCCCATGCCCCAATCCCCCAAGAAATATACCATTCCCTGCCACGCGAAACAGTTTAACAAGTTGTTTGTTTGATTGTTGTTGTTGTGGTTGCAACTGTTGCTGCTGCTGCTGCTGTTCTATATTCCTTTGATCTGCTTGTTGTTGTATCTGAAATAAAAAACAAGAACTGCATTATAATTGGGTTAAGCGTGTGCTAAACGTTCGCTTCAAACAGGTTTATTTTATTCTCTGAAAACAGCATGCAACTCACAACTTATTAATACACAAATCGCATGTGGTTCTCAGTAAACTCTCAATAATTTGTTGAATTAATCTGAATCATGCACAATTGTGCATTTGCATTCGTTGTGGGTTCAATGTTACTTCCCTAATCGCAACACGCATTGCAAAAACCAACTGCATCTACGAGTATATAAACTTGTTTCCGCTTTTGATTGATTGTTTATGTGTGTGCCTTGAAAACTGTTATTACCTAATTGATATTGATAATTGCAAACATTAATCAATGAGTGGGGGTTCAGGAGATCATGGATCGATAAGGATTTAATGGGAAACTCAAGTTGAGCTGTAGAAGTGGCTGATATGACAACTTTTAATGAGAGAGAGAAGTAATGAAAAGCGGCAGATGGAACGCAATAGCTTCGCAACTTAAGCAAAAATATGTCAACTGAGAGTTTCACAACAGTATTCAATTTCCACAAGTCTGCATATCTGTTTATCTTTTGCGACGTTGCTGGGGGCTAGAAAAGTTCTTTATCTGACTGACTGATAAGTAAACTAATCACAAAAAATGCTCAGTTAACTTCCAGAAGCAGCTTTCTACTTCTATCCTAAACTCGAATCAGTCATTGAACTCAATCAATACACAATAATTTCGATTGGGTCTGTCGCAGTATAAATACAAAAGTCAATGGTGCATGCATCTGAGGCGTGATCGCACCACCTATTTGGCTGATCCACTCGACCCACAAATCAAATCGATCTGTGATCCATGAAACTCATCTGTGCATATATAAAACATATATATTTTTAAATATTAGAGGAATTTAGTGAAGCGTATTCCCAATTGAATTCGATTGCTTTTGTGGTCAGTCGGGCGTGTGGAACGTGTGATTATGAATGCAACTCAGGCTGAGATCGGTCATTGATATTGATATTAATATAGCTAAAGCTAAACTTCAAGCTACAGCTAAAGCTAAAATCATAATTAAGAACAAACACTAATCGGACGGGGTGCAAATTTTAATTGATTTATTGCTTGGCAAATTGCAATAGATAGCGCACATCCACAAATTGCACATTCTGCTTGGCAACACACCAACACACTACCCCTTCCTAATAGCCTCTCACATATTAAATGCAAACAAACTGCAGACACCATAAAAAAATGCATATTTACATTTGTGTTGTAAAAAAAAACACAGTAAATATGTATTTACCTTTTATTTCTGTATCTGTATCTCGGGCTGTGTATATTTTTGTATCTCTATCTGGCACAAATATGTACATATGGCTAGTTGCGTTAGACGGTGGCTTAAATAAACCCAACTGCGAACAGCCAGCAGCCATCGGCCAGACGGCGCGACTCGTTTTAATCTCAGTCTCAACTGAATGCAAACTGTGGAAATTAGTTGGTGTAAATTGTTTGCCTTGATTTTCATGTTTTTTTGGGTTTTTGGTAAATTAACGCATTTGATTACAAACCTAATAAACTGATAAATACAAGTCAATTTTGGTTGTTCACATTGCTAGTTTCAAGATCTTTTCAAAAACCAGTGAGACTGCTTAAGTCGAGAGAGCTCGCCTGGGGACATCCTTAATGCAGCTAATAAATGTAAAATAAACTTATTGACAGCCTAGCTGAATAACCTAAGCAGACGCACTCGGCTAAATCGATTTGGCTTTTGATGCAGATCAATAATATATATAATTAATGGGGTTGTAGTTGCTTCATTCTGCCTGTTACGTACCTCAGCAAAACTGCATTAAACTTTGGCTTAAATTGAAGTTTTAAATGCTAAGTTTTGTATTTCCCCAAGTCTGCCAGCCAAACTAGTTTTTCCTTAACTAGAAATAATAAAAGAAAAATAAATAAAAACTGCAACTACTTCGGGGAACCACAAGGCAGACCGAGAGTCAGCAAAACTGTGTTGTTGGGGGGAAGTCTGCGCAGTCGATAAGTAAATTCGAATATTACGAACGTAATCAGAGATCGGAGAGTGTCATTAACTTGGGGGGCAGTCAACGATCGCGCATTGTTCGCATATCTGTGATGACTGTGATCCAAAAGCTGTATTGTTTTGAACTCAGTGCGCATCGCTTTTAATTTTTTTTTTGTTTTCATTATTTATCTTTATTTTTATTTATTTATTTACTGTTTTCTTGACTGACCAAATCCGTGTGCTCTGTGCGTAGCACTTGACGTGTTATTTTTGTATTTTCGCATTTTATTTTTAGCGTTAACTTGGCCGTATTTATAGCGCAATCACTGAATGCGTCAATTGAAACTGTCAATTGTCAATTGTTTAGCTAGTCAAAACAAAACAATTCTCGAATGGAACACGGAAAACAATACTCAAGGCTTCTCGAAGGAGGGGTTGGTGGGGTAAACTAATTAAGTATTTGAGAATTAATTGTCGTGTGAGATTATAGAAATCTTTGTACTTTTGCACCGACAGGGAAAGCCTCAATTGCGACGCAGACGAAAGTTGAAACAGACACAGAGCGATCGATCGAGCTAGGGATAGTGTGAGAGTGAGACAGCGAGAGACAGCGAGAGAGAGAGAGAGAGAGAGAGAGAGAGAGAGAGAGAGATAGGGGGAGATAGCGAATCACGCTGAGTCAGAGCAGAACATGCGATAGACTACACTTGGAAACTAAAGTATCAGGTGGAAACCATAACAAAACTATATCTACTAAAAAAGGTAATCTAATTTATTTCTACATTTCATATGCACTTTTTACATTGTTAAGAAACCAATTTAAAAAATATCTATCTAAGAAAAATGCGCATAAATAAATTAGAAATTGTATTTTCAAGTTTTCAGTAGAACTGCATTCCCTGATATTCACTTATTTTTCCAAGTGTTAAAACATGGGGCTACCCTTATCAGTCGCTAGTCTAGACCTGACCACCCCCCGTCTGCCCATTCGCGCCTTGCTTCCCCGGAGACCCACTGAAAGTGGGCCATAAACAAATGTTGGATTCACACAGTCAAAATGAAAGTAAACAAACGATGAAATTCCCATGCTCCGTATGCCTGTGTGCGTGCATATATGTATTTGTATATACAGAATATATACATATACGTATATACACGTATATATGGCCCAAAAGTGGGTCAAAGTGTCGCAGATATCGGAACAGAGAGCAGCAACAGAAAAGACAGCAACAATAGCTGTCTCTCTCCCTCTGGCTGCCAGTTGAGCCTGTGAAACAAATGCTAGACTAAATATTTAATTAGTATTCAATTGCAATAACCTGAAGTCGGAATCAAAACGAGGCAATAATAACAATAATAATAATAATAAACGCGTAGAAGTATTAAACAAGCAGAACGCAAAATGCGAGCGACGATAACAAAAGCGACGTCTGTTTTTATATTAACACAATCCGTAATACAAATATACATACATATATACTTGTATATACATATATATATATACCTCTATATATATCTACCTCTACACACAGAAACTTATGCATATGCATTTGTACAAAATTATTTGCATATAGTCACAACAGCTGCTGCTGCTGCTGCTTTAAAAGACAGCTGATTGTCAGAGCTCAACTATAAAATACCCGATGATAAAAAGAAGGGAAATTCCATTTGAAACATTTCCCGCAGAAGAAGACGGATAAACCAAGGAAATTTTCAGCTTGCGCTTGTCAACTCAACTCCAGTCGAAAAGAGATCTTTTATACTAAATTCCAATGTATGTTTTTGTATTGCTGTCGCATTGAAGAAAAGACACGTCTGCGTTGAGCTGAATCAACAATGAGCAGACAACAATTTTGCGAATTGTTAAGCAAATGTTATTTAAATTCACTTAACACATTCCTACAGGCCAAAAGCCTTCGCTCACATTGAGTTATCAACAGAAGAAAATTAACATGTCTGAACATGCATACACATATGCATATTCATACATGTATGTGTATCAGTCGCATGTGCATATGCACATAAATAGGAACACGGACATTAATAAACATATAACTCAAAGCAGCGCAAAAAAAAAGGCCCGCCTTCTTTCGACGTGTGTGTGTGTGTGTGTGAAGCTGCTGATAACAGATAAAGGTGACAAGTGAAGGAGCGAATTCTGAGAGGCAGAAATGGGAAAAAGTAATTATTTCGAGCGTGCTTGGAAACAACTTCGAGTATAAAAGAAGAAGAAGCGAAGAAAGAGACGAGGTTTAAACAGAGTTAAAATCGATAACAAGATAATTATAATTTCTTTTTGTCATTTAATTTCTTTAGAAAATCCCCGCAATCTTTCTTGTTTATATTTCGCCCCAAGATGTTTTGATGGATCGCCCGTCATATCTTATCATATAATTAAGTTTGAACAAGCTTTTTAACAGCAATAAAGAAGGCTTTATTTACGCACTTACGTAATTCATTATAAATAATTTAGTGCAGACTTTAAAGGCCTCAATATTTAAGCATATTCAAATCTTTTGTTGTGCGGAAATCAATTGAGGGAAACATAAAGTCATATCTTGAAGAGTGTTTGGCATGCGATAAGAAATTGTGTGAAAAAATAGCAAAGAAACAACAATTAAAACGCTTATTAGTCATGCCTTATTATTACTGAAGTCACTCTCTGGAATAATCTAAAAATCATTGATGATCACACAATTAACTTGAATATATTTTACTGTTTTTGTTTTTTTTTTTGGGAGGTGTTTTCGCCAAATATTTCACATAATTAACAAGGTTTTTTTTTTGTGGCCAGATCACTTGAAACAAGTTTCAAGTCTCAAAAAAAATGTGTTAATAATTTAAACAAGCCAACACAGACAGGGATACTCATACATACAACACAGACACACGCTCGCTGCTTGATTATGAATTTCTCATATCAAAACAAAAAGCAGCTGGGGCGAAAAAAAAAGAAACAGTCGATGTCGATGACGATGACAACAGTGACGACAAAAATAGTAGACGAAGCGCAGATAAAAACACGTACGCATGGCAACAACAAAAACACAAATAAACCTATTCAAAACAAAAGATCAAGACAAATAGCGAAGCAAGCAGTAACAGCAACAATAAGAAAAAAAAGAAAAAAGGAAGGCAAAAAAAAACACAATCAACTCTTCAACTAACGACGATTCAGGTTGCTGTCGCTCTTTCTCTCTCTCCATCTCTCGGTCTCTCTGTGAGTTGTGTGGCTCTCTCCCACACTCACTCTCGCAAGCTGTCACTCTTTTGCGGGCTGCTCTTGCATTTCGTGGCTCGCTTGCTGTCCATTTTTATTAGTTTTTTTTTTGTTGCCGCCGCCTGCTCTTTACTTTGGCTATTTTTACAGCAGTTCACTAATTTCACTAATACAAGCGCACGCTCGCTCACACACACACACACATACATTTGCAAAGGGCACGCAACAGAGAAGAAAAAAAGATTTCTAAACGTTTTGCATTTAATTTTGTTAGTTTACCTTTTTACAGACACCGTTTGCCGTTTGTTTAATTAATTGATTTACGTTTTGTTTCAGTTTTCATTCATTTGCATTTCCAACACAAATTTCTCAATTCAATTTTTCACATTGGATTTGTATGTGAAAAATTTCACACACACATACACACTCGTATATATATGTATATAAATATATATATATGGGCGACTGGGTGGGTGGGGGAGACGAAGCAAAGCACAGTTACACTTTGGCTTCTGCTCTGCACTTATGGCTGTACACTCTCACACACATATATATACAAATTTAGCTTCTCAATTAATTTTGATTTTCTCACACGCGCGTTTTGGGCTTATTTTGCGCGACTTGCACTTTATATCACTATGATTATTTGCTATTGTTTTCAAGCGTTGGACACGTCCGATCCGAGCGAGGTGAGAGGCTAAACTGAATGCAAGCAAAATTCATTTTTGTTGCTTTGGCCTGGCAGAATATGTTGGCAGTGCCAACGACCCAACAACTGAGAGTAGGTGCGAGCGAGCCAACCATACCGCACACCAACACTTGTTCGTTTGATTGCGGACGCAGCTGTGCGTTCGAGCAGCAACACATGCTGCTGCCCTCCGCAATTCTCTCAGATACTTTTCTTAACAGCTGCGCGCTACGCTCTCAGCAGCTACTGCATTTAACAGCAACGCTCTTAATCTTTACTTAAGAGCATAATCTAATGCAGCGGAATTGCAGGGTGTGATTGCAATAAGGATTGCAATTGGGATCCAGGTTGAACTAGATACGAATTGTATCTGTATGTGTGATTAACTCTTATTGAAGAAATGAATGCAAACTGCAGCGAAAAGATTAATCTGTTTGCTAAGTTCCAAGCGAACTGCAATAAAAAAAAAAGAAATGAATCTATGGCTCCGCTTGAAAATCTAATCGCAAATCGTAAATAAATTCGAGTGCCACAATTTTATCAACAAATTAGTAACAATAACAATAACAATTCGTAGGAATTGGCTACGGCCAGCAGTATGAAAAATCATTAACAAATTTGTTTTTTCCTCGCCAATAAAAACGAGAAAACAAATATTTATCAACTGGTAGCTAATGGCACAATACAATACACAATACAGCAGCAACCTTAAATGCCCTCTCCAAACGCCTTCCGACTTGTGAATGGGAATAACTAATTAAATTGTCCCAAATGCAGGTGCGAGCAGACAGAGAACAGCTGTTTGCTAATTTCTTATCGTTCAGATCTTATCAAGCAACAGAATACAGAAAACAGTCAACCGCCAACAGCCAACATTTTATACTCTATCTTTGCTACCACAATCGACAAACAAGTTTCGCTCAGATTCCACAGACTTTTTCTCTGTTTCGACTTTGTATTTTCTTTCAACTAGAGCCAAGCTTAGCTGGTTTCTGAGTGATTTAAGATATTATCGTCTACAGCGTAAAAAAAGGCCTAAGTTTCCACAGGCAATATATAAAGTGAAACTTCTCTTTGTTACAGACAAACAACTCACAAAAATTAAGTTCAATTTAGAGAACACCATGTCCATAAATTGTACTTTTTGTTAAACGATTTATGGGACAAACTTACCCAATTTTAGTTTGAATTGTAGACGTATTCCAGTTATAGATTTATAAAGTTATTGTTAGTTAGATACAATTGTGCAGAAATTTGATCTTGTTGCAATTGATACTCAATTTGTTTAGAGTTGAAGTAAATTTGAATGCAGATAAAAAAAACCAAAGGCTTGTTAAGCGGAATCTTATTTCGATTTCAGCTCCGTTTCAGGTGCATCAATTTAAACCTTTGCGTTACAGGTTACTAACTGTTTATTAACAAAATATTGAATTTCAATTTCGGCTCTAAATTTCAAATGCTCAATTTGCGTTTCCGCTTCCGGGTTGACAGCCTGCAGAGTTACGTGATAAAAGTTTTGGTAAAATAGCTGTTTGCAATTTAAATGCCAAAGCTAAACTTGATTTTCACACTTGCTTCGTCAGGCAAACAAATCAGGCACACAGAAAGCTCATTAAAACACTGCCTACTTTTTATGGGCTTGACGATGTAACAGAAGTACGAAAAATGACGTACTTGCAGATACAATTTCAATTTCAATTGCACGACACGGGCGTGTCTTGGCTCGGTGATATCGCCACAAGATAATAATAATAATAATAATAACAATAAGAAAATCGCGTGTGCAGCTCGCTTCTTCTAAACAATCCGACGATGTCGCTTTTTATTTTGGCACGTTCCGAAAATATCTTTTAAATTGTGTCCTGCGCTGTCGTTAAATGTCAGCTAAATGTTAAACTAATGACGCAACAATTCGATATTTTTACACAGCCCATAAAAAACGATGCAAACCAAAATAGACCCAGGCAAAATCGTAGGCAGCTGATATAAACAAAAAAGGGGGCGAAATGTGACGCATTCAAATCAGACCTTTTAAACTGGTTGAAGAGATAATGCCAAAGCATCGAGGGGTGTACGAGTATATTAAGAGGACATCATTTATTTAAAAAGTGGGCTACTCCCCGAAGTACTTTCCATTTAACATTTAAGGTCGCTCAAGGCTACATGTAGGGGAGAGGGAAGGAGGAGCAGGAGGAGGTCGCCTCTCTTGGTTTAGCCCCAACTGCATCATGATTTATTCAGTTGCTGTTTTTGACCCTGGACGACGAGCACCAGGCAGCCAAGTGGGCGCCGCTTGAATTGCTCGCTTTTCCATTGTGTTGCCTGCCTGCCTGCATGCCTGATTTTTGCATCCTTGACACTGACATTGACTTTGAATGGAGGCCACAGTTGCTGCTGCCACAGTAATACAAAAGAACCTTTCATATCCAACATGAGGCTGCACTTGCAGCGCACACAATTTACCCCACAGTGATGACAAAATCAAGTAAAAACGGTTATCTTAGCCTCACAGAAGATTATATACCCTTGCCCATATCTGAACAGCCATATATATTTTAAAAATCGACTCATTTTTCCTCTAAAAACTATATGAGATATAGTATTTCGAACTCACCTTTTAACCATCTCCAACATCTTTTTAATTGTTGATATACTGACAGAAAAAAGCTTTAAAACTGATGGATAAGTTCAGGAAGAGGACTATAACTACATCTAGTGCACCTCATCAATGATATTTATATAGATTCTGCGGCCGGAGACGTCTCCTGGCAAACGAAACGACAAAACTAGATTATCCTCTGTGAGCGTAAAAAAAATCATTTCTTTTGTCCTGATTCGTGACTAAAGAGGGCTATAAAAACATGCAAATCCATTTTAGTATTGCTGAAACTGGCCAAACAGGGTAGTTTGGAAATTGGAAGCTTTTGGTTTAGACGGCGCAAATATATTTTAAAGCCCTGTCTCCAATATAATTGACAAACTCATGCATTATAAATGTATATATATATATCATATATACTCGTATACCCAACAGTTCTCCGTGATGAAAGCGCATTTCGTGCAAATGCAATAAGATATTTTGTATTAGTTTGTCGCTTTGCATATTATTTATTTGTGCTTATTTACAAACTGTCAGTCAGTCATCAGTCATTGTACAAATACTCATCCATATATACATATATATATATATAGATATATATATATATCTATATATACATACACACAAAATCACTCACATCAACATTTTAATTTTTTGTTGTTTATGTTTTTCTTATATATTTTTGCGCTTGTTCGCTGATTAGTCATCATTCAGCCAATTTAGTTGACATCCAACAAAAGTTAAAGCAAATTGTCAATCAAAGTGGATGGGTTGGGGACTGTTTTTAGCTGATAGCTTGTCTGGGGAAGTCGTGTCAATCTGCTAAACAACTTGATTTACATGCAATTTCGCTAAATTATTTACACAAACAGCTTAAGGGCAAAAAACAGATGCAAATATTGACTGAGAGCAGAAGGAGCTAATAAATATAAATGGACTGCTTAATAAAAGCTGAGAGAAAGCCATCCAGTTTGATGAATGGTTGAGTGCCTAATGGCAAACAATCACCCAACAAGCCACCCACTGTGCAGAGTGCCTCTTAAGGACACTGTCAAACAGGTGAGGCCACTGCAAGGATATGCGTGCTCTATCTATCTCTCTCCCTCTCGCTCTGTCTCTGTGGCATTGAGCTCACATTAGTAAATTGAAGCCTTGCTGACATAGGCGTGGCCAGAGGGGCTGGCAAATTGAGTGAATACGTGTTATTGCATGCAAAACTAGGAGAAACAGGTAAGAATGCTCTAATCGTGAGTGATCGACTAGTAGATACCCTGAATCTTTTTCTTACGTGCGTGTCTCTCTATGTAAAAGTGAAAATACATTAGGCCGAGCTATATACAAATCGGTAATTGATTTTTGTCGATAGATGATGGGTATGCTAATCAAGAATATGTATACTTTATGGGTTTGGATATGCTTTCTTCTGTTTGTTACAACTTCACTATACCCTCACTGACTTTTAGGGTATAAACATATTCCAATATATAGTTTGTTTGACAATCAAGAAGGCAAAACTTGCTCCTTAGCTAAAATCCTGGGAATGTTTATATAATATATATGCGACATTCTGAAAAAGAAGAAGTAGCAGAAGTAATGTATGAGAAATGCGTGCTGCAAAGCAATTATTTTGTTGTGCTGTTTTTAATTGGTACTCACTTTTGTATTTGTATTAGAATTGCCATTTGACAGCCAATTTCAGTCATATTTCCACTTCGTGCCTGACTGTCTAGTTGGGCGAGGTGGAGGGGATTTTTTCCGGGGGGCTGGAGAGAGATTTATTGAAAACACGCGCTCGTCAACGTTCAATTGAAGACAGTCCGCGTGCTGAGCAATTGAAATTTGTTTGCAACAACAATAAAGTAGTTTTACCTACTCTAGTTTAGCCGATCATAATGTGACTCACAAAGGCGATAAATTGAGTGAGCAGCTGTCAACTGGAAATAGTCAACAATCAGCTGTTTTCGAATTGAGCCACTGTCATTGATTTGAGTGGCCCATTCATTCAATCACTCACAGCAACTCATTCAATCTTATCTACGAGTGCTATAGCAAAACTGCTGTGATATGCTGTGCTCGAATGTGGGTCACTGCTATCGTCGCTACATTAATTAAATGTTTCCTTTCGAATTTTTATCTATACATTTTATTATGAAAAGTGTTAATCAGAAGATCTTCAATATCTTTATCTTATTACAAATTAAAATACTAAATAATAATATATTTTGCCGAGCATTAGATAAATATATTATATCTCGAACATAGATGGTTTTTAGATTCCGAGACGTCTCTTACAATGCTTTAGGAACTTCACGACAAAATTATAAAATCTCCTAAAAATCTATAATACTAGTACATGGTGAAATTACTCTTCTTTCTCGTCTCTAAAAATTCACAAATAAAAAGGAATTCATTGTAACGATGAATATTTATCATGTGTTTGCTCATTAATACCAAATGAGAAATGTGTTTGATCTATTATGAATACATAATAAAAATGAACACAAGAATATTTATATACATTGTATATATATTTTGACCGCGTGAGTCCTCAATTTTAACCAGATAAATTCCGAATAGAACTTTGAGCGCTGACAAATTCGAGCAGAATTTTTTGGCAGCACATTTCGCAAAATATTTGAAATGATATTAAAATACTTTTGATTAAAATGTGTTATAATAAATACCAATCAAAGAACCAATGACATGTCAATATGGTAACTAGGGTACTATATATAATAGATATATGCTATAGCAAACATTTCGATTTCAAAGCGAAGACACAGACAACATTTTGGCCCTGACATTCAAAGCTGGCTAAGCAGCAAGTACGAGACCGTAAAGAATTTTCTGTTTGAGTATTGCGAAATTTAAGCAATTTACTTTGGTTGCGTAGCAATTCTCGATTTATTTATTTATATTTGTATCGCACACCTTAAAGCAACTAAATAGTAAATGGGACAGGACGTCACTTCTCACAAGAACGGGAACGGAACAATGAGCACGCTTTCAGCCCGTGAAAGCACGTCGCATTCACTTCCGCCTTCGAGTGCGGAGAATTGGGATTGGGTGCTAGGTGGAGACAGGAGTAGAGCATTCCCCAAGCGCCAAGCATGAGGCAACAATGGCAATAATCATTGCCAATGGCCGGCATTTTTAATGGGTGACCCCAAAATGGATCACGCTTACTATTTTCATACAAAGAATTTGTAGTATACATATGCGACGTAAGAATGCTATCGACTTGCAGATACTCTGTACCCACAAACATGCTTTTTGCTCTCTTGTATGTAGTCTTCTTATTTTGAAATAGTGTAGATGAGCAAAAAAAAAAACAGAATAGAAAGATATATATTTATCAAGAGAAATAAACTTGATATGCGTTTGGTCATCGAGAGCTTTTATTCCAAATTTAAAGTTTCTAGCTTCCATAGATAGATTGACTCGACTGGAATTTGTATACTTTATAGGATCACAGATGCTTCCTGCCTGTTGCATAATTGGCTCACAATTCCATCATACCTCTTCATACATTTTTAATGGGTTTAACGAGTATACAAAAGCACTGACCATGCCAAACGATTGAACAAATGAATTTTATTAGCAGCTGCTGCCAACTAAGACCAATGCAGTACCACCGATTTCGTGGGCGGTTCAGCAAATATGTTGGCCCAATGCCAGCAATTTCCATGGCATCGATGCGCCCCAACAAGGGCACATACATTTATCATTCATCATATGCGAATCTATTTCAACTACTTGATATTAGCGGCAGCCATTTGTGACAGGATTGTCCTGTACATATTAAATATAGTTTCGTAAGCTTATTTCAAAAATGTGCCTACTTTTCTTTGATGCACATTCAATACAAAGCAAGAAGCTAAAGCAAACCCAAATAAGTAGACTATGTTAACTGAAACCAAACTGCGCAGCAACGTCAAACTTAAAGCCGGCTCAGCATGCAGTAAAAAATGAATATGCCACAAAGCAGGAAAAAGCAAAGTGTTTTACTCACAACAACATCACATGCAAATAGAAAGGCGATATTCATGACCCACTAAGTGAGCGATTCAATGTCAATAGCAGTTGCCAAATAACACACACAAGCGAAACAAAAAAAGTGTGTCCCACTTGTTCTGCACAGCCACAATTGTTAGGCAAGTGCCAGACACCTTTATTTTTTGTTCATTTGTCTTATATAATAGCCGCTTTTCGGCAAAACGAAAACGAAACTGCGACGCAAAAATATATACACATATATCCATATATATATAGATTTATATCTTCATTTGCATACCTGTGCGACGCTACTATAAATAATGGCATCCAAAATCTGCAGCAGGTCTATAATTATATGCCTCAAATAAATATTTGTAAGGCATTTGTCTGTGTGTGCATTTGTGCTTAACTGCATAAATTTGTACATTTGTACATCTATACAAATGTACATACCTAAATGCTTATGTACTCAAGCTTATGTAGATCAAGTTTAATTTAATGCCAACGATAACAAAAATAAATAAATACAAGGAACGAAGGCAAATTTCGCAAAAAAGAAACCAGCTCGACTGCGATATATATGTAGAAGTCATTTGAATAGATTCAATTGATAAAAAATATGTTTCTTATGACGCAAATAAATCGAATAAGTTTCATAGCAAACATAAGTCAAAAGTATATATATACATTACAAATATATTGCTGGTTTGAGTACGCTTATAGTAAACAGAAAAGCTTTCAAACAAGATAGTTGTCTTCATTCTTCTCTCTATAATTGAAGTTATTGAATCAAGAGTGATCATTTTAATTTGTATTCCTTTAGGAATTCCAAACAACCAATCCCATTTACTAACTAATATGCCCCAACTATATAGAAAACCTCTCAAAAAACGAACGACGACACGAAAAGCAGAAAACAATGTGAGAATCATAGTGTGAATTGCAAATTCGTGATGCTGCACATAAGTAACAAGGAAAATACCGTTGACGTGTCTGCAACACAAAGTACAAAAGCAAATAAATAAATAAATAAAAAAAAGAGAGAAATACACAAACCTAAAATAAATAGAACTAACGCGAGCTAAGCACTCGAATGATTGAAAATGTCTTTGGACACTGCAACGTATGCATTGTAAACATTATTTGTATTTATTTTCAGCTACGTCAATGGCAGCAGCAAAACAGCAGCCAAACAGACCGACAGCCTTTCAAAAGGGGGGCGGGACTCGAGTCGAGAGCATAACCAGAATCGCCAGCACCAATCACATCAAAAGATCTCACATACGCACTGTATACGTAATCATTTTGCTGAATGATCTATTGCAAGCCGTTCCGAACCGAACCCAAACGAAACAAACTCAACTCAACTCAACTCAACTGAATTGTAAACATCGCCGCAACACATTCGCTTTCGGTTTCTTCCGGCACCGTAGCAAGAAGGCAAACGCTCTTCTCTTCTCAGCTCTGCTCTGCTCTGCTCTGGGCTAGTCTGGTCTGGTCTCTTTCTCGATTTGATGACATAAACAAAATGCTGCTTAGTCAGCATCAGGCGCAATCGGTGAACTTATTTGTTTTTGCTTTTATACAAGTTTATTGTTCAATGCGGCGTATATACAAATGATGAATGTAAAATAGCCCATTAGGCATCTGTTAATGATTCCATTGCTTTAAATTTATGATGATGGATTCGAAATTGAAAAATTATGGGAAAGAACAAAAACGATTTTTTTGGTTATTGTTTATTTTCCATGAACCCTTTAAATATGGCTAAAATGGGTACAACAAAGTTGTGCACCCGCAGACGGAGGCGTCCTCGACCCCATAAGGTATACGAGTATATATTGTAGTTTGTTGGTTTATAGTATACCCTAACATATTATGCATCATTCTACCTAGTAGACTGAGTAAAAACTTTGGTTCAGGGTATCTTCTATCTCCAGCTCTCTAGTTGAGAGCGTGCTTAAATATTTTAGCTGCAACTCAACTATTTCCACTACAAACAAGTTTAAGAAGATAGTATTTTTTGAAATTCTACAAAAAAACTTCCTCAATTTCCTGTGATTCAAGCTATGTAAAGATATTTTTATATATAGACAATAATGATGGGGTAAATTAATTGAGCCATTTTCCAGTGAAATGAATGCAGTGACATTATTTAAACGACAGTTGTTATCATATATAATTCTTTTATAAAGTCCCCGAATATAATTAAATTGAATGATTAAAATTATATATGCCGCTAATGATGCAATTTAAATGATTACTCATACTTAAGGCATGTAGCACATTTGGCACGAATCTAGATAACTAGTTTGAGTACGTAAATTATGCAGAGAAATGCAAAACATAAATGCGTATAATTTTAATGAACATATTTAGCATTCAATTATCATAATTCAAGCAGCTTTTAGCCACTGTAATTCCAAATGAATTCATAGAGAAATGATTTTTGCATTTATATCTACGAGTTTGCACAACATTTGTTCTGGCATTTTCAACCAATTAAATTTGATATAATTTGGCATGTGCGGCAAAAACCAAAAATTATACAGCTCTCATTATGTAGTAAATTTTACATTTATACATTTAATATATATTGTAGATTGAATATTTATATTTGAGCACTTAAATAATTTTTGCCCAGCCCTTAGACCGTGCCCGGGCAACGCTTTTATAAAGTTCAAGGACGCCAAAATTTAATTCCATAATGCGTATATATAAATTCATTCAAGGAAATGATTTTATAAACATTTTTAGCATAGCTCGAAAGAGATGCGAACTTGTGAGCGATAAGAGACATTACCCTGAGCCCATTAAAAATGAGTGAAATAAATATGATGACATTGTTCAAATGTATAAAACAGACAGAAGAAAGCATCGCCAATCTTATAAAGTATACATGTTTTGGAACAATGATTTAAATACAGGCAGAGACTATTATATTGTAGTCAAACCGGAACGGTAACCTGAACTGCAACTTAAACAATTGATATTCTGAACTGAAACCTAAATGATGAACCGATTTGATCCATATGGTAAATTATATGATATAGAAGGACTGAATACTTAATCACAAACTTTACCATACCCTTTAAGCTTCCCGGAACCGAAACAAATTTCGAGTACACAATCTACTTGTAATAAGAAGCATTCAATCCCCGCTCACTTAATCCATTTCTAGATAAAACCCGTAAACGTGTCAATGATGTCATGTGAAATTCCAGTTACGAACTTCCTAAGTGTTTTTTTGGCTTATTGATTTTGTGATGCGACCACTTAGCATGTAAATTATACAGGATATGTACATGCTAACCCATCATTATGTCCATGAATGGAGCCTTAATTCCACTAATCACGCTTATCGTTAGCAAGTAACTCGAAGAGTCACGCACTTTGAAGCTCTGATTGTCTGATTGATGGTTTTCCCCACGGCACCCCAAGTTCGAGTGTTTATCTAATCAAGTGTGAGTGTATTCGAGTATTCGCGATGGGCGCCAAGTCAAGATATACAATTTTCGTCATAAATAAACTTAAATTGATGGGATACGCTTGGTTGTGAGCCAATTTGGCAGACACTAACATTTATTAATTCGTTCCAAATTTTTGTCTTTTTTTTTTTGTTGTTCTTTTTATTTTGCTTTTGCTAATTAATAATAATTATCAAATTGGACAACAAAATTGACATAGGTGGCTTATAGGAAAGTGTGCACTTCAGTTTATCAACTGATAGTTATTTACATACCCCAAAAAACAGTTGGAGAACTAGAATCGTGTGTCCAACTTACGCAGTTTGTTGATACTGTATATTTATATATATATATGTAAATATAAATATATATATGTATAGTATGTATATAGCCAAGAAGTCGCACCTGCAAGTAAGCAATGTAAATCGTATTTAGTTTTCAGAAAAAGAGCGCTCATTAAAATGTACACGAATTGTTTCAAATTGCGTTGTGGCAACTAGAAACTTTTCTGGGTAAATGTGGTGCGCATTAAATGACGCATATTTTGTATGACAACGTTCCACAGCAAGACAACAACAACAACAACAACAAAAACAGAAACAGTCACAAAGTAAACTCCAAACGCCCCCTTCCCCCTCTAGATTGAACTGCGTCTTTTCTTTTTTGACTTTTCCAGCCGGCTGCGGGGCTGCAGCAACAACAACAACAACGCCAACAATTGCGTTTGTTCCACTGAAGTGGGATCCCATTTCAGGCACACATTATGCAAACTGGCGACTGCAGTTAAGTTGACTCGGGTGTTGAAATGTGGCATTAGGCACTCAAAATAAGCAATATAACCCGAGATATACGATCGAATATTAACCTCAAATTAGACGTCGTGTTTGGGCATTAATTGAAAAGTATTATGCAGATATATACGTCGAGTCAATGCAAAATAGTGCAAATAACGTCAGCACAATAATTTCAACAAGTATTCGATTAAGTTTGATGAGAACAATCTTGATTCAAAATACTAAGAAAGAACACTCCGAAGATTACATACCCTGTCAGACAAGATACAATCTGGTTCACATGTAGCCTTCAAGTTTGCATAGAAAAAGAGAGTCAGACAAACATAACTACATCAATTTGGTTATTTAGCTAAAAAAATTAATATACTTTAGGGGGTTGCAGATATCTCATATCACAGGACAAAATTCAATTTTGTTTTTCAAATCTGGCAATATTATTTCATTAAAAATTTGACGCGCAAATCATATCTATTATAGGAGAAAAAAAATTGAAATATTAATAGCAATAAAAGAGCTTTAGTTTTAAAATAATATCAATTGAATTTAAATGGCACATCAGCTCACCAATTGAATAGATATCTTTGTGGGCGGACTGTGCAAAATTCCACATAATTCCCAGAGGACAGCACAGAAATCCACCTGTCCAAGTGTTAATACCCAAAGAACTAATTGTAATAACCGGTATTGGAATAATAAAAAAACAAAGAGGTCTTCCGTTAACCGGTTCGACACGTGTACAGGGAATCGATGAACAAAGGGGGGATGGAGGCGGTTGGGGGACCTTGACTGCGTTGGGTAATTTCTGTTAGCCGATTATTTATGTTGTTTTGTTTTGCACAGAATATTTATGTTGCAATCATAGGAGAGAAAGCGCCTTAAATTAAAGGTAATCAAACGTTTGCTTATAATTATAGTTATTGAATTTTATTTTGCATTTAAAACAATTTCATTTTTATTTGTTTTTTTTTCTTTTCTCTTTTAGTATTAATCAAAATGCCCAACAATGAAAACCAAAAGCCGTTCAAAATTTGAGTCTAAAAAATATTGAAAAAAATCGCCACTGGTGGATGGGATTAGGGGGATGGGGTAATTGATGTATATATATATTAGCCGCAATGAATACCTCATAGACAAACATACAATAGAGTAGCCATAGCCATAGCCATATACACAGATATATATCTAATTAATTAATTATTTAAAGCATTGCGGCTGGTTTGTTTGTTGGTTTCTTTTGCTGTTTGCTATTTATTTTTTTCATCATTTGTGCCTACAAAACTAAGTCTTAAATGGCTAAAACGGCATTTGTTTAGTTTAGTTTACTTAACGTTTTCTTTTTTTTATTATTTATACAGTTTGTTGACTTGCCGAACAAAGAGCGCTACGATTGACAGACAACTAGGATTGCGATAAGTGTGCTAATTATATAGACTACATATATATATATGAATATATATATAGATATATATATATATGCCTAGTTAGTAGTATAAAAATATATATATATATACGTGTACGGAGCTGTGTGTAAATCTAGATTGCCTGGGCATTTGTTTTTATTTTGTTTTGGGATTTACACGCCGAGCAGGCACTCGGCAAACTGCCCGGGCTACGCCTGCGTCACAAAATACATCTCGCCGGAGGAGCCAACGACAACGGCATGTGTGTCACCCGTGTGTCCACCAGTGCCGCCGCCCAATGCATTTGGAGCCGCTGCAATCATGCTGGTCATATCGGACATATCAGTGCCGTTGCTAACAATGCTAACGGCACCGCTGAATGCAGCTGCTGCAGCTGCCGCAGCTGTCACATTCGTTGACCCAGTGGCAATTAGCTGTTCGTTGACCACACTACTGCTGCCATGATCCGTTGTCTCCACATGCTGTTGCAGCCCGTCGATATTGTCGTACAGCGTGGAACACTCGCCACATTTGTAGAAGGGCTCCACACACTCGGGATGCTTGCGTTCGACGTGCCAGCGCAGATTCGCCGCATTCGAGAAGTTCTTGCGACAATTGGCGACGCCACAGCAATAGGCGCGCTGCTGATGCGTCTGTCGATGCCGATACAGTATCGCCTTCGATTTGAACGTGCGATTGCAAATGTTGCACACCGGCGTACTCGTCTCCGCATCGTGCGTCTTCATGTGCATGCGCAACATGCCGGGTCCCTTGAAACTCTTCAAACAGATCTCGCATTGCGGCTGCTTCTTGCAATTGGCACGTATCCAATTGGTGTGCGAATGCATGTGGTTCTGCAGGCCCTTGAACTGCCGGAACTCCGTGCTGCACAAGTGGCAGATGTAGCGACCGGAACCGAGTGGTGACGTGTGTTGTCTTATGAATTCCGTCACCAGATTCGCATCGATCTCGTAATTATCATCGGCACCCGCTGCTGCAATCACCGATGCCGTCTGCACCAATTGGCGTGAATTGGCTGCGGCAAGTTTACTGCTAATTGTGGGTGGACTGTGCTGATGATGATTGCAGGGTTGTTCCACAAGTTGCTGTTGATGCTGGTTATTATTGTTGTTGTTGTTGCGACGCGTTCGTTTGGCGGCACTGGGTGTGGGACTTGGTGTGCTGTTCACGTGCAGCGTGAGCGTATCCTGTCGAAACTCGACAACTGCATTCTCCAGCGATAAACTATGCAGTTCCATAGATTGTTGTTGCTGTTGCTGCTGCTCCTGCAACTGTTGTTGCTGTTGCTCCTGCAACTGTTGTTGTTGTTGCTCCTGCAACTGCTGCTCCTGCAACTGCTGCTCCTGCAACTGTTGCTGCTGTGCATCGACATCGATGAAGGCCTGCTCAATATCGCTGGCGCTCACATCGCCATCGGTTGGCTCCATAATCGCATAGTGCAGCTCATCATCGACATCGTCGGCGAGTCCACCATGCTCCGGGTCATCCGTAATATATTCGCATTCATCTACCGGCGTCATATCATCCACATCGCCCTCCATTTCACCTCCGTCGCCATCGTCAAGCATATGCTCTCCCTCGAGTTGAATTTCCTCAATGACGAAATTATCTTCAACCTCATCCTCCGGTTTGATGCCGCTGCCATCATCGTGCTGCATCAGGTGCTCAACAAAATACCCATCATGCTCCTGCTCCTGCTCATGATCCAATTCCTGTTCGTGGTCCTGCTCCTGATCCTGGATGTCGCTGTGCGTCAACTCCTCGTCGATGAGCACCTGATGATGATGATGATGGTGATGATGCTGCTGCTGCTGCTCCTTCAGATAATCCTGCTGTTGATCATCGTCCAGCACAATCGTCTCGAATGCGTGTCCCTTGCCATCGAGATGTTCATACACCTCATCCAACTCCTCCTCATCGACCATTTCACCATCGTCCAGCAGATGAACATCTGCATCTGCTAAAGAGGCGCCGCCATTTCCACTCGCCGCACACAGCTCCGCCGTTGTTGTTGTGCTCACAGCTCCGGCCGTCGCCGTCGCCATGGTGCGCTGTGGCACCAGCTGGACAAGCTGTAGCGTCTGTGTACCATTCGGTTGCTGGACAATTTGCAACGTTTGACCATTGGGCGCTTGCAGGAGTTGTGGCAGAAATTGCGCTTGCGCCGCTTGAGTCGCATTCGCATTTGTGGTCGCCTGCGAACTGATTATCTGCGCCAGCTGCGGCGTTACAATCTGTGTTGTGATAAACTGCCCATTGGGCAGTAGGATTTGCTGTTGTGTTGTTGTTGTTGGCATCAGTTGCGTTGGCGCCGGTTGCAGCGTTGGCAGCTGCATTTGTTGTATGTGTTGTTGTTGCTGCTGCTGTTGTTGTTGTTGTTGCTGCTGGGTTATCAGGGGTGGTGGCGGGGGTGGTGCTGGCTCTGGCAGTAGTTGCACAATCTCCTGCTGCTTTTTCGTTTGACGTGCGGCGCCCTTCCGCATCAGTGGCTTCAATTTGCTCTTGGGCTGTGGCAGGTAAAGGAGAATGGTTAAAGTTTTGATGCGGACAAATAAATGCCAAGATTTTTACCTTGACCTGCACTTGTTGCTGCTGTTGTTGAGACTGGTGCACTACAAAAATGGGTGAATGTTGTTGCTGCTGTTGCTGTTGTTGTTGCAGCAGCTCTTGCTGCATTAATAATTGGTGCTGCTCCTCGAGCTGTTGTTGTTGTTGCTGCTGCTTGAGCTGTTTCTGTAGCAGCACCTTTTGCTGTTTGCGCTCCTGCGGCGTCAACGTCTCATCGGTGACCATACGCACTGTGAGGCCTCGAATATATTCGCGCAATTCTTTGTCGCTCCGCTCGACAAGCGTTTTGAATGCATGATTCCGGCTGACGGCATGAACACACTGCACGCATATCTTGTCCGGCCAGCCTTCGGTGGGCTCCACGCGTACACTGGTGCAGTCCATTAGCATTTCGGGCACTTTTTCGCTGAAGAGCGGACGCATTTCCTTCCGCTCTGATATGCATAGGCGGCAGATTTTGTCCAATTCTAACACCTTCTTGCGGTCCATCATAATGGATGCTTGACTGTGATATGTTGTCACTTTAATTGCAACTGCCTTCTATAAGCAAAAAACAATATACACTTGACACTTGTTGCATCGAGATGAAAAACCCTTTATCAAAAGGCTGGCAGAGTATGAGAAATATTTACTGATAACACTTCGGTGTTTAAAATTTGCGCCTTCAGTCGCTGTCTGGCAGCACTGTTCATACCACAACGCTCTGGCAACTCGCCGCAGGCGGTATAAGCGAGATGGCTATAGTGTGGCAAAGACACGACGACGACGACAACTAGTTATACACACTTTAGCATCCTGGTATTGGTGCGAGCGAAAAATCAGATTTTTAACTACTTTCGCAGCAAACGACACTAAATGTATTTTGTTTTTTTCTTAAATTTGTAGCATTTATGCAATTATTTCACATATTTCTCATATTCTGTGGCCACTTGACGAAGGTTTTCGATCAGAAAAAATTCACATTTTCGACTTACCCAAGCAGTATTTATATAATTTCCGAGGCCTTTTCACAGCATTCAACATTAAATTCGTTTTAAATATGGCCGCGTCACACAATTTGCGAGTGAGAAAACGTAATTAAATCACATTTTACACAATGAGCGCGAGTTTTTGGGTGTTTTGAATTGGGCGAAACAAAAAAACAAAAACAACGGCGACAGCACCAGTTGGTTATTCTGGCAAGTAAATGAAATAACTAGACTTCGACCAGAGAGTGCCAACCAAATTAATAAAAATTCGATGAATGAAATTTGTGCGTGCAATCGGCGCAGTTGCTGCTACTGCTGCTGTTTCTGCTTTTGTCTTTTTCTTGCGACTGCAGAATGATGCGCGAAGCAGTTGAAACGACGTGAAACGACGATTACACACACACGACACACATATATATATATATATAGTTCTCTCTTTTTTTTCTGCTTCGCCTGCTGCTTGTGTGTGTGAATGAGATATGCGTATGTGGCGTGCTGGTGCTGCCAACTCGCTCAAAACAAAAACACCAAATTCCGCGTGTAAAACCAAAACAAAGTTTTGTTTGCTTGTTATTATAAATAAACTTAGCTATAGCATAATAATTTGGTTGGATATTGCGTATAATTTCGTATCTCTTACCTGGGCTGCAGAATGTGTATTTCACATCTCCCCTTGACACACACACACACACTCACACTCTTACACAATTGCACTTTGGCGACTTTATTCCGTCGTCCGGCTATTGCACTTTTTTATTGGGTCGTCGTCTGTCGGCACATTTATAATAGATTTTGCAATTGCTCTTATTCACCAGACAAAAAGAGACAACAATTCACATCTTTCACACGCCCACGTAACAGCTGCGCCCGGTTCGAGATTCTATAAGGACTGTAATGCCATGGCTAGAAACCGTGAAGGGTGCCACATTAAATTTGTTCCATTTGAACTGACGTCACAATAACTGCTGAGCTTAATCGATATATCGATTAATAAGAGCCAATTTTATATTTGGCGCTATTTTCAAACAGCTTTAATTTTTTATAGTTGAGATGAGAAGCTGTGCGTCCGATATGACATCACAAAATAAAATTCGTAGTAGACTTATCGATTAATAAGAGCAAATTTTATGTTTGGCGCTATTTTCAAAATGAAATGAGACACAAAACCAAAATGAATTGCTTTAAATTTAAAAAGGGATTTAATTAAACCTGTTGTGAACAAAACGTAATTCGAAATAATTGTTGTAAACTGTGTGTTTTTTACTTAGATTCTAGGCAGGATGAATTGGCCTGCTTATTGTTTGTATTTGCCAATTCATATTTTTGACGTTCCTTTGTCTTTTTGTTGTAGACCCGAACAATGCCATAAATGACCACAACGAGGACAATGGCAAACAGCAGGCAACTCAGGACAAACCAGGGATAAAAGGAGGAGTTGCCGTCCTCTTCCACCGACGACCATTCGTTGTAGCCTTCGGTGGCATTGACGCTCATCCTCGCCGGCGATGCATTCGCATCGCGGAAAAGTGAAGCCTTTGCCAGATTACGCGAATCGGGTGCTTCAAAGGCCGGTTCGGTGCTATCGATGCGCACGAAGGTCAAACGGGCACCGTTCAGCGGCTGCTTGTAGCGGAGCAATCCATGTCCAAAGTATTCGTAGATGTCCGCATCGAATCCCCGATGCTGATCCACCCACTGGCCAATCACCTGCAATTTTACCTCGCTCTTCGCATCCATGGTGCGGCCAAAATACGCCTGCTCCTGCACATCTAAGCCGCCCACACCATCCGCATCCAGTTCCAGCACCGAGCCGCGATGTTCCAGCAGCAGTGGCAGCTTCGCCAGCTGCTCCAGCTGGAAAACGCTGCTCGTATTCACGAGAATCTTCTCCACAAACTCATAGCTCAGGCTGCCATAGATGGGCTTCCGCTGTCCACTGGGATTCTTCAGCACTCCATTGCCCAGTCTCATCTTGTAGCTGTTGGTCACATTCCGCCAGGGCAAGTAGGTCACATTCCTCAGCTGATACATCAGCGGCTGCAGCTCGACGAGCACATTGATATTATCATCAATACCATACTGCGGCAGCAAGGAGAGCATTAAATTGTAGTGTATTGGTAGTCGTTGGAAGCTATTGCATCTTCACTTACAAAATTATCCTCAAAGATCATGACCACACAGGTGAACATGTTGTCCAGCACATTGTTGACCAAATCCGCATGTCGAAAATGACACAATTCGGTCTTTTCTCGCTGCACATTGGTGGCCTTGGCAATATAGCTAAGTCGCTCCTTGGGATTCAGTTCGCTCGCATACTGTTCCATCATGGTTGTGTAGGGCACCCATGCCAACATGGAGCTGGCTTTCCCATCGCATATATCCCGCTGGCCACCTCGTCCCCTTAGCTCCCCATTGTACAACTTGAAGAAGTGATTGTTACTGCGTTTCATCAAAGTCGAGCCGTGATCGGTGCACAGCGTATCAATGAGGATTTCCTGGGGATTAGTCAAGTTGCGAATATATCTATAAATATGCACTTTTATATATAATCCTATTCTTATCTGTAACCATTATCTCGCTGCCCTGTTCACATTATCTACTCAGACACTTTTCCTCGTTTCCAGTCTTATTTTTGTATATTATTATCGGCACAGCTAATTGAATTTGGAATATATATATTATATATATGTATAGAATGCAAAACTACTCGACTTTGATTTATATTTGGTGTATATTATCTATATTGGCCATATATAGATTGAAGAGCCTTGCGCTTGTCATGTAATGATTTAATGGCAAACAGCCCGTTTTGGACAGACGATGACAACAACATCAACCTCATCTTAGCCTCGGCTGATTGATCGCAGCTAAGGCCTTAAAAGGCTATTATTTTTAACGATGTGTTAACTATGTACATTAAATCATTAAGATAAAATATATACATATATTGTTTGAGTTGATCTCTATACCAATTATATAGTAATCTGACTAATGGACACTGATTTGACATCGAACTAAGCCAAGAATAAAATGACATTAAAAAAGCGCAATTCCAAATATCTCTAAGAACTAGCTAACTAATGCTATCTGTCGATATCTATATATCTATATATCTCTATATATATGTATCTAGAGTTGTCGCGGGACATGTAGGTTTTGGATTTGTAGAATCTTTTTTAGTCGATAAAGTCAGAGTTGATAATTAGAAAAATTAGATTCAAATACACATTGCATTTTGAAATACAAATAATTAATGTAAGTCCGAAAATACAAAAATTAGTGTTATTCATTTTCGATATAAATAAATAAGTAATTTTGAATAAAAATCTTTATGGACCATGTTTGACTCACCTTCTCCTTGGCCGTCAGGGTTATGGCTGTGATGTGACACTTGGACTGCCCCTCGTTGCTGGCGAGGAACACACGTCGCTCTAAATCACTGAGCAGCAATGGTTCCGTTTTAATGCAGAAATCCGCACGCTCCTCAAACGCCAGACAGCTCGACGTGGACAGCAGCAGGCGGAGCAGAAGCAGCCATCCAAATGCGAAAATGCCCATTGTTTGGTTTTACTTTGTTGAGTTGAGTGAATGAGTTGTAATGTTTTCCGTTGCGTTGATACGCGCGACTGCGACGACAAATCGTAACTAAATTTTGCAATTAGAACTGGCCAGCTTTTTTTTGTAATCGTTTTTTACTCAGTGAATTCAGTCATTCAACTTGACCGCAAAATCCACGACAGATACGCAGCCTTATAACCATATTTATCTATTTGTGCTTGGAGGATAAACTTGGAGTTTGGCGAACCCCAAAAGCAAATCGCCAAAGTTACTGAATTGAATTATTCAACGAAAAAAAGAGAAAGAAAACTATCTATCGCTTGCACGTCATTTCAGAGATAAGATAATAACTCAGGTGTCTATATCGAGGTCGTGGATTGAATCAATACAATGACGAAACACTTCTGAAAAATATTCAAACATAATTTGATTATAAATCGCAATTGCGATAGTTGCTAACGTTAAATTAATTTTAATGCAGCCATAATTAATATTTTTCAATTTGTTTACAACTGCTTCTGCTTTACTACAACTATATTTAGTAAAATAGTTTTTTTGTTTTATATTTGTCTTCATTAATAGAAAAGTATATAATTTTAATAAACTCTGTACAATTTAAAATTGTTGAACAATTCCTTTTTTTTCCTTTTTCTTTTTTGTTGCTTACAACTGCTTCTTAACAGGTCAGTTTAGTTTTTTTGCTTTGCTGAACTTTTTACATTTTGAATCATTTGTACAAACTTGAACATAAAAATATGGTTTAAGTTAACAGCTTAAAAAAATAGGCGTATATATATAGCTAGTGTGTGTGTTTCTTTTTGAGAGGGATGCAATTCCGAGAGCTCCACAAGCTGCGCAAAATAAACAAAGCATTGAAGGAGTCGAGAAGTCGAATTAATCTGTGGATAAATAGAGGGATATAAAAGGGATATAAGATGATAGTTTTGGTCACCTTGAGGAGGTAATTTCAAATTACCTTCGCTGCTGGCATCGCCTTCAAAATCCAAATCTTCACCATTGAGAATGGCAATATCTTCCTCATCGTCATCATCGCCATCCTCCAAATCGCTATCGTTGTCATCATCGTCGCTCGAGGACCAAGTACCGAGGAGATCGCGATGGCTGCGCAACGGGAAACCAAGAAAATTCGGACCCAGTGCAAAAGCTGTCCAAACAAAGGGAATTGTGTAAGTATTAAAATCATAATAGAATCAGATATATATAAATTACCATTTTCAGAGCCCGTATCGGAGCCCGTGTCGGAGCCCTCCTCATTGGATTCGGGCACCTCCTCATCATCTTCCTGCAAGCATAGACATAATATTAAATTCAATATCATCCATCTGCCGCATGAGCGTTCTGAGATCGACAGGGGCTCCGGTACCGGCACCACCGGCACCACCCAGTGTACGTGCTCGCCGTCGCACACCAACAATTGAGTTATTGGGCGCATGCTGGCGAGCCAGATTCGAATTGGCATGGGACGCTGTGTGCCTCAGCCAAATCGGACGACGGCCAGCACCAATGGCTGCTGCTTCCAATGCATCCAATGGAACAGCAATTGGCACAGCAGCATCAGCGTTGGCCTCATCGGCATCAAGCAAAGCTAAATTTGGCGCTGGCGTATGTGGGCGTGGTGCCGCCTCTTCGACGATGCGAATTAGAACGGAATCACCGCCTCCGGCTGCATGAATGGCTGACGGTGGCGGCTCCACCGACGCACCAGACGCAGAAGCGCCGCTTCTAACGCCACCCTCATCGACGGCCAGATCCTTAACCGGACGCACCTCTTCCGAGCGTTCGCTCTTTTTAACGCCCACTGCATAGATTTTCACATATGTCTCCTGCTTCGAATCGTAACCGCTGTGATCTTCAACGACGGCAATCAGGCTACCATTGGCGCTAACACTCAAATCATTGATATTCCGTTTCACATCGATGGTCGCAATACTTGAATAATCGTACGCATCCAGCACATTAAAGCTCGTATCATAGGTGGTCGTCTCCACATCATGATCCCGGTCGGCACCCAAACTAGCGCCATATATCACATGCATTGGCGAGAAGGTGCAATTGCGTTGATCCAACACCGGGACAGTCTGCAGCAGATGGAACGTGCGCAGATCCCACACTTCCGTATTGGCTATAATCTGTTGAATAAAAACGAAGTTTACACATATTTTTATGGACATTAAGGAGTTGATTTAAGGACTCACCTCGAGACAGTTGGGATGAAAGACGCCCGAAATGCACTGATTGAACTTGTCAAATTTGTGTATTTCTTTGCCGGAGCGCACATCCCAGAGCACACCATCTGGATTGAGAAAATATATAAATATGAGAATGTAAATATAAAAAATAAATAATATATTTATGCCGGGAACCTCACCTGAGAGCAGCAGTTCGTCTGTGCGGCAGAGTGTGGCTCGATTCTTGGTGTACTGATTGGGTATGGTGGGCGTAAAGGTAGACACCTTGGAGCCCGTATTCACATCGTACAGCACAGCGCACTGCAAAAGGCAAAAGAAGAGTTTGTTTGTTGATTAAAGAGCAACTGCAGAATCAGAACTCACATCTGTGTGGGTGCCCAGCAGACGATCCTGTGTGGTCTGGCTAAACTCACAGTAGCCGACCTCCGGCAGCCGCAGCTTGGAGCGGAACTCGTTGTCACTGATGGACCACAGCACCGTGGTGCGCAGACGCCACAGACTGGTGGTCAACACCAAATCTCCGGCACGATTCGCCTGTATTGCGTCCACACCGTATGTGTGGCAAATGGAGGAGAACTGTTCGACGCCATCGTTCATGTTGAACACTTTGCTCTCGCCCTGATGGGTGCCCACAATCAGATAATTGCCAACGACATCACAGCACGTGAACTCCAGATCATCGTAGTCGGCGGAGCGCATGGTGCGCCACGGTGCAAAATGTGTGTGCACATGTCGACGATCGAAGCGAGCCGTATTGAAACCAGCCTGGGTGCGAAAGTGTCGCGATGTGAGATTATAATTGGAGCTCACGAGTCGGCTCGGACGTGGATCGGGGCACTTGTGCGGTTCGTAGAGATCGAACTGGGGACAGGTTGTCACCGGATTGTTGCACAACGAATGCTGATTCGTCAGATACTCGGTGACAATGCTGTTGAGCGTCACACGCTTCGGATGCAACATGGGCGACACAGCCAAGTCATCGGATAATCCCGACACGCCCGCACCGGGTTCAACGATCTGCTTTTGGAGGGAGCGACTGACGGACGCGGCGGAACGTTCCGTTTTGCGCAGCTTGATGGGCGTCTGTGCGCTGAGGTAGTTAAAATTGGGCACACCCAATGCAGATGCAGCGCCACCTGCAGCAGCAGCAGCAGCAGCTGCCGAAGTGGAGGCGCCACCACTACTGCTGCTGCAGTGCGGCAATAGATCTTCACTGCGATTCTGTAATTCACAATTGTGCGACATGATGGCAGCATTCACATCCTGCATGCGATGGCGCAAACGACTGCGCGACATCGAGCTGATGCCAGCGAATCCTTTGTAGTCGAAGGGCGACTGGTGAAAACTGCGCGTTGTGGTCGTCTGGAGCGGGAGGCCCACTTCACGTTGCAGCATTTGGGCTGTTTGTGCCAAGCCTTTGCTCTCCAAATGCTCAAAGATTAGCTGATACAGTTGCTGTTCGTTGTATTGAATGCGCGTCTGGGCAATCACATTGGCCTTGTGCATGTTGGTTAGCGATGGATCCAACGGATTATTCAGTGGCTTTGTTTTGCCCGAGATCCGTTCGAGCAGCTCGAGGGCATACTTCTGGAAGAGCACATGCTCCGCCCGCTTCTCTTGCAGTATGGGATCACGCATCAGTGTCTGCAGTAGACCGCTTGCAAACAACGGCAGCTTGCCCACAATTTGACGCACACGATCCGAGCGTGCGAGTCCGGCCAGAGCACGGCATGCCATGCCGCGTATACAGTCCGCATCGGTGATGGGTCCTTTGGTCTGCATTAGCGAGAGCAGCACCACAATGCCATTGTTGGAGCACACCGATTCCCAGACCTTCTCGACGAGTTCCTCGGCATATTTCTGATTCGCTTTATTCTTGCGCGATGAGCTGGCGAACTTCAGGAGAGCTGTGCTTCCGTTATCCTTGCGTATGATGGGCGAACAGACGCAATGACAGAGCACGGCCAAAGCGGATTTGATGACCTCAGCATCGGCGGTAATTTCACCGGCAGCGGCGCCCAGCACTGAACAAAAACCGGACGTCGTTGTCTTGTCGAGCATCTGGAGACGCTCGCAGAGCACCAAATAGACACGTGGTATCACACAACAAACACTGAGCACATCCAGTGCGGAGCGCACTGTCTCCGATCGACCAGTGTTCACCCAGTCATAGCTGAACGCGATGATGCGCAACAGCATTGCAATTCCACCCAGCTTGAGCAGCTGATCCACTGGTTCCCAACGCGCACGCACCGAGGTGTGCTCCTGCAGGGTGCGCAGCTGTTCGTGCAACTGATCAAAGGTCAACTTGGCTGCGACCGTCGGCTGCTGGCTAAAGTAGTGTGCCGACGAGGAGACGGACGATGTGGCATAGTGTTGGCATAGGAAGTTATTGTACTTGTAGAAGAAATGTGCCTCCATATAACGCTTCAGGGCAATGCACACATGTCGCACCATTTGACGTGAGGCGCACTCCACATCCTCATTGATTTCCGAGGCGTTGTCATTGTCATTCTGCGTGGGATCCAAGATCTTCAACACCGATATCTGGGTAAGCATATGTAAAAAGTAAAAGTGTAAGCAGGAATAGTTAAGGTTTCGCAGTCAAGTTCAACTCACGACATTGTACAGCTTTCGCAGGCCATCCTGTGCATCAAACTCATCGAGTATAACCTTAAACTGAAAGCTCAAGCTGAAGAACATGGTCGCATGACACTTGGAGGAGTCATGACAACGACCCAATATCCACAAGGCATAGCGCACTAAATTCGATATCAGAGGACGCGGCATGCTGCAAATGCGCTCCATGGCATCCTCACAGTAGGCCAAATAGTAAATGGCTATGGAGACGCCAGTAGTGGCCAAACTTGGACGTGGCACATTCAACAGTAGCTGCAGCAATAGAATAATAATTTTAATATATAACCAATATCCATATGGATTCCCAACTCACCTCCAGGCCACCGCGTGAAATGAACTCCAAGGCAAACTTCTTGTGGCAGAGCAACGAGGCGAGATATTTGAGCACCTCGTAGGCGAGGCAAGTGTCGCGTCTGTCCAACTCTTCGAGATGGACAAAGATGAGCGTCATCACATTGTTACCGAAGGCCATGCCCAGAAACTCCTGATACTCGCCCAGGCTGGTCAGGAAGCGCATGATGAGCATCTGGCTGGTGTCCGCTGTCGGCGGATGCAGTGGAATATACATGCGTTTATAATAACGTGACAGTGGAAACGCATCGCGACTGTTCTCGAAGAGAATGGACATATTGCTGGCACTGCCACTCGCGCCGTTATGCTGCGGCGATTGTGGTGCGGATGCAGCACCACTACCACACGCCATCCAGCTGAGCATGCCCGGCGAGAAACTGTTGTCCGCCGAGCTGTTGTGATGCGATGTGCCGGCCGCGACGGCCGTAGATTCTGTTGCCGAGTTGCTTTTGCTCATGCGACTGCAGGCGTGCAACAAATGGAGGCGATTGATCATCTTGGGCACCAGGCGCATGTTTTGATCACGACACGTGATGGCAATATCGCTGACCTCCATGGCAGTGGCCAACAGACCAGTTGCATAGCTCTGCAGCGGCTCAATGCTGTCCTCTGCCCAATTGTACAGACGATTAATGATGCCATCTTCCTCAGCGGTTTGAAACACGGCTGTCGTCTCCAATCCCGGCATAACAACCAATATCAGACGACACGCAATGATATTTAGCTCCAGAGAGCTGCGACTTACGTTCTGCCGCGTGAAATAATTCTCCCGGAGATAATCGTTGAGCAGCTAAGGGTAAAAGAATTCAAGATTAAAAGGAATTCCAATATTGAAATAAATAGAACAATTTGAAAAGATTTTCGAATACTATAATTACTTACCTTGCCCATGAACTGATCCTTGCGAAAGAGCAGCTTTAGCAGCAGTCCATACTGGCAACTGGGATCGGTGCGATAGGGATGCCTCAGATCTAATGGATCCGGATCCTTGCGCATATACGCATCCTTTTCGCGCTCAAATATCTCAGCCAGACTGCAATTATCACAATGTATATATATAAATATATGGGATTATACTTATTCAATGACTTTTACCTTCTGAGCGTGGGCACTGGATCGTACCCACTTGTTGTTTGCTCCTGTTCCCATTTGTCAATGATTTGCGTGAGTTCCTTTTTGGTGGCCGAGCGCCTGTCGGCGGCTGGATCATCATCTGCATTGCCATTGCCAGCATCATCGCCGCCGCTCTCATCTTCAGCAGCAGGCTCGCCATCGCCATCCCCATCGCCATCCCCATCGCCATCAGCTTCTCCATCGCCATCACCTTCACCTTCCGCCTCCCCCTCCGCATCAGCAACTGAATTGCTATCACTTTGAGCATCCGCTTCGGTTTCCCCTTCACCCGCCTGATCCAGTGCATCGCCTATGCTGTCATCGCTTTGATAGGCAGCCGCAAACACGGCATTATCCAGAGAGGTGTCGGTGTCATTTCTCATCAATTCATCGGCAGCATCGTCTTCCTCCTGCGCCGCGGCATTCCCATCATTATTGTCATTCGCATGCGACATTCTGCGAGCGGACCACGAGGCAAGCGCTGTACGCCAGTTATTTATATATTCGTTTCGAACCTTGTGGAAATTGTATGTGTTTATATTTACGATGCGATCGAGTTGATTACAATGCAAATTCCTTGCCGCTAAACCACGCGCTTCTCTTTTTTTTGCCAATGAAACAGTGTGACCATCTACCTGGATAGAGAGGAGAGCGTGCGAATCGTAAGTGGGCTGGTTGTCAAATATATCGCGCAGACAATATTGAGTCACACTAATTTAAATCAACTCAAAGTTAAAATTGCTTTATATCAGCAGTTGTTGTTCGTTGTACGTATTTAAGAATACTTTAATTATGTGACAGCTTCTTAAGCAGAGAAATCACCGCATATTCAACAACCAGTTAACTATCTGGCAACTCAGTATGCAAAAGAATCATCGCATATTCAAAAGCCAAATAAATCGCCGCATATCGCTGAAAAATGTTATCGATGTGTCGCGTCATTGTTTTGTTTTGGGCACCTCATCAAGAACCAACACACATTTATTAATAATTTAGACAATAAAATGGGATTCCTATTCATACTTAGTTGGATATCCCTGGCATTACAAATCATCTTCTTTACACTCTCCATAGGTACGTGTACAACTGAGCGAGCAATGTGTATTATCTAATATATTCCCGTATTTTTCACAGTTGCTGGACTTTATTATCTGGCTGAATTGGCCGAGGAATATACAACGTCAACGCGTCGTTTTATATTGTTTATGATCAGCTTCACCATATTTGTGTACATCATGTTGATCTTTTTCGAGGACTTCTCGTGGACGATGATGGTGTGCGGTTTGCTGGCGCAGGCATTTCATTTTAGTATTATGACTAGTTTCCCATTTATACGATTGCTGTCGCTGCCATTTATTGGCTCGCTGGTAATGCTGGTGGTAAATCATCTGCTCGCCTTTCAGTATTTCACCAGCGTCTATGTGCCCTTTACGCAGGTGAGTCTATCGACAATTGAACGCGACATGTTGACTCTGGATTTGTCTACTCCTTGTGCAGGTGCTTGCCTATTTTACAATCTGCATGTGGATGGTTCCCTTTGCACTGTTCGTTTCGGTCAGTGCCAATGACAATGTTCTGCCCACAACAATTGGCCTGAATGAGCGAAGATTGGGCAGCAGCAATCCGGATGTGGTCAGTAATTATTTCTCGGGAAACAAAAAGCTTGGCTTACTCTCGCTGTTCAACTATGTGAAGGACACGCTACTGCCAGGACGTAGCAAGAAATCGTTTTAAGAGGGAGAAAGCAAATCAATTTATTGTAAAAAAAATTGAATGACCCGTTAGTTATTTATTTTGTAATACAATCCCTTTTTTAGAGTTAATAGAGATGAAGATATTTCACATGATGCAAATGTGGAGAGTGTCAGTGATTTATTTATTCTGGACTTTGACGGTGCCGTCAGCCATGCCAAAATAGCATTTGATTGCCATGTCAACGAATAGACCCGTCTCCATGACGCCCGGTATCATGGTTATCGCTCGATTCACCTCATCCCAGTTGTATTCACGTTTCGCCACAAATTTCCAGTCGATCAGAAAGTTGCCATTGTCGGTGACAATGGGACCGGCCTTCATCAATGCCAAACGCAGCTCAGCATGCCCCCCGAAAAGCTCCTCGATTTTCAGTTTGACCGGCACATGGGCCTGGGGTGATACCTCGATCGGTATGCCACGGCACCACTGTTCGCCGAGGCGCAGTGATTTCTTTGTGTAATCGGCAATGACAATCATCTTCTTGGCACACGATGCCACGATTTTCTCCTGCAGCAGGCAACCGCCGCCGCCCTTAATCAACACCATGGCATTGTCCACCTCATCGGCACCATCGATATAAACATCAATTTTGCTATGGCGATCCAAATCGCCCAATGTCAAATTGTGATCGAGAATCAGCAGACGTGCCTGATACGATGACGGCACACAGATGATGTCCGCCAAGGCGCCATCCTTCCACACACGTTCCGCAATGCGTTCGACGGCAAAGACAACGGTTGATCCACTGCCAATGCCCACTACTTTTGTCTCTTCGGTGACCCACTGGTCAACGGCGGTTCTTGCCGCTAGCTTCTTGGCTGCATCCAATGCTATCTTATCCGTCATCTTGTTCTTGCAGACTGTAGTTGAATTTATGCGCTGATTGACAATTGAGGATTTAAATCCCAATGATATCAATTGTGGTAAACCTCGACACAATGGCAACAATGGCTTCAACATCTGCTCTTCCCTCTCGCCAAATTTCAATGTGACCCGGCTTCAGCTTTGCAATCACAAATCTATTTTCAATGACACCAGCTGAAATTTAGCTCTTGAGTAAGCTGCTTATTATTTTGAAACAGTACAAAACGAAATATTCGAATAATGAAATAATGAATAATAATAATGCAAGTGTCTTGTGAAGTTTATTTTATAGCTTCAATACGTTGCCACAATGGGAATTTAATCCACAAAATTTTAGCAATATCATATCGATATTTTCAACTAGTGTCACTGCACTATAAACATATAGAGACGCTAAGCTAATATCGACTCAATTGCTATTCATCGAATAAAATCAACCCTGCATTGTCGCCTCCGTCAGCAGTAAGCAGCCGTTACGTTTCAAAATATTCAACGGGTTTTAAAATAAACTGGCCTAAAATAATATGCAGATTTTTACTTCATTTTAATGGATGCTTGAAATTCAATGTAATTATTATATTAACTAGCTGTGGAAAGTTTGAAGCCGCAAGAAGAATTGTAACTCTAAATCGGATTTTTTAAACTTAAAAACAATATAATTGGGCAATTATAATACGACTGCCTATCTAAAAGATATTAATAGGCATAAGACACAAAAAATAAGCCGGAAAGCTTGCAAGCCGTTATCAAGAAATATGCATATTCATTCGACAGTTACAAATACAAATCTATAATCAGCTGACCCCGGAAATGCCGAGGAGCGACATCACAACTGAGAAGATTTATTTGCCAACCATAATAGAAAGACAAAATATCAACAAATAAAAAAAAAAATATAAATAACAAAAGTAAACATAAACAATAATAATACTTGTAAACAAAAGTTAAAAAAAAAAATAGATAAAAAGATACAAACCTATAATCGGCTGACCCCGGAAATGCCGAGGAGCGACATCACAACTGAGAAGATTTATTTGCCAACCATAATAGCAAGACAAAATATCAACAAAAAAAAAAACAATGTAAATAACAAAAGTAAACATAAACAATAATAATACTTGTAAACAAAAGTTAATAAATATATAAAAAGATACAAATCTATAATCAGCTGAGTTATTCCTGCGTAATATTAACGTGGCAGCGGAATACTCCATGCTTGGCCAACTACCTTGTTCGCCTCCCAGTCCAGCCCAGCCTCTTTTAAAACCAGAGATTTTAAACAATAATAACACTTGTAAACAAAAGTTAAAAAAGACATATAAAAAGACAAAAAGATAGACCCGTATTGCCCTGCTCGAAGCCAGAACCGTTTGGGAATTACTTCAATGAGTACGTTGAAGAAAGTACCACAAAATATGCAACACTTTTTTCTATAAATTGTCATTCCGGCTGGCAATGCAAATTTCGAATGCAATTTTATTTTATTTTATTTCATCGATAACTTTGCACGTTCTGCGAATGGAAATCGATTTCCGATAAAAACAATCATTATACTTGTAAACAAAAGTTAAAAAAGACAGATAAAAATACAAAAAGATAGACCCGTATTGCCCTGCTCGAAGCCAGAACCATTTGGGAATTACTTCAATGAGTACGTTGAAGAAAGTACCACAAAATATGCAACACTTTTTTTTTTTATAAATTGTCAATCCGTCTGGCAATGCAAATTTCAAATGTAATTTTATTTTATTTTATTTTATCGATAACTTTGCACGTTCTGCGAATGGAAATCGATTTCCGAAAAAAAACAATAATAATACTTGTAAACAAAAGTTAAAAAAGATAGATAGAAAGATAAAAATCTATAATCAGCAGATCCCGGAAATGCCGAGGAGCGACATCACAACTGAGAAGCTTTATTTACCAACAATAATAGAAAGACAAAATATCAACAAATATAAAAAAAAAATGTAAATAACAAAAGTAAACATAAACAATAATAATACTTGTAAACAAAAGTTAATAAATAGATAAAAAGATACAAATCTATAATCAGCTGAGTTATTCCTGCGTAATATTAACGTGGCAGCGGAATACTCCATGCTTGGCCAACTACCTTGTTCGCCTCCCAGTCCAGCCCAGCCTCTTTTAAAACCAGAGATTTTGGATCTGGTAAGACACAAGAGAGCACTGCGTCGTCAATATATACGCTCACGCAATCCGTTGGATCTAAGGGACTTTAGGCGGGCTGCGTACGAGCTGCGAAAACTGCTGTTTGTCACTAAGAGGAATTATTTCCAAGATATGCTCCGCAATGCTGATCCCAATAAGAATCATGGATTCAATTTGCCACTCAGGCGGATCCCCATTATGCGACCTGACAACACTTGGTGTCGATCGGATGCAGATATTGCATCGGCGTTTGCGGACGAGCTGCAAAGTCGCTTCACGCCCTTTGCACTTTGGCCTGCACACTTGGGTCAAATACAACTCGCAGGAGGTTGAAGCGCCTCCACACCAGCGACCTCTGGACTGTAGGGCGTTAAATTAATGTGCCACAAATGTAATATTTGATGTTATTTATTAACTGCTAAAACCTGTTCTATGTTTATGTTATAGATTGTAATTCACTGCTATTATTCATTCTGTTCCAAATCAATGTTTTATAGCCTTTGAATAGGTTGATTAATGTTTAAAATATAACTGTTATATAAAAAAAAAAACATAGATTAGAAAAAGTAAATAGATTATTATTAAATATATATGGAAAGAGAAAGGTATTTCATTTGAGAAGATTTTGTGGTTCAAGGCGAAAGATAAGAATAGTACACAGATGAAACACATACGAGTATATATTATAATTGCTGAATTGCTGCCCATAAATTCTGTAGCAAGCGGCTCAGCTATTTTAGTCTCGTTCAATGTTATAATGTTGTTCAATATTATTAGCATTATATTTCTATTTAATACACCTGTGCTCAAATCTGCTGAACAGAATGTTCCAGAAGAAGATAGTCCTAATAGAATAAGCTTGGATCACACTCAGTTGCCCAGCAGCTGTGCGGAGGTGTCGGCTCTGAGTAGTTACAGTGGCATCCATCAGATCCTCGTACCTGGCTACAGTCTGCATCCGTTTAACGTAAGTTGTGATGAGGAGACACAGGGCGGGGGTTGGACAACGGTGATGCGCCGCAAGGATGGAAGTGTGGATTTCTATCGCTTTTGGGATGACTATAAGAAAGGCTTTGGTAATTTAAATGGCGAGTTCTTCATAGGACTCGACAAGCTCCATTTCATTACTAAAGCTGTGGATCAGGAACTACTAATAACAATGGAGGACTTTAATGGACAACATAGGTTTGCAAAGTATGATCGATTTGCAATCGATGGCGAGAAGCAATCATACAAGCTGATCACATTGGGCGCTTACTCCGGAGATGCTGGCGAATCCATGCGAATACATGCGGGTAAAAAGTTCACAACCAGGGATCGGGACAATGATACACATGACGACAATTGTGCTGAAATGTTTACGGGTGCCTGGTGGTATGATGACTGCCACGACAGGTACTATATACCTTCAGGTTTGATTAATAAGCAATGGTTTATTGATATATGTTTTTATTTGACAGCAATCTGATGGGAAAATATATACCGCAAAATGGTCGAGGCATTAGTTGGCTAATGTTTACGGGTTACTCATCCTACCTAAAGCGTGTCCAGATGTTAATAAGACCGAGGAGGGCTGAACACAGTAGCTGAATACCTTTTCAAAACAATTGTTTTCTTTAATCTTTAAAATGTATCCGAAGCGAGCGGAGCAGTGAAAGTCTTTAGCCAAGAATATGTTTTTAGACTAAGCCAGTTTGTTTTACAATAAATACGCTTGAGTCAAGTCATTATTTTATTTCTCATTGCTAACAATAGATTCAGAACAAAATACGCTTTTACGATAATGCAAATACATATACATACTTATAGAATATTTAAGCTTCGAAGCACTTGGTAAACGAATGCCAGTTGACGGAAATGCGCCAAAAGTAAGTAGAAAGCGCAGTGATGTAATAATAGTTTTCTGGATGCAATCGGGACAATGAAGTACATACAATTTGCACAACCAACAGCAGCATCAACAACAATAACAACAAGAAACCACAATAGAAAAGTCGTTTAAAGTAAAACGCTTGCCTAGATAATGATAAGAAATGGTTGCAAAAACCATTAAGAGCATTCCTTCTTGGCTTAGATGGCGAGTAGATGCGAGTAGAGAAAGGGGCGTGATGGGTAAGGAAGGCGTTGAGACTTTCCATTGCTAACCAATGAATTGCAAATGGGGGAATTGCCCATTCCTCGCAAGGCCGACCCCATCATGTTTCTGTTGCTCTTCGCAAATATTCCGAGCGGGAGTTCAGCAGTTGGACCATTTCCGAGTATGCTATTTGGTAGAAATTTAATACTTTTAGTGCACAAAGCGAAAACTCTGTTGAATGAAAATTGCGATAAGGCTGAATAAGGCAAAGCACAATCACAAAGGTGATTGCAATTTCTTCATTTTTTGCTAAATGTGGGGCACAAACTGAATGCCATACGAAACAGCAAAAAGATACTTACAAAAAAAGCTGTAAAATTTCGTCAGATGTACAAAAAAAAAAAAAAGAAGAAACATCAAATGTGTTAATGGAAGGAAATGGATTACAAGTGCCACAAAGAAAATATGCATGTATGCAGCTCAAGATAGACTGTTTTTTTTGTATCATTAGCAAATGAAGTTGTCAGGTGCAATGAGTGATGTCTTAAATATATGCAAGAGTTCACTTGTCCTGTCCTTATTATGATCTATTGCTGCAATTTAAATTTGAGTTAAGCATCTTTTTTTTAGATAATTGATTTTAAATTTTACTAAATTAATTTATTTTAATGAACATGAAAACAAATCAATTGTTTGACGCAACGTGTAACAATATTAAAGCATCCTTTTGTCAAGCGTATGCGAACAGTGCCAATGTAAATATCAATTATGTGAAACAAAAGCCCTTCACACACACACACACACACACACACACACACACACACACACACACACACACAAGCACATACACACATGTGAAAGGGAAAAAATGATAAATGCAAATGGTTAATTAAAGGAATGTATTGTTTAATGCGCCCCTTGTGGCTGCCACACGCTTCAACACCTGCATGCAAAACCCAATCCCCATTTTCCATTTCCCATTCCGCATTCGCCCGATCCCCAATTCCCATCCCACAGTTTTCCTCAATTACACGCACAAACTTTGCACAAAAAAGTGGCAAAATGGCAAAATGGCAAAAAGCAAAGAGCAAAAAGCAGCAATTGCAAATGGAGCCGCGACCCAGTTGCGATGCCGTTTTCCTATTATGCTCCCCAAATAGCCGGGATCGGGGAGCACAGGGAACAAAATGTGCATTTCAAAAAAAGGTACGTTTTTTGAGCGAGAGAAAAAGAGTTTTTGAGTGACAGAGAAAGAGAGAGAGAGTTATGAGTTGGGAATGCTGATGATGACAATGCCAATGCTTGGTGTGTTGGACTCTCTGCTGCACTCAATGACTTTACCAATGGCTATATAATTCATAATTTGATTAGCACATCGCTGACTGCACACTCAAGGGGGGTTGCCTACAATGGAGGCGCTACAAAAGTTAAACGGATGTGCATTCGAATGCAACTAAAGCTATTCGTCCAGAAAGAGGGGTGCAGAATTTCTAAGCCTCTTATCTGAGCTTCCTATTGAACATTCTAATGGCGGACGGACGAATGCTGGGGAACTGTGGGTGGTTTGGGAGCTGTTAAATCGCACTGCGTTAACTGAGACAATGACAAATGATGATGAAGTGGTGGCAATGGAAAAGGATGCCTTGACTTAGCCTCGGCTTGCCTTGCCCAGCCTTGCCTTAGCCCAATGTTTTATCTTCAGCTTTCAATTAATATTAGAAGTGGCGTTTTTTATTGGAACCCAACCACAAAAACACGCCGCACACACAGCCCATGATAATCAGTTTTGCATTTGTTGTTGTTGCCACACACACACACACACACACACACACACACACAGAGAACAAAGAATTTTTGTGAAAAGCCCCCTTAAGAAATGAATGAGACAAAAAGCAGACTTCCACACTTAAAGTGGATGCGGCGCATGAGAAACGCCTCCAATGTGAAAATTCACATTCATTCATTCATTAAACAATAAACACAGCACAAATGTTGCAAATGGGGGCGTGGCATCTTTAGATTAATGGCCGCAAAACAAAAACGGACTAAATCAATTTATTACAGACACAATATACACGGCAGGCAGTGGACCGCGTTAAATAAACACATTCAACTGACTTTATTGCAATGCACATTTAAGTTAATTAAACAGACAGCAATTTTGAGGGCATCAGTTTTGAATTTTTCGTTTTATTGGCAGTTAGTGCTCCCAAAATTGTTGTCTATTTAGAATAACTTGTGAATTTTAGTTCAATGGCTGGCGTCTAGCTGGCAACATGCCCAGCGGCGTCCAGCGATAATTGCAGATATTCGCCTTTAACATCAGATTGAGACGCTTGATCTCCAGGAGCTGTTGGCTCGTTTCCCGCTCATAGAGTTCTCGCATCCGCCTTTGACGGGATTTAATGAACAGCGCCTGGGCGGTGTTCAGCTCTATGCTTATCGGTTTTAGAAGGCTCTGGACAAAGCTGCCACCGCCGGCGACCATGGTAAAGTCCCGTTTCGCAGCCAGTTTCAATCTGACAGCAAGGGAATATACCCATATCGATATCGATAATAACACTAACTGAATGCAATTACTTACAAATCGGTGTACATTTCGAACGCTAGAAAAAGTGCTTTATAACAAAAGAAATCTGAAACTTCATATGAACTGCAAACAATAACAATAATGTTAAGTCAACTGAAAACCCTGCTGTGTTATCAAAGCCAATTGAGTTGAGAGAAATATGTAATATATGCTGCTAATATCAACATTACTTTCTGCAGAGTGTGCAAAATATACAAGGCTTTAACTGTGCCACTCAGATGGCTTAATAAATCTAAAAATAGTAGCAAGCCTTAAGTTAAAGCCCATCATTGTCAAACCAAGCTCAATAATCATGTTAAATGGCTTTAATTAACGCAGTGGAATGGGCCAACAAGATTAACACAGCATGTGGATAACCACACGTGTGGGTGTATTAGGGCCAGGAATGAAACCAAACCCGTTTGAACGTAAAGTCGAATAAGCACTTAACCATGTTTGTCAGCCTATCGAAGGTCGAGTGAAACGAGGCCACTGAAATAAATAGACAGCAGAAGGGGAAAGGGGGAAGGCGGAAGGGAATGTGGTAACTTCTTGGCCTAAGTCTGGTTACAATCTCTTCATTTTAATCAAATGTTTCTGTCAAATTTTGTCCTTTAAGTGCAAACACTCGTTGGGCTGAAAAACAAAGCACAATCAATTTTATTGGCAATGTGGATAAACGTTGTTGGCTAGCAACAACCAACCACTTTTGTAATTAAGCTTGCAGTAGCTTCTCCAAAAGGAACTACACTGGACTGTTCATTAGTCTATTAGAGCGCAGGATAAATAAGAAGGACTCGTCGCTGCTGCAAAAGGACCTGGCTGCTAAACAGCTCGTCTCTTCTTGCCTTTACTTTGGGCAACTGTAGTCAAGCAGAGGAATGGCTGCCATTTAACTTAAAATTTGGCAAACAACGAGAAAAGCCAACACAAATCGTTGTTCGACAAAAGTCATATGCGTGGTGGCAGGGGGGGTGGTGTAGAAGAGGAGACGAGTGGCGAGGAGAGCTCGCTACACTCAGGTGTGTAATTGCAATTTGAATTGGTCAAGTGTAAAAATGTAAAGACGCCAACGCAGAGACAGAGAAAGCGACAGCACTGAAAGTTAGTAAGGCGAGTGAGTGACCGACTAGGAGCATACCCTGTAGCCAATGCAAAAATTTGACTTAAACATTGAAAGCTGTGCTTCTGCTTCTAATACAAAAATCAATTGTTAAATAATTTCTAAGTTGATTGTTGCGTAAGGAAGGTAGTGAGCTGAGTTAAAAAAAGTACTTAGGCATTGCAAGTTATACTTCAACTTCAAATGAATTATCAAACTTGAAGGATACCCTGTGCCCAATGCACATACACATTCTGCTTCTAATGACAAATTAATTGTTAAATAACTTCTCTATGTATTGTCCGAGTATCAAAAGAATTGTGGTGCATTAAGGTGGCATTCCATAAGGACACGCGGAATAAACGAACCTGGCCATAATAACTTGCCCGTTCGAGCTGATCGAGCATAAACATACTTCATGCTTCACAAGTATCTGCCACTGCTTCTTGCTGCCTCCCATTTGCACAACTTCTGGATGTTCGTTCAGTATTATGTAATGCTGCTACAGGGTATTAAAAAAGAAGAAGAAACACATGCACATATTGAGACTCTTTTGGCACTGCTGGACACCAAGACTAACACATGAGAGCAGCAAAGCGGCGACAACATTGGAATCAATTGGAATCCATGAACGTTTGCAGCCAAAACTGCAACTTTGCTGCGAGTTGAAGGATGCTGAGAGGGGGGAGGGACGGGCAGAAAATCAAATTGCAAATTGCATTCAAGTGTCACGTGCATGGACACATTTTTGGGGCTGTTGCCAGCAACTATGACCGATGCCCGATGCCCGATGCCCGATGCCCGACGACCGACGCCCGGCACTGCAATGTCGTGAAATTTTTGGGCGCGCGCTTTGAACTTTGAACACATGAGCAGAGTTGGGTTATTGGAATCGCCGCCAAGGCAATCAATGCCAGAGACATGAACTCCCTAAGTGCATGTGTTATGCTAGTAGCAACACAAAGCTAACACACACACACACACAGACACACAGATACACAGACACACATGCACCTGCGTCATGCCACACTCTTGCGCTGCTCTTTTCCGGGGTGGCAACCATTCATTATGTTGACCACGCTGTCACATTTGCTACGTGACATTTTGCTAACTGCCCGAAATGAGTAGAAAGAGAGGTATACAGCGACAGAGCGAGTGAGTGTGTGAGAGAGAGAGAGAGAGAGAGAGAATCGTCACTTGTGAATGCAACATAGTTACACACACACGCACACACACACACACACTCTCCCACTCGTCTTCGCAGTAACCGAGGCAAATATGAAAACTTTGTGGTGGCCCTCATCTTTCAGGGTTGTGCGCAGAGGTGATTACCATAGGCATAAAATGTGATCTATGTTGCGAAATATCAGGAGTGAAGTGAATAAATACATTTTTTAATATCTTATTGAACGTCATATTATATTAGGCTACTCCAACTCCTCTTATGTGGCAAAAAGATATAATCGAAAACTATCAAAAGCATTTCTTAAATAAAGTATTTTTCTACACATTCACTTTTACATGTGATCCACTTAGCCGACTTGCTGGACTGAAAACAAACTTGTGCAAATTGAAATACAAAAGTTTACTTATATTTTGTAGAATAAATAATTGAAAACTTTAATAAATTTGGAAATTTCTAATATTTTGCCAAAAGTTAGTTTTTCCCTTCAATTAATTTGTTTTTCAATTTATGTTTTTCTCCTTCTTTCTAGAGTCATTAGTTGCACTACAAAAATGTGAATAGATAATATCTAAGACTGCATATATTTTTCTTCTTTTTTTGATAATATTTAACGAAATAACCTTTTATCGGTGACTCGATGCGCATCTCCAGGGACTGCTGCTTGTGGGTAACCCATTTGGTAATGTGCGCTTTGGAAAACGTGAGCTTCACTCGAATTGGCTCTGGCTCTGGTTCAGGTCCTGGTTCTGGTTCTGTGGCTTTGTGCGTCGCTAATCGCCCTCAACTGATGCTAGGAACTGACGAGTTGTCGCATTACTGCATCCATTTGAGCTGTTGCAAGTGCTTGATTTGAAAATTAGTAACTGTCAGTTGATATTTGCCCGAAGTCCCAAGTGATATGTACATATATTTGTATATATATATATATTTATATATTTGCTGTATCAGCAATGCATACTGCTTGAAAATGCAGTCAATTGCATTGCCATTACAATGTACGAAGTTATGGCAAACGCTGCACTTGTGGGAGAATTCAGAGGCCCCCAACTGCATTGCAGTGGAGCTGTAGTGCTCAACTTGGCTCCGTTTTGCCTTTTGAGCTGCGCTGAGGATTTGTATCGAAGATTGCTGCAGCAGCAGCAGAGCTCCAGCTTCAGCTGCAAATTACAAGCAAATAAACCGAACGCCCCCGCACTCGTCCCCCCATCAAACTTGGTGTAAGAGTTGAGTTATGAACGTGCTGGGAACAGGAAGCGCAACGAATCGAAGCCAGCAGGCAACAACTACAACAACAACAACAAGTAGAAACAAACAAACAAACAATCAAACCACCCACAACACTAGTAGCCTCGTCCATACACTCTGCAGACCGAAGGTAAAGTAAATGTGCAAACATTTATTTATGTGCCAGCCATGGAGCACTTTAAGGCACTTCAATTGCCCTGATTCACCGACACTTAGCGAAAAGCCTATAACCTGTATTTTGTAGGGAGTAATCAAGAGCTGCGTTACTTTCCAGAAAGTGGTCATATTTGTTCTGTATATTCTGTTGTTTGAAGAAATAATTGTGTTTTAAGTCATATATTATCTTTTTTAAGTAAGTTGTTTGCTACTTTTTGGAGTTCTAAATAAAGACATTTTGTCAGAGTTTTAGAGAACAAAATGTTTCTTTTCAGTGTTTTACATAAGACTTCTTTTCAGAGTTTAAGCAGAGTTGTTAAAACTATCATAAAATGTTTTCAGCTTTTAGTTTAAACGCTAACTAGAAAATAATAAGATGTTTATGAGATGCCTGACTGAGGGTAAGCTTTTCGAGCCATCAAAAATTGAATTTGACTTAGAAATTGAATTTCTAAAATACAAACCGTTAGCAAATTTCTACATTTTTAGGCAAACTTTATTTTTGTCGAGTGCAGATTGAGAATGGAAACAGCTGCAGCTTCAAGTTGGCAGCTGCGGGGTAGAAAGCGCTCCTTAACCCAAACAAATGCTGTGTGCTTCGAGTGGATGCTGGACAACGCTTACAAATGACACTAGGCGAGTCTCGAGAGCTGTCTTTTTGTCCAGCTGTCTGTCTGTCTGGCTGTCCGCTTGTCTGTTTGTCTGTTTGTCAGGTACTTTTGCCAATTCAAATATCAAATTTGTCGGGAATTTGCAATTGCATTTTTGCACATACTCCACCTCTGGCAACAATATGCCAGCCTGTGGCGAGCCTTCCCCACTTCATCCGCTTCCTTCTAACCATGCACTATACATATACCACCAGTAATCGAAAATGGAATTAAATGTTTTGCAAACACGCCTGGACGCGTTTTGCCTTTACAAACACACAACTGGCAGCGCCAGCCAGCAGCATATAAATTAAATTTTATTGCCAAGTTTGGTCCGCTTGCGCTGTAAATTGTGATGGATTCTTCGCCATTTGGTTTTGTGTACAGTTTTAATGTGCCACCATATAAGGGGCACATAAATTTACTACACGCACATGGATGCATAATAGATATAGATGAGCTGCAGTGCAATACGTAAGCCTTATATCGGATATGGTCAGCTGAAGTGCGATGCTCCCTTAAATTGTAAAACTAGGTGCAGCAGTTTAATATTACAAAATAGATGTATTTTAGTAAGTATCATTTTCATTTCGTGTATCGAAATCGTAAACTAAATGAAATTGCATTTAAAAAACTGTTCAGTTTAGACAAATCATGATTTTGATTTCTCGATGAAGCTATGGTTATTGAAATCGGATTACTTTTGACAAAGTTATAACCTTGGAAAGTTTGGACAGACGTTTTTTTTTTTTTTTTTTTTTTTGGAATCGAGAATCAAGGTTTCAACTTTAAATGGAGTATTATTGTAGAGGTCAATTATTGTTCGAATTATCTTAATAAGCACATTTCCCGGCAATGCTCATACATTTTGTCAGCACCAACATATTTTTTTTTTTTTCAGAGAGACATTTATTTTTTTAATGAGCACTTGTTGGCCTTTTATTTTGCGCAGTAACTTTAATGAACAAAAAAAATGCTGGCCGCCCCTTCCATGAAGGCCTCTCTTAAGGGTGCCAAATGAGAGACATGCTGCGAAAGAATACGTTGCAAGACACATGAGCAACATGAGCTGGCGCACATTTGAGATGGCTGTCTGTCTGTCTGTCTGTACGTCTGTCTGTTGGCAAGGAACAAGTGCAAATAAAAAGTCGCCACTAAGTAGTGTTTTCTTTTTGTCCATTTCTCCCTGTCTGCTGGCTGAGAGCGAAGGGTAGTTGTTGCACTTTGGGTTAAAAAAGCGGAAAATCGCAGCACATTTCTGCTTTTTAATTAAGCCCTCCATTTTTTATGTGGCTTTCGAAAGCGACACGCCGTAGTTCCATGTGAAAAGTGTGAGAATAGTTTATTTTTCACTCAGAACCGTGAGTAAAAGTGCAAAATGGCAAAGAAAAAATAACAAGCGTGTGTAAACAAAAAAGAGGGTTACTGAAAAACACAACGGTTAACGCTCTGGCCCGTGTTGGCCAACTGAGTCTCAGCGAGGAGTGTGGCAAATAGGGTTTAAATGCCATGAGATCCAGGAGCATTGGGGCGCAATTCAAAGAAGTACCATGACGACTACTAACTTACAATACTTACAATTTATATGAGTGGGAGCAGCAGAATCCAAATGGCAAATAACATCATTATTTTTATGTCTGTTTATGCCTGTGTAAGGGTTAAGTCGAAAGACTGGCGATTCTTATGTGCTTATCCATCTGTAAATAGTTTTTTGCATGCAACTTAAACCATGAATATGTATAACATTTCAATTTGTGACAAAAAACTGATGCCTTTAGTTCACTGAAGTTTATATGATATAAATAAATCGTTTAATAAATTTAAAATAAAAGCTGGAGTAGCCACGAAATATATAATAGCTTTATAACATCTATAAATAAGAGCGATATTCAATTTTTGATGATTTTCTAAGTAATAATACGAGTTACGTTTGCCTCCGAAAGTCTGTCGAATTACTAAAGCTCAGAGATCTTTTTTTCTGAGTGTACTTGGCAAATAAGTGGAAGGCACAGCGACAATTTAGTTAGACTACAAAATGCTTGCAATATGTATATATACAATAACAAGAACCATAACTTTTGAAAGCCGCAAAAGAAAACAAAAAAAAAATAATGCAAAGGTGTTGATTGACGATGACAACCTCGAGCATTATTTAAAGACGGTCAACAGAAAAAGTGGCACTGGTATTTCAATGATGCATTCAGTTAACATCGCTGTTCCCAGCGCAGCAGACGTGCTTTTGTTTGCTTTGCTGTTGGTCGCTTTCGAGATATATTATCGATATCGGTTCACTTTGAATGCGAGCCATGATTCAAGCGAGGTGAACAAGCGCATGCCGAGACTGAGTTATTGAAGTGATGGGAAACGAGATGCGTGTCAAACTGGTTTTAGAAACTCAATGACCCGATACTGCAACGTCACGGGACTGTAGTTTACCAGTCTGAAGCCGTACACTTTGTAAAAATCGACCAGCCAACCCTTGGGGTCCGTTCCTCCTGACTCTCTGGTTCGCAGCTCCTTGCGCAGCGTCATTTGGAACTCGCCGAGGACTATCCGGCGATGTGTGGGTGCCAATTGTTCGGGTATTTGAGACTTTTGGAGCACCTGCCGCATCTGCTGCCACATCTCCTGTTGCTCCACACTGCATGCAAAGTCGCGCATATCGCGCAGTCCCACAAAAGCAATATCCACATAAATATAGTTGCGTCCATCCTCGCAGAGACGCTGCACAGAGACCGGTTCGACACGGCACAGATGCTGACGCTCGAAGCGTACCAGTTGCGTGTATTGGATTTTCCGTTGACTCTGGGTTAGTCCATAAATGGCACAAGCGCCTTGATCTGTGCAGCAGCTGCGTATGCGACTCCAATCCGCTCGACGCACTGCCTCGATCATCTGAGTGGCCGCCTGACGTGCCCCCACAAGGAAATCAAACTCATCGAACTCGGGCCCCAACAGCCGACGCAGCTTCCACATGTTGTAGCGGCAACGCAGTCCACTCCACCAATGCAACCAGCCGGCATACGTGCCCAGACCTGAGTGACCCACATAGCTCAGTGCGCGTCGTGGACAGCTAGTTAAACGTAACAATTTTGTTGAATTCGGATGGCAAAGGCGCGTTGTAGAGCAACCCAAGAACGTGGCCCTCATTTTGAAAAAAGAATAATAAATATTAGAATTATAATGGGCCGAAATGTGACTAAATATCAAATTGAATTACATTAAAATCTCTGAATATTTATACAATGTTCGTAAGGGACTAAAGAACTAAACGTGCTTCAATTTCAAACTAGATATGCAAAAATTGAATATACTCGTACTCGTTAAGACCATGTTTAAATTTCAAACATGAAACTAAAAATTCCCATTCCTTGTTAATTGCTTACCTTTCTACTTTTTCACAGCATGCGGGCTTTTTTGTACTACTTCACCAGTCTTCTGCTGGCAACAGGTGTCTTGTCCATCTATAATCCTTATAGGTTGCCTAACGTCATCAGACCAAAACACTACGATCTGCGCATTTTGACCCATCTGAATGGACGCGATCGGCTGCATTTCGAGGGTCGGGTCAAGATTGACTTTCAAGTTCAACAACCAACAAATAATATTACGCTACATGCCAAGAATTTGACTATAGACGATAGCCAGATTACTTTGTCAACGCATAATGGTCGTAAGACGAATATAATTAAAACTGAGCTGAATAAGGAAAAGGAGTTTTACATAATGCATGTGGCTGGGGAACTGCCAGAGTCTGAGCAATACGAGTTGATGATTCCTTTCAAGGCTCAATTAAGTGAAAATGATACTGGCTACTATTGGAGCTCTTACAATGATTCACTCACAGAGCAAACACAGTGAGTACTCGCTATGGTGTCTCCCGTTTGTTTGGTGAGTAATTATATTTTGTATTTGTATTTCAGTTATTTGGCAGCAACACAATTCTCACCAACTTTTGGCCGAACTGCGTTTCCCTGCTTCGATGAGCCGCATTTGAGGGCCACCTTTAGGGTCACATTGGGCTATCACAGAAACTACACGGGTTTGAGCAATACACCGGTGAAGAGCTGTGAAGCACAGTAAGTAGCCATATCCTCCATCTCATATCTATTTGTTGTACTTCTTTCTCCCATTTCAGTGAAACCCTGGAGAACTATATTTGGTGCGAGCATGAGCCATTGCTGCCAACCTCAACATACTTGGTGGCATATTCGGTGCACAATTTAAGCAGCGTTCCGAGTCCGCCAAGTGATACCCTTCACAATGTCCGCTTTCGCAGCTGGATGCAGCCCAAAGTTGTTGGGGAAAGCGAATTCTTTGTGAATTTTGCACCGAAAACACTGAGTTATTTGGAGCAACTATTCGAGTACCCGTTTCCATTGAGCAAAGTGGACCAGCTGGCGATGCCAACGCACAAATTTAGTGCCATGGAGAACTGGGGTCTGACCACCTTTAAACAGAGTCACTTTGTGCACAACGACACCGAGGAATTGCAGCAGGCGAAGGAGTCAAAGGCCCAAACTGTGGCACATGAATATGCCCATCAATGGTTTGGCAATCTGGTTGCCCTTAATTGGTGGAATGATCTCTGGCTAAAGGAAGGACCGTCCACATACTTTGCGTACCTGACACTGGATGCTCTGATGCCCGATTGGGGCAGCAGCCAGCGTTTAATAGGCAATGATTTGGCCAAATTCTTTCAGGATGACATGGTCAACAATTCAATTGCCATTTCACGTCAGGTGCAGGATTCGAAGAGTGTTCTCGAACAGTTTTCGCCATATGTGTATAAGAAGGGTTCCCTAACGGTGCGAATGTTGCATTTGCTTCTAGGCGATGAGGTCTTTTTCCTGGGCATACGAAACTATTTGAAGCGCCATGCTTATGGCAGTGTTACTCAGTCGGAACTCTTTGGGGATATGCAGCAGGCAGCGGATTTAAAAGATGCACTTAGTCCGGATATACAACTGTCCACTGTGATGGACTCCTGGACTCTACAAGGAGGATATCCGCTAGTGAATGTTGTTAGAGACTATGAAAGAGGCAGAGTGCAGTTAAATCAATCGTTATTTCTGCTAACAAATGAATCAAAAGAACAATGTGAATCCTGCTGGTGGATTCCACTGACTTTTGTTATGCAACAAAATGGGAACTTTAACGAAACGCAGCCACAATTTTGGTTGAAATGTCCCAAAGCCCAGCAGACACAACAATTACTCAAGAAACCCAAATCAGATGAGTGGATTATGCTAAATCCGCAAGTGAATAGCATTTATCGTGTCAACTACGATGAACGCAACTGGCAGCTGATAATTCAAACACTTAACTCAAGTGAACACTCAAAAGATATTCATGTGTTAAATCGGGCACAGCTAATGGATGATCTAATGGCACTGGCCTGGACAAATCAGCAGAGCTACGACCTGGCACTAAGTATGCTAGAGTACCTGCCCAGGGAGCAGGACCTTTTACCCTGGAATACAATTCTGAATTTGCTCAATAATCATGGTGACCTGCTGCGTGGCGAACAGTCGAGCGTATTTAGAGTGAGTTCTAGTTCAAGATGATGTTTCTACTCATATATTTATTAATCAATCTTTGCAGGCCTTTATGCAGAAACTTGTTAGCCCACTTTATGCACGCTGCCCCAAAGTGAACTCTGTGGCAGCGCGAACCAAGTCAAGTCCACTGATAGCTCTCTATCGTTTGGCTTATAGTCAAGCCTGCCGCTATCAACTGGATGACTGCATCGACCAGGCTCTGAGTTTAGGCCAATTCACAGAGCAAATCGAAGAAGTGCCCATTAATTTTAGGGATATTATGTCTTGTGCAAGCATCGAGCATGGCACTCAACAGCAGTTCCAATCGATGTTGCAACGTTTCAAGAACACCACTATTGAATCCAGAAAAACCGATTGGGGTAAAGCACTCGGTTGTAGTCGGAATTTCAGTCAGCTACAAGAGTTTCTGGATTATCTACTGCAGTTCACAGACAAGACCACGAAAACGTATTATTTAGTAGTCGTTAATTCGGCATTGCAGCGTCAAAATGTTGCACTGCTGACCGCTGATCATGTTCTACAACATGCCAAAATACTCAAGTGAGTAATACTTGCAAATTACTTAAGCACAGGCACACAAGTTAATCCGCATTCAATCTGCCTCCACAGTGACAAGTTCAGCTCAAGGGAAATCAAGAGTCTGCTCTTAACCATAATCGGTAATTCACACAGCCAACTCGATGAATCGAAATTGAGGCAGCAACTAAAAGGACTCGACAAATTTGAGAAGCATCTGGGAGCAGCACTCCATATACGTAATATTAATTTGAATTGGTTAACGCAACGTTCCGTAAATCTTATCGCAGCCTTACGTAAATATATTTAAAGCAAAGAGGTGTTCCAGCTAATTGATAATACGCAGCTAAAGTTTTGATGCTCGCTGTGGCAAAATCACAGTCGAGCAAGCCAAGCAAAACTTTTGTCTTCAAGTCAAATACAAGTGCGCTGACAACACAATGCTCAGCCAACATCCAATATCCAACTATGGTGTAGGTTGGTATTAATTAAGCCAATGGTGATGAAATCTAGGCATTGAAATTGAAAGGAATGAAGACGATGACGACAAAGATGTGCGTTGGCGGCCTGCTGAGCCTTTTGGCATCCAGCTGCTTGGGCCTGTCACAAACTTGGCTTGCTGTCGTTCCTTTGACTTGTAAATTGCTTGACGCGGAACACACACACCCACTCACACTCACACACCCACACACATATAGATGTCTACAACCAGGATATGCGCTTTGTTTCGCTTGGCATTTGACGTTTACACGAAGATGACAAAATGTTTCGCTCTTGGTCCTGGACATGACACACAGCCAGCACGATGATGCGGATTGTCTTCCATACAAATATATATCTATCTATCTATATACATACCTATTTATGTATATATAGGCACATCTAGTCGAGAGTTCCCCAACAGTTGTGCCTTTTGTCTGCCGTCTCCCCTTGTGTATCCCTGCCAATTAGACAAATTGATCAAAAATGAATTGGCGACTTTGCTCAGAGACAGCAGCTTGAATTCGCTTGCCTTTACATATGGTTAAACCATTTCAGGGGATTATGGCATGCTGTCATTGCAATTGAATTTTCAAATGCAGATGTTGCATGTACAACTTAATCCAAAATTTCAATTAAGTGCATTAACAAGTTGCTTTATTTACGCTTGATTTAGTCTCAACAAGCTTGTCTGACATGTAAAAGACCAGCATTTAATCAGGCAAAAATTGATCATGAAATTAAAATAAATACATTCGAGCCAAAAGCAGCCAACAAGAAAGATATTTCATTAAAAAATTCAACTCCAAAATGAAATTAAAATACATTGCACATATAATTACAGGGTATTTCATTATTGGCCAGTCATTTATTAATTTGTTGCGTTGATCAAGCACATTTTTGCCTCCGATAAATTTTTATAGACGAATAAAAAACGGTCCAATCATAAAATTAACGCCATTAAAGCAGTTAACAGAGAAAAACAGGATGCATATTAAATTAATTGTTCCAATGAGTGTGTGTAAGTGTGTGTGTGTAAATGAATTTAATGCCCACTGACAGCGCCAAAAGAATTATGAATGTTTCATATTTGTATTACGATGATGCCTTTACTTATTTATTTATTATAAATTAATTGAACGACAACACGTGAATGTGACACTTTAATATTGTTTGCGTGTCAAATTTCCATTTTGTAAACAGAAAATCCAGCAACGGCTTCTTCAATTTCCACACACCCTTTCCCCACCTGAATCAGATGCAGGATAAACGATTAATAAATGTACGAGTATACAAATAAACAAATATTGAAACTTGTAATGCTAATATACAAAATTATCAAAGGTGCAAAGGATTTTTCACATATCAGCAATGATCCTTTGGGCTTTAATATTTCAATTTTTGTCGGCCATAATTAGTCGGAACAAATGGCATATTTTGGGGGCATACACCTTGTGGGGAATATGCAAATGTATGCTATATGTCATCGATAAATATGGTATATAACCATAGAAAACACTTTGCCTAATTGTATTCTCTGATTGCACCTAATATTTGATAGAGCCTATCATGATTATACATGAAGTGAATTAACATTAATCGATTTCGATTCGGGGTGCAGACAAAATTTCGATTGCTGGCACTCAAGATGGCTGTGGGGCAAAGTTTTGTGTCTGCCCCATTTTCGGTATTGTCTGACCAAGATGTGGCACAAGCAGAAGCAGAAGCAGAAGCAGAATCACTGAAAATTTTGGCCAGTTTGCAGTTTGCTGATTGCACACACACCCACACCGAATATAGAGTTTTCAATGATAATTAATATGCAGCGAGCGTCTGTGTGGCACGATAAGGATCAAATTATATAACATCGCATTAAAATTGAATTTCTCGATGCGTGCTCGGTTGGCAGTAAGCGCTTCTTGGCCATTAGAAAATTGACTAATTAGCTCTAATTGAATACGGCGACGACTATCGACTGCCATTCTGGGAATTTTGTGGTAGTTCATTGTAATTCAATTGGGTCGTCTGACATACAAACAATGTATATCCCTACTTACGAATATAGAAATATATATATATATGTATATGTATAAGTACATATAGATATAGGTACATGAGTTGTTGGGGGTAGAAGCGCGTTTATATCAATTATGGGGCACACCTGGAGGACGCACTGGAATTAACTTTTGCTGTAAATTGTGCAGCTTGTTTGCCCCTTAAGTTGCATGTTTATGTTACTTTCTTTTGTGCCATTTTGTTTACGCCGTAAATTCAACTAGCACAGATGCGAGGGGCTGTGGCGGGAAATGGAAACGCAACAAGAAAATGTTGTTTGCTTTTAGTGGCGAGCAGAAGAGAATAAATTCATTAAAAAGTTTTATTCGATATAATGCAGCAATGCGAATATTAAATGCAAATATTTTGCAAATATATACACAATATCGATTTATAGTTTAATTTATTTTGAATTCGTCGTACTTTTTACTTTGTATTTTATTTTTTGAAGGTGGCTTTATCAACGTCATTAGAAAGAAAAGTTTTGCTTTGCATTTATTGCTTCCTTGCCAGAGTTTTTGTTTGAATTCAGCAGGACGTGCAAAGTAGTTGTTGGTCCTTGCTCCTTGGTGCCTGACTGGCTGCCGCCAGGCAGAGACATTCCATGAAAAGTTGCCCCGTACCAATTGCCACAAAAGCTGCAACGAATCCAATAACTTGAACCTGGACCGGACCTGCAACCAAGTTGCTCGAATTCTGGAAGTAACTTCTTTTTCTCTCTTACCACTCCAGTATGGCAAACTTACAAATTTAGATTAGAAGCACAATTGCCACACATGTTTGCACAAATGCTGGCAAGATTGTTTAATTTCGTTTAATTAAATTGCAAATATTTTATACTCAAAGTACTTGCTGCATTTTCTTAGCCTTAAATTCTCAAGGCAACAGCTGCAAGGCTAACAACTGCAGTTGTAATCTTTTCGTGTACGGCAATTTAAAGTGCATAATTTGTTGCAACAGCTGCCACAGTGAATACCCCTTTTGGTGTCAGGCCGGGGGTTTTTTGTATTGCCGAGAAAATGAAGTGATTCTCGTTGGCTGAAACGGTATTTAAGATTGCTGATATTAGTTGCACAGGCTAAAATATATTTAAATTGATGTATGTAAGAAAACATAATAAAGACTTGCATAGTTCAAGAAAAATATATATGTAGAGTAGTTTAATCCCCTTATTGTTGACCTAACGCATTTTTCAATTAATATTCATGCTTTTGGAAATAAAAGTAATTAAATAAAGAACGGCTATCTTAGGGATTCCAAAGATAGCATAAATTTGCATGCCGTAGTTAAAATATCCATACTTAAATGGCACTATAAATTTAAAAAATCGAACGATTGTTGTCCTTAAAGCTAGGAAGAATAAAATAAAACTGGTAACTTTTGAGTTTGATCTGGATAGCTGAGTAAACAATAAAGTTTTTCATAAAAAATAATTCATTTTTCGACTGATTGTTCTATATGTGATATGAGGTTGTACTCGAACCTCGATGTTTATTTTTTCCAAATATTGAGAATATAAAAGCATGCATAAATTGTTCATTTAGTTAGGATACCTTGGTGAACAAGATATTATAATGACATTGACTGAGCAAAGCGCCAACATAAATATAAGTAGATAGTAACCTTTTGTTGAGTATATGTTTTGCATTTCATTCAAATTCAAATGCCAATTTTCAAAAGACGAATGGCATCCGGTTGACCACTTTAAAAGGGCAATTGTGGGGGATGCACGCTCGTTGAATATGACCTTCAAACTACAGTACACACACACCCAGAACAAATAGTCGTTACACAGATGCCCACCCACTGCCATGCCTTAAATAACAACCTCAGTAAAAAGTGCCTGGCAGCGTAGCAATAACATTGCCAACAAAAACAAGCACACAACAACGTCAAGTTCAAAGCGCCAAATTTTAAGTGCTTGTCCTTGTTGCTGTTGTTGTTGTTGGTTCTGTTTTATTGGAGCTGCTGTTGCCGTTGCTGCTGTTCCTGTTGCTGCTATAGCTGATGTTGCTGGCGCTGTTTACTTAGGTTTCAGACGCACCCACCCACCCACTGCTGAAAAGAAGGAAAAACACTTTTGGCACGCATCGAAGGGGAAAACCAATAGAGCAATGCTTCAACGGACGCGACTCAAGCAACACAACTTGAAGCCACCTCGAGACAAGTATGATGAAAACAACAACAACAACCACAACAATAGCAGCAGCAAAAGCTGAACACCACAAAGTAAAATGTGTTACTGGACATCAGCTGGATTGTTGCTTCTTCGAAGCTGCCTGCAAATAGCTAGTTAAATAAGAAGTGCTTTTATCTTTATTCAAACTACTCCTTCACCCACTCAACATGAAATCACATAAAGCACTTGCCTTAAGTAAAAATGTTTTATTTGTTATTTGTGGCACAGTTTCTGACTTGAATTTCCAAAGATAAGGATGAGGCACAAAAGAGCCAAGAGGTCGCGGGAGGTAATAATAATAAAACTAATGACAATGGTGATAATCATTTAATAATAATAATAATGTTAATATTAATAATAACAATCCAATCAATGGCTAGTTTTCCTTATCTAACAGTTTTTCACAAATTTTCAAAGCATTTATCACTTTTCGCTTTAAGTCAAGCGCCCGAAATTATGCAACACTTTTTTGTTGCGCACTCAAAAATCTTTTCAGCATCCGCCCCAAAAGAATGTTCACATTTTTCGAGACTAGTTGCAAACTGATTGAAATTCGTTGCATATCAAGTGCAGAGTGTTGTTCAAACTTTGATGCGATTTAGCGAGCGTCTACTGTGCTGTGATAAATTAGTGGCAGGCTTGCCGATAATAATGGAATCGTGTTGCATGTTGTATTGCATATTAAACAGAGCTGTTTTATTCACAGGCACATTTGATTGTCAACTGTCTGTCTCTCTCTATCTCTCTCTAGTGCGCTCTCCTTGTTCGTTGAAGCACAATTCAGCTGGTGGCAAGCGGTGGGGGCAGCCAGCATCAGACAAACATTCAATTCGGGACTGCATATGCATGAAACGGCATTATTTCGATGCTGCTAACAATGAGCGCAAAGATTCAAATCTCTGTTTGAACCACCTCCACCCGCCTTACCCCTTGCAACATGAAACAATGCGTCAACGTGGCATTGTGTTTCATTGGCGCATGACAGCAGCAAGCTCAGCGGGTGGTCTGCCCAAAAGGGGAGTTGGTTGCATTTGCCTAAGCGCCAAATATTAATGACGCTACGCTGTCTGGAATATCATTCGTCGTTGGTGTTTCATTTTAATGAGAAGCGTTGAAAGTACAGCAGTAACAACATCAATTTTCCCTCTTCTGCCGGCTTCCTTAAAATTAGGGGTGTTTATTATTTTTGATTGCTGGCACGCGCCTGCAAAAAAAAGAGTCCTGGCGTTGTCCCTGTCCTATTGTTGTCCCACAAATTGATAGCGCGTGTGCAAATTTGTGCCCCTTTTTCTGTCCCTTTTTTGAGCAAGTGCTTTGTTTATTGTTAAATGACTCATTTCTGGAACGGCCCCGTGACACTTGGTCCTTTTGTCACGCGGTCGCTCTTAAGCCCCGCCTTAAAGCCCAGACAGTCAACGGAAGCTGCAAAGTTCGGTGTGAAAAGCCAAACAAACACGCAGCAATTTTCGGCCCATGAAATATGAATGGGAACAGGGTCGTTGCTTGAGGTCCCGCAGTCTGCATCTCAGTCACATTCTGACTCTGAGTCGGGGACTGTGCTGTCTGGACGGAGTTAGCGGAGTATACTTCCATTGTCTGGCCCATGGCTCAAAAGTCGCTCATCTAACACGTTTCCTTTCTTCATAACCTTCCTTTTTTTCTTCTTGTTTTGATGTTGTTCTTGTTGTTGTTGTGTCTCCTTTGCCTCGGGCACTTGACCCTTGACGGGGTCTCGCAGCTACGCAATTAGCGCAAATCACGAGCTTCAATTAAGCGCTTGACGTGCAATTCAAACACAAATGCAAGGATTGAATTATTTAAATTTGAGTGTAAAACAAATAAAGTTTAGTTAGCTGATAAAGTTAAGTAGTTTTTTTTAGTAGTAGGAAGCTGGTAATTGTTCCACTTTTTTTTGGGAATAGATATTTTCTATTCAATTTTTTCATTTCGCAATTATAATGTAAGCATTAAACATTGATCAGCCTATTGAGTGTCTATAAGAGATTTATTTGACAAGGATCGAAGAAAAACAGCAACTTAAAATCTACAACATATATAGAGATGTAGATGGACTTAACAAATAATACTAAAGGCCAAACAACGATTAAATAATTACGAGTATAGCATTGGATAGTTCAGACCCATTCTCAACTTAAAGGTGATTTCAGCTTTAAACGTACTAGTCTAGAAGACATACCATCTTAAAATGACCTCTGAACTTAAAGCACAGATATATCTGAATTAAAGATGAGCAGTTTTGTTTGGTAAAATTGTTTTATTGTTAAACAGTTGACTAAAAGATGCAAGCCACGGGACTGAAGGAAAACAAAACAACTTTGTCTGCTTTTGCCTACTTGTTTATTTTTAAAATTATTCTCAAATGTCAGATGTATTTGAATGGGGGTTTATTCAATTCAGCAGTTAATATTTACAATATTCGGTTGTAAGTTCCATTAAATATTAATATTTGACTTGTGCTGACGATAACATTTCCAAATGGCGTTGTCATTGCATAAATACACACACGTACACGTATTTAAACGCACACGCACACACACACACACACACACACACACACACACACACACACACGTACACACATGCAATTGCATTTATTTTGTGCCATTTTTAATGCATTTCCACCGTGCTTGTTATTGTTGTTGTTTTTATTTGTTGTTCATTGTTTATTTACTTCTCGTACTTCATCTACTTGGGTTGCTCAGCTCTGCTCAGCAGCTGTTGGCGTAGTAGTTATTGTTATTGTTGTTGTTGATGTTGTAGTTGCTGTTGTTGCTGTTGCTGTTGCTGTTGTTGTAGTGCTGCTGTTAAGCATTCTTATCGCTGTTGGTAGCATTTCCGTTTTTCTTTTTCGTGCATTTTTCATTTCCGCCTCTGCGTCGCGGCATTTCCTTTCATTTTTCACACGTTCCCTCTTGCCCAGTGCCGCTGAAACCCACTAGCAAAATCACTTGGCGCCCAAACGCCCACAGCGGGCACATTTCCCATTTATATTATTTTGTAATGTATTATTACATTCCACGAAAAAAACCCTTTTTCGCGCTGTCCTCCTGCTGCGGCACATTTTTGGTAAGCCTTTAAGAAATTGATTTTCGAAAAGAAACTGTATCACTCGAATATTAAAGTGAAAATGTTTCGTCATGCTTCATAAAGAAACGACTTCCGTTACTTCACTTTCTCTCTCTCTCTCTCTCTCTCTCTCTCTTTTTGTCGTATGGGATATATTGTGTGTGCCCCAGAAATACTAAATGGAAATGGTGCCATTGTCATTAGCCCAGGCCGAGTGTACGATATATATATATGTGTAGCTCCATTATGAGGGGAGCCTGAGAGGGAGAGAGTCTCTGGTTGCCTTGCACACCCAGCAATCCCAGAAATTGCTATTTGCATTATTTTCACGACAATGCGGCCAATTCATATCAAATAGAATGGAATGCGAAGTGGGGCTTTTATACAATTGACTACGACCCCAACCTTCACTATTCGGGCCCCAAGCGAGACAAGAAAGGAAGAGTCAAAAGCCTGGGTCAGGCTACAAGTGATGGCGTCTGGGGAACGATGAAAATTGATTTTAATGCCAAAAATTATGTTATTTGCGCATGTTATGGACAAGCGAACAGGACACCCAACACAGAACCCAGCATAAAACAGTAGAGTAGAAAGGCGAGCAGAGCATATAGGACCCAAATCAAAAAAAAAAAAAAAAAACGTCCTCAACAATAAGAAAATTGTGCGCACTTAAGGCAAATGTCCAGGGGCAATGTGTGCTTCTATGGCTGCAGGGAGGCGCGAAGTAAACGACTAGAAGTGAAGTCAATTTACATAAGCCCACATACCTAAGCAAACACACACGTACACACACGTACACACACGTACACACACATGTTACTTGGGCCCATAACTATACCCTGTGTGCCTATCAGTGCATACAAAAGGTATTTTTAAAAAAACAAGCAAAACTAAGCCGATGCAGGATAAAAATTAGGTTTCTCGGTTAGAAAAGAAACATTTTTATTAAAAAAAATTCTGCCAGGCACAGAATTTTTTTTAAATAAACAAATTCTGACAAAAATTAATATAAATTGAAATGTTTGTATTTATCATAACAGTTTAATTCTTTTAGTTTAATTTAAAACTCCAGAGCAGACTGAACGGGCGCTGTGAAACTCTGCCTGAAAATGAATGAAAAAACACTTGACACTTTCGCAAACGAATAACATATGGAAATTAAAATTTTAATTATTTATTGTTTGGTGTCAGATTTTTATTATTAAACATGTTTTTGATTTGGAGCAAAAAGCCTATTTAGATTAAAATTTTTAACGAAAAAACATAAAAAGATGGTCAAAATATTAGGCTAAGAAATATAAATTGGTATAACTTAGATTATAGACATTTTCGATACTTGGACAGGTTTTAAAAGGCAATCAATCAGGTCATAACCCAAATAGGAAGACTAGCATTGGTACAGGGTATTTATTAGTTGAGCAACATTGCTGCAAATTAGTCAGCCTTGTTATTATTATATGCCAGGCTTCCTGCTGTCTTGCTCCTGGGTATTTATTAGCTGAGCAACCTTGTTGCAATTATTTCGGCCTTGTTATTATTATGTACTTGGAAATATAACAAAAGATATAAGCGTGCAAATGAAGCCGGGCTGTCAGCATTTGAGGAGTGGGTTTCGTTAAAGGTGGGTTAAGTGCAGCAGCAAGTGAAACAAGTAAATAGAAACCTTAACAATTTATACAACCGAAAATAGCTACAATATGACTGAGACGTAGATAAATGTGTAAGCAAAAGTTGTGGCACTTTTTATCGGCACAAATCCAATGCATAAAAATGGCATTACCAAACAAAAAATAGGAAATGTAAAGATAAATGAAATAGGCTAAACAGAAAGCTGGTGTCGACTCACAAATACCACTTAATAGAAGAATAATTGATAAAAACTTAATATTTGTTTGCTTGATTTTAATCGTACAATAAGTCTAACTATGCTTTAGCTAAATTAAAAAAATATAAATTTAAAGAGAGAAATTAAAAAAAGATACGAAGAGGAAAAGGAAGTTTGATGACCAGAAAGTTGGTGTATAATTAGTGATACCACTTAATATTAGCAAAGTTATCAACATCTTTTTTAATAATTCCTTGCTTCAAGTAAAATCATAAATGTCAGCAATAGGAAAATTCAATTGGCCTAGTTAAAATATTGTTCCACCAGTTAATATGCCTTGCAACCGGGAAGCCACGTGGCATATAAAAAGTATAAACTTTGGCCGCATCATAAAAATGTTGATCAGGTTTTCCCATCAGCAGCAGAAGGAGCAGCAACATCTTATCCAATACCAATACAAATTTCGAATCCGTTTTGCCGACTCGTGCGGAAGTTTTGTGCAAGTATTTTTTTTTTTCTGTGAGAAGTCAAATTGCATTGGACTGCGTTTAATTTGTATGATTTATTTGGTTGGCATGTCGTTTGCCACGACTTGGCCTTTATCTTCTTGGTGACTACTGACAATGACTTTGATTTCCTGGGCAACGGTTCGCTGTGCGTTCCCATGATTCCGGGCCATAAATCAAAATAAAACTTTGTCACTTGAGCTTTTGAGTTGGATATGCTTGCTTGTGGCTCGTGGGCTAATCGATTTTAAGTTTATGATGTTGAAAGGAGTCGCGCGTCTCACGTCTCGCGTCTCGAGGCGCTGGTGGAGGCGTATAACAATAAAAATTGACACCGCGTCGTCGCCTCGCGTCGATCATAAAATTTTATTATATCCTTTGTCTGAACGTCGGCGACATACGTGAACTGATTCGCGCCTCTGCGAATGCCAAATGTGAAATCAATGTCAGCAGCTGCCCCTGCTGCTGCGACTTCGAATCCGCGGCTGCTGTTCCCTTGTGTTGCCTGCTCCATTTATTCTATTTGCATGGTGTCCCGCTTTGCATTCTGTGGCTGTTGTTGTTGTTGTTGTTGTCGGTTGAGGCCGCACATGATTTGGCTTTCGAGCGAGGCGCTACCGCATGAACTTAAATCCAAACTGAAATTCAAACTGAAACTCAAAACTCGAGCATGGCCATCGTGTCGCTCGACTCGCGGCACATTGCTCCAAAAATGTCAAAGTGCTGCCGCCGCTGACACCGCTGGGCCCTTGTGGCTTGAGCGTGTGTAGGGCACAATGGCAGTGGCAAGGCAACATGCTTACATGCCACAGCGGCAGCTTCATGCTGTCTCTCTCTATGTGTGTGTGTGTGTGTGTGTCTGTGTTACCCGCGGGAAATACGCCGCATTTTTATAACCGGCACCCATTAGAAATGGCTATCGAAAGGGTATCATGCGGTTGTGCCACATGTTGGGAACAGGTGCCAGGAAGCGATTTATGAGCTGCTTAAAGTATCTGTTTTATTAAGCGAATGCATATGAATAAAGACGATATATCTCGAAGGCCGTCGGTTTTTCTGTATCAGCCCAGACTACAAGAGTCACAGATTTTATTTATTTATTTGTGTAATAAAAACAGTTCACAATATATTTATGCTTTAACGTGGGAATTAAAGTCATACATTACAAGTGAATAACTAAATTAAAATTTAAAAAATAAACTATTTAATAAAACAGTGGGTAGAAAGTGTAAAATGACTCAACATTTACTGAGTTGGCAAACCCAGAAACGCCCCAATCAGAAGTAAAATCCGAGAGAGCGAGTGGATAGGTAGATAGATGTTTATATAGATTGATTAATAGATAGCTAGAGACTTTAATTGACATATGGCATATGGCATATGGCGTATGGCATATGACATATGGGCCTCAAGGTAACAAGAACGAGTGTTAATTGAAAATTAATGTCCTCATAAGTCTAGGAATATATGCCTACAGGGTATGCTCAGAGTCGTGCACTCTCGACACTTACACACTTAGCTTATTGCTTTCGTTGTTTTGACCCACTTTGCTTTGCCGCTGCTAGTGTTGCTCTTGCTCTTCTCTCACATCTCTTCTCCCTTTGCTTGCTGCCTGTCACTCGGCGACCGTTTAAATTGGGCTGCCTTAGCGCCGCTTTATGCCATATATATATATACATATATAATTTTTTTAAATATAAATATAATGCAAGCCGAATTGAATTAACCAGCCAAAATATGAACAACGGAGACAGGCACAACTTTTTCGCCACAAAACCAAATTAACATGTTAAAAATGGGCAAGAGCACAAATATGGGTGGGCGAGACGAGCCTCTCATTCTATATCTCCCTCTCCCTCTCTCTATCTCGCTCTAGCTGGGTATTTGTTAGAGTTCCGGCTGAAAGCCTTCTTCATCCTAAATGACATTATTATGCATGCATTCAGAACAAGGTTGTCGAGAGGCACAAGCTTCCAGTTTCCGACTAGACCACTTGTGTGTTTATACATGTTGCGGGGTGTGTGTGTGTGTGAGTGGGGGGAAGGGAAGGTGTATCCTCCTGTCACAGGTTGGCAGCACGACAAGCACTCAACTGGCGCAGCCACTTGGCCAAAAATTTGCATAATAGAAATTAAAATGGATTTTAATTTTTGTGTGCTGTCTTTTTCCTTATTTTACTTAACATTTTTGTTGTGTTTTTTTTTGTGTTTTTTGTTTTTTTTGTTTAACAACCCACTTTGGGGCCAACAGGTGACAAAGTGAGGCTCACCCATTGTTTACCTTTAAAATAAAGTCACCAGCCAGTTATGCATGGCATGCTCAAAAATAGTCACATGCTTTGCAGGGGTTTGCGCATAGAAAAAGAAGAAATATGCAAAGTGAAAGTGTCATAAAAAGCGCTGAATGAATCGTTCAACCAGCAAAAGTCAACTCCACTAAAAGGTTTATTACTGCCCTTGTTTTACATGGACAATGGCCTTAAAGTCACGTTTTGCATTTTAAAGAGATTAATTTTTGAATATTTAAGCAAGGTAGCCAAAGATTCGTGTCGTATGAGTAATATTATAAAGTACACACAAATGGCACTGTATTTTTGTCAAGAGTTTGAAAAGTATAGTATGTAAACATAGCTGAACTTAATTGTAATAGGGAATAAGTTAAAGACCTTGTGCAACGCTGCAAATGAGCTATGTTATATATACATTTTAAAAGCCTTAAATACTTTAATACTACAAACATAAACTAACATTTGTTAAATATGAGTACAGAATATGCTGATAATGATCTGCGCTGATAACAAATGCCACTAAAAACCATGCCTAGCACAACCCCAAATAAAGTTTAGTTGCACAAATTTTTTGGTTTGGGTTCTAAACACAATTAGCGCATTAGGGCTAAGACTGGCAGTGGGACAGGGACAGGGACAGCGACAGGGAGGGAGAAGAAGAGAGGGGGGAAGAGAGCGTAGAGTTTTCTAGTTAACTTGTACGCTGAAGGCCATTTATCTGGGTGTCTAATCTAATCCTTTTACTGGTCAAATAAATTAAAATGAAAAGCCTTTTTCGGCTGCCGCCGCAACGGCCACTAAATTACGCCAAAGATAATTAACCTGTAGACTGTTAACAGCGACGTCGACAGCGACAGCGACAGAGGCAGAGGTAGAGGCAGTGAGCAAACATGTAGTACTATATATGTATATATATATATATATAGTACATGGTATATATAGTATATATTACTAGTATCTCTGCCGGCAAGGACTCTGACTCTTTATTAGGCCCGGCGACCCTTGAAGCGGAAGAGCAAATGGCGCTGAAGCTGTGCGAGAAAAGTAGCCAAGTAGAAGTAGAGGAAGATGGAGGGGCCGAGTAACTGGAGCCACTGCCTCCATGAAATTACAAAATTGGGGCAAAGGACGAAAAGACTCGACGACGATGTCGGCGTTGCCCATTTCCGTTCGAAGGCATTTTTCCAAATGAAGTTTACAAGTAATCATGGAAAAAGGTAATTTAATAAAAGCAAAAATCGAGCAACATAAAACTAATTTACAGATTCTGAAATTGCTTGTGAAAAGAGAGTCAACAACAACAGTAACGGAAAAAATATAAAATATATATATGTACAGCAATGTGGCATGAACTTTTCGGCCACAAGAGTTTGCTGCACGCCACTATTTAGCTCAAGTTCAAGGTTAAACACATTTATGAGCCACTCAGAAGTCAACTGCATTTTGATTTTTAAAGTGCTGCGCTGGAGTTCACAATGCTGCAATAAGTGGTCAACTTAAAGAGCTCAGGCAGATGCAATAAGTGGGCAAGAATAGCTGAATGGATAAGCTGAATGCCCGGAGCCGGCAATCTGGGCTGAGAATGGGTTAAGTCCACACGGAAGCACAAAAAGCATGTTTAGCCATTTCACGCAGCAGCCATAAGCTGAATGCTCCTGCAGATATTGAAGCCAACTTTTGCTGACACACAACGGCTGAGCAGAGGGGGGAGGGGGGTCAGTTGAGCACTTGGAGAATGATGTTCCAACCAGGCATGCCATAAACACACACACACACACACACACACACACACTCACCCCCCTCTCCATAGTCTGACCAACCGCACGTATGACAAAACAATTTGGGCAGCTTATTTATTCTAGGTTTTACTCGGCTTTTTTTTTTTTCCTTTTTGGCTGGCATCCAAGAAAAATATGTGCAACAAAATGTTACAAGGCCAAAATAGTGCAGCAAATATTGCAAATGCTAAAGGACAACATGTTAAAGTTTAAGCACACACACACACACACACACACACACACACACACACACACATCCTGAGTATCCTTTTTGTGCCAGGCAGTGACCGACATTGGCTGCAATTTTATGCCAAGCTGATTTTCCAGCCAACTTGCGCCACATGCGAGAGTATTTAAGCAAACTTTTGTGTCTGTATTTGTGTATATATATATATATATATATGTATATATGAGCCTGTGACTTAAATCATTGAATGCTGCTTTAATGCCATTTTATTTCAGTGTGTGCCATTCAAATTGGGTATCACCAGCTGTTTGCAAAAACTTTTGGCCTAAAGCAGCTGCTTAGTCCGCATTGAAATTTCAATTGTTGTTCTTGTTGTTGTTGCTGTTGTTTGTCTTCTTGCTTTTGGGCAATGCGACATTTTAAGGCGGATTGCTAAAGTTTATTAAACTGTGTTGCGAGACACAGATGCACTGTTCTCAAATATAATGATATTCCACAAAAAGAAATCTCTGGCCTACATTTGTAAATAGTTGTTCAAGGATTTATTTCAAATATATATTATAAATCAGACTTTAAGTGTAAAATAAATATGCATATTCATGTTTTTCACTTTGTCTGGATTGAAATGCTTAATAATATTACGCATACGCAGCATTGTATTATGGGTGAGCTTTTGAAAATGCTCTGATTTATAAAAGTGCATTAAGATAAGTAAACAAATGCATTTATTGTTGAGATGTAGAATATTGATTTAAGTCTTTATTGAAGACGATACTTATACACAAAATGCTTACTTTGTGCGACATTAATAATTAAATATATTTATTTAAACAATTTAAAAGAGTGTTTAAAATCTGTATTGAAGATAGATAAATAAATACATTTATTTATTTGTAATATTTAGAACAATTTCTTTAGTTTTTATTTAATATAAATAAATAAATACATTTAGTTAAATAGTTTAAAAGTGTGTCTTTATTATTTATTCAATATGAATTAACAAACATTTAGATTTAAGATAAATAACTCAACTGATTTATTAGCTGCTTTAAATAACTACGGTAGGCTACAACTTTAACTGTAAATCTATTTAAAATGGCTGCTCGACACCGTTGCCAAAGTACAGAAACTGCCAGCAGCAAATATCATTAAGAAAATTGAATTCGTGAATAGATGCATAAGTAACATGTGCATTTGTCTGTGTGTGTGTGTGTGTGTGTGTGTGTGGATACTTCTACTCGCTCACAGGCTATAAATCAACAGCAAAGTGGAGTGGAAAGAGGACAACAATAACAACAACAACAACAGCACTCTCAAATGGGCAGTGCGGGGAGCGGAGTGGAAGCGAATTGTGAATTGTGAAATCCGACTGGTGACAAGTGTCACTGCGAGATGCTATGACAAAGTGTCAAAAGAATGTTTGACATGTGACTGTCTGTCTCTCTGTCTGTCTCTCTGTCTGTCTCAGTCTGTCTCACTGTTCACCTCTTCGCGCTCTGCGGCACTCCCTCGACGCTGCTGCTTTTTGCTTCACTTTCATAATGCCGCTCTTTACTTGTGCGACTGTTTTTTATTACGCACACACACACATACACACACACATATAGATATATATATACTTAGATATATATTATATGTATACATATATTGGCAGAGAATTTCGCACGTTTTTGTTTACCCGCTGCAAAAGGTGCTGAGTGCTGTTAGCCAGGAGTCTGAATAATATATTCTTTAGCCTTTTGTCACCTATACCCCCAGTACCCCCTCGTTCCCACCACACACACACATTCCCCGCTGCGAATAATTTCTTTTGTCAACACGGCTTAAACGGGCTAAATGCAGTTCAAGGATTTTCATTTTAAAGACCGCAAAAACTAGATTTTCAATGCAATCACTTGTTTTCAGTTATTTAGCTATGTCCATGAACAATGTTGTCGAATTTTAAAAATAAGACAATTTATATTTAATTTGAATAAATTCCTATATTTTTTCAATAAATTGTCCATTGTTGAATAATAATTAATTATATATTAGCTATTTCCATATATATTTTATTTCCATATTTTATTTTAACAAATTGCGCATTGTTAAATAATATTACATTCAATTTTAGTTGCGGCTTTCAGAAACAGAGGCTTGTTGAATGCAAACAAATGGCTGGAAGCAACTGAGCCAAACCCGTTTTGGCCGAAACCCCCTACAGGCTGGCTGCACATTTGGCCAAGAGGCCAGTTGTCAATGAATCGGCAATATTAAAAGGAATATCATGTTAAAAGATGCAGATACGAGCGAAGCAACAACAAAAAAAAAAAAGGAAAACAGAAAACAGAAAATACCCGCCATAAAATCAAAAGAGGCATAAAAAATAAGAATAATATTGCTGCATAAAAATCAAGACTCGCTTGGAGTTGCCTGAATATGAAGCACTTGCTGCCCCAGAAGGGGAGTCTCTCTCTAATTGTCGGTTTGCGAGTGCATGCATAATTTCCAATAAGAAACGATGCGTGCAGCAAGTAAAAGAAAGAAGGCATGGCCAGAGGGGGAGGTAGAGGGGGCGGTGCAACTAAGGGGCTGCAGCAAGTACAAGTCAAAGGCGAATGTTACTCGTTAATTTTATGCGACTTTAGCTACGCGCCTCACCATATTAATTAACGATGCGTTTAAATGCGTGTCAAAGGTTGCGACTCGCTTTGCCCAACTGGGTCACTAATTGCAACGTCTTTAAGCTTTGACTTAAGCCAGCAATCAAATTTCGAATTCGCCAATTTGTGGCCAACTTGAGCAAAGTCTTTGCCAGAACTAAAGTGGAAAGAAAAAAACATGTTGAACGAAAACTTTACTTAACAGGAAGAGCGCGGTGTGGACCATAAGATAACAGCGCCTGCAAGAGCGAGCCTAAGAGCGAAAGAGAGAGAGAGCGAGAGAGAGAGAGAACTTCCTCAAGCGCCGCTCAGCGCTGTTACTCAATGTGGATGTCAAGTTAACAGCAGCGCTTGAGGGAAATTTTAAACGTACTTGTTGACTGTGGCTTAACATAGCTGTGTGTGCATGCGTGTGTGTGTTGGTGGGGGGTGGATGATAAATAAGCTGTGGGTCAAAAGTATCGTTCTAATAAGCAATCAAAGATAAGCCAAAATTCAGCAATTTACTGCATTGCTTGAGGGTCCTATTTATTTTATTATTTTTCGTGTTTTTTGGGCATAAATTAAATAAAAACAGTTAGACATATTGAAAAGCGATGCATTGACATCTGTGTAAACAACAACAGCAACAAAAATATGCAAATTAAATATTTACTCAAGCAAATTTATGCAAACCACTGTGCAGGATATGACTGAAGTTTCCATGGCTAAGTTTCGTTTTATTTGAATCTGTTTTCTTTATTTCCCCCCCTCGGGCAGTTCACGTTAGTGGTTGACCAAACGTCTCTCGCGCTCTCTCTCTCTCGCTCACTGTCTGACTCTCCCCCTCTCGTTCTCTCTTTTTGGGGTTCTCTTGAGCAACTTGGCCTTTTAATATTATGGTAAAATTAGTTCAACTAATTCAATCTGCGGCTGGAGTCCTTTGCTGGTCAGCGCCAAAAACTTTTGCGAAACTTCATCTTTCTGGCTTTAAATTGTCACAAATTGCGGCTGACAACTGTCTTCAAATTAATCAAATTTGTTCTTCTCTTTTCGCTCTCCTCTTTTCTTCTTTTGGGTAGTTAACTTGTTTCTAATTATGAGTCACAATTAGGCTAAGCTTTTTTCTGTTGTCCTGCTTCATTATGATAATTTTGTTGTCCGACCATTTGCATAATTAACGAATATAAATTATATGTTTGCCATATGCATACATATGTGATTAGTTGGCCAACAATCCCAGCGAGTAGGCCCCGCGGCGCCAAGTCCTTGTTCCTGTCAACATGTCCTGCCGTTGATTGAAGGCCAAAGGCTGCCAGCTTATTTAGAAATTCATTACTAGACAAAGTATTTTTCCTTTATGGCTTTATGGGCGCGAAGAGTTAAACATAACTTTTTAAATATTATTTTTATTATTTGTTTTTTGTAGGCTTGAAACGGTAAACATAACTTTATTATTATCATTATTATTTATTTTCTTTGTTTTCAAATTTTATGCATTACCTCAACTAATAGCTTGGGAGCTTTTAACTATTACCATTTTTTGTGGATCATGTGTTGAAATTATTGTCAACATTTGTTGCAGTGCACAATTATTATTGTTTGAAGTTTTCGGATTTTGATTAGATAAAATTCTAAATTGTTTGCCTAAAAGCATCATGTGTCACTCAATGGGCCACGCAATATGCGAACTGAAGAATATGCCGCTCTCTGGCGATAAGGAGCTGGACAGCCAGATTAAGAAGTGGATCAAATGGGATCACAATCAGGATACGCTGTCTCAAATTATGGAGGCAGTCAAAATGGAGGATTGGGACACGTAATAAGCCCCCTACAAATTGCCAAATAGATATATATACACAGTTTATTATCATATCAATCAACAGATTAAGGTGTCGTCTCTGCAAGAGAATCACATTCGGAACATCTGGTTTACGATCCGTGATGCGAGCTGGCTTCGATTCAATGAACGAACTAGTTGTTGTACAGTAAGTTTATGATTGAGTCACAGTTGAGGTACATACTGAGTAACATCCTTTGTCGTTCGCTTGGCAGGACAGCACAGGGTTTATGTTCCTATCTAAAGCAGCAGTATCCGGATGAGACAATGTGGCCCGATCGAGGCATTGTTGTTGGCTACGATGGTCGCTACAACAGCCAGCGCTTTGCGGAGCTGACAACGATTGTGTTTTTGAGCCAGAACTTTCGCGTCTTTCAATTCCGATGTCTCGTTGCCACGCCCTTTGTGCCCTACTCCGTATTGAGGCTGAATTGCCTGGCTGGTGTCATGGTGACTGCCTCCCACAATCCCAAGCAGGATAATGGCTATAAGGTATTTCTGTATTTTTAATTGAAAGTATTGAAGTGGATTGAAATGGTTGTCTAATTAGAATTTTGTTAAGTTTGAAATGGATATGTTGATCAATTAGACCATCAATCAATCTGTCCGTCATTCATTTTCTGGTTAACAATCATCATATCATCTTCCTGAGTTTCTGACAGTCAGTCGGTTGCTCAATCAAGCAGTTAGTCAATCAATCAATCAGTCATTTACCTGTTTTCTACTTTAAATTTACCCGTGGCTTAATTCTCCTCCTCAGGTTTACTGGACAAATGGTGCTCAGATCATTCCACCACACGATGAGGCCATCAATCAGTCCATCCTGGATAATTTGCAGCCGAGTCCGGATTCCTGGGATGAGACGGTGCTCTGCGCCAATGAGTTGTTGTGCGATCCCTACAACAACGTTGTGCCAGCCTATTATGATGCGCTCAAAAAGGAGATCTCCTGTCCATTGATGGAGGCCAACGGCAGATGCACTTTGACCTTTACTTACACAGCTATGCATGGCGTTGGTTATCCCTATGTGAAGCTAGCCTTTGGCAAGATTAATCTCAAACCAGTGATTCCGGTGTGCGAGCAAGTCGAGCCCGATCCCGAGTTCCCAACGACACCAAAGCCCAATCCGGAGGAGGGCAAGGAAAGCCTGCAATTGGCGCTGTGTCGTGCGACCGCCAAGAAGAGTCCCATCATTCTGGCCAATGATCCGGATGCAGATCGTCTGGCTGTCGCCGCTGTCGAAGAGAAGGACAAATATAAACTATTCAGTGGCAATGAGTTGGGTGCTCTGTTGGGCTGGTGGGCATTACACAACTACCGGATGAAGGAGGAGAGTGCCGACTTATCGAGTTGTTCGATGGTCGCCAGTACGGTTAGCTCGAAGATACTCAAATCAATGGCTGAAGTCGAGGGTTTCAATTACCACGAAACGTTGACCGGCTTCAAATGGATTGGCAACAAGGTGATTGACGAACAGAATGCGGGCAGAAAGGTGCTGTTTGCATTCGAGGAATCCATTGGCTATATGCTATCCACGAATGTGATCGACAAGGATGGCATCAGTGCGGCGGCCCATGTGGCAACGATGGCCTGCTACCTGAAGTGCAAAATGTGCATGACAATGCAGGAGAAACTGCGTGATATATACGAGACCTATGGCTATCATACGAGCATCGTATCCTATGTCACTTGCAAGGACAAAGTCCTCATTGAGAAGATTTTTAAGCGATTGCGCACCTTCGAGGACGATCAGGAGAACACCTATCCCAGCAGCATACTGGATGGCGAATTTGAGATTGAGAATGTGCGCGATTTGACGACGGGATACGATAGCAGCACTCCCGATAAGAAAGCCACTCTGCCGGCTAGCGAGAGCATCCAGATGATAACGTTCACCTTCAAGAACGGCTTCGTCGTCACCCTGCGCACCAGCGGCACCGAGCCCAAAATGAAATACTATGCGGAGATGTGCGGCAAGCCGGAGAACAAGCGCTGGGATGAACTCGAGCTGGCGCTTCATCGGATGACCGAAGCGGCTGTCGAGGAGTTCTACGAACCCAAAAAGAATGGCCTGCAATTGAGAACAGACTGAGAAAGGAGTCTATACTAATAACTCAAATAACTTAAATAGAGAAGAATAACAAGCTGCAGCTAACTAAAAGCAAACTAATGTAAATTGACAAGATTAAATACAAGAACGTTTCTAAAACATCAACAAAGCAAAGTGTAAGCATTTAAATAATTAATAAATAAATAAACAGAAAGCTTAAAAGTCAATAGGACAAATCAACCATATAAATGTTAAATTAATTTATATTATATATTCAAGATCGTTAAATTTTCTACAACTAGAAAACAAAAGTTTGATTGTTCTACAAGGATCTATAACCAAACGAATAATTTCTTATATACACATCATAAGGACAGTTTTGAGGCCGCTTAACTCAGCAGGTTAGCTTTGTGCACTGTCATTTTAAAAATTAGATTATTCGACTCAGATACAAACGAAATGTGCTCGAAATTGTTAAGTAAACTGACCACTGACATTGTGAGGCAAGTGGCACCTACAAGGCCGCTGCCGTTGCAGTTGCAGCAGCGACATTTTATAATGCCACCAAGCCAGCTGGGAGAGCAGCCGTCCAAGGTGAAGATAATCAACAATAGGCTCGTGCCGCAACTGGTCCTCAAATACAATCCAGTCAAGTACTATCTGAGCAAGTTGCGCATGTGGAAGCTGCGATGGACCTGGGATCGGGGATTCAAGGAGCACGACTTTGTCGAGGAGTCCAAGCGAGCAGCCGTCACCCTGACGAATATTCTGCGGTTGCGCGATATGACAAATATTGATGCCTATTCGACCTCAAATGTCTACTACCAAATGGCCAACGAGGCGGTCAACTTTCCACATGAGGCATTTGTTGAGTTGTTGCGTTTCCGTCAGCAGGATATCCGTCAGGCGGTGCCGATTAATGTCAATCTTCATAATATACTTGGCTTGAGGTATGCTGTCATCGATGTGGTCCTTGTGGGTTTGCGTCATGTGGCCGACTGTGATAGCGATGAGGATTTGGCCAAAATGAAGACTGCCCTCATGGAAATAGAACCGGAATTTAAGCAACAACTGGAGGATCCCAGTGCTCAATTACCGTACGTGTTCATCGAGCTGTTTATGCGTTTCCGGCGTAACTATTCCAATGCAGAACGAATCTCTGGCCAGCCGCTGGCCAACCACACGAATCGTTGGCTTGTGTCCGTTTATAAAATATGTAGATTCAACATATTTACGGTGCCACCAGCCACCAGTTAGCTGAATGCAAGAGATACTTTTGTTGCAAGCTAATAAATGTTTACAAATGCAATTGCTTAATATTTAAATATTTAATATGGAATCTATCGATATGACATATAGCAATCGATATCGTCTTTATCGATTGTCTTTCCTTTTACTCAATACTCATACAAATCGGCTATCAGCGATACTTGTCTATCGATAAGTCAGTTTTCATTCACTTGCTCCATTTTGGCACATTCCAATTGTTTTTTTGCTTGCTATCACAAAAGATTAGCTTATAGGTGAAAATATTATTAATATGAAAATATTATTCGAAAAAAGTAAGTTTCATCCACTTTAATATTTAGGCAGTATGTTTTCGCTTCCGTTTCGCGTCATGCATTCGTCGGAGATGAGCGCTTGCAAGAGAATTATCCGTAGTCTTTTCTCGAAGCGCTATAAAAATTTGGCCTGGATATTTTATGATCGCATCGAGGCCGATGTGCACATGTTAGATGGCTACCATGACATTGTGAAGGAGCCCATGGATCTGAGGACCGTCGAAAATCGTCTCAATTCACATTTCTATACGAATGCCATCGATTTTGCACTCGATGTGCGTTTAATATTCGACAATACCTATTTGTATACAAGTCCCGATCATGTCTGCTATCAAATGGCCTACGAGCTGGAGCTCATCTTCGAGAAGATGTTTGCCACTGTGCCGCTGGCCCAGAACTTTGTCAAACACTATCCCTGGATGGAATCATCCAACTCCAATTCTTCTCCTGACGTGCATGGCTCATCCATCAACAATTCATCAATCCGTCAATCGAGCAATGATGAAAGCGATTCGGATGCCAACAGCCAAGTGGAAGAGTTGCCGCTGACCGCCGAAGAGGATTTTGATTTGTATATTCGGGTGCAGCAGCTGGAGGGTGCTATGCTTTTGAATGTGATACACATGTTCAACCAGTTGGAGGACACCAACTATGTGAATGCCAACTGTGAGCTGGAGCTATATATACACCTCTTGAAAACCCACACAAAACGCACACTTTTGGCCTACCTGTCCGACAATGGGATAACTGACAAACGCGCCACTCGCATGAAAAAGAAAAGCATTCAGTGAGCATATTATATATATATGTATATATGCCTATTTCTATACATACATATCTATAATTTAATCAACAAAAAACAAAATGGACAGTTTGTTCTTTTATTTCTTGTGAGCCTCTCTGTAGATGTCGCGCAATCGTCGAATATTTCGATATTCGCCATTCCAGACTTTATTGCGCATAATGTCCCTCGTATTGGCCGACATGTAGGCATAGAACGTCTTCTTTGGAGGTCCTCCGCGGCACAGATAGTTGCCCATCGCATACCAGCAGGCAATCGTATGATTCATATACATATCGTTTAGCTTTTTATAGTACTCGGCTTTCACCTTGCTAGCCTGCGGACAGATGAGGTGAGATGAGATTATAAATACGAGTATATTAAGCCTTAACATCTTGGTTTAAATTAAATTTGAATTAGGTACCTATTCAAAATTGATTGGAAATCGAGCTTATTTTCATTTAAGACAATCGCAATTCATTCAGGTTAAATTGCTTTTAATTTTTGGGTAGTAAATAGTAATTTCACTTACTTCACGTGGAATTGCGAGCAAATAAATGAACTTCAAATAAGACACACTTACTAGAATTTGTCGTAAGGAGTGTTGTTATACTCACTAGAGCTTTGGCATGGCTGTAGTAGGCGAAAGTCTCCTTGTGTGGCGGCAATTGATCCATGCCCATTAGATCGGCGGTTGGTGGACGGTTCTGGAGGAGGATAATCATTTCGAATACCTTAAGCGAATCCTGGATGCTCTTTTGAATCTCCTCCTCGGTGTACAGTTTGCCATAGCGTCGCTTTATCCACTCCTGCAGCACGGGCAACTTGTGCGCCTCCGGCAACGAGGCGAGTACAAATCGCCGATTTTTGCGCAGCTCCTGCATACCTTCTTGGAGCATGCGACTCATCAGCTGGGCATTATCGGGATCAATGCGATCGACGGCGAAGGTGAGATTTCTGGCCTCTGTCTCAGAATGTTGCTCGTTCTGTTCGGCCGCCTCCATTTCGGCCCTTTTCATGTTGACGCCCCTCATCCAGATGTCCTTGGCACAGCGCACAACAGCATCGACAATCTCCGCCCGGCGATCCTCATGACTGCGCTGGCTGTGCTCGCTCGAATCATCCGTGGACGCACAACTGTCCGTTAGCCGTAGGCCACTCACCTCCATTTCCAGCTGGCCGACATCTTCGTCGGAGGTGATCTCTGAGGGCTTCTCACACGACGGCTTTGGCACTGCATCGCCTTTGTCCAGGGCATTCACAAAGGCCCGATCAATGAACTTCTTGACATCGCGTGGCTTCTCCAGTCCGGTTCTGAAGATGCGCTTGTATTTGAACTGATACGGCTTGTGATCGCCGGGCGCCGTGAAGAAGGTCTTCTTGGTCTGCTTGCCCTGATAGCGCACCTCCACCGCTGGATCCTTGCGATTGTTGCGCAGCCTCTTCATTTTGCTGTCATCAATGAGGAATGAAATGCGCTGCTGATTTTTGCCCTTGTGCGCCAAGCACGATGATGGGTCCGTAGGCTCGTAGTAGACAGCATCAAAATCAGTTACCTTCTGACAGGTGCCCAGTTCACCCCTAAAATCGATGGGCTGCCGCAGCAGACCACCGCCCGTTAGACGTTCACCCACACACTTCTCGGTCGCCTCAGTGTGTGCCAAATTGAGACAGTCACCGACCAGGGCTCGGCCCTCTCGCTCCTGTGGCTTGGCCTGAGGCAGATCGACTCGCTGCTCCTGACAGATTACACAATCGAATTTCCTGGTTATCGTGTGCACCGTTGCACTCTCCATTTTCATGGCATATCGTTTCATGCAACAGTCCACATCATGCTCGAGCTGGGCGAGAATGCGACGTTGTCGCAGCTTGCGATAGGGCAGTGTCACATCCATCAATTCGATGCAGCGATCGCGTGCCAGGACAATCAGTTCGTCCTTCACCAGCTGTGCCTCGCCGACGGCAAAACGATGATAGGCACAGAATTGCGGCTCATCGGTGTCATCTTTCATGGCTTTCCGCAAAGCCAACGCTGCTCGGCGACTGATCCGAGACTTGGATTCCAGCTGTTTCATGTGATTGAGATGATTGAAGTATTTATCGACCGCTTCGCCAACAGTTTTCTTCACCAGTCGATTGACTGGATTCAAATTGTAATCGGCAAACCAGGGCGGATCGGTTGGTTTTCCATAATTTGGTGGCTGATCCAGTGGCCAAAATGGGAATTTCGCTATCATTTGGGGTGGTTTACTGGTGTACTTAACCACAATTTCTTTGGGCCGTGGCTGACGTTGAAAGTATGGGGATTTTGTGCCTTTATTTGTCTTCTTCTGTTGCGTCGCTTGTTGTTCTAGTTGGGGCTTGGAATTCCCTGGGATTGTCGCACTTCCCCGTTGTCTCCTAAGTTCCAATTCACTGAGCTGCGGCGGCGGCAGTATCCGATCCAATTCCCGCAATGTGGGCAACAAATCAATTTTGGCCATTGCAATCATTAGCAGCTTCTCGTTCGTTGTGTATTCTCCATTCTTGCGGCAGCTAACATAGTAGCCCTCGAGTATGAAGAAGAGAAAGGCGAGATCGTTGCCCCGACACAATTGCACCATGGTGCGGATTTTCTTTTTGCTAATCATTGGACTCAGGCCGAGACGCATTAGGATCTTCTCCACACGAAAACTTGTGCCCTGCTCGAAATCGTCGCGCAGATCGTTGCACAACTCTTTGATGGCTCCCTCCTGGTAATCGGATAGACCTGCATACCATTTCGGGACATCGAGTGCACTTTGAAATTCTTCTAATTTGCGCTGATAATCAAGATGGCCCATTTTGTATCACAATTTATACACATAATTTTTGAGAATGTAGCAATTTTATTTTACAAATTTCTTCTAACTGTTTGGTACAACTGAAATTTTTAGTGTAAAAGCAAAACACTGAAAACTCTAACAGAGAACAAGTTTACTTGTTCGAATATCTAAATCTAAGTGTTTGTTTAAGTAATAAGTCTTTACAGTGACTCAGAAGGAACTTAATATACTACATATATCGAAATGTACCAAATATGTATTTGTGTCTCTTGAGCGCCTTCTTGAGCTATCCAAAAGACCATAATTTTATTTAAAAACACATATTTTAATAAACTTTGCGTTCGAAAATGTCAAAACCAACGTTTTACTTTCTTCGCATCACTAAAAATTTGCTTTTTATGTTCATTTAATTAAATCATTTTGTTGGGCATCAAATTATTAGTTATGTTGAATACTGATTTGAGTCGAACTTAAAAATGTCGTTGACAAGAGGAAACCAGGATGGCTGCCGACCCTTGAAATATCGACCAATTGAAGGGATTTGCAATTGGAATACCAATAGAGATGTGCGAGGATGCCAGCAATCAAGATGCAGACCAGTTGAGACACCCTGTTGTTCTGAGAACGTGGCAGGGCGTCTGCCATCCAGGCCAACTGTACCTGGGATTAAATGGAATGGCTCTGAAAGCGCTGGAGGGCGGCCGCCCTCGAGTTATAGGGTTGAATCAAATTGTAGGTGTAGTTTAGGCAATGGCCAGACATTAAGATACAAACAAATTGATAAAGATTATAAGGCTGACGATGGCAATCCCTTTATGGCTGTTTATTGCCTAAAGTATGTGAAGGGTGCTACGCAGATGTGTCCATTATCTGAACAGACTAAAAATGATTGTACTTGCTGTCCGCGTACAAGTCCGACGAGCGGCAAAAGAATCAAGACGCCCATGAAGATGGGGAAACTCGTTCAGACCTCAGATATATTGCATGAAGATAAAACGACACAATTTCCGGGTGAAAAAAAACCATTTCAGAATAAAGAGATCGAATTAGAGGAATTAGATATTACTACTGCCACAGGTGAAAGAGAAGTTACGGTTAGGAAACTTGAATCGGTTACAAGATTTAATCTTAGTGATAAAACCAAAGGCGTTAAGAGAACTGAAACTGTTACCAAATACGATAAAACTGGTCATGAAATTAAAAAAGACGAGTTTATCGCCTATGAAAGTTCCATTGATTCACTGGATACACATGTGACGAGAAAAGCATCCGAAGCCCGATTTAATGAGACCGGTAAAGAAATACGAAAACGAAATAGAGACGAAACGATTATATCAAAACACTCACTGGGATCCGATAGGTCCGAGCTCCTAAGGAACATCGATGTAAAAAAGAAGGGCGGTTCTTCGACTGAAGATGAATTAGAAGAGTCAGTGTTAGAGTTATCGACGAACGAGGATGAACCAAACAAATCAACAGTAGAACCAACTGCTGACAATGATCAAACATCGAGGGAGATTTCCGGCAGTTCTCCGCTAGATATCGTATCTGACCGGCAAAAGAATGAGGATAGACCGAAAATTAAAAGGCGCTTTCACAAGGAAACAGAACATCAAACGCATGACGCCGATACTGGTAAAATCGAATCGGTCTATAGTGTTGTATCCGAATCTGAATCGGAGACGAAAATCGTTGAGCGACCTGAACCCGAACCCGAACCTGAACCTGAAGCCGAGCAGAAACCATGCTGCAATTGCCACAATGTGAGACGGCATTGCTACAACTGTTGCAAGCGAGCCCAATGCTGGAGTCCTTGCACCTGCCGATGTACTTATAATTATCATCTTAGACCCTGCATGTGGCATTGCATGAGTTATCGTGGCAGAGCCAATTGGAATGCTAGTTGCCATTCGCAAAATAGCTGAAGTACAGTTTGACTTTATTTATACACACAAGCAGACACGCAAACACACACGTCTGCAACAATAAATATGTGTGCCCAACAACAATATTTGCTTATTGGTTTGCTGACTGCCCCTTTAGCCTGTGTGGCATAAATTGTCTTAGTTGTCCGGCAAATGAAAATCTATTTGAAATAATTTGCGGGCAACCAGATCGTTAACCCAAGCTCGCATGCACTTTACCAAATTAGATGCAATTCAATTGCAATTGATATTAATTTCGGTTGGTGGTAATAGGGGGGGCAATGAGCTTAACTGCTTGCATAAATAGTCCTTGGCTCAGACCAAAATCCAAAAGCTTCTTGGTCGGGTCATTAAGATTAGATGGCTTTTGGATTGTGCCAGGCCAAATGGCAAGTGGAATTGCAAAGGATTCGAGCTCGAAATTATTATTTTTCGAGCGAAATAAATGTGAAATTAAATTCAGTGCTGCGAGAGCAATTCGACAATTAATATTTACTATTTTGCAAGAGCAGGTCAAAAGTTGACAAATATATATTCATACCTACAACTTGGATTCCAAGCTGTATATTTTAGTCGTATTTTCAGGCTGATAAAATTCATGCTTTTCCTTTTATCGATGGACAAAATAACTGTAATTATAATTATATTGATGATTGCAGTAAACATTTAAGAGCAGGTCAAAACTTGACAAATATCTTCCGACATCAAGTCGGAAAAAGCAAAGCAAATCTCAAACTAATTATATAAATTAATATTGTTTTCGTTTTAAAATTTTATTGAAATATCTTGTCATGCATACAACTTCAATTTCAAACTCTATATTTGATGCTGATAAAATGCATGTTGTCCATTTTAGCAACAGCTAACAAAATGAATAACAAAAGTTGCAATTTGCACAAAGGTTGTCAAGTGGCGCCCAACGCCCATTTTGTGGTTTTCAGGTTTGGGGGCGGAGAAGACGAACTGTTGTCGTTGTGGTTCTTGTTCTTCATCAAGAGTATCAGGTTTTCATATCTGGGCAGGTACAGGTTTTTGCCTATTTCCTAGTTTTGTCTTGGGGGGAAATTGAATATTTCATTTACGGATATTAAATGCCTTAGATCATCGGCCAAAACAGTAGACTATTGGCAGGCATTATTCCGCTGGGCCGTTGCAAGAGTAAGAGAGAGAGAGAGTTTATAATAAACGGTTCATAATATTTTTCTGTTGCATCGATAGACCCTTGGAATAATTCAGAGATTTGAGAAACGAAAAACTAATCTAACGGACAACAAGGCATAACGGAAGTTCACTTTTGGCCACACACACTCTGTGTGTGCGTGTGTATTGGCCTCTCTACCAATGTTCGCATGCTTGTATACTTAGCTGGCAGATGGTAGCTTTGTTTATTTTATTTCGTTTCATGTTTTATTCACCACTTCCGCCGGAAATAGACATACAAGCAAAAAGCGTTAGGCAGTCAGTTATATCAGCTCAATGGCTGGCTGGATGGCTGCCTGCCGGCTTGGCTGACTAGCTGACTGGCTGGATGACTGGCTGGCAAACATTTGTTTTGCCCAACAAAGTAGAAACTGTTTTCGCAAACAAATCCCACATAAATGCTCAATTTATAACAAACCGGAAGTTAAACTTAATCAAGCGTACTTTTTGGCTTATTGTTTAGTCTCTCTCTCTCTCTCCCTCGCCGCTGGCTTTCTGTCTATCTGCTTGGCTCTTCTTTGTCCCCATCTGCCCTTCCGTATTTACTTAACATATTTTATTGCGATACTTTCGTGCTCTATGATGGTATCGTGTCGCTTTTTGGGCCAGATTACGTTGGGGATTTGTTTGTCACTGTGTGATTTGAGCAAAATATTTTCATTTTTACTGTATTTGATCACCACTGTTGGCTTATGCATTTATGTATACAACATACAACATACAGACATGTTTGTCATACCATAAGCATATTTTTGGGCATAGTTTTATTGTCAGCCATTTGTGTGATAAATCGTGCAAGATTCAAACATGACAGTAAATATTTATAGCGGATGGTTGGAGTCTGAATGGCTCCATAAAATTGTACTCTTTGGAAGAAGATGTATTAATTTATTATTAATGTAGAAAACTCAGAACAGACTCTGTGCACAGCAATCCAAAGACTCTTCAATTGATTAAATTACTTGGCTTTCGATAACTTAATCAATGATATCTAAAAGGTTAACTAACTGTTCAGTGTTGCATTTGTCAATTGACATTTTGGCAGTTGGCAGCAGCAAGAGGAAGAAAGTGTCATAGCTAAATCTAAAAAGAATTCCGAATATGAAAACCCAGGTGAATAGCATCGATTCGAATGTCGCCAATAAACCCTCACTTCGGAGAATACAATCGCGCGGTAAACCTGCAAATTTCGTGGCACTCTACGGGCCACAGTTGCAGCCGGACTGTGAAGAGAGCGAAGATGATACCGACAATGTGGATGAGGAAGAAAACGAAGATGACGGCAATTACATCAGAGAGGAGGAGCTGGAGCGCAGAAAAGCGGTTGCCATTGGGGCCATGAAACGCGAGCGTGTTTATACCTCACAGGAGCAACGGCACTCAGACGAACTGGATCTGCGGAGTGTGATGGTCATTCTAGCCAAGTTCTGTGATCGTAAGCCATTGGAGCTGAAGGCAATGGAAGTGTTTGAACAACAGCAGCATCATAATAATCATCATCCTTAATCCCTATCGTCAACATATTGAGTATGGCCAAAAAGGAGCACAGTTTGGATGAGTATTTAAGCCAGCTGAAAAGTTGGAGTGAAAGAGAGAGATGTGTATGATAAGCACAACTTATGCTTAACTCGATATTATATTAAGATATACATCTAATCAATAAATAAACAAGAATTCATAGTATTGATAATCGCATCTATTATCAGTCCTTTGTTCATTGCTTGTAAAGTTGGGCAGCAATTGAAATCAACATTGGTTGAATGCAAATTTTGAGGGCAATTGCGAAGCAATTAACCCAAATGATATAAGTTGGCAAATATGTCTTGGGGCTGGGCTGCAAGTGGGCGTGTCTTCTGTGTGTGTGTGCGTATGTGTGTGTGTGTGTCTCGTTAGTCATTGTTTGTACTCAGTTAACAGAGCTCAAGTGCACACACAAAGAGAAACACAGACACACAGAACTAACACACAACACACCTGGATAAACAAATAGCTGCTCGGTGGGGGGAGGGGGTTGCAATGCAACTATGAATGCCAGAAGGGTTGTGGTGAAGGGGGTCGCTTACAAATGTTTTCCATTTGCTAATGCGTTCGATAATTGCACGTTGGCAAACTATGCATTGCGAATCAATGCTCACCAAACTGCTTCAGGTTCCCACGAGGCAGCTTCATCAATCAGTCGGTCCACAAAGTCAGGTGAATCGATTATACTCTTGTTATCACAATTAGAGCTCATTGTTGTGCCTAATCGCATGTACTTATGTGCATCTATCTACATACGAGTATATATGTACGAATGCGCACACGATTAACTTGATAAAGGGTTGTTGCGCACAACAGGTTATAATCTTGCAACAATTGAAAACGTGTCTAATCACCTGCTGCGACTTGGAGTCGAATATGCGACAGTAATCTCTGCTCTATATCGATTGCCAGGGCCTTTTAATCCTGGCTTGACCTCTATTTTAATAATGCCCTTAAACAGTTAGCATGGCTTCAAAGTTAGCAATGCGCTCACTTTCTCAGGAGTGATCCGATTTTTAAAAGATATACTATTTTTATCGTAGTTTTACTTCTATATTAAGAGCACACTTGAATATGAAAATCTACTACTACATTTAATGTTCATTATGCGATTCTGGCTCGATTTCAGTGTTCTTAAAATTGATTCCATTTTAAAAAACCACGTCTTTTGAATCATCTTTTGACTTTTACAGCAAAACTACATTTAAATTTGAAATCCCAATTCTGTTTTCTGTTTTCAATTTATCTGTCAGAATAATATTACAGCTAGAAATCCATTTGGCTCCATAAATATACAAAATTTGAAATTAAATAAAAAATTATGGAAGTATGTCGGCAAAAAGTTCACTGAAATTCGGCTGGGCCCATCTGACTATTGCGTACAGAAATGACCTGCACAGAAATAGACTAATGCCCAGCACTTGCCTTGGGCTGTATATAATTCGTCGGGTCATGGCCTCCAGCTCTGAGTTTCCATCCCGAGAGGAGCACCCAAAGTGGAAGCTGCATGTAGATATACTGTCTCCAAAGGAGGAGGCCAAAAGTCTACCAATGCTTGCTCGTCTGTCCTTTCCGTGGCAGGCGATCAACATTAAGTGGAATCTATGGAAACTGAAATTGTTTTGGGACTGGAAATTTAACGAGTCACTATTTGTGGACAGCTCAAAACAGGCGCTGGTGCTAGCCACCCGGTTCATAGCCCAGCAACGGGAGGAATATATCAAATGCTGCACGACGCAAATGGGTTACAAGCAGATCTTGCACGATCTGATCGGACCAACGGAGCAGGAGTCCAGCGCCAAATGCTGGCCATGTCAGCTAATGCGTTTCGAGCATCGGCATATTTATAGAGCGATGCCATTAAAGGTGCATCGTTTGACACAATATGATCGTAAGTTCGCCTTTATAGACATGCTCTTCTTGGCCAGCCGAAGAGGAAATGACTTCGCCACCAAACAGGAATTATGTGAGATGGAGATACTGATTGAGGAGCATTTGCTAAATGTTGATAAAGTATCGGTACCAAATCCAATTGTCTTTGCCAAGATATTTGTTCGCTTTCGTCGCGATTATTCGTTGCCAGCTAATCTGCGTTCGAGTCATTGGCTAATTTCCAGTTTTAAAATCCTGGAACTGGATGTACACAATTCTTATCAATGATACTTTGAATCCGAGCTCGACATATGTATTTGAATGTGATCTGATAATATAATTTATAATAGTATTTTCTTGTAAATAAAAGTTGTGCAAGTCCAAGTGGTTGTTGGTGTTGTCGAATCCTAAGCCAGTTGTGTTCTGACTAGAAGCTAAGGCGTCCATAATCTGTACGATAATGAGCTTTGCGCACCCACCGCCAGGTGGCGCCTGTCGAGTGTGCAGCAAACTCAAAAGCAAAAAGCAAACCAAAAGTAGAGGAGAAAAACAGCAAAGGAAGAAACTGCAAAGTGCAAGATGTGTTCTTTCACTTAGTCCTTCCATTCTGCTGCTTCTTCCCTTTCTTCTTCCGTTTTTTTCTTCAACAGACAACTTTGTTGTGCTGTTGATGAGCTGGCGACGTTGTTCATGAATTTCTAATGGTAAACAGTAGGGACAGAAATAGGGGGATAGTGGCAGTGGTTTAAGGGGCGAGGTCGGGCAACACTTGAGTGATTGCCCTGCAGAGCTTAATGCTAGTCAGCAGCTACAAGTGGACAACTGCAGAAGGACTTCTATTGACGACAAGCACTTGAAATGGTCAAGCTTATTTCAAGGACAACAATGAACTGCATTTATTTGCCATTTCTCTAGATTGAATGCTTCTTTCTCTTGTAAAGTTCGTTGTGGCTAATTTCAAGTTACAGCATTGGAATGCATTAGAACAACTTAACACGTATACATACATACCCGTACATAGCAACAAACACAAAAAATAAGAATGAATATTTTCACTTACTTGAAACCTGAAAGTTATAAAATATAAAAGAAAAATATATAATATAATAATTGCTATCAATTATTACTACAAAAGGGCTAAGTATGTATACTAAAAACATTAAGCCCATACTTGTATTAAAACTGATCCCATTTGACCATTTGAGCAAAGGTTTTGTCTTTAAGAATGTTTCAACTTTCAACGTTCAAATATGCAAACCAGATATTTGGCCACATTCGCCATTAGTTCTTGTGACTATCGGGCGGCAATATATCTCTCTCGCCATATCGCCGCATATCACGTGGTGCAAATTATTTCAGTTGCCGCAAGGCGGCAAATGCGGCAAGTCGTGGTAGAAACTCGTAGCAGTTCCTGGCGCATTCACGTCTTTGAATGTGGCGCTTATCAGAACATTTTGCATGGCAGACTGTCGATAAGTTGAATTTAGTGTGCGTGTGCAGCAGAGGAAGTGTAGGGAGAGAGCTAGCGAGAGGGAGAGGGAGAGGGAGAGAGGAGAGAGGGGAAGGAAGTGGAGAGTGCTTCTTTGTTTGAACTTTTGTGCGATATGCTTGCTTTGGACATCACTTTGCGGCTGTGGCAGCTGCGGCTGCTGCTGCTGCTGCTGCTGCTCGGTTGCATTTGAATTTAAAGCATGCAATTTTATGCTTTTAATTTTACGCTTTATAAATTTTTGTGGTTTCGCATAGCGCAATTATCCAAGCCGGGGTAAACAATGCCCGCCCGCCCGTACAACGGATCAGTAATAATGGACTTAAGCAGCACCAACTTTAATGAGCATCAACAGAGCATTGAAAGGCTGTAAACTTGAAAGTGGTTGATTTTGAGCATAATTTTCTGTGAGCTGACTTAACTGGTCAAATGAGTATTTCATTTCATTCGCATTTTCAACAAACATCAGTTGAGTATTTAATTAAAGTCTAAGATAATGCACTTTGTTGAAAGTTATTGTTTAAGTTGAGTAAAACTTTTTGTCAGCTGGCTTTAACAGTGTTATTATGCATACGAGTATAACTTTATTTCATTGAGCATTTTCAATGCTGCTGTATTATTATAAATCGGCTTTATAGTTGTTGTTGGCCACACAACAATGAGGAACTTATTCGAAGATAGCTAAAACTGCTAAAAACTGCAATACACACGCTTTCTCATATATCTCATACATCATTTGCTGTCAAGTTTTTCCAATAGAAAGGGGGCAGCGAGAGGGAGAGAGAGGGACACGAGGCAACGACAACAAGTTGGGCGTGTCGAAAAACTTGAAATTGTTTTCGAAATTGCAATGTCACGCTATCCCACAGAAGCATCGCAACAACAGCAACATCAAGAAAGGACTCGGAGAAAGTTTGCTGGGTGAAAGAGAAAAGTTAGCATAACTGGCAAAGATATCCGTCGGTTTGACGAACTTTCAATGTCCTTTGACAAATTCCAGTTAAGCTGAAGCTCAACAACAGGTTGAACATGGTATCCTTGAAACATGGGGCACAAAAAAGGGGTTTTACTACCTGTTACCTGTACTTTATTTCTTTAGTGTATTACCAACGCTTTTGGATAGTTAAAGTATCCGGCTGTTGTAATGGCAAACAAACAATTTGATATGTTGCATTTGCGGGTCATTTCCAGCAATGACAATTTCATTTTGCAACACAGACGCAACACGCCAGACTGCTGCTGCTGTGTTGCGAGTCGAATTCGGAGAGTGACCGCTGTAATGGGCAACAAAACAAACGATGCCATTGACAGGACACTTGCAGCACTTGGCCGGACTGATGACAATGACTTTTTAAATTGTTTCATGGAAAGTGTCAGCTATGGTCAGAAAGTTTAGCAGCTGCTGCAAAATGAATGAGAGCCAAGTGCACCACACTGCAATAATAGTTGGCCCCATAATGAGCATCATCATCATCATCATCATCATCACCATCATCATCATCGTCATCGTAATCATTATCTTTATCATCGTTAAGGTTACGTGGTAATGAGCATGAGCGGGCGAAATCAGACTTTATGACTTCATTTTCACCGGAGTGATGCCAGACGCTGCAAAATGTGCTTGCAACACGCCTCACCCTGCAACACGTTGCGGTCCTCACGCAGCTCCAGCTCTTAAATTGCAGGTGTGGTCGCCACACCGCAGACTGCGTTCGTTGTCAGCACTCTGACTGCGGCTAGCTGCTACACTCACAAAAACAAAATATGGCCAAGAATTGTGCCTGAAGACGAATCCCAACGAATGAGCAAGGTCATATTTGATTTATCTGAATAACGTTTATTATTCATTGCGCTAGATACAAAGGAGTTAAATCAAGTTGGGCAAAACTAAAGATGAACTTATTAATATATAAATCTTTACCATACTTTTATCTGAGTGTAGCCACGTCCTAGACGCCCGTTGCCAGCAGCTTCGACAACGAACAGACAGACACACTATTAAATAGACATTCGTTGGCTTTTCATAGCTGGACAGACAGCCGGGATAAAGCAGATGCGTAGGTGTGAATATCAAAGGCAGGTGACTTTGCACTTATGCGTGGAGTAAAATCAAGAAAATCAATGCAACTCAAGCTGTTTCATCAACACTGTTTGATAGCTGGAAAACATTTAAAACAGCGGAAAACTGAAGCTGTTTCCTTGTATAAAAATAAGTCTCCATTGAAAGAAAACTTTGGCTTTGAATAACAATTATTATAAATGGTAGTTATTTAATATTAATAATCAAATATTGTTAAGCTGTTTCCATAACAATTTGTTTTTCAACCTCCGCACTACTGCTGCTGCCACTCCAAATATTACTCATACGCCGCATTGTTCAGTTCTGTTCATTGTCTGGCTATGCTGACAAAGTGCTTTTTACTGCTTTTAGTTTTTCAATTCTTATGCAATTTGACATTCAATGCATGAGCAATAACAAGAGCAATAACAGTATATTTTCGATAAGCTAGACAATTAAAAACCCGACAATGTTCGATAAAACGAATTAAGATAAGCAAGAAAATTCACTAGAATTATTGCTGAGCGCTAAATTATGACTTTAAAATGGAAATCCTTCGACCAACTGCCTGCCAATTATAACTTTAATGTGCGCTTTGCAAGTTTAATTACCTTTCTCGTGTTATTTAACACAACTTGCCATAAATCCAGTCATTATTATGCGATTACAATTCCTGCTTATTTTGGCAATTAAATGCTTTTGTTTCTCCTATGTGATGAAGAAGCAGTAAAACACTTTGAAAAGCGCAAATAATCCACATTTGATTTAAGCTAAGCATCTATATATATGTATATTTATATTCATATATGCAAACAATGCAAATTGCTATTGTTGCATATGCAAAAAAATAATTTCTTAAGGAGTTGCAAGGCAAACAAGGCGAAACACATGAAATGCACAAGATACACAAAATTCACATGTAGCTTAATGGAATTGAATTGATTAAGTAAATTTGATGTCAGACGTAAACAGTTCGACATGCAAATTGAGCAAAATGCAAAAGTGTAACAAAAAAATTTGCATGCACGTTTTTATTTATTTTTTGTATACCCTGAACGCTTTAGAGCTAAAGAGCTAGAGTTGGAATATTGATATATATATATATAGATTTCAGATAGCAATTGTGGTCGTGGGGTTTGTCATGAGCTAGATGAAATTAATTTGAAGCTGCAAACACTTTGTTTTCCTTTGACTCAACAAATTCGCTTTTTTCTGTTGCCATATTTCGCACAGTCTAAAAGCAAAGTTGCAACAATCAAACTTTATAATTTTTCGCCGCATTGATGTTTTCCTTGCATATACATATTAAGAACCCTTCGTGCCCCACCACGCCCACCGCCCTTCACACACGCTGCTCGGATGCGTGTGCAGAAAACTTTTGCAGCACATGGGGTAAGTATGGTAAATATTTAAAAGAAAAGTTTGACTGGGGCAAGAGAGAAAATTAAATAAACAGTTTGGAGAGCACAGCTGACGATGGAGCAGAGAACTTGGCGATACTTTCAAGATTATTTGGGGAACAAATAATTTTTCAATTTCTTTTTTTTTACGCGAAACTACATATATAGGTGTGCAAAGTGGGCGTGCGTGTGTGGGTGTGTGTGTGTATTTAATTTGATATATTAATATTCAAAAAACGCATTGTGAAGCATATCAAAACTATTTTTAATGAGCACTTGCATGACTAAGAAAATGTTTTATGCATGCATGTGTGTGTTGGTGTATATATGTGTATGTGTATCTGTATGTGTATGTATGTGCACACTTTTCCCAAACGTTGCCTTCGTGAAAAATTACTTTCATTTTAATTAGGAGCTGTGGGCAACAGCACAAGAGTTTGTAGCAAAAAAGGCGGAGTGCAAAAAGATGAAAAATTAAATTAAAAACACTTTCATGCATTTAAGCAAATAAAGAGCGACGATCACATGGACGTCCCGACACGACACACACACACACACACTCCCAAACACACACTCTTACACTCAAAGGTTGTGTAGCAAAACGCATGCGGTTTTAAACACGTGACGGAGTTTTATTTTTTAATTAAGCTGTTTACATTTACTTGCCATGTCCTTGGCTTGTTCCCCTTTTGTGCTCGCTCAGCGCTCTTGACGTCCAACAAAAAGTTGTTGTTTGTTTTTGAACAGCCTCCCCCACGAGCCACCCCACCACCTCCTCCACTCACAAACCTCGGCACGAAGAAAACGCTTGCGGTTCTTTGTGGGTCAAGCAGCAGGCGCTTTGCTCTTGCACCTGTCGTCAGTACAATTATATAAAAAAATTGTGCAAACAAGAATCTCACTTTTGGCTGACACTTTTCTTACATTTTTCTTGCTTTAACAAAACAGCTACCCCCAACTGTGACTGCCCGACCGTTAAGTACGGGTTGGGGGCAGTTTAAGGTTGCTGTTTGGGAAAAAGCATGTTTATATCAAGAATTTAACTAAATATGTTTATTTGCATGCAGGTGTGAAAATAAAACGAACTTCTGTTCCGATTTCGTTTGTGAGACGTAAAGCATAAAAATTTGCATAAGAATTCCGATTTTTTTTCAGATTTTTTACGGTGTACGGCTCTGCATAGGTATCTTGATTTTTAAGGTATGCTATCGATATGTAATGGTACAATAAAAAAGAGAGGAGAGTTCAGTCGGTATTTTGGTTTTAAAAATATGTTAAGCTTTAGTATTGATTTCGATTCTAATTCAGAATTCCAATCGCTAAACATGAGGTTCCGGTTTTGATTTCGTTTCCGGCTTCGGTTTGACACATTGATTTGCATCAGCAGCCACCTTCTGAGCCAGCTCGCATGCAAAAAAAAACCAGTAAGTAAACTGTAATAGCTGGTTACAAAAGCAATTAATAAGCACTTGGCTCGCGTTGCTAGCCGCTTGCTGTGCACACACTTTTGATTAATAGGCCGACATCGGTTAACAAGCATTTTAACTAATTTAAGCGCCTTTTTAACTTGGGCGCAATAAATAAATATATAGAAATTAATTAAATTGAGCAACAAAGTTAATTACTGGCTACATTTTTTGGTTAGTTGAAGCCATTGAAATATTTTTGCATACATGTGGCCTAGGCATTTAAAATGCGCCCGCACACACACAATGCAATTAATTAAAATGTTGCTATTGCCATTAAAATTTTGTTGAAATTGGTCTCAGCTGAGAATAAAACCATATTCAATTATCCTATCCTATTCTATTTTTCAACTTGAACTGGAAAAGTGAAGGAGAACTTCTGCAGTTGAAATCTGCAGTCAAGTGAAGTGAAGTCAACCAGAGAATGTGGTTAACGTTTTCTTTCCTTCCATAGCCAAGCTGTCGCCAGGAAGAATACTGTGACGCCCAATTGACTTTGATATTGCTATTTTCTATTGATTGACAATAAGGTTGGAAAACACGTTGTGGAGATTATTGCCGCTTTATTAGCTGCACTTTAATAATAGTTGTGCTGTCTAACTTCATCCGCCTTCACTCCTGGTAACTGTTAGAGATGAGTGCAAGCCATTGTTACAGTGACTCTAAAATATTTACAACTATTGGTAACACTGAAGCCAATTGTGCAAAGGGGTCATAATGAAATTGTGTAAAAGTAATTGGCTGCAGCAAGATTGTAGAGATGTATTTATATTCTTGCGTAGCCGAGAGCATTAGCAATAATAGGCAATCTAGAGACAATCTCTTGTAAGTCAAAGAAAAAAAGATCAGTGTATTTTAATAACTAATGAAAAAGCAACAGAAATATTCGAAAAGTTTGACAGACAATCAAACACAACCTATTATACTATAACCTCCATGCTTAATCGTTGTTTAAGTCATTCTCAAGTCAAGTGGGCAGCATTTGATTTTGCGTTCAGTTAAAGGGTTCATTTTTTCTTGCCGGCACTGTATGCATATTGATATGCTGTTTCATTATTCGGAATTCCTTTACGACTGCAAATTCAAATATTGCTGACTATGCAAAGGAATTTGTGTGTTGGCATTGCCAATCAACAAACAGAAAGCAGAAATATTTCGCATAGGTATTCCACACTTGTTTGTCTCCCTGCACAACTCTATTCCATTGCTAATTTTCTGTGAAATGTGCGTTCCATTGATTTTTATATATGTACATACGAGTATGTACAAGGATACATACGGTATAAATGTATATAAATACTTGGCTGTATCCGTTGAACGGGCTACTGGAGTTTGTGTAATTGACGCCGGGCACGAGCATCACTTTGGCAATTGTGCAATGTGTGCATCGCATTGTACACTGTGCAGCAGTATAAAAACTTGATTAGAGCTCCGCTCAGCTCAGCTCTGCAAATGGAACGGGTTGCGCCAATTACTGTTCGCGTGCCCCGTGCTCCGTGCATCGTACACCGTACACCGTGCCCCAAAAACGTTGGACAAAGGCACATGGTTGAACAAATTCTACGCTTTGTGGCCAAATTAGCAGCACGAGAAAACAAAGCACTGCCAATGTGAATGCAAAATGTGAGTCCGAATCCGAATCCGAATGCAAATGCAATGCGAGGCGAGGCGAGGCGAACGATAAACGCGTTGCAAGCTGACAACGCGTCGATTGGCCCCTAAACGGAGGCAGCGGAGGCACTTGCCACATTAGCCGTTCTCTTCTGGTCATTACCTCGCTTTTTGTTGTCGCCCAGACAAAAGATCGCCTGTAGTTATTTTTTGTTATTTCTTTTTATCGAGTTCTGACAAACAATAAAATCACTTTTCAATTGCCGCCGTTTTGGCTTCATATGCATTCAAGTTAGCAAAACTTGTTCAAGTCTTTGCCTTCAGTGACAATTTTAGAAATGTCGCTGCGAACTCGAAGTTGTAGATAAAATCTTTAAGTGTCACGGTTAGATAGTTTAAGTAGAGAACTCTTTGAATTATAGACCTTGTTTGGCAATGAAAACTGAGTTGTCAGAATAATAGATGTCTTTAAGTATGTATATATTTTGTTCAGCCAAAAACAGAATAGTCATTCAAATTAGTTCAGCAATCTATTTAGAGTCGACAATTGCAAATGATTTGTCAACTGCTTTAAGATAGAGCTTAAGCAACCATGAAATTCAATTTCCAGCCAAAAAAAAGCTATTGTACGATGTGTGAGCTATAAAAAACTAAGCTGGTCGGCTTATCTTTGTATCTATTTTGGTTTCTTTTTGGGCTTCACTTCAAACTTTGCTCATCGATGCAAATCGATCATCAAAATTTACGAGACATTGCCCAAAGTGCGTCATAAAAATGCGTTCGGAAACTAATTAAGTACATAAAATGCGGATTAACGGCTTTCAAAGTGCCGTAAAATTCGTTGGCGCAACAATTAGCCAAAGTCCTAAGGATGTGAGTGCAATGCAATGTGGAATGCGAATATGTTGTCGGCCATAAAAACAAAAACGAGACTTGAACTCCCCAATGGGGAATCGGAGTTGGCAATGGAAACCATTGCAAAGTCGTTAAAAGAAACCAAAGTTGTGTGTAATCAGAATTGTTAACGTTTCTATACACTTCTTCCGATAGAACTATGCAAATAATTTCTATGATTTTTTTAGAAAAATTAATTTAGGAAATGCTCAAAGCGAAAGCTGTTGTACGAGTATATATAGAAAAAAAAGTATAGTTTTTAAATATGTCCAACTTGATGGCAAATTTGCATTGGCCATTTGGAAGGGCATCAATATGGATCAATACGGAAATGGTGAGGCAATGGAAATTCGCCACTCGAAAACTTTTTAATTTAATGCATCATCGTAAAAATTGGATACTTTGTGAGCGAGTCGGCTGTAAAAATAGTTTCATTTTGGTTCTCTGAGCCCCGTTTGGACTATTGTCTTGTCTCGTCACCCTCTTGGCCCGCATCACGGGCTGTCAAATGCTGCCCAAATCTGACCTAAGCAAGTTGGCGAAAAGTTTGCGTTTCAGTTTCGGTTTCGGTTTCTGTTTCAGTTTCAGTTGCAGCCTCAACTTTGAACTCTCGCTGCGCGAAGAGGATTAGGCCTGGCTAAGCCCGTCGCGTGACCGTTGTTTCAATTAAAATAAATTAAATGCGGCGCAAGCGGTCGCAAATGTCAAAACTGTTTGCGGCTCAATTAGCCGCACTGTCAAAATTTCGGTATACAGCTGCTGAGAGAGTACGTCTTTTGACAGCATGGCATGATGAACTGTAAATTGGATGCGGCTGTCGCCTACACACTGCAGTGGGAGAGAGGGGATTGCGGTGTGGGGGATTAGAGCAGTCGTTGCCAGCAGCGACAAGTCAAAACGTCTGTTTATATGATGATGAAAGCTGCCCAAAACATGCCATAGAAACTCGCAATGAAAATCCAACTCGCTACCCCTTCTACTCCACTGCGTCTCCAGCTCCGCCAGCCCAGCTCTATCCAGCTGTGCGGTGCCTTAAGCAAGCTTAAAGGTTGCTCAGCGAAAGTTTTACTGCCAATAAGCAGTAAAACAAAGGATTTGTCAGATTTTAGAACAATAATGCTAAGCAGCAGTGTAAATAAAGTAAAGTGTGCGACACGTTAACTTAAATAAAATAAAATCAAATTGCAAGACACACATTTACCTTTTTGTTGAATTTCGATATTATTATTATTATTACTGTTGCTGTTGCTGTTGTTTTTTGTTTTATTTATTTATTTTTGGTATTATCTTAAAGTTTGGCAGCTGCTTTAGCCAAGCAATAACAGAAACGTTTTTGAGCGTGTTAATGTGGGAGTTTATAAAAGCTGCTTTTGCTGAGAGTTGCCGGATATAAACAAATCTTTAATTAATGCGTAAATAATACTTATTCCTGGAAGTAACTTAATAAGTAGAAGGCCTTGTTTAAAAAGTTGATTTTTATAAAACGAAAGTTGTTGACTTCTAAAAAAACAATGGTTTTCTTCTTTGTATTTTATTTATACCTTTTCGAGATTAATTTTATAAGAAAATAATTTTTTTTTGAATAGAAAAGAAGACATTGAAATTTAAGGAACTTTTTTTTGGTATTTTTATGGCTAGACACCAGAAAAACTTAATAGTTTTCAGGGAGATTTTAATTTCAAGAAATTTTCTTAATTTAAATCCTATTTTTATGTGTGAGTGTAGCCACCCACAACATTCCACTTGTCCAACAAACCGACTTCAACTGTTTGATTGCGGTGTATAAAAGCGATTACTTTCAATTAGAGCCAGGCTCTAATGAGCAGCCAATCGGCAGACAACATAGCTCCAATAAAAACACAACGCCTACGAACAATTTTGAAGCAAGTGCAGCCTAAAGAGAGAGTGAGAAGGAGAGTCAGAGAGAGAGAGAGAGAGAGAGAGAGAGAGAGAGACAGATTGTGACTTTTGGCGCCAATGTGGAAAACATGACATTTTAATTGCCCCCAACAGCAACTGCTGCAAAATGAGCGAGCCTCTTTCTAATTAAACGACTATTTAGAGAGAGAGAGAGAAAGAGAGAGAGAGAGAGAGAGAGAGAGAGAAAGTGAGCGAGACAGAAAATATAGTTACAAGGTGACGTCAATTGGCAGTGATCTAAATTTATGCAAATTGGCAGCTGCTGGCATCTGTCTCAGTGTCCACTGTACTGTGGTGTCTGGCTAGCTGGGGGGCTATGCGTGCGCCACGTTTGTTCACATATTTCATGTTGCACGCGCCTTCAGTTCGCAGTTCGTTTGCCCTTTTAATGGCTCTGCCAGAGAGCAGCAACGCCATTCATTTGACTGCAGCTGGAAACTGAAACTGAGGAACAGCAGCCGAAACGGCAAACAGAATAAGAGACAGAAACAGGAGCAGTTGTTGCAAGTTGCCAGTTGCCAGTTGCCAGTTGCCAGTTTGGCTGATTATTAAATCACAAGGCGAACTGCAGTCTCGGCAATCTGATATGCAAAATCACAACTAGTTTAGCCAAGAGCGTTGCTTTAAAGTCGCAGCGCGGAAAAAGGCAGTTGCAGAACTCAGTTGGATGCTGCGCTTACACTCAGAGAAAAGAACGGATTGCACCAAATTTCTTAACTTCCTTTGAAATCTATTTCCTTAAGCCAGAAACAAACTTGATGATTAGGGCATATATATTAGGCAATTATTATATATTTCTGTTCAATTCTGATTGTCGTTTTCCTACATTTCGGATCATATTTTTCTCAGAGTGCATTCACCTTCTCTGGAGTTGCGTTAATTACAGCTCTGTCTAGCCGTGAAACTCTCTGGCAAACGCGCAACTTGTTAAAAAATTTCCGCTGGTAGTTTATTAGAGGGCCAGGCATTACAGCTCTTCCCTTGCTGACTTGGCAATTAATTGGAGCTTAGTTGCAGCTGAACCTGTTTTAATAAGAGTGAGTCTGAAGATGACGCCAAGTGAAGTGCCAGATTTGGGCTTGGACTGCAAATTAGCTGAGTTCTCTGCAAGCGGAAAGTCTGCAAATGCAACAAAGTCGACTATATCATGGCCAGCAGCAGCATGGCTAACAAAAATAGTAATGATAATAAGTAGTTGTTTTGTCAACTGATTTAATAACTAAATAAAAAAAAGAACAATTTCTTATCTGCAAGAGAGACTTGGAACTTGAAATCTCAATTAAAGAAAGCTCCAAATGCTTAAGACTTAGAAATCGTTTACCGGATAGACTTGATTTATACTTCAATTTAAGTTTTACTGGACTCAAGTGGATTTAAAAATTGGTAAAAAATTAGTTAGTATACGTAATCCTTTAGCAATGGCCTTGGAAGCGATATGCGGTATGAATAAGCTGCCGTTCATGCAACGCTTTGATGCCCTGCAAAAGGAGTGGCAAGTGCTGCAGATACAACGAGCCACTAGCAACATGACAAATCCTTACGCGCTGATGGCACCACCCTTTGAAAATGTAATAAGTGTGTAATTAAAAATATATTTATATAACCTTGTCTGCAGCCAGCTGTGAATCTGGTGAAGATACTGAGGCACTGTAAGCTGCGGATGGAGCTTGAGCATGGGACGACAACGCTGGGCTTCAAGTATCAGGGCGGAGTCGTGCTCTGTGCCGACTCGCGTGCCACTTCCGGCCAGTATATTGGCTCGCAGACGATGCGAAAAATTGTCGAGCTGAATAATTATATGTTGGGCACGTTGGCTGGCGGTGCTGCCGATTGTGTCTATTGGGATCGGGTGCTGGCCAGAGAGTGCCGCCTCCATGAATTGCGCTACAAGCGACGCATCATGGTGGATGCCGCTGCGCGCATGATGTGCAACATTTGTGCCGAATACAAGGGCATGGGCCTCGTTATGGGCATGATGCTGGCCGGCTGTGATGATGAGGGCTGCAAGTTAATCTATGTGGACTCGGAGGGTATGCGTTCGCATGGCAGCGTCTTCTCAGTGGGCAGTGGTTCGACGTATGCCTTGGGCGTACTGGACACTGGCTATCGCTGGGATCTAACGGATGAGGAGGCATATGATTTGGCACGTCGTGCCATATACCATGCCACCAGAAAGGATGCCTATTCGGGTGGCATTGTGCGACTGTATCATATCAACAACAAGGGATGGCGAAACATTTGCAATACGGACTGCAACGATCTGCATGACATATTTTGCATGGACTCGCAGAGTGAAGAGATGATCCCTCAAATGCCTTGCACGAGCAGGGATTGGATTTCCCAGAAGCTGAGGCTGGATAGTGTGCAGGCTCAGGTGGCAGCTGCCAACAGGGAGAAGGCGCAAAAGGTCTAAAGGATTATGACAAAATTGAATGTGGTATTTATTTTCATTTAAATCAATAAACAATTGAAGAAGAAACTGCAGCTTGCTTTAAGTGCTCCCAATCTATTTACTCTCTATTTGGGTATACCATATCATTACTTCCTGCCTCAAAATACGAGTGTAGCTTAATCCACTTCACGAAGCTGCCGCTACTACAAAATTGAGATAACCCCTTGGTGCACTTTTTATCTGGACCTTAAGCGGCACATTTTCTCACACTCTCTCAAGTAGTAGGATACTAATGGGCGCCTTTGGCTTAAGTAATTTCCTAATGAAAACCGCAGAGGAAAAATGAGTTTGGCGTCGATGGTCGTTTGTTGTTCCACCTACGAAGAACGCACACACATACTCATTCTTTAGCGGTGTTCATTAGATTAAAAGCAATTTACTGTGCAACTTTGGCCCACAAAATGCAAACATCTCTCCTCTACAGAATCCCCCATTTCCCCCTTTCTAAAAGCATCTGCTGTCTCACACATGCTCCCCAAACGCCGTGCAAACTGTCGCCACTGCCATTTTGGCAAGCAGCGCGAAGCCAACTGGCTTTTTTTCTACTTCTTATGTTTATTTTGGAATTCAACAAATTTGCGGATTTGGTTTGTAATTTATTTAATTTATCGCATGCTACGAGAAATAAGTGTTGCCTCCTGCTCCACACCACCCCCCGCAGCCATTATACGTGCCCCATCTATTGTGGTTGTGCGCCTCCCATTGCTAGCTGCAACATTTGTTGATGACAACCCAAAAAGACACGAACACACACCGAATGCAGAAAATACCATTGCCATTAAAAAGATAGGGATAGAGAGAGAGAGAGAGAAAGAGAGAGAGAGAGAGAGAGCTGCACGTTGTTTTAGCCCAGCTTAGAAGATATTATTTTGATTTATAGATAAAGTTCGTTAGCTAGCGAAAGTTGGTCGTTTATATCTCTACATGTGTATATACATGCATAAATATATATGTATTGTCAGTGAGGATGTTTGTCCTCTGCTGTTATTGCAGTCATTTTGCGCTAAAAGTTGAGATATTGTTTCATGCATTGATGTCGCCCAACACACAACACCCAAAACACAACAAGCTGTTCGCTTGACTCGACTCGACTCGACTCGACTCGCCAGTTGTAATTAAAGAACAAGCTCCACAACATGTTTCCACAATTTTATTGCCACAAAAACATTAAAAGGCCAATTCATTTAAGCGCACTGAAAACCAAAAGAAATACATTAAATGCTAAGTAAAGTTATGTTTAATTTATTTTTCTTTATATTTCTAATCTATCTCCAGAGAGATAATCAGTAGCAACCATTTATATATACATAGATATTAATATATAAAGGAATGCCAAAACCGTCTTGAACCGATTTATTCGAGAACAGGTAGGGGGCTTTTGAGATCAAGCGTGCAATTTTGCTTTTGTATCTTATTATTATTACTCAAATTTTTATTTAAAGCTACAAATTCTAAAAGTGAAAATAATACAAAACACTAAAAAACACATAAGATAAACGTATGTTGAAACTAGAAGCAAATATAAACTCAAACGATATATTTAACTAAACTAAATGAAAACTTGAAACAAACTATAAGTAAATAGACGCAATTCTAGCTCTAAGTCTGCGATGTCGATGTCGATCCTCACGCCGATCCCTGGGCAGAGTCCACCAGTTGCTTTTGTGGCTGCTCAGCTGATGACATGTGGAGACTTTTATGGAGGAGGCACGTGCCTTGAGGCGCAGATTGTTATCGTTGGTCAGCAGCATCATGTGAGTTAGCTGCTGCTTCAGTTGCAGACAACAGTTTATAATGCTATCATCGGCACTATCTATATCGATCAGTTGCTCTGCATCTTCCAGCGCCGATTGCGCATCGATTTTATCGAGAGCATCGAACTTATCATTCAGATATTCGATGGCTCGTCTGGCGGCAAAGCTTGTCAACTGTTTGCACTTTAATATATCCAGCTCCTTGATCACCATATAGGGCACATATAATATGCTGCCTGCAGTGCCAAGGAGCCTCGAATTGGCTACATCCTTCATTAGGTGGAGACTCTCGATCAGCACATTGGTATCCAGCACAAAGTACATACGATCTAGCTCATATTTTCTGATTATTTGCTGATCGCTTTGAATCTCCTTCGGCCTTTGCTGCTCGATGAGCTCCTTTGATTTTCCATGCTGAACTTTGGCAACACTTTCCTGCTTATTCAAATTCACCGTTACTTGTAGTGCTTCATTGGATTTGCTTGCTTGTGAAAAATTAAAAGAGAAATTCTTTAACAGTTCCTCGCAGTTTTTCGTCGTTTCCGTTTCGCTGCACTTTTCTAGAGCTGGGACTAAATCGAGCTCTATTTTTTGTGAATCCTCCTTACATTCTGTGTGCTGTGTAAATCGCTTCGTCCTTGGGCGGCACTTATCCTGATCAAGTTTACGACCATCTACAATATTATTATCGACACACAGACGCTTTCCGCGCTCATCATTTGCATTTCGCTTTTGCGCGTTCAATTTTTGTGTTTTGAGCAATAAAATTAGTTGATTAAGTTGCTCCTCAAAATTTTGAGTAGTCCGTCCGTATTTTCCAGTCATTTTCCTATTGTGAAATGGCGTTGATCTTAAACGAAATAAAGCTTACAGACGTTAATGCAAATGCTTGCTGTATGAATTCAAGTTTTATATTGTAAATTGCATTTTCTGCCGTAAATTCAAATGCAAATTAAATTTCAGTTATACGCTGTAAAATTTACAACATGTGTCAATTACACACGACATCACTTATGCATATTGTGTATAACACTACACTTGCGAAAAAATCGGACAATTTTTAAAATCGCCTTTAAATGAAAATCGGTCTGCAGACAAAATACAGATTTATTAAATACATTTTAAGTTTTATAAATTGAATCTGATAGAACAAGACTATTATGTGTTTCAGTTCGTTTCAGTTAGCATTTCCTTTTCTGAGTGTAGAAACTATTGCAGTTGACTGACAAGCTGCCACATTCACTTCGCCACTTTCGCTCTCCCCTTGCTGCCCCTTTCGCTTATTCATCTGTTCTACTCCAATTTCAGCATGCTACAAAATTTGCATAAAATAATAATGCACGAAGACAACAACAACGTTGACGGCATATTAATTGCGGCTATCATTTTCCACAAAATTAGCTAGCTTCCTCAGAAAAATGCCCCATAGTGGCACCATCATGCTGCTGCATGCCACATGCCCCACACGTTTTTTATTTTTGCATTTTCGCCCACTGCTTCTCGGTTAATATGCGCTTAAAAAGCATGCGACGATAACAAAAACTATAATTTAAATTAATTTGCAAATGCAACAACAACAACAATAGTTCGGCACCTGCAACGCTGTTGTTGTTGTTGTTTTTGTTGCCATTCCACTTTTGTCAACGAGCTCAAATTCAATGAAATTTCACACTTTGTCGTTAAAAGCCGCGCCGCTTGCCATCCAAATGGGGGAAACTGGAAAACGTGGAAGGTGGCTTAGAGGATTGAGGGGGAGGGTGAGTGGTAGCTGGGTGGGAGGGGTGCGGCATGGGGGACAGTGGCAGTTAACTGGCAGGCATAAGGATGCAAATATGCAAATGGATTTTGTCAAGCGAACACTGTGGCAAGCATGCAATGATATAATGTAAGGGCAGAGCGAGAGGATGAGGGGCAGAGCGAGTTATAAGGTAGCGTGAGGGATGGGCAGGGGCGAGGGGGAAGCACAGCAGTGTGGTGAGTTGAGAGTGTTTGACAAGCGAGCGTGACTGTTGAGCTGGGAGCTGGGAGCTGGCAGCTTGGTTGATGTGCAGCTGGCAGACGGCATCTTCATTTAGCTTCACGCCAATGACTGCCCGGCTGCATTTATGTGTGTGTGCATGTGGGTGTGTGTGTGTGTATATGAATGTTGTAACACCTGTAATACCCTGTGGCAAATTACACATGAGATTCTAATAAGTATTAGTATAAATCTTAATCTGAATCTGTAGTATAACTTTTAAGTTCGTAAGAGCTTTGAAGTTTATGGGAAACCATTTTTGGGAAGAATCGGTCGAAAGATGAGTTTTAAGTTGACTGTTTTGTGCTTAGATCCAGTTAGGGTTTAAAAACTAGCAAAGAGATTTACTTCAGAGTAAGTTTGTTTCAGCGACATCCAAGCAATCCATGCACTGCAATCGAATATTTCAGGGTATCAAAAGGTCGAGGAGTTAGAAAAGGTATTACTAGACCCTAATCTAGTTTCAACTCAAAATGCAAAATGCAGACAGATGCATAGCAATCAAAATGTACTGGATATCACCAATTCGATCAGTTGCTTTGTGTGCATGTATTTCGTTGCTGTTGTCCATGTTTTTGGTTACCACTGCCAAGGAACACGTTCGACTATGCTCCTATGAGCTACTGCGGAACAAGGCACAGGGGGGAGGAGCTGGGCGGTTAGAGGAAAGGAAATGACTATGGAAACTGCGGACGATGCCTCCTTTGGCATTTTCATTAACAGAGACGAGACGAAGACGCAAGGGAAGGCGATGATGATGCCAACAAATGCAAATGCAGCGCCAGGGCAGCCGGGAAGATCAAGATGAAGACACGCGCCTCTCTAACAACAACAACAACAACAACAACAACTACGAACGGCAACAAGCAATGGCCACATTAGCGACTGAAGCGACGACAACAAACGGCGTCAGCCACATTACACAAGTACACTGAGCCAAAAAGCGCAACCTGCTATCGAGAAAGTATATTTCCAAATCTTGCTGATAACCAGCGCTTTTTTCAGGTTCAATTTATCCAAAATTTAATAAAAATTTTCGCTCCTTTTATTAGTTCCATTTGTATTTAAAAATATATTTTTTTAAATAAATTAAACTTTTAAATATCAAAGCATTTTTTCTGTTAGTGCAGCAGCAACAATTGCCAACATCAGCAACCAGCAGCAACAACTGGCAACATCTTCTCTACAGCTACAAAACAGCTTCGGTGTCAGATGCACTTGCAATATATCAGCTGCTGGCCCCACATAGACACATACACACTTTGAGGCCACTCCCCGCACACTTGCAACGTGGGGCAACATCAAAGCGTTGTTGCAGCGGCTGTTGTTGTTGCTGCTGCTGCTGCTGCTGCTGTTGCCGTGTGTTCTCCATTTATTGCCACTTTGGAGGCGGCAACTGCACATTAGTCGCATATCTCTTTAAATTCGCGGCAACTAGTTGGCTTAGTGTTGTTTTTGCTGCTGCTGCTTGTGTTTTCGTGTGGCAACAAACGCTGCGCCATGCTTAATGCACATTTTACTTATCAGTCGGGTTTTTAATAATATGACTGCGAATATAAGCGACGAAGATAGCACATTTAACTTAGTGCAACGGCTAGCCAATTACTTACCACAAAGATTATTCAAGTCCTTATGTTAATGCAAATTCAAGTGGCAGACAAATGAAGCTCGACTACAAGATACCCTGAACCCAGCTGTGTCAAAGATTAAAATAAATAACTTTTCGCACACTCAGCTATCTTTCAGGAATAATCTTCAATATCATAAAGTATAAATACACTTCATGGGCAGTACTAGCGTCGATTTAGCCATATTAAAAAACCTGTTCCCAGACAGACGGAAAGACTAATAATGCTGACCACAAATTATGATGATTTAATCGTACCTCCTTTTGAATACTTTAGCCAAATATAACATGTCTCAAGAAGTTTTTAACGACAAATCGCCACTTCCAAGAAGTGCTCATAATCTTTCCAAATAGAACAAATAAAAGATTGATAATATATAATGCATATTTCAACGAGCAATGACTCTTATCGCTTCACGCGAAGAACAAACGACGACAACAGATGGCCTAAATGTCATGGGATATTCACAAATACATAATTCGATAGCCTATCAGATCGTTATACAATAACATAATAATGATAAGAGCTGTAGAAATCTTAATTAAGCAATAAATTCAAACAATAAGAGTCGCAATTTAAATGACAAAGGCTTCTAATTGATATACTCGTATTATAAACAAATTGCATCAAGGTTGGATAAGAAATACCCAAGTTGTGGGCCTAAACCTATTGTCATTTCCCTTTGTCAGCTTGTCGTTCATCAACTTGTCGCTTTTCATAATTTTTTTGGGCTTTCTTTTGATTATTTTAAGTTTTTTGGAGATTGCCAAATTGTGTCACAACCATTCCATTATCCGCTTATTCCGATGGTTACAAACCATCTACATACATATTTACGATATATATACATATATATATATATATAAACATCTACATTTTTACCAAAAGAGCTATATGCAGGACATTTTCGTGCAAATCCTTGTGATTGCAATGAATAATATTTTTAATGCAAATAACCAGAGTGAAGAATGGGTAGAGAGTCGAGTGTCCAGTGTGCGACAACTTGACAGCGCAACAGCGAGAATAACGATGAGGCAGTGGCTGTTGCAGTGCTGCACTGTTGAGCAACGTTGAGGCAAGAATGGAGGGCAGGCGTCGCCGCTTTCTGCTCTGCAACGCGAGCACATTTCATTCGTTTTCTTTTCCATTTCAATTGTCGTCAAGATTGCAGCAGCAGAAGCGGCTGCAATGTTTCGCCACCCCTCCCCTCACTTCATGCCATCACGTCCAAGTATGCCAGTGTTCGGTAATGAAATTTTGCTCATTGTTTCTGCTCGTCCTGAGCAATTTTTAACTAAATGTTAAAGTTCTCGTTAGCAATTTTTGCTCGATTTCTCATGGATTAAGTCACATTTTTGTAGCATACTTTTTGGGGCAACATTTACATTGAAGGTGTTTGAAAGTTTACGTAATCTTAACTGGACTTTTCAAAGCGTTTTCGTAGAGTTTTTAAGCTTCAAAATAAATCTAATAAATGAAATTTATTTTGTAAATATTAATTTCAATTTAAAATTCATAGAGCTAATACATTTTTTACTATGCGAACAGCTCAATAAATTGTTTTTATTCACTGCAATTTCCACTTGATTTCGAATGCTGGAATGTGTAGATTTACATAATATATACTTAAATATATATATATATATAAATATATGTACTCAATATATATGTACTTATGTTTGCTTGTTCAGGCGGTTTCTGTGCGCATCTTTTATGTTCATCGGCTTGTCAACATTGGCATCGTTGTCGTCATTGTCATCTGAAATTCATTACGGACTCCTTGCTTGGATGGATAGTTGGGCGTGCACATTAAGTTATGGACAAAGGGACAAAGGGACGAATGGACTCTGCACTTGATTATTATGCATAGCAAGTAATTTGTTATCTGTGCTGATGCCATTGTGGCTCGCATTGTTTTTGGCCATTTGCTATTAATTCGCTTGTTGCCAAATGAAATTGCACTTTTGCATGTGTCGTCCGTTTACTCTCGGCCTCAACATTTGGGTCAGATCCTTTTAAAATAAGTATATGTGTTTAGAGAAGCACACACATAAAACACAAAACATATGTATACATGCATGCATGTATATATATATATATATCTATATATCTACGTATATATGTATAGTCTCTTGCCCATTTTGGTTTATTTATTTTACTTTCCACAACATTGACGACGTAACCTAATTTGTTGTTTCCCACCCGTCTCCTGTTTGTTGCTAATTTATGCTAAAATCGACCCCAACAAGCCAACTGGCAATATTTTAGCTATTCAACAACACACACACACACACAGACACAACCACAGACACACATGTGCACATCCTTTTTTTGTATTAGTACACAGGTTTAGTGTATGTCGAACATGACCAAATTCCCAGCAGGCCAGGCTTAGACCAAAACATAACTGAACGTATTGTATGCAAACGCTTTAACGAATCTAAGAATGTGTATAATGTATTGTGTTCGTATTTAAAAATCAATTGCTAAAAACTTAAATTAAAGTTAAATTAAGATAAGTTAATAATAATGTATTTTACATATAATCCGCTTTTCATTTCCAGTTTGACAAGAATTACATATATTTATCTATAAAATATGTGACCAAACATTTTTCACACTCTGCGGAATTTAAGCTAAAAAAAACCCAATAAGAGTGTTGTAGTCAAGTGAGCTTGACTATGAAATACCCTGAATCGAGCTGCTAAATATAATATTGTAGTTTTGTACCTAATTACCTCTGGCACGAATAGTCTCTGAGATCTGCGTGTTCTTGCAGATAGACTAATTAACATGGCTATACCGATTCAACTGCTCATTTTGATCAATAATATTCATATATACCTTAAGCGGTTGCAGATGTTTTCTTCTGCCTCTTACCTACTTTTGCACATAATCATTGTATCCTCTTAGCCATTTTTAATGGGTTCTGGGTGTGAATTTATTAATTAATTTAAATTTGGTTATCGCTGCACATAATGTTGAAATCTAAACATTTAACAAAAACAAAATGCGAATGTTGTTTCAATTAAGTTTGAAATTAAGCTAGACTGAGAGTTAACCTTAATAAACCAAGACGTGTTTTAAGCTTATCAGAGTTAAGTTATAGATATAAACCAAAAATTTATGAATCACCATTGAGAATTCGAAGACACTTGGAAGCAAGATCTTTGGTTTTAAAATCTATTTAAACTAAGATTAGTTAAAGTAAAACAATAAAAATAAATAGGCAAACGCAACAAATGATAGAACGAAAGTTTACGTCTGAGTAAATATTAGAACACTTTCGAATTTTGACCAATCCAATCATTAGGCAATGAATATCGATTGAATCATTTGCGTTTATCCATTGTGCACATTCAGTGAACTATTTATGTATAAACTTTTATGCACACAAATTGAACGGGAAATGAATGTGCGCACATTCAATAAAATGTGTGCAATACAAAACCAGGATATATTGTTGCAGACACACACGCACGCACACACACACACAGGAGAACAGGAGCAGACATGCAAAGCATGTGGGAAATATAATAAATAACTATTTTTAATATGAATACCCCAGCCATACACATGTAGACTGTGTTTGTGGATGGATGTGTGTGTGTGTGGGTGTGTGTGAATGCTCATTTGCCGAACTATGCGATATGAGCACGCGTCACTTCAAGCCCAAGGGACAAGGCTTTATGTGTGTGTGCGTGTGTTTGTGCGTGTGTGTGTGATGACTCTCTAGGTGAGTTGTGTGCAGGTAAAGTGCAACAAATTTCATACTATTGAGTGGTTTTTGAGTGCATTTGAAATAAATGTTATCAATGAAGTTGCATACTTTATGGCGCCCATCCACCCGACCCTCAATTCCCAATTGGAGTGAGCGCAGGGGTTGTCTCGGCTAAAACCACATAAAATGAAACGTTTTCAAGTTAAGTGCAGTCGAAGTGTGTAAAAGCCAAGCCAAGCAGTGAAAGGAAGACAGAGACAGATAGAGACAGCGAGAGAGAGAGAGAGAGGGAAAGGGCAACGAGTGTTTCAATTTGTTTGATGGAAAACCAATTGTAAGACCCGGTTTATTTGTCCAAAAAAAAAATCCTGAACTCACTTAAATATCCTGGACACCATCATCATCTTCATCATCATCAGCTGCCGAGCCATTAAAGTCCAGAAGCGTTTGTCAATTTCCGATTAAAGTTCACTTTTAATTAAAAACGAAACCAAATAAAAAATTTCCCCCAAAATAAAATAAAGCAAAACTCCACTCGTTGTTATATATAGTTTTTCCTGAGCAGCAAAAAGCAAATCACAAAGAGCACTAAATGCTGTTGGGGGCAAAACTAAAAAAAATCTGAAAACCTCGCAATTTTCATGGAAATACATTTGTGCTGGGAGTGTTTTTTGATGTGTTGATTGAAATGCTTTCACAATTTTGATATGCACAGATTCTCTCTTTGCTCGCTGGCCCTTGTCCTGTTTAAAAATAAATTGACAAAAATAAAAATTTAAATACCAAAATTGGAAACAAGAGTTGTAAATTCCATTACGACAACCAGTGAACGAAACAAAACAAAAAAGTAAGACAACAAACAGGCAGATTGAGCAGCAGATTGACAGATGGATAGACAAGAAACGTCACATTCCTCAAATCAATCGAGATTTTCGCCGGCGGCAAAATCTGGTCACTGCTTTTTGGCATCTACTGTTTTTTGATATCCTCAAATGAAAATGTGCGATTGAAATAATTGATGACAACTAGTTTGTAAGTCAGTTGCATATGTGAATATTTTTAGAATATTGGAGAGTTGTTGTTGATTGATGAGAGAGAGAGAGAGAGAGAGAGATAAAGCGGCTATTGTAAAATATAATCTACCAAAGAGGCACGAAGAAAGACAGGTAAGGAGATACATGCAGACATAGGTAAACTATCAAAATGAAAGATTGGCTTGTAGGGAATTAAGCGTCAGACAAATAGAGATGGATATATAGTGAATAGAAGAGAGGCAATACAGAAAAAGAGAGGGAGAGATGGAGATACAGATATGGTGACATATTAAAGGGGAGAGCAGAGCGACATAGAGTGATAGACAAGAGCAGCGCGATTGGCAATATCTATATCCACAATATCAATACCAACATATTGGCAACACATAGAACTAAGTTTTTAGAAATATACTCCCTTAATTTTATGCTATGTTCAACATTTAGGTTAACTGACCTGCTTTGTTGTCTGCTTGCTTATGTGTCAGCTTGTCTCCTGGGTATAACGTGATGAATATAAACCTGTCTTCTCGTTGCATGTTCCCGTGCGCTCCGCACAATTAATTTTACCTTCGCTTGTCATTTTATTGTTTATCTACATAAACACGAGAATACGACAGAGAGCAGGATAGAGGGAGAGGGAATGGGATGGGGAGATAGGCTCACCCACATTGTCGACGACCCATGGCCCTGGCCCGTTGGGTGTCAGAGCTACCGGAAGGAGCTGCTTTTGGTCGTCCTGCTGTCGGATATCCATCTGTCGTTGTTTGTTGTTGTTGGCGGTGCTCCGTTTGTCCGCTGCTCGGTCGCCACACCATTTATGCCATTAAGTCATTAGCTTTGTTTAACAAATAACAAACTGTCAATGAGTTGATTAACGATGTTTTTCGCATGAACTGCAATTAGCTGATGCCGTCGCTGCTGCTCCTACCCGTTTCGTTGATAAATGGGAGTGATTTTGTGCCCCCAGCTTTGCCGCCTGTTGACTTGCTGGCAACTTGGCGTTGCCTCGCATCGCCACAGCCACTTGGCCAAGTTAGCGCAACAGCAATACCAATCCACTCCTATTCCTCTCAACATCTAGACTATCACCGTCCTCCATCCTCAGTTGGCAATTATTGTGCCTCGTGATGAGCTGTGTTGACGGGCAAGCCGCAGTCAAAGTCAGCAGCTCTCGCGCTCATCGCATCGCGTGGCATCGTCAAAGCAATTACTACCCGTTGACAAGTGTAATGTCAGCCAACACCAGCCATCCTTTTGCTCCTGCCGCTGTCACTCACTCACTCACTCACTCACTTGCTCATTTACTCACTTCACGCACTCACTTACTTCCATTTCTCATGGCGAGTAAACGACAGTCGCCTCATTTCGATTTTTGCAATTTACCAGAGACATACACACAGGAGCACATTCAGGTTATAAGTGGGCCCAACGCGCAACGAGCAAGGGCATTAACCGCTTATATATTATATATTTTATGTTTATTTATTGCCTGCTGATATAACCCGGTTATCTATCGTAGATTACATAACTAAAATAGATTACTGGCCTAATCAAGTATTTAAAAATTAAGTTAAGTTAAGCGTATATTTGTAAATAATTACAATAAGCACTTAAGCTTAAATATTTTCTATTCCTCTCCTGTTCAAAATATATTACAAGTTACAAGGGTAATTATTATGCAGAATATGTATGCACTTGTTGTACAACTTATATTTACCGTGTTGACATAATGCTATAGACTATGTGTACAAGGTTTCGAGTGTTCTGGACAGTAGCTACACACATACACACATACAAACCAACTCACACCCACAACCACACACACACATACACAATTCAATGCGCACAATTGTGCACATAAAATAAATTAGTTTCTGCGCGTCGCTAATTGCCTTAGCCAAAAGTTAATTATGGCAAAAATTTGAAATTTTCCAAAATTGGACTTGTCAAAAACATTTTGACATTTCCCACTAGGAAATTAGTTTTACAAACTTTTCCGCTTCTAGTGTTTCAGTATTGACGTGGCTTGCTCGCTTCATTGTTAGCTACTTTTCGCCCGGTGTTTGATTTTCACGACCATAATTATATATGTATATAATATATTTAGCTGCTGCCCAAATGCACAACACAAAAAACATTACATGGTCAAATTGTATTTAGTAAAATGCACTGTTGATTTCCATTTGCCATACGAGTATATTGCCATGAAGTCTAATTCAAGCTGATTAAAGCAAATGTAACCGCACATCTAATTAAGTGCAGTGTTAATAAATGTATGTGTGCTTTTGTGTTTGTAGAATTATGTTAGACAATTGCATTAAAATTATACACACATTTAAATGCAGGAAATGTTGCATGTAATGCACGCACTCTTATAATTTTTAGTTCCGTTCAAATAAAATTATTAGCTTGCCGAAAAATATACAATTGAAATTGACTGTAAGTTGTCTAAAATATAATATGAATAGAAATTAGAACGCATGCAAATTTAATAAAATCTGCACGAGTTGTTATAATAGATCAGGTGTGACAGTTATGGCTTATATGAAAATGTTATCGATGTTGATGAAATTCGTTTGAAGTAGGGAAAATTAGTTTGCAATTATAATTCTATTTTTGAACGGCTAACCAGAAAAGGGTTAGTTTCCTAGCTGCAAGAATTAGTAAAAAAAAATCGGATAGTAGCCAAGAGAGCCAAAATATCCAATTGCAGTGTTCAAATTAAATGCTACTCAAGTCAACGCAGCTCACCATCATTTTAAAGTCAACTCAGCAACTTAACTCAAATCAGCACACAGTTGAACTCTGTCATCTCTCGCAACTCATTAGTCATGAGGCATGCATATATGCATGTACATATCGTATATGTCTTTGATTTAACACCTAAACGGAGCTGAACAAAAGCGCCATTAATTAGGAATGTTAAGATGATGAAAACTAATCTGCTAAAAGCTTCTGCCTCTGCATCTGTTTCTGCTCCTGCTTCTGCATCGACTATCAGCAGCTGGCTCATTTGTCTGCCAGGTTTAACAGAGCAACGCATTGAGGTGGGATGGGGCTTTGTACTTCGTGTGACATTGTTAGGCACCGGCTCACATGGGCTTAATGAACTCCAAAGATGCTGGCTATGTAGCATTTACTACTACAACAATGTTGCGCCGGATCAAATGCGCCAGATTCGACAAAACAGAACATAACAGAACACAACGACACAAAACAATGCAGGGCCAAACAAAATAAAGCGAACTTCAGAACACCAAGCAAAAATCTGTGCAAATCACAAAATTTTGCTGAACGAAAAATGAAGGCAGTGGAAACTGAAAACCGGCAATTGGTTGTTGCTGTGTGTGTGTGTTTGTGTGTGTGTGTATATAGTGAAGATGAAGTGAAAGCTGAAATCGAATCCGGACACAGAAATAGAGGGAAGGACTGCTGCCGGTTTGGCCATAAACTAAGTAAGTTGTATCGGTGGCAATACACTTGAAAAAACTATATGCTCTGAAGTAGATTTTGTCTTAAGAAACTATTTCTTAAGTTAATCAACAGCCACATTCGATTTAACTTGTATTTATATATTCATCATTGACTAAAACAAAATTTTAAGGGTTGAAAAGCTAATACATTTTTTTTTAGATACTCGAATATATTTCGAATTGATGTTTGAAAACACCAAAGCTGACTCTCAATTTTATTGCAAAGCCACAAAAGTATACAAAAACCTCGAATTCTGTTTAGACTCGTAATTTTGAATCAGATCGATGCATTTTTTGAAATTCTCTTTATGCAAAAAAAAAAAACAATTAAAGCTACTTTTTGAGTCAACAGAAATTAGGTTTTCCAAATTCAAGGTCAATTATTTATCTGAGTGCAACCATGTCTCTCTCTCTTTCGCTCTCTCGTCGTCACTCTCTCTCGCTTAGCCAGCATATCGCCTCGTATGCATTCAGCTCGGAATGCCGATGCATGACGCTTGGCTGGGTGCAAATTCAATTAACTTGTTACAACACAATCTCAGGATCAACTTCAGCATCTCTGCCGGCGATGGCGACGTCTACTTTGACTGCAGGCGTCATTGGGCTAGCTTTGAGATTGGGATTTGGATTTGCTGCACTAAAAGTACAAGTACAACTAAAACTATTCGAATGTAGCACCATTTTCTTGGCCATAAGCAGCAGCCGATGGCGATTTGCAGCCCCTTTGCCATGTCCATAGCTACGGCCACATTCACATCCACATCCTCAGTCATTTCCACGTGGATGTCCTTCGTTGTTTCGTTCGCCAGCGTTGTTTATTTTATCTAGAATTTTAATTCCAATGAAATTGGTTTACGGCGTTCAACGCTATCAGAGTCATCCAGCAGTCCGCATATATCTACCTATCATATATATGTATATATACAGGGCTTGTAGCCTGTATCAACCGCTATATTTGACTATTCGATTTGAAGTCCTTGTACGTGCATTTTTCTCATTCAATTAATAAAAGATTACCATCGTTATGGTCATTGGCCATTCGATTGACAGTGTCAGCAAATATTTTCAATTGCAATGTAATTTACACCGAGCTAACAACCAAGATTGGCATTTTATTGGAGTCGAGAAATTGCAATGAATATCTTGGCAGGCTAAAATTGAATTATTAATTAACTGTCAATTAGTTGATGGCATAAGCCAACACAATTCAATGTGAAATCAAACCGCAAAGGAATTTCAGAACAGGTGGCATGAAACCAGTTTAAGTCAACCATAAAAATCCATGTTAAGCATAAGAATTGAGCTCAATACACAAAATTGAAACTGAACCCGTTCTCGATGGCCCGCAGCAAATTATGCGAAATCTGTAAAATATACGCTTCCTTCCACATATATTAAGTGGCACTGCGGCCTATTCATAATTCATGGCCTGGCCCAATTTGGGAAAGTAACGCGGCCTTTATGAATGCCTTAGCACCTGCGGGCTCGAAACTCCTAAAAAGCAAAGACGAATTTCCGTTTGCTGTAGAAAAAAACATATATACAAAAAGGCGAAGAGACAAAAGGCAGAGGGCAATGTCAATAGGTTTCAAATTAAAGATTAAACGAAGTTACGCCTCTTGAAAACGCCTGCGTCTCGACTTTCGTTCCTCTTTTCTTTTCTTTTTTTGACTTGCGAGTCGCCCGAAGGCCAGCATTTAAATTAGTCTAAGAGAAGTGGAGAATCAAGTGAGACTGCGGTCCAGACGTAAAAGCCATCAAATCGAAAGCAAAAAAAAAAATCAGTACACCGAACTCGTGCGCCATTGTTTCTTTTCAAGCAACACAATTCGGCATTGAGCTTTGACCTTACTTTGGTGAGTACTCTGGGTAGAGGGTATTATAGTTGACTCATGAGCTTTGGCAAATCTTAGCTTAATAGAACTTTGAGGAGACTTATCTGGATGCTACTGGCTGAATTTTCAGTCGAAAATTGAGCTTAATTATTGATTTATTAACTATTATTAGCTTTTATTAAAGGATGTATTAACTTCGACCTACCAAAGAGAGTATTTGAGGCTATATATTATCGCTACGACTTGCAGAATTTGATTTGCATACTTCTGTGGCGCAATAGAAACTTTAAATCATTTAGAGGCGACCAGTCTACCCTGATTTGTGTCTGGGCCAGCAGTTAGACTCTGATCCTTGGTACGTGCGGCCAATTCTGTTGACTGAAATAGCTGCCACAATGCGCGGCACGTTCGGCTGCAGTCTGCAGTCGGCTGCATTTGCAATTAGATCGACCACTGGGATTGGTAACTAACAACTGCAGCAGTCGAGGATTTGCAGTGATTTTTCTGGTGCTAAACAGTTAAACGGCGCTGGCAGCTGGAGGTATTCATAGCAGAGTGCCAGAATCGTATCGGAAGTGGGTCTGACTACAAACCGAAATATCTGTTCGAGGATACCCAGCTGGTCAGACATTTGTAGCCAAAAGCGCGCTGCCAGCAAATCCTGCGACATTTTTATGACGTCTTGTTTAGGGAGACGGTGTGGAGTCTGGTGTGGTGTGGAATGCTCCTTGCTCCTTGACAAACGTCACCATTCTGCGCCAGGCGACGCGTCCAAATCAACGTCACGTACGAAAATACAACAAGAAGCATAAGCGCTTCGCACGACTTGACGAATAGTTTTGCTGACTGCTGCACAACTTGTTACAATGCTTGTAGTAGTTTCTGCAGGACACCCCAGTGCTCTACCTCGCCCTCGCTCTCTGGGCAGACCTTATGTGAGCTTAGGTTCAGCTACGTGCCAGCTCTGGTTACAAGTTCAAAGCAATCGATGATGGTTAGAGGCAAGGTCATGAGGGTCAGTCAGATTGTGCGGGCTGTCAGACATTTGGATGGCTGGCAAATTGGTTCGTTTCACCTCAACAGTTCGCCTGCATTTCTCAGGCTTCAAATGTTTGTTAGTCAATGCCAATTACGATCGCATCTACTTCATATAGTTTGAAATCTATCAGTTTCCCAACTATTTTACTACCGCTAAATAGATAGTAACGTGTTTTGATGGCATTCATAGACGAAAATCACTTTATTTTAGCTGCACCACTCTTATTTAAATTTTGAGTCATCCCAAAACGACAAATTACATATACGAGTATAAATGTTTGACTTTCTTTTGTATTTTCAACTGCAGCTGCACATTGACAACATTCGAATATACCTCAACAGACAGTTGTACAAACTCCATTGCCTCTAAAGCTGTTTTTGCTCTTCTCTATTTTGCCAGATGCCAAGTCAAAGCTTGCAAAAAACAAATGAAAATAACCGAATTTTCCTTCGGAACTCGAACTTTAAAGCCAAGTGCTCCACTCAATTGAGCAATGATTTTTGTGCTCTTTGCTTTTATATGCGTTCCACCTTTGTTTTTTTTGTGGCTGTAAGGCAAAAGCCAAAGTTCGTCATTTGTCTTTTCGATTGCGGCTAATGTCATCCTCAGTATTAAGACTACGTGTCCGAGTGTGTAGACAACGACTACATCGAATCGGCCAGTTGCCTGAGTGTCTACCACATGTATCTGGCCTGCGCATCGTCTTTGCGCTGTTGCATTTGCCGCACAAACTACTGGTCTAAGTGTCTGTTCATTGGTTTGTTTCACTTCAATCAGTTGTCGGTCGACTGCTTTCGTTAAGTGCCATCTTTGCATGTTGCGTCCGTCAACCAGCACCCCATTCAGTGATCTCCCCTACACCCTCCACCCAGTCGAACAACCTGTCACAGATCTCTGGCGAGAAAGCACGCAATGCATTCGTATATCTCTCTCCCTCTCCATCTTAAATCATTTGGTTCTGTCAGTTGGCATGATTTGGACTTTTGATTACTTGATTACGTTTGCCATGCGTTTCCTCTTTGACCAGGCTCTGAGCTCTGAGCCTCCATCTTGTCCATGTGTGTCTGTGTCTGCTGGTTTTCATCTTCCGTTCCGTTTCGTTCATTGGCAACGCTTGTCACTCGACGGCTTCGTCAATGATTTAAATGGAGGTCAAGCCGATGCTACCCTGATTGACGCAGTGCCATTACAGCGTCCCCCCTTTGGTATTTTCCAGACACATCTGTGAGCCAAAATGTAATTTGCACATTGATTACATGAACTAAATGTGTTGCGCTGCAATTTACAGCGCAAATGAGCTGAAACCGATCCGGCAATTTGCAGTTCGTTTTGCCAGCAATCGAATTGATGTGTCTAATCTTAAAGAACTTTTTAAGATTTCTATCTGAACAGAGAATGAGAATAAATCTATTCAAATTACATTTATTTATACAATCCTACAGTCTTTTAATAATACTTAAGAACAATTTGCTTTGAATTGTATACAAAATTTCTTCTGCGAAGGAAAGTTTTTGACGTTGAAAACACACAATTTTTCTCTCAATATAATTAATTGTCCTCAACTGTCGCTCCTTAAACTGTCGCATTTAACCGCTGGCGAAATTCGCTCACCTGATAATATATAGATATAAATCTGTCAATGTGCCCAGACTGGCAATTTTCAACACTTGCCTATTAAAAAAAACTTGATCGTTTTGCGTCTCGTTGTTGACTTTAGCTTTGGGGCAGTGCCTTTCACTGCTCTCCTCCCCTCGTTCCTCCGTCTACTCCTCCTTTTAAAAACACCCCGTTAATTGTGCGCCACATGTTGTTTATTCTTGGTATTTTAAGCAAAATAATTCATAAATTAATTTCAACATGTTGACGCAAAAAAAAACAAGTGAAAAGCAAGAGAAAAAATATGTTAAAATTGAACGAGTCAACGTTTAAGCGTTTATGAAAAATCACCTCATAAATTCACAACCACGTGAACACAACAATTATTCTCATGCGCGGACCAACAAGTAATTGCAATATGTTCACAGGAATACGGGTGTGTTGGCAAGCGGGACAAGGGGTAGTAAAACCAGGAACGTTACATGTCCACGTCAATTTTGCTTACGTGACTTCATACAGAAATAAAATGAATATAAAATCCAAATTTATTTACTCAACAATTTGGCAGCCTTTTTGTTAACAACTTATCAAAATTATGACAAAATTGCTTGCCAATGCCACACATCCACAGCGAGGGCCACAACCGTTGACGGGTTAAGGTTAAACCTTTGGCGAGGTGGAGCCAAAAACTTTTGGCTGCTTTTCAAATTACCATAACGACAAAATGAAATAGCGCGGCTTTTTGTCAATTTGTGTGCTACATATTTGAGGAAAATCTATTTGGATGTTGACTTGAAATAATATTTTGAAAGCTATCAATCAGACTTAATATACTCGTAAAATTTAAAGTTTCAATTTTTTTCTCAAATTGTGGATAACATATTTTAATTTAAAGAACTTTGCTTTAATAGTTTTTTTATTAATAACAACAGAAATATATTTAATGTTCAGTATATGGGTAAGTAAACGACTTTTGGGTTGTTTTTTATATATTTCAAAAAAGTTATTTCTCTGTGATAAACTTTAAGTTCTCACCTCGCAACAAGGAGGCGGCTTTCAACGCCGCCACCGCCGTCCACCGCCGCCGCAGCTGATTGGCATTGAAGCACTTCATTATTGCAATTGCCCCATCGGAACTCACTGCCTTTTCTCTCCCTCACTACAGCCAGTCGGAGACTGAAAGCCGCGAATTGAAATTTCACGCAAGTTAAACGCAATGGGAGCAGTCAAAAGGCGGGCCGCAAGTGGTCTAAAGGGTCAGTGAGGGCTACGGGGCTGCAAAGGGCGGACGGGGTCTGCAGTGCAATTTAAATGTCGGCATCGCCTGGGTCCGGTCTGGCGTCGGGGCGCGAATATGCTCCCGTTTGCATTGTTGACCATTGAGTGATGCAGCAAGTATAAACTCTTCCCCCCGGACAGCCCATTTCCCCCTGTGGATCGTCCTGTCCAGCCCCCTTGTTTGGGTGCTGGGACCTTTCGCGTTTTTTCGCGCCGCACAAGCCGATAATTTATTAAAGGCGATTATTATGGCCCGGTTCGAAGAGCTCTCTCCCTGTCTGCTTTGGGACTTGCGTGCTCTAGTAATTTACTGGCCCTTCTGGGGAAACAAGCTTGCATTTGTAGACCGATGGTAGCGACGGTGAGGGAGAGCATGGGTAGTAACCGGAGAACCCGCCTAGCCTATCCTCGAGGGTCTCTTTTGGTTGCCATGCGTGATGTTGTACTTGCGGTATTTACATATGAAATGTGTTAAATTGAGCTCCTTTTTTGTATTTTATTTTTTTTTTTTAGCGCAAGTTTGTTTTAGCAAACAAATTGCTGACCCTACCCCAAAACCCCCGCGCCGCGACTCTTTGGTAGAGCTGCCCCATGCAGTGCTCTTGTTCACATGATTCTCGAATTATAGTTTCAACATTCCAGCAACTCAGATTGCTCCATAATAATCGGGGAGCCGATTTGATTAAAATTCGCACAATCATCATACTGGACAAGAAGTAGGCAAAAATGGGAGAGGGGGACGGGGGAGGAAGGAAAAAGGTGGCGTTCACAAAGGGCGCCTTATGTGCGGAGGACTCCTTCAATCACTTGACTAAATCAACTAACTAATGAAAAATTTGCATATCCACATGCTGCTCAAGTGTTGAGAGGGCAAAGTTGAACTCGATTTTGATTTTTCGTGGGCGTGGCTGTGCCCATACAAAGTGCATTCAACTGAAAGTTTTCTGAGCACATTTGTTGCATTGTTGCTTTGTAGTACATATAAGTAAAGTCTCACTTGTGTGTGTGTATTGGCTTTTCGTTGAAAATGCGGCATGTGGAAATTTAATCGCCATTTATTTCACTTGTTAAAATGCTTTTGTTCAAGATCTGGAGCACAGACGGCCAAACTGCAATTTAAAGTACAATAATAGAGAATATTTATAGTGTACATGCATGCATATGTATGTATATGTATATATATATATATATAAATACATATATACACATCCACATATCCGAATACGTATTTAATTGGAGTACTGTGCGCTGTAAAAGGCAAAAAGTGGCTGTTGAGCATTCTCTTTTAAATTGATTGCTGAATTTCAAAGAACATTGTCGACTCAAATTTCAAAATGTTTTTATTCTATTTTATTTTATAGGTGCGAGGCAGAGAGAGCGGCAGATGTAGATAGAGAGAGAGAGAGAGAGAGAGAGAGAGAGATCGAGAGATACAGAGGGAGGGGAGGGATTGTGTGTTTAACTATAGTTTCAACAAAGCTTTTCATATGTCAAGGTTCTTATAAGTTTTTAATTAATTTGCAATTTTATACGAACCTCAATTAAATTCATTTCAATATTAAAATTTATATGCTTTATGCGTTACAACTTCGTTCAACTTCTTTTTTGAATTTTAGAGGTATTCAGCCTTATTTTCATCTCGACTCGATTTAATGAGTCTATATAAGTCGAAAAGATCTTCCAATTAATGCCTTTATCATAGTTGGTGTCATTATATGTTCCCATCAGATTGCCGTCAAACATATATGTTATCAGTAAGGTTGTTCACTTTTAGAAATTGCAGTTATAAGCTACCTGTTATGTCAATGGTTGTCCACCAGGCGCCCGTAAATCGCTCAGCACAATTGCCTCTTTTTACGTCTCATCCATGATTGTAAGTAAAAAACGTTCACCTTGTATAAATATTTAATCACAAATTTATTTATGCAAGTCATAAAATATATTGTATCTGTACACTTCTATTCCTTATCGTTTAATCACAAAGTTTTCTCAAAATAGAAATACCTTTCATATATATTTAATTAAATATGGTTTTAATCAAAGACTTAAATATGTATTCACCTTCCAATCATACGAAAATATACTCATTATATAATTATTATGTATATTTATATAGCAATTCGTCCGAAATTATGTCTCTTATCATTTATTATTTGTGAACAACCCATGGCAATTAGATCATCTATACGAGTATATTGTAATGCCGGGGATTGTCGTATACGTCATATATGTTGAAGCTTCAATTTGTCACTCATTTGTTCTCCTTGTACAACATCAAACAGATTAATCCGATAACCCCAGTTCAAGAAAGCGGAAATTCATCGTCTAAAAGTTTTTATTTACGAAATTTGAGAGAGTAGATTTATAGTGATAGCTACGAGTTGCTCCTTTAAGTGAAAAAGTATAATATTACTAGAGAGCAAAACTTTATGGAGAGATAGCTTGAGTTTTTCAATTATTTATTCATATATACTCTGTAAGGGTATTTAATTTTCGGTGTACTTACGGTGATAGTTTTTCATTGTTTGCATTTCTCTTACACTTTATTTTAAATAATGGACGTTTGAATCTAAGATAGCAAAAACTAATATAAAATCAGCCTTAACTGGATCTTTCTCCCTTTAGGGGACTATGAGTTTCAACTAGCTTGTCAATTTCTGTTGATTTGGCCAATCCAGCGAATTTGGTGGATGCCTTCATTTTTGAGCACTTGGTTTTACGGCCCACAAAATTTCATGCAGCTTTGGCAGCTCTTCTGACTCCCAACGGAACTGGCCAATTTGACGGTCGTCTGTGGGACGCACAAATTGAAGACATGTGCTGAATTTTATGGCTTTTAAATAACAAGCCATAAAAGCCGCTGTCCCAGCACAAAGGACAAAGGCAAGGAGTCAACAAACCGGAAATTGTCAAAGGAATCAAACTATGTACTTAAAACGAAAAGCGAAATACGAAACAACAAAAGAATGAAAACGAAAACATTTCGCAGTGCTTTCTTTTACATTCACAAACAGAAAGATACAATTTTATACCCAATTCCTTCCTCTTATATTATTTTTTTTTCTGGCGCGACCTCGCCGTTTTTTACGCATGTTTTATGAAATGAACCCGTCGCGTGTTTCGGGCCATAATGAATGAATGCCTGAGTGTCTATCTGTCTGCCTGTTTCTCTGTTTGTGTTCATGGCTTGATGGTTAAAATTACAAGTGTCCAGGGAATTTTCGGTTTCGGTTCCGGGTCCTTCGTTAACTTGGCCACAGGGTCAGACTTTGGCCAGGAATGGGGAATATGTAATGAAAACAAACGAAACGAAACGCAAAATGCTTCTTTTTTTGTTTCTTGTCTCATTGAGTTAGAGGCATGAACTTCACAGCACATTCAAAGGTGGGGATAGGGGAATGTAGCCAAGAGGAGGGCACTGGGTAACCGACCAGCAAATGCTGTTTACACTCTACAAAAAAAGGCGAGGAAAAACAGAACTGAAGTCCGCTTGTGAATGAAAGAGAGCAAATAAAAGAGCGACAACAAAACGAATTCCGATAGTCAACTTAAGATACTTGCAGTGATAATGACCAGAATCTCATTGTGAAGGGCGGGACGTGGATGAGAGCCAGGGGCAGTAAAAGCATTTAGATTTCACTTAAGGGAAACTAAATATGCAAAATGAACTCTCCCTCTCTCTATCTCCATCTCCCACTTTCTCTGTCTCTCTGTCTCTTTGTCCTGAAAAACCTGAAGGTGTAAATTCAAGCAACAACAACAGGCAAAAGCAGTATTAAGCGTGTTGCTGTTGGTCAGTAAAATAGGGGTAAAATGGTTTTCCTCTTGGTGGCTGTGGTCCTTGCGCAAAAAGTGTGCCTCACAATTAGAACAGCTAAAAAGTGAACTAGGTAAAAGGCATGCAATTGTCTTTAATTGTGGATGTGCGGCACTGCGGCTGACTACTGTACTTGTACGAGTACACTACAGTAAATCTCGGCTGTCTATTTTTTTGCTGTTGGTCTGGTTTCGTCAGAAAGGTGCAGCTCAATTGAGCTAAAGTCTGGCAAGTAGGCCAAACAGAATGGAATGGGCTGGCAACTTACCCGATTTTTTACATTCAAATCGATTTACGGTGTTTGGTAAACTTATTTCCTGTTAAAAAAATATAAGCGATTAGATTTAAAACAAGTTTTTGTTGTGCAGTTGACTAGATATAAGTAATTTCTGAAAAATATCTCTTAGATTGAAGCAACAACTTGACAGATATGAACATATTATATTTATCTATATTTCATTTCACTGAGCAATGTTTAAGCCATTCAGTTTTCATTTATTTCCCCCTGTGACTTAACTTTTGTATTATCTAAAAACCCCCTACAACCCCCACACATCGTTTTTGCAAGCCTTTAGTTGTTTTATATCTGTCGATATAAGCGATAATCGTCCGCTTTGGATCCAACATAAATCACTGGCGCTCTTTCGTCCATCCACTAACGCGATTTATTTAGTTTTATCAGTTTTTCCTGTTTTTTCTTCTTTTTTATTTTGTTTGTTCTATTTTTTCTACGCGCCTCATAGTATTATGAGAGGCGTGTTGGTTGGGCAAAGTGCACCCGGGGCACAGTGTGACAAAATCACTTGAGCCGGCTTAACGAGGCTTGTAATTGAATTATGCGATTTTATTGTGATTATTTCAGAGCTCAGGGCTTCACAATCTGCAGACAAACTGGCTGCGTGAATGGACGGGAGATAGGGAGAGAGATAGAGAAAGGGAGAGAAAGGGAGAGAGAGAGAGATGAGTATTGGGGGTCTTCAGAGTTCGTAAAGTTGTCGCTCTGAGTAATGAGATACGTAAAAGTTATTTAAACTTTTAAATCCGGCTCGCTGCCTTTTACTTCACGTATTTGCTCATTTTGCACTTTCCTCGCCGCTGCCACTGAGCCGCCCCCGCAATCCACCTCTCCCCGCTTTTGGTGTGCCATACACTTTTAGCAGCCGCATCCTAAACGTCCCGGAATGTCGGCTAGTTAAACGTTTGAAAAGTTTGCCAACTGAATCGCTGAAATGATTTGGAAAATTACAACAACCAGCCGGGGCAAGATGACAACGAGAACGACAACGGCGACAGACACAAGGAAATACAAATGAGTCGGCGTTGATGTTGACGTTATACGAACCCCTCCCCAACTACCCCAGCTCCACTAAGAAATTCCCCAAAGCCCGGCAAAGACTAGCGGCTGGCATTCGCTCGTGCATATTCCACATACCAGGGCAAAGAAAGGGTTGATTGGCATTTCTCGCAGAGTAAGCAGAAAGCCTTTCTTTTTTTGTTTTGCTTTTTTTCTGCTTTGCTGTGTTTTTCGAGAGCCCAACACCTACAAGCAACTGTCGGGATGGGCAAGGGTTTGACTGCCGGCAAGTGTTTCAGTTTTTTTTGGACTGATTGCAAGTACGACGAGTACTCGTTCTCGTACTCATTCTGATGCTCATACTTATACTTATACTCGCTCCTGTTTGGCAGACTCGTTTGCCTCCTGTTGTCTGTTGGCCGTGTGTGGGTGTTTATTTGAGCAGCGCTCTCCTCTCGGCATTTCTCTCAGGACACAGGACTCAGTACTCTTTGCCGGTGCCTATGCTTTTGCCGAAAATTCATTTGTATTTCGAAATCCCCTTTTGATGAACTCAACGTTTTCGTGTTTGTCTGTATTTTTTCCGTTTCGTTCTTTTTTATAGTACCTCCCCCCAACCACCCCCCACCTTTGGCTATAACTCTTGCGCCCAACTCGATGCGCCACCTGGGCTTTAATACGATTGCCAGATAAATATTGGTACCATACTATGTACTCCTTTGACAGTGCCTGCTGCAAAGCCGTTTTTGATTAGTTCGCCTCTGCCGAACAACAACAAATGCAATAACAACAAAACTCCATGTTCAGACGGAAGTTATTTGTCTGACTAAAATCTGCACGCGTTTTTGTATAATGTATCTAGGGCAGAGGCGTTGACTAAAGGGATTCGATTGAAGAGCGTATTTTACATATGCTCGCAACAGCAAAACTTTTCTCGTGTATTCATGTTTTAAACTGTTGACATTATTTTGAATGTCTTACAAGTCTTTCGAGTACCTAATTCAGTTGTTAACTGAAGCTTACCTTAATTCAATAATAATAAAATGGAAAGATTGTCCATATAGATAGAATCTCAAATTCAGCAAATCAAATTTGGTTTTAAATTGTTTTGAATATTATTAATATTATTAAATTTTAGGCAATTTTAGGTAACAAAATCAGTAGCTGAGACTGGCTTTAATTGAATAATAATATTTACAATTATATAACAGTTTGTATATACAACTAGAATCTCAATAACCCACTGATTTTATCATCAGCAGGCTTTGCTATCAACTTTATCAGCACTAATTCTTAGCCCCCCTTCTTAAAGCAGTGCAATGCTTTGCATGATTCTCACACAACTTGCTGTCGTGTCGGTTGGTGTAATAAATTATCATTGTACTGTAGATTTGTGCGAGCTGCCAGCAGCGACCAGCACCTGCCAGTTACCACCTCCCCAGACTGCCCACAATTAGCGTCTTACTTTATGTTTCGACTGCTCCATGATTGCAGTCAGATCCTTGAAAAGAAAAAAAAGCTTTAATTGCTCGTCGGGTAGGTGGAGTGGGAAGGTGGCCTGCCCAAAAACCGATTTGTTTGATTTATGGTTGCTCCCGAAACACCCACACTCCACACTATATATATATGAATATATATATATATATGTACACACCTATAATGCGCACTTATAGTGGCGAAATTGAATCAATAAAGCATGCATAAAAAGTTGGCGAAAATAAATTATTATATTTTGCCCTATCCCCTCCTTTCAGTTGCAATTAATGTCAGACACACCGACGACAGCTACGAGGACGACAAGGACAAGGACGGTCGGAGAGTGGAATAAAAAACAATAAAAGCGAATTACATTAAAATTACACAATCAGCAAAAAGCAGCAGCAGCAGCAGAAGCAGATTCAGCAGCAACGGTCGTGGCAGAAATGGAAACCTTGTTACGCTGCATGACAAAAAATAAAAAAGAATTAAAATGATTGCACAGTGGGTGATAGGTTTGCCAAGGGGTATGGATGGTAAGGGTGGTGGCTGCTTTGAGGCAACAGGTTCTTGAACCAATTGAAAACGTTGTTAAACGAGTTTTAATTGGACACCAAAACCTGCAACAGCTACAGTTACCAACAGCCCATAGTCGAAGTTGGCCCCAATGGCTAACAATGGCATATAGTATAGTGTAGAGGGGAGAGAGAGAGAGAGAGAGAGAGAGAGAGCGGGAGAGAGGGAAAGAGAGAGTGGGAGGGAGAGTAAAGATATCCAAGGTAATTTCAAATCATGAGCAAAGCACAAATGGCATACTAATTAGATGTGGCCGGCTGGCAAGGACTTTAATGCGAATGATGTGCGAAAAAGTGTGAATGATGCATTAGTGGTTAGAGCCCCTATTACCATTCCCACCCCCTCCACTCCCCCTCCCACCACTCTCCTTGATTGACCCTCCGCTTTTGAGAGCGCATCAAAATCAAATCGGAATTGCAGCAAAAGAAGTTCGCTTAATTACTTTCTTTTGCGAATTAGCAGCGCGGAAATAACGAAGGAAATGAAGACGAGGGAGCAGACAAACGGACAAGCGGACAGTATTCACTATGACGATTAAAGTACTATGAAGAAATTGGCACGTAATCAGCTAGAGCTGCAAATATTCACAGTACTCGACGCAGAATGCCATTAACTGAACTGCCTTGGGCTGATTTTGCCAGAGATTAGTAACTAATAAGAGTACTCAATGATAAGACGAGAAAATGGTTAAGAAAATGGAAAATGGTTGTAAGCGTGTCTGTCGATAGGCAAACAATTATTCAAATAATCTATGCTTATGAGATGCATATTTCCAGTTAGTCAATCTGCCATCAAATCTGGAAATAAAGGAACAGTTTGACATCAAACTCATCTGGGCTCCAGGCCACATAGGACCTGAGCGAAACTCAAATTGGCCAGGCAAGGCATTGTCACACCTTTCCTTCAGATGAGCGACAGGGTGCGAAATGCCCATGCCCATGCGAATGGGAACCTTTCCACCTGAATTACTTTGCATGTGATCTGGTTTTGGCCAATCAAACAAAGCTCCGGCTCAGTAAGATTAATAGGACTTCTGCAGAAGCTGCTGTGATGTAGATGAACGGAAATCCATTCATCACTTCCTCTGTCCTAGTCCAGCCCTTTTCCGACAAAGACTCCAATAATTTGAGGTCTCCCAAATCGAAGCTCTCCCATATCTAAGCAAGGCAACTGACTATGCTCATCAAAGTCACCGACTGGAGAACGTTGCCTCAAATTAGTGCTGCAAGAATGAAAACCTAAACAGGTAGCCCAATACATCTGTATTTGGTGGCCATACTCGTACATTTTCTTCCCCTGCCTACCCAAGCTAATATACCATTTTGTTCTTTTACTGACTTCTGTCATTAATTTAAATAATAAAATAAATAACCATAGTTCTTAACTGAACATACGACTTTTAAGCTCTTAACTGTCAATTAAAAGCAATTGAAGCAATTTTGCTTGAATAAAACATGGGCTCAGCTCGACTTGAATGAAGCCATCAGCCAAGCGACACCTTTAACTGACCATATGCAGCAAATAGCCACGTTTTAGGCTCTGCCCCTGTTCCAGTGCCTGTCTACGGTTGCCGCCAGTCATGGTGGGCCCACAAGACGAATCTGTGGGACACTTGTCCAACTGTTCAGATTGATTGAGCGTAACCTCGACGCATTTCTCATTGTCGTTGCGAATTGCTGAAATTTCTTGGCGTTTTCACTGTGTTAAATTGCTGGCATTGCTCCAATATGCTCCAGCCAATGTTCAGCCTCCGATCCCCTTTTGTGTGCCCGTGGCCCCCTCAATGTCGATGGCAACATCAGGCAGCGATGCATGCCCTCTCGTTTGGTTAGGCCATCCATCTGTTGAAGCCTACTACTACTACAACTACATACATGGACTCGATTCTGTTCGCCAGCTGCTGGCGGTAACTTTTGAGCATTTCGGTGGCCAGTGTCCAAGAGTGTCCAAGGGGGATTCTCTTTGGCTGTCAGCTCGCTGACAGTGGAATTGATTTAATGCTTTTTTGTGTCCCATCCACAGGTGGAGTTCCACGCCCTCCCGCTCTGTCTCTCTCCCCATGTCTTTTAATTGGCCCCACTTTGGCGGTGTTTATTCATGCGTTTCTGCTTGTCCACTTTTTGCTCAAACGAAACATTTTAATTATGGCCAAGCGAGCCTGATATCAACAATCGAATGGAAGCAGAATAAAAAATGATAAGCGCATAATTGCCATCAATTAAGCAGCCGCACAAGCAAAAACAAAAACTGGACACCTTGAGTGTTCAATCGAAGCGGTCGCTGTCATCTGAATCCCCACTTAATTTACCAACTGGATCAGCCTGTTATAGTGGACAAAGCCAAGAAAATTGCTGTTAATTGACTGCTGAATGTGGCTTTAAGTGCGCCTAATGCCAATTAAGACAAATATTTGGCCTAACACAATCTAGCTGAGCTTTTGCTTTGTTCATTTCGAATGGTGCCTAAGTTTGCCTATTATAAGTTAAAGCTTCCAGCATGCAATTGACAGCAACTATAACCTTGTGTAGTATAAATAGTTAAAGATATACTCGTAGATATAAGTTAGGAAGATAATATTACATGTTAAAAACACTATCAAATTCCAAGCAAGCTTTCCATTTTCCGTAATTTTTTGGATTTCTTGGCACATCAAATCTTTTTAGTTAGTTGACTCTCAGAAATTAAGACCGAAAAAAATTTTTGTTTTTGTTTTTTTGTGATTTTATTAAGGTTTTCCTTTTGCAACGAAATAAATTTGTATTTTAAACGCCAAAATGAACATGAATTACAACAATAATATACCTTATGAGGCGAACTACAATGATGAGGTATGCATTGATCATATTGCAGTACCAACATTACTATAAGTCATCTCGAGCTCCTCCGCAGATGATGGGCATGCAGCAGATGGGTATGCAAGGGGCCAGCCAAGGACTCATGCCGATGAACATGCCCATGAGTATGCCAGCACCTACGGGCATGCCGCCAAACCAAATGCAGCTGCCCATGGGCAATAACATGGCGCCGATGATGCCAATGCCGGCTGGTGGTCAAATGTGTGCCCATCCGATGCAGCGGACCATGATGCAGTCACAGCCGATGGCCATGATGCCGGCAATGCAAGCGGTACAGGGCATGCCACAGATGCAGCCGACACAGACCAATCAAGTGTCCATGTCGATGTCACAGCTACCGCCGGGGGCTGTGACGCCCTTGAGCAGTATCTCGGTGATGCCATTGATGGGCGGCGGTGCTGGTGCCATCGATGGCGGTGGCATGAATGTGGTTGTGCCCGGCCTGCAGCCAATGTCCGCCATGACATCCCAACTGAATGCCAATAATCCGGGACAACATATGCATCATGGTCGAATGGCCGGCGGCGATTCTGCTGACGGTCAGTCCAACTGGAATGCTGGCAACCAAATGATGCCCAACAATATGTGGAACTATGCTCAGGTGTATCCAAATGTGCAGCAACAACCACAGCAGCAGCAGCATCAACAACAGCTCTTTCAGCACCTGCAACAGCAGGAGATGCAACATCAACAGCAACAACAACAGCAGCGTATGAAATCAAATTATAACTATGGCGGCAACAATAACAACTATAGGGAGGCTGCTCGCAATGGCTTAAAGTAAATGACTTAAACAAAAACAACAATTCTAAATCATGGCTATAATCATGTTGTTGCTTTCAGCTCACCATCAATACACTCATTAAGATTGAGAGCTAGCAATGGATGCATATCGGGTAAGCAGCAAAACAATATTGATTACTTTAGGGGTATTATTAATCTAGAGCCATTGTTAAAAATACCAAGTTTTTGGAAATAGGTTCAGCTTCTGCATAGTTAATAGCTTTTGAAAATCGGATAATTCTTCACAGAGTTATTGGTTTGAAAAGTTATGACACAGCTAGCTTTAGAATAGACTCTTAACCCACAAATGAGATTCTTACGCTGCCACTTTTTCCACTTTTCATTGCAGGCAAGAAGATTTCGCATTGGCGCTAATGTCTCGAGTTTGTGTTGTATTTGTTCCTATGATTTTCGATAATGCAAAATTTTGCGTGTGATTTGCACATCAATTGAATTTGTATATAGTACTCGGTTTGTATGAATATAGTCTGAGAATAAGTTCATTCTTATCGGTTTCTTTTATTTGATCTAATTTTGTAAGCATTTTAAAGCCAGCTTGCAGTGTTTCTCATGCGCAAATATCTTTATTAAAATCTAAAACAATTTCATGCTAAATTCATGATGGCACTTCTGAGGATAACCAACAATGAGCTTTTCTCGCTTTTTCCTAAAGGAAGGGGAGCCTCAATTTAAAAGCAGAGCTGAGCATGCTTTTGTACAATTCTTTAGTCAACCACAGCCAAGCCACAAAGACCGCAACGGCAGCAATAACAACAACAACAATAGAAACAGTTTGTGGAGGGTGAAGTAAAAGTTTTCACAATTTTCGCTGGCGGGCACAAATGCATTTGGCGTCGGGTTTTCACTTTGGCTGTGGATTTTTAGCATTAAACGCTTTGATTTATGGCATACAGACATCAAAATAGGCAACATGTTGCAACAATCTAGCTAGCTGGCTACCACTGAACCAATATCAAGACATTTGGCGAACAAAAATTGAGCCAAGCAAACCGAACAAACGACGATGAAAAATTTATGCTGACCGCATGATGAACGCATAAAAAACGCTGCCAACTTTTGGCCAAAATGCAATCCAACTCGTTCGACCGTATATAAACAATGGCTTTATCGAGTCAACGGCATCAGCTGGCGTTACGAGGCAACACTTTTACCATACCATATTACTGTGTACACAGTGGGTCGTATACTTACAAACATATATACACATAGATACACATACATATGTACATTTATATATATGCGTTGCTGCTCGTTAGATTCTCGGCAGCGAAGGTGTGAATATTTTATGTGACACTCTTTTTGGCATCATAAATCTTTAAGTTGTTTATTCAAGCACAGTTTGCGTTTGCCACACTTCAGAGTGGATTTTTATATTCTAGTTGCAGTCGCTTCACTTTTTGAGCAACGTGCCACCAATTGTGGCCTGAAAACTGAACTCAACTCAGCGCGGCTAGTTGGCCCCACATGTAATTCTCTGTTTGATATTTTAATCGCGATTTTATTGTTTTAGAAGTGTTTTAAACTGGCGAAAAACTCTGCACACAGATTCAATACATATGCTTGTTCAAAGTACATTTTTTGTTTTTTAAGCCAGGCTACATTATTCCAGAGCAGCTGTTACAATTTAAGAGTATTAATTTTAAAAGGTAAACTCAACTGCAAGATTACATTAACTTGATAGAGCCAAAGTAAACTCAACTGCAAGATTATATTAACTTGATAAAGCCAAAAGTAAGCTCAACTGCAAGAGTTTAAATTCTTGCAAAACCTTACGTTATATTTTAATGTTATACTCAGGAATTATATTTGTTTTTCAAATGCATTGTTAGGCGAAGAAATTATATCACAAATCAGTCAAATATGAGCCAAAAAAAAAAAATGTTTTCCTATTGTTAAATTACAAAACGAGTTGCTTGTGCTACAATTTCGAGAATTTTCAACTATGCTCAAAACTAAAATAATCTCATTTAAACTGTCAGCTCGAGAGGGGAAACACACGCACACCCATAGAATACTTTGATATTTGAAGCGGGTCCCGAAGCGCACATAAAATGCACATGCCCAAAATTGTTTTGGTTGAGTATTTGCAGAAGCAGCTCCCGCATTCCTTTCTGATTCGAGGCAGGGGTGCTGTAAGGGGCAGCTGAGGCATCATTAAAATTAAAGAAAAAAATACACACCCACAAAAACAGACAGCTGAATGGACGTTGAATGCTGCTCCACGAATGGACATTTGAAAAGTTTTTCGGTGAAAAGCTGCCAGACCCCAGAAGGAAACTGACGCAGCACACGACAAAAGTGTATGCAGCGCACTCCTAAGGGGCTGTCCTTTAAATGGGGTTTGGAGTGAAGGAGGAAGGGGAAGGTGTGGAGGGCGGGTTGTACAAAGTTGTGGGAAGCCCATGTTCACTGCTGTTACATCCAAAATTATATTCATGACGGAAGCTATACTCTCAAAATATTCTCTATTAATATCTAGGCAATTGTTAGGATGAGCTCTAGTTCTAGCATAGTTGCCACAGAGGTTCCACCTCTGGGGGAGTGTTGGGGTTTCTTTTGAGCAGCGTCTGCATATGTCCAACTGCCAGAGCAACTGTCTGTTTGTCTAACTGACAGACACACACACAGACAATGCGGTTGCTTGGATACGAAAGCGACTAACAACAACAACAACAGGAACTGATCTCTGCCTGGGCGCACATTGCCAACATAACCTCAAATTGCATTCCTAATTCCATACAGAACCATTCCGCCCAAACCATTCCACGCACACATAGATAGACAAGCCGTAGAACGCTTTCTGCAAAATGTGCAATTTCCGCTTGAAGGCAAAAGTGGAGCTCTCGAAGTTTGAGGTATTATAATATTTCGTAGCACAAAATTTATTAGAATCATTTTATCATTTTGATGGCAGCTTCATGTCAGCAACAACATACGTCAAATTTTCTGCAGAATGCTGGTGTTCTCACTACCCGTAAAAACAGGTGAAGAATGCAACATTGGCATACAATATTTTGTGCACAACAATGAAATGCGTGCTTATTATTTATGCAAATACCTTGCAAAACACATTTAAGTGGATACACCTGCATTTTTTTCATATTGGCAAAAACTGCTTATAAGAACTCCAATGTGATTTTATACATTTTTCATATTTTTGTTTTGTGTAAGAAATTCAAATGAATGCAGAAAATACACATTGCAGAAATACGCAGACAAGCATTCTTATAGCATTAAAGAGTTTACTCAATATTCAATATTTTCTTTTATTTACGAAGTCCACCAGAAAAGATTTTAAAATAAGATTAGTTCTGCGGCTTGCCGATTAAACCAAAATCGATTATGGAATAATATTCAAATCACACATATTTGATTGAGCAATTTTTCGCAGTTGACTGTGTCAAAATTGCAAATGAGCCACAATCAAATTGTTAATTTACATACATATATATTTTATTTTTGGCATTTGTCACATTCATATGTGTTTCCTCAGTTTGTGGCTGGCCGCAAGTCAGGGGAAGAGGGTGGGGGGATAAGTGAGGAATGGGTGTCCAACTGCATTGAAATAAGTGCTTAAGCAGCAAAAATGATTTCAATTCTATTTTGGCTGGCAAGAATGTCAACATGAATTTGACTTGTTGTTTGTTTGCTTCCTTGTCTGCTTGCCTGCTGCACAAACCATTTACAGCTTTGACATTGCTTTTTCTGCACTCACAAAGTGCAGCATGTGCCATGTTCCATCTACCGGTCACATAAGACACACAGGATTCTCTGGCGGCAGCTGCTGATGCTCCTTCTCTGCCCCTGTTGCCAGCCAAATGTCTCTGTTGCAGTGTAAACTTTCTGCCCTGTTTAGAATTTGCAATGTCCTCTTTTGTTTGTTGTCTTTCCTATTTTTTCTGTAACTTTTTTTTTTGGTTTTTTTGAAACTGTGCCAGTATTTGGCTAGTTTTTGCTGATAACTTCATCATCGCCATCAGCGTCCTTGTCGTGTATGAATATTTGCATCGAAAAAGTGAACGCAAAGAGTAAAACTTGTTCACCAAATGTTTTGTCATGATTTGCCCAGCTGTGTGTTTTTATATTTTGTACACAGCATTTGCTTTTTATGAACTACATTCAATGGAAATTTTGGTAAAACCTTGCCCATGTACGCGTGTGTGTGTGTGTGTATGTGTGTGTGTGTGCACACATCACTTGCCCCAGATTATCGAATGTTGTCTGGTTTGAAATGGTTTAAAGGGGTGTCCTGTTTTAAAGGGCTGTATATAATGGCGGAGTGGGTAAGGGATATTGAATGCACCTAAGCTAATGGCTTTTTGTTTTGCTCATTTTGGGTCCTTTGAGTAATTAAATTTATGGCCTGGCGGCACATGCATAAGCCTGGCAACCTGTTCGCTTCGATCTCAATATTCACCGGTCGCAGATGTTGTTCAAATGTTTGACTTTTTGGGCCACGTCCACACGACTGGCCATTGTGTTGGCCCTTGTATTTTCTACACTCAGAGAAACCACAATTTGAATACAACCATTATAGAAATTCAACCAATTGTCAAATTAAATTAAGTATAAATCAACGTATTGAGGGTTACAGCTTCGACCACACTATATATGTATATATATTCTTGATCAGCTTAAGTAGATAAAGCCATGTGCGGCTGTCAGTGTGCTTTCATGTAACCTGGTGACTCAATTTAGTAGCTATGCTATTGAAACTTGTTGCAAGCAATATTTGTGTCGAGGCAGGCCGGATCCGGTCATTATATCATATATCGTATGAAAATCAAACTCTCTCATTATATTTTAATTATGTTCCTCGTGTTTGGACAGAATACGATCAACAGTGGTTGTCTATATCATTTATCTATGGCTTACTTTTTCTTGTTGACTTCAAAATGGATGGATTTGTGTTGCATACATTTTTGAATGAGACACATAATTATGATTCTAATGATATTAATTAAATTGGAAAACTTTGACTTAGTCTATGCTCTGCATGGTTTTGTCGAGTGTAGCTGCTGATTTGGTTGTCCTGACTGAATGGCTATTAATTTCGACTCGCTGGACTCGAACCCGAAACGGACGCAGACCGGAGGCTCATGTGTACACATGTTTGGGCTTGTAAAAATGTCATGTTAATTTGTGGATTGTTGCCAGACAGAGTGGACCATGCAAATAAATGTCTCGCTGCCAACCAGCCAACCAGCCAACCAGCCAGCCAGCGAGCCACCCACGCCTCATTCACTGCGAAAGTAGGGCTCTCTCTAGTTTGTTTTTTCGTACAGATTTATGAGCGAATCTGATAAGTGCTGCCAATAAATTTTGTGATACAACAATTTGCACTGGATGGGTTTTTTATTTTTATTTTTATATATTTTTTCTTTTTTTTTTAGGGGTTTTGTGGTTAAGTATTTCGGTTATTTTATTGCGTCGAGCAGCAATTGAAGATAGCTATAATGATGCGAACTGTAATCAAGTGTTTTGAGCAGACGCAAAGTCAGCATTTTATGCAAAAAGCGTGCATTTCTAAATTCACATATGTAATTCTTAATTTTGATTAAATTCAATATCAAAAAGGCGATTAATTATTCAATTTTCTCATATTTCCACTTAAGGACTACAAGAACCATTCGTTTTCATTATACAACCAGGACAACAAATGAAACATTACTCATACGCCACATGCGGTCAGATTTGCAAACCGAACGTAATCACAGAGCTGGTGGCGCACAACAACCAAAGCGCACACACAAAACAACAATGAAAGCCACAAGAAATCAGTGAATTATACAACATTTAAATAACACACAAAACTCTTTTTACACGCACACGCACAAACACTCAGACGAAACACGCAGAGAAATGCATAGAAATTCGCAAAATTAAGTTAAGGCCCTCACACAATGACGAGCACAAAGTTTTGGCCAAAAACTTTCGAGAGAGCAAAATAGAGACAAGGAGAGAGAGAGAGAGAGAGAGAGAGAGAATTACGGGAGAGAAAAAAACTATCGCAACAGAAGTGAAGCAAGTTGAATGTAAGCAAACAAGTTGAACCAACAAACCAAGTCTCTAATTGTATTTGTGCATGTGTGCATGCCAAGGAGTTGGTGAAGTTGGTGCAGAGGGGGGCTGGGGAGAGGCCAAGGCTATTGTGGACTGTGGGCTGTGCCAGTGTTTTATGTGGCAGACCGGAACACACCACATTGGTTTTGGCTTTTGAGTCCCTGCAGCGGCAACAGCAGCAACACTAGAAAATATGATGAAGCCCAGCCCGAAGAGCCACCAATACGTGAAATGCAACATTTTCGGGATGATGGTCGAGCACAAAGCTTTCCTTTCTACCGTTCACAAAGCCAAACAAGTTATCGAAATGGCTGCAAGCACTTGCCACACATTTAGCGTCGACGTGGAAATACCCTTGTAATTTTCAGCTTGCAGCTGTGAGCATTTGTTTCTTTTGGTAATCAGAGTAGCGGGAAAGCTTCGAACAGTTCTCATTGCCTTTTTTTACATCATTTTAAATATCGATAAAAATATAATTTATTTTTTTTACATATGGTAGATACCGTTGTATACATCAAAATAAAAAATATATGAAATATAGTTGATAAGAAAAACAATGAATATTATAATTGGCTCTTATGCATTTTAGTTAAATACTAGTGGCAGATGCTGGTGCAGATTGTGACATAAATTCGGCAACCGATTCTGCAGCAGTTGCTGGAAAATAAGATACTTGCAACAACGGTCTTACTTAGTGACACTTTTTCCGACCTCTGGTTTTCTAGTGTAGCCGATTCTTGTTTTCCAAATTTGTTTTTTTTTTTAATTGCTTTTTGGCATTCAGTTTCACGCAGTACAATTTGCACCGATGGACTGAAAGCCTGCCCTTTGGCTCAGACTAATGGGATTACCGATGAGGATCATCAGTGAAGTAGCACACGAGAGAAAGACATTCAAGCGACGTGGATTAGAGCCGACCTTCGCACTGCTGATCGGTGTCTCAGTCTCCATGGTGCTCACATCCACGCTCACAGTGTTTGCGTTTGCGTTGTGCCACATACTCGTATGGCGTAGTGATGCCAATATCCTACTGCTGGACTGCCCCCACCAATGCCGTCGCGTTTAAGTCCATGTTTAAGTGGTGCATTGACAAATCAGCAAACCTGTTGCGCCTCCAGTTGATTGTGGCTGGTGAAATAAATAGGAAACTTGCCATTGACCATTTGGCAGCAGTGCCAACGGTCTCACCTCGCCTTTACAGTACTTTATAGTTTCATGTAGCTGATCTTCCATAAAAATCAATGCAATATTTTATCGATATATACTTTCGCATATCGATTGCAGACGCATGCTCATTGCTATATGATTAAATACGCCGTAGCAGTGAGCCTTTGCTTAAAATGGAAGTCAAGAATTACGTAAAGATTAATGACTTGTTTTACTCCTGAAATTAGTCCTAGATTTGGTGGTGGACTTTAATGGGACGCAATCCGACAAGACGCAATACAGAAGGCAGGAAATACGGCAACGGTTGCCATTCTCGAAATGGTGACGACAGCAAAAACCAGGTAGCATAAAGACTGAAAATCTTTGTTCCAGTTGTTTGTGAAGGGGATCGAAGGGGCTGTGGTGATGGTACTTCAAAAACGGCAAAAGTACATTTGTTTATGCGACATGGCAAGACGGTGCGACGAAAGCTACCTTCTGCAACTGCTCCTGCTGCTGCTGCTGCTGCTGCTGCTGCTGCTCCTGTGAGCGTTGAAATGGAACAAATGAACTTAGACGAGAATTGCCAACTGCACTGCAACAACACGACTCCAAAAAGGAGCAGCAGTCGAACGTGTGTGTGTGTGTGTGTCTGTAAGCAAGCCAAACAAATGATTTTACTCGTTACAAGAAAAGTTAAGCTTGTAAATTCAAATTTCACATTTGTCTGGAAAATTCGCAATTACATTTTGGCAAGTAACAAATGAAATACGAGCCACCTGAATATTAAACACACACATACACACTCAAACACACATACAACACACCACACAACTACAACAATGCCCCCGTCCACGTCATGGCTCATTGTTCCGGCGAAGGCGCCGCAAATCGAGCATAACAGAGACAGTGGCAGAGAGAGAGAGCGAGACAGAGGCAGAGAGGGAGCGAGAGGGACCCAAGGCAATAGACAAAAATGTTCTGCAGCAAACCACCTAAAGCATATTGTAATAATCAAAATGAAATTAAATGTACCGTAAACATTTCGAATTACGACGGCAGCAATGGATGTAGATAGCTCCCAGGCGCTTCAGCTACGTAACACACGGAAGCGCACCACAAACGGTTGCAAGCAGAGACAATAAAAATTGGCCGTAATTGCAGCTGCGAGTCGCATTTGGCTGGCTTAGCTTAAAAGCGACAGGAAATCCCAAAATCGTTAGTTGACCTATACGGCTATAGCAAATAATTTGCTTTGTTTTTTTGGCGAGTTTGAACAATTGTGGCATTAAGCTGGATCTGTTGAATATTGGCCGGAGATCGAGCTACAAAAGTGCTGACTACAATGTTAATTGAAACTTTTGTACTTTTTGCTGCTCTAAGCAATATGTGAACAGTTCTAAATTGGGTAGGTCTCATTTTTGTGCACAATAACTGACAAAATAATAAGGTCAAGCTCCCAAATCCCTGCGCGGTCTCGATCTAAAATTGGGACAACTACATTTTAAAGTAGCTGCATTACAAGAAATTTAGGTGCGTCAAAACCGAATCCATTATATACGAGTATATATTTTTGTGTAAGAATCCAATTCCTAGAATATTCAAGAGCATGTCAAAAAGTTTATTATGGCATTCTGCATTCTACCACTACCCCCTTAAAACCCCATTCGAAACCAATAAGAAAAATAAATTCCACGCATGCTCGAAAATAAATCAATATAACAATATTTCAATCAATTTAAAATCGTCGGTCCATTCGTCTTGCAGCTATTCAATTGCGCTGTCTTATGGTGTAGCACCATTAAATTAGTGCAGAAAATGATCAGGTTCAGGTAAAAGGCAGCAAATGCCAAATGAAATTGCACATTTTACAATTTTACGAGCACTAAACGACTGTATGGAGGATCCACAACAAGTCCACAGAGGATCTGAAGCTTGCTGCCTTGGGGATAGTTTATTTCTAAAACAACTCTATCGCGATCGGTGGGCGATGCAAAAACAGACAAACAAAAAAAAAAAAACAGCCCATAAAGAGCAACGATTTATTGTGGCGATCCGCAACAATTTGACAAGCAAATTGCTATAATTTCTTTCTTACCAAATGGTCGAAAACTATGGGAGGAATCAGGACTAGGTTGGCGGGGGTGGTAACAGCCGGCCTGGTATTCAAGTTTCTGTGTTTATGTCGACATGTAGCCAAGTCTATGTGCAACATTTTCGCGCTTTTATCTGTTGGAAATTTATGTTGGCGATAAAATCGCCAACGACTACCGGCTAAAGCAGAGCTCAGCTTCAAAATGCTGAATGTAGACTGCGGACCCGACAACCCCAGGCAGCATCTAATTGCGAGCAAGTCTTGAGAGGATTGCGATCCTCCCGTTAAATTGCAATCATTTCTTTAGCGAACGAGCTGGCAAGTTGCGCCAAAGGGGAAATTTTTCTTGCTTATTAGGTGGCCACAGCTCTATTGCCAACTGTCTGCGAAGTTTAGTCATTGAATATTTTTTAAGAGGCGGCTTAAGTGTTTTGGCATGCGAGGCAAATCTTTTATATACATTGGGGATGGGAAGGGGGCTTATTGAATTACTTGTCTTAATGGTTATGGACAATCGAATTGCAGTTATTTGATGCAGCTGTCTGGCATTGACCACAAATCAAGCACATTTGTAGTAAAAAGCTACTTGTGTGGTCCAAAAACAAATGACACTTAAAATAATGGGTATGCTTACATTTCTTCGTTTTGTATTGTGTATGAGAATAATATACCATTGTACTAAAAATAAATTGCATACATTAATTGCTTAAATTGATCATACTTGGCAAACCTATGTTCTTCTTTACAGTTGGCCCATTGTCTATGACTAGTTCCTGATTCTCCCTTTTGGTCATTTTATGTACTTTGCCAGTTCAATTATCAAACACTTTTTGTGGTCATTCCAGGGGAGACTTATAGATAAGTTCTTTTAATATTTTTGGAAGCTCTGGTCTTTAAGCTCATACTTTAATTTTATAGTGTTGTTACATTTTTTAGTGTGGTGTGCGAACCTGTGCTTCAATCGATTCAGTGTATTTGGCAGCTGGCTTCGAGCTCTCTCAACTAGAGGTATCTTATTTGTGGTTTTTGTTTTTCTGAGTGTGGTCATCGTTTAGACTTTAAAGCCTAATGATCGACCAAATACGCACTTTAGCCTTAAATCGCATCTGGCCAAAAGAGAAGTTATAAATCAAGCGACACGCATTGCGCCAAAAGGCAATCATCATTAAAATTTCGAAAGCGCATAAAGCGCATAAAACAAAATACAAAAAAAAATGTATGTATGTATATATATTTATATATATGTACATATGAATAAAAATGATTTCCTTGAGTTGTGCTACTTTTCACATCAAAGGCAAAGATGAAGCCAAGTACAGAATCATTCTTCGGAGCTGCGGTCATAAAAATGACAGCAGCAGGAAACTCTTTGGGACTGAATCAAAAAGGAGAGCCTCATAAAAATTATAAGAAAAAATCAGCAAATTTTGCTTTTATTGGTTTAAAATACATACAGTTAACTTTGTGCGAAATTTTACGATGCGTCTCGTTGCTTGTTGGAGTGAATTAAAAAGTTCGTGAAGCACATGAACATGTTTTTTCTCTTCTTTTTTTTTTTTTTTTGTTAAGAGAGAAACTCAATTTTATAGCAATTTTAATATGCCACGTTGGACTAATTGTTGGCCAGCGGATGATGAAGAAGAAGCAAAGGAGAAAAAAATAACACTGTGGGGACTTTTTGACGGCACTTAGAAAGCCGTTAATCCTAATTTTATGTAAATATGTACTATGTTTTGGCTGTGTCAATTTAATGCCTCACTTGCGCAACAAGGGCAAGTAACGCTCATCATGTTAATTCCTTGTTGATTTACCAACATTTTGGTATTTGATTACAGATTATAAGCCAAATCGCTTAAGTCACAAAATCCCAAAGGTTCAGTTAGTTTCGTACTAATTGGCAATCAGAAAGAATATCATAAATCATCTGAAATGAAAACAGAATTGAATTTCTTGCGAAGCTGCAAGTTCACAATACAAAATAATCATTTTTTATAGTTGCAAGAAATAATCGGAGACTTCATCCGATATGTGATTTTGAAAAAGGTTCAGTCGATAAATGAAATGCGTTTACCAACACTGCTGCAGTAAATACAAAAACAATGGCTGGAAACTGTGGAAACATAAAATTGCATATTTTGTCAGTACGTAAATCGATTTTGAGTTAATTTTTCGAATTTATTACTAACTCAAATATTATCACAGTTGACAATTGAGGAGTGTCTGGGCTGTAAGAGTGCATATGTGACATTCCGGCCGATGGACAATGCTCATCTCGTGATCTACACGCAGAAAAAACCGAATGAAACTAATCCGATGTCACCGATAATGGTGACACCCGTTGGCAATGCTCTACAATTAATGTGCACCATGGATTTTCCAGATGCGGCAAGTCTGCAACGGATGCCGCAGCTAAATATTGGCAGAGGCTGTGTGAAAATGACCTTTAAGCTGGAACTTCTTGATGGCATTTGTGTTGTGAAGGGAGATGTGGACATGACGCCGACCACTCCCAAGAAGGCCGAGGATCGTCAAAGGTCAAGAAAGCAATCGGAGCACGCACGTCGCCACACTCTGTACGAGGTGAATGTGCAGCGTCGCTTTGACCAGGTCGAGCAACTGAATCGCATCCACTTCCAGATTAACGGGGGCAATTGGTGTGAGCTAACCGTTGAAGAGTTCCACGACATATTTTTTGTGAAGCCGCCGCACAGATATGAGCTGCTGCCCGCACAAATGCATCAGCGTTATGCCCACGATTGGCTAAAGACCATTCAGGCAGATACCAACAACTATAACATTTTTAGGTGATTGATCAGGAGTTTAAAACTATAGCTTGCTGTGGTTTTCAAAATCGGTATTAACACTAATTTCATATGCAGTGAGGATGGCAATCCGTTTGACACGTTTGCCAAGCTCTTCGATCGCCAGGACTCGGAGCAGCAAAAGCATTTGGAGAGACTGGCCACCAACTGTTTGGCCGTTAATGAAACGTCTCGTCTCAGTGAAAAGCGTTTCTTGCTCAGCATTTTTAAGCAGGCTCGTTCCATTTTCGAGTACATCACTAATTATGAGTATACCGTGTGGTTTTTTGTGCCACGCCACAACCGCTACACGTCCCTCAATAGTTTGGTGAGTGCAGCCAATTAATCAGGTTTAGATGCAACAGTAAATTGGGTTCACTTTACAGAGTTTGGATGACTTTGATTTGAGCAATGTGCGCACTTGCATTAAATTGACACGAGATGTGAGCAATCGCTTCTGGCAACGTGCTGATCACAATATCATGGACATATTGCTAGTGTCCCTTCAAATGGCACTGGCTCAGACCGCCAAGCAGTCGTTGCTCTTCCTTGGCCAGCTCGAAAAAGTGAGTACATTAGTTAATTATTTAATATATCTACAACGATTTGCATGGCAGCTCAGCGAATTCGTTTGTATGCAATATGTGACGGCCTATTTTATGAACACCATGTATACGCCGGGTAGCTCCAACACACACAGTTCGACTGTAAGTTTCAGCTAATCTCCAACTGCCTCAGTCAGCATTCTAATTTTTGGTATTTACTGTCTGTAGCCAAAATGGGTTTGCAGCCGTTACTTGCATCGCATCATTCAGATAGCCGAGTCAATGGACCTGATTGTCGTCATAGAGTATCCGTGTACTTTAACACTGATGCCAAATAATCGTCGGTATATGAAATGCAAACAGCAGCTGGATAAGAAAACTGGCGTCATTTCTTGGCATTTGTCCATGGATGTCATCAAAACCGTTGACAGTGGCATAAAGCTCCTCTTGGAGGCCATGAATTCTGATTGAGTCGAGACAACACTTCGCATAAAACTGAAAGTCTTAAGTTTTGAAATTAATCTGCTGTTAATTGTTGGATAACTTTATTCTTTTACATTATATATATTTTTATTGTCTTATAAAACTTTGGGTTATATTTTTCGTTTCACTTCAGTTGCTTAGCTTAAAGTTATCATTTTACACTTAATCTATTATTTGAAATATGAAATATTTAGTATTTATTTAAAAACATACTTTGAAGACTTCATTTATGACTCACTTTAATTGTAATTTGTCCAATATTCAAATTCAACCTTATATTTTTAAGCTGTAACCGGAAAAATGAAAAATATATTTGTAGCTTGTGTTAAGCATGCCTTTTTTTTTGCAAGTATCAATCATTTGTATTATTTCTATGCTATTTTACGACTTCCTGAAACCGGAATGCCGCTGGTATCATTCTTCAGCTGCATTTCAATTTCGGTTTGCCGTCTGTCAGCTCAGCTTCTGCTGCAAACAGATCCAAAATATGGCTGGCGACCGACCACAAAGCCAAGAGGAGAAACAGCAACAGCAACAGCAATGCTTGTCAGTCAGTCAGTGGCACGCGTCATTTGCCGGCGAATTGCATTTTGCGCAAACCGAGAAAGCATTTTTTGGAAACTCCCTGCCTCTTCCAGGCTGCTGACACAGTTTAAAGCCAGCAGTAGGATAAGAGCCAAAGGATGTAGCTGACAGTATATGTTTTCCGCATCCGTATCCGTATCCCAACACGCTGCTCAACTCGACTGACTCGTCTCCCTAACTGACTGACAGACTAGTCTGACTGACTGCCTGACTGGGCTGCTTGACTGATTGTTGTTTGTTTAGGTAACTTTTAGTAGCGCATTTGCTGTACGCGGCAATCCATTTGAAATGTTGCCGTAGATGAGTTTTCTTCTTTATACCCATATATATAGGGGTCTTATAATATTGTGGTGAACCCATAAGGAATATATACTGTTGATCGACTATCGATGCATCCCTTTCTCCGTCTGTTACTAGCAGTCCCCCTCAGTGTTGAAGTTACCTTTATGAAACTTAGCATCTATTATTATTATTATTGTGTTAGCATGCTCCCATATGTCAACAGTCTGACTTTGGTCTGCAAGGGTATTCAGTCTTTTGTATGTCCAAGAAAGCACGTCACACTTCTCGCTGGGAAATTCGTCAGTCAGAAGCATTTGTACTTCATCACTCATACGCAGCGCGGCCAGCAAATTAACTTTACTCCAAACGTAGACAACTCAGTTTAACAAAAGTATCCTTCTAAATTCAACAGAAAATACAAATTAAGTGAAACAATTTTTTTTATCAAATAATTGCACACATATAAAAAATAATCAATAAATTGAACGCGCATATTTAATAATCTGACAAGAATTTTCCATTAATTTGTTATTTATATTTAAATAAATAAATAAAATTACATAGTCTTTTGGTGTTTATTAAGTATACTTAAGTGTACATATATTTGCTGTTTAATTTCATTTGTAATAAACGCAAAAACCATTTTGCAAACAAATAAATTCCATAAATGCAAACTTTTAATGCAATTTAAATAATCATTATGCAAATAAATCGAAATAATTAATTATTTTTAGTCAATCAACGCTTCATTTGTGTAACTCGCTTTGTCATTGCACATTTTTCTAACCTGAAGGGGAAAAATGGTTTATTAACTTGTGCAAAAAAAAGTATGTAGCAGGCAGATGGAATCCATAAAGATATATAGTATATACGAGTATATACTTTCATATGAATAAGCCTATCTTTCTTTTATTTAATTTGATCGGTAATTTTAGCTGTTCCGGGAATTTCGATTTTGTTTAGCAAACTGCAATCAGCAAGCTTAGCTTGTGTTCAAAATTTGTGTTCGACGAGCACTCTCCAACATTCTAACCGTTATTTTTTCTGGTTTTTGTTGCCAATCTATCTACGGCTTTTAACAGAGTAATTAGTTTTATGCCGCTTCTGGGCATTCCGTTTTGTAATTTATTGGTGAGATTTGTGGCCTCGGGGTCAGGTTGCAGGTGCAGCCCAGCTGCAGTTTCATTGGTAGACAAGCCAGACAGGTTTCACTGTACTACGCTGGCTCTACACATGCTCCTGCATTGCGTGCCACTTTTCGCACTTCATACAATGTGATGAGATTGAAGGACTGCTGTTGCAGCACTCAACGAAATGAGAGCCAACCAACTTCGTCCCCTCTTTCCCAATCGTTCCCCATACCATGCTCGTCAGCTGACAATTTGAATAATTGCGAAATGGCAAACAAAATAATCCTCAGATTTTGGCTCTTATTTCACGGCATTGCGCATATGTGATGCTACATTTTCTGCTTCGGCAATCGGAAAATGAATACGAGAAAATAAAAATAAATACTCTCAGTGGCAGAGATTGAAATGAAAAACCATTTCCCTCCTTTGTTTGCCCGGAAACAGCTACAAGTCTTGAGCATATTCATTTGACATGTGTATGAGTTATAAGAGTTCCAGATCTAAACTGCCTTATTAACATGCGAAATGTACACAGTTAAGAGCCAAATGTCAATTTAAGCTTTAGCTTAATCATTCAAGCTGATTACCCTCATCCGAGCATAAAAAGAAAACCAAAAAAACAGACAGAAACAGGCATGAATCGTAATATATAAGCACTGAGCCAGCATCAAGAAAAAATGATATCTCTGCTCTGTGCTGCACAACTACAGTGAGTGGGCTGGCTAAGAAATACCCTGTATCCAAGTGTACCTATCCATTTATATATATTTACTTTTCATGTTCGATAAGAAAGACATTTTATTGATATTGGAAATCGATCAACAAAAAGATGTTGCGTATTGTATACCGATTAGATCGACTCGACTCTTAATGCTGATCAAGATGATTCCTTCGCGCCTGTTAGCGTCTATTACACAAGTTGATGATAACCCATTTAAACATTTCAAGGAACTAAGGGTATCAAAAAAAGGTCAAGCCGTCTTTTGGGCATAATTAAAAATTAATAAGCGGCTGCTGCTGTTGTTGTTGCCTGCCTTTTGGAGTATCCGTTTGGAAGCAGCTGCTCAACGCAACGAAGCGTACTGAAATCGCAATCTGTAATTATGTAAGGGCGATTTCATGATGCGACTCCAACAACAACAACAACATGAAAAATAACAAGTGCATGGCTACGACGATATTTTGGCCTTTTTGTTGACCCGAGCACCCAAAAACCTTAAACAGCTGGGCTAAAAGCGCAAATGAGCATTAAAAACTCGTTTCAACTAAATATTTAAACAGCTTATTATGCTGGCACGTACACACACACACGCACACACACACACACATATGTGTGGGGTGTTCTTTTTTTGGTGGAGGGGCGTGGCAGACGCTAAAAGCCGAGCCTGATTATAACAAACTGACCGCGGCCCTCTCGCCAACAAGTGGCACGTGCACTGCACCAAAGGAAATTTAAATTTGAATTAATTATGATGCTGGACGGTGTTCAGAGTCCTGGCACTGGCACTGGTCCTGGTGCTGGCTGTGGTCCTGTGCCGTACCTATCGCCGCTGCCTGCAATTAGTAGTTGGCAGTTGCAGCGCTGCGGGTCTATAGGTGTTAAATTTGCCAAACAACAAATAATAGCACTTAACGGCCAACTGCAACCTAACTGATAAAAAGTTTGGATACGGTATATGCAGAAATGTGTGGCAAATATATACTCGTATGTGTGCTGGCCCCTGGCGAATCAGTTGCCTAAGCAATTTAGAAAAAGAATCTCTGGCAGACTATCACTCGCGAATTGAACACTCTTTACTTAGGCAATACTCGATCCCACCAAAACTAATCGAAAACAAACAGTTTGAAAACCCTCGTCAATTTCAATCGAAACCACAAACAGTTTGTCCAACAAAATGCGAATGGCAAACGCTGTTGAATAAACAAATTGAAACAGTTCAGTTGCCCAATGGGTCAAAGAACTACTGTTCGGGCATAGAAATCGTGGACAAGGTCATTAGCATTAACTCTGATAAGGAGGAGGGATTGGGGGGACAATGGCAATGGGTGGCTGCTTACAACAGCAACGCAGTTAAATCAAGCATTCAAGTGTCATTAATTAGACAGCAAACATGGCCATCAAGCGACAGACGCTTTGGTGGTCACTCAAACAACAACAGCAACAACAAGTCTGACTTTCCCACCCGTTCCCTCGTTTTTCCGCATCATTTGGACTTAAAAAAGAAGAAGAAAACTCTCCCTTAGCCTGGCTACATTCACGTTTAATTACAAAATAATCCAGTGTGAACGGTGTGCCGAAAGAAAATCGATTTCGCGATTGGCGATTGAAATTGGCGGCGCTCATCTACGCTTTACACATCACAACACCACCACCCCTCTCCCGGCAACCCGGCAACCCGCCATCCCGTTGACGCTGCTAACCCAATTAAACTGTCGGCGAAAAAAAAGAAGAATTACCCCCTCTGGCAGTCCGCTTCAGCTCTTTGATATTGGGTAGCTGTTGCCTAGCCTGGCCTGGCCTGTCCTGGCCTGGCCTGGTTTGGCACTTTGCCCAAGCCGCAGAAGCAAAAGCGCAAAAGCAATACCAAAATCAAAAGCCTGGCAAACGCATCACTTCGCGGTCTTCAATAGCAATTTGGGTAAATTCCTTTTTAATTTCAACGGCAGTCACAGTTCAGCTCTAATGTCCTTCTCCTCCTCCTCCTCTCATGCTCCATTAGCCGATCGCCTAGGGATAACAGCGTGAACATCGTTCTCTATGAGTACTATAACAATATACTCCATGACTATTATAACAATGTATTTATATGTTTTTCGCATCTGCGTAAATTTTAATCTACGAACAACTGTTGATGATTATATGAAAAAAAACTGTATTGAATATTTCATATTTATTTTGAAAAAATAGCTATTATTATAACAACTTCCCCATTCCAAGCAAAATGTGGCAAAATGTTTCTCGTGAACAGATTTAGTGTTTGAACTTTAACTTTCAAGGTGCAATGTGCTACATGGCTTCACGCGACAACAAATGATCAAAGTATTATTAAAAGCCTTGAACTTGATATTCAGCCAGTGATAAGAATTTATTTACTTATATTTTTTGGGCCAGGCAATAATAAGAAGCAAGAGTGAGCAACTACAAGTTACCCTCCATATTTTAAAGCTTATACATTAAATAAACGAATTTTATTGAAAAATATATTTTCTTAATATTCGCAACCAACTTGCTCTGAGATAGTTGACTCAATTAAGAGCCAGCAGAAGAAAAACTTTCAGTTAGTCGTACCTAAGTCGATATACCTCATCGGAAATGTGCGAATGATTATCGCTAAGAAAAACATATAGTCATAAAAAATAGAAACAGACATTCAAACATACACTGTATGGGAACGAAGCTGCTTCCCTCTGCTCGGTACATAGTTTTGCATATGGATTCAGGCTATATAAAATAAACATATGCATTTTGGCATGCGCTCGTCTTTGATCTAATTTTGTTGTATTGGGCGAGATGTGGCGCCAAAAATTGAATTGAATGTCAGTTTTAGTTGTCGCCTGGATATGGGATTGCATTTCTGGCAGACGCGTTATGCAAAACAATTTTCAATGCCATAAATATGCAAATTTCATTAGTTTGTCGAGCACACACATAAACAAACACACACTGTATGGACCAGCTGCCCCAGACATAATCACAAAGAATGTCTTTAAGCGTTTTCTGCCTTTTAGCCATATTTTTCCACTTTATTTTTTGTCTAGCTGAAAATCAGATTTGCGTAAATTTAAAAACTGGATGGAGTTAGCAGCTTGTCTGTGTGACTGTCTGGCAGCAGCAGCACCACCACCAAAAAACAAAAGTATCTTTTGTTAATTGTCGTGTGGGAAATGTGTCTAGAAAGATGTGCCCCAAATTCACCATGAAAGTTGTTGTCGCAGTCGCAGGCGGTTAATTGCCTTAGCTGCCACGCCCACCCAATCCTCATATTTGATGTGCAAACATGCAGAGGGCCTTTGCGAATATTCAACACACATACGAGTATATCCATTTTTTATTGCCATTTTTGTGCACATTTTCTTTGTTCTTCTACATGTTGACTTTTCGTCAGCGGCTTTTTCGGCATTTGTCTTTTTCTCATAGTCGTGTTTATCTTCGTATAAAAGTTTTACCCATGCACTGTGCATTTTCTCTTGTGCTTATGCAATTATGCTCGGAAAATTGTAATTCGTTCCGTTCTTCACCCTAAAACGCTTTTGTTATTGTTTATCTTGTAAAATTGTGTACACAATTGGAAAATTGCGTTTTGCCGCTGTCTGGCTGGCTGTCTGTCTGTTTGTTCTCCTGTTTATTTGTTTGCACAACATTTTTAATTAGTTTCGCATTTTTTTTTTTTTTCTACTCATGCTCATATTAATCGATGGCGCATATTTGATTCGAGACAAACGCAAACAGAAATTTAAAAAACGGTATACATATATATAATTATTTGGATTCCATTTTTTGAATGATTTACCAAAGCTGCGCATTCAATTAGAATTTATTTTTCACGCTTCGCAAATCAGGCAATAAATATTTATTTAACTAAATAAGCCTATAAGCTATTGAGAGCTACTTATGTACGATTAACAAATTATAGAATTTATTACTCTTAAGCAGCATAGGAGCTCCAATTTATAAAATATTCATTTATATTCAACACACTTTACTATATGTTGGTAAGCATACATATTTATAAGCATTTGTGCACAAGCTTTTTAAAGGCAGATAAAATATAGGGGAATATATCCTAGATGACATATTTCTAGTCATATATACATAGTGATTAAGATAAGTGCAAGTTAAGTGCGCAGAAAGTTTGGGTTTTTTTTTAAGGAATTCACCTTGCTCCATGTGTGGTATTAAATGTCCTTTCCCACCTCCTTCCCTTCCTCCGTTTCCGCACTCAGTCGCCAAATCTCTGAGCTTCAATGTTCTCTTTTTCGTTTCATTCAGTAAATTGAAATTATGCATTGCTACAAAACGAACCAAAAAAACCCACATACAAACAATTCCCCGGCCAATAAGCGCACATTTGATTCGTCTGAACAACGTTTCAATGAAACGAACAGCAATTGTATCTGGCAGTAAGCAAAAACAAAAAAGGATCTGAGAATTGAGCTCTGGCAACAAAAAAAAAACCGCTGGGGATGCGAAAGCGTGCAAATATTTTAACTAAAATGAGCCAGCGAGTTACTTTTATCTGTTGCGAAATAAGAATGGGTATTTTGTACGCCCAATCATGCCACGCCGAACAATCTTTGCCCTTGTATGCCGCATGGCAGCAAATATTTGCCGCTGTTTCCAGTCAACATAATTTTACTACTTTTATGGGCAGAGTAATGCCCGACAGGGAACGACTTTATCCTGCTTCCCTCCCCTGTTCTCCTCCTTCCCCTATCGTGTCTTATACCCCCGAACCTCATATTCCTATACTGTCTGACTTTTTCACGTGCAAGTCTGCAATTTCCACATTTCCTTTCATCTCACGCGTCTCGCGTGTGCAATATACTGAATGTGTATTGTAAACTGCCAGGACTCACCCATAATTTCAGCCCCACTCGCACACGCCCCGCTGGCGCCCATCGTCGTGCTTGGCCTGTCTGAGTTTACTGGGCTCGCAGCATACTTTGTAATTTACTGAGCTTCACTTGTAATGCTTCGCTATATTGAAATTAATTACAAACAAAGGATGCTGCTGCGAGCATGTGTACATCTCTCTCTCTCTCTCTCTCTATATTTCTCTCCCCCACTCGCTCTCCCTCTCTCTCTCTCAAATTCCCTGTCTATATCTATGTCTATGTGTTGTTGAGCTTCCCGAATTAATGTTTCGCCTTTGGCAGCGTTCGGATTCTAATTTCTGATGTTGCTTAAAATGAAATATACATAAAATAAAGTTCAAATACACAAATTCATATGTGAACGGCAGAAAGTCTGTTGAGCACTTTAATTGAAATTGCATAAATTACAGCTAATTCATTCAATTCAGTTTTCGCAAAGCTTTCGCAACTCATTTTAATTGCATGATTCAATTTGCGAATTGTCGGTAATGGTTTCATATTCATACAATAAAACAAGTAGCACTGCTGTAATAAAACAAGGGGCTTTTTTATCAGAGCTTAATGAAATTAGAACAGTTTGTCGTTTGTCGATATTTGTGAAACGTGGACAGTAATCGATCAAATGATCTGCGCAGCGTATACGATGTATTCTAGACAATGATATCTTCTTTTTAAGATTTGGCCTAGTAGAAAAGTCGTTAGCTGTTCGCACCTATGAAGACATACCCATAAGGGAATCGGCTCCCTATTCTAGTCGAAAACATGTTGCAACAAAGGCGAGTTAAGTAAGTATTGAAGTGCCCTCGCTGCTCGACACACTAGGCCTGCAAAACCCGAAGAGAAGCTGATATGTGCGATATGTGTAGCCAATCGAGCAGATTTTCCATGCACTCAGATTTTAGTCGATTTGACTCCTCTATATGTTGTATAGAAATAAACTGTTTAGCTGCCTAGAAGTCAGCAGTTAGTGACTCGGGTTCTTCAGTCTGGTGTGATCTGTGCCAATATCAACAAGTTATATAGATATTGTTTAATGCAAAAATGTTATATAAAAATATGTGCACTATATTCGTAGTCCATGTATTTGTGCTAAATTGTGCTAATGTGAAAAATGTTATATCCAGTCAGCAAACACAGCTCGACGAGATTAGGTTTCCTTTAGAATTTTGATTTGTTTTCATTTTTATATTCGAATCAATTTATTTGCAGCGCACAACTGAGTCGTCAGAGCCAACTGCAAGCAGAGATGATGAAAAATCTGTATGAGTTGAATAGACAATTGGCTTTGTTGCCAACCTTGGTGTCAACTCCCAGCAACTGTGAGACGGCAGCTTTGGGTACTCCTAGTGGCATTCATCAGATCCTCGTTCCCGGTTACAGTCGGCACTGGTTTCACGTTCGTTGTGACGAGGACACTCAGGGTGGGGGCTGGACAACGGTGTTGAATCGTCAAGATGGCACTGTGGATTTCTATCTCTTCTGGAATGACTACAAAAACGGCTTTGGCAATTTAAGTGGCGAGTTCTTCATAGGACTCGAGATATTACATTTCATGACCAAGGCTGGGGATCAAGAATTACTCATAATCATGGAGAGTGCTAAAGCAGAAAAAAGGTTTGCAAAGTATGATCGATTTATAATCGGAGGTGAAAAGGAAGCGTACAAGCTGATCAAGTTGGGCAAATACTCCGGAAATGCAGGCGATTCCTTGCAAAGTCATGTGGGTCAAAAGTTCACAACACGGGATTATGATAACGATAAATATGATAAAGGCAACTGTGCTCAAAACTATGCGGGCGCATGGTGGTACAACAATTGCCTTGACAGGTACTAATTACATTCAGTTTTTATTAGTGAGCAGTTGTATTTTAATATACGCTTAAATTTGACAGCAATCTGATGGGAAGATATAATGAGAACAACTATGGGAAAGGCATTATTTGGTACTCCTTTACGGGAAACAGATCGTCACTGAAACGTGTCCAGATGATGATAAGGCCGAGAAGGGATGGATCAAGTAGCTGAATACATTTGAGCATCTATTTTTGTTTTGGTTAATCTACACAAAGAAAGAGTATATTTCAATCAATAATATAGTTTTGGTTCCAGTATCAAAAGCTAAAATTTTTAAAAGTTTTCCGTGATAAGATATGCATTACAATTACAGCAGTTTCATGTGCTCATTGGTACTCACATTATTATAAACTCAGAAATGGGCAAACATGGGTTCAAAGTATATTCAAATTTGTAAATTCGCAAGATAAAATTAATAGTCATTTTTGAATTAAATTCAATAGTTATAATACGCCATCTAAAATGTCTATTCGACTCAGACGAACTCTTATATCAGAAATATATGGATGGGTGTCTATGTACATATAGAAAGTATATATATGTAAAATACTGTATAGTTCATAATGAGCTTGCATGCGATTAATTTACCGCATGAGCGGACGATTCTTGGCGGCGAGCAGAGAGCCAACATCGTTTGGGAGGTAGTTCATAAATCATATGGCTTTGTCATTGCCAGCTAATCTTCGTTGCGTATTAGGAGGTGGCAATCGTGCATTCGCCTACTTAATATTTCCGCTAATACTGCGATCCCCGCTCGTTCCCATCTCCTACAGAGCACTCTACTTGGTCGTTTCGTATCGCAGGACTGACGTCAGATGTCACTAATCTAAATTTATGCAAATTGCCAACTGTCTGACGGGAGCTGGTTTAGCGAGGCGAGGCGAGGCTGAGTTTCGCAGAGGGAGGCTGAGTTCTGTGCAACAGTTGTAAAAATTGCAGCTAAATTCAAATTTGACATGCGCCAGGCGGAGTCGCTCTTATAAGTTGCAGTTGCAAATGCAACCAAGACTCGAGTGCGTTTTTTCTCTGTATATCCTCTACACAATGAATAGCCCCACAAGGGGTATCTCCAACAGGCAACAAAACGAGTGCCTTACATCTTTACAGCTTTACCAAAAGTCTCAATTTTTGGGTCTTCATTTGATGACTATTAAGATTGAGTTAAATGGTTTGCTTTGGGTTCAGTTTCGACTTTCAATTATTGGAAAGTTTGGAAAGCTAAAGCTAAAATTCATTGGAAGTTGATTCTGTCCACTGGGTATCTGGCTGTCGTTCAGTCTTTGGTTAGTTTTCAGTTCGAATGCATTTCTCCTCTGCTGCAGTTGCCCGTTGCCCGTTGCCCGTTGCCAGTTGCGTTGGCAAAGCTCTTATTAAATTAAAACGAAGGCGTTTAAGTGCGCCCCGAAGCAAAGCAAAGCCAAGCAATGCAGCAGCTCAGATCTGATATGCAAAACATTTTTGAAATAACTCAACCGTAAATAGCGTATAGCTTGTGGCCAGAATTCTCAACTCAGAATTCGTTCTCCTGCATCAGTCTAAGCCAAATTAATTGAAAAACCTGCATGCATCGCCGGCTAACGTTCAGACTCCCAGTTCAGATTCGGATTCGCACATGATTAGTTGGCCAAAAAAAAAATTTAAAAAAGCAAAACACAAGAGTGCTTGACTGCAAGTTACCCTGCATAAAACTTGGATTTTTCTACTTGTTGACTGCCCAAGTCAGGCAGTACATATTTTCTACAACTGTCAGCACATATTTTGTACCCTGCAAAAAATCAACTAAAACAACAAAGTTGTTCAGCCAATATCAGCTTTTTTGGCCTGCTTGCTTTCAGTTTTCATTATCGCGCTTGACACGCGATGAACGCCACGCTTGGCCCCCATTTACAAGTCGGCGCCTTTTGTAATCGCTGCGCTTGCCTCTCCGTTCTCCTTCTTCCTCTCCTTGGTTTAGTTGCATGCCGCACACTTATACTTATGGAAAAGTAACAAAGTGTGAAATTTCAGTTCGTGTTGCCCACACACGTTTCTCTGGCTACAAGCGAAGACTTGGCCAGCTGGCAAAGCTTATAAGCCGGGCCCCAAACCGATATAAGCATGAACATTGGCAGCAGCTGTTGCGTGAATAGCTCGAAGTTTTTTGTTTTTAAGTTGAGTCCTCCAGATATGTGTGTGCACTACAAGAAAAAAGGTCTGTTGTATGTTAAAATACAAATTGGATATAAATGCTTAACAATCAGAAGTCAGACAAGTGCTTAATACTTATTAAGACTTCAACTTTTATAGGAATGCGTGTTGTGATTCTTTTCTTAGTTTGCCTTTTCGCTGCCGATTGCAAAACTATCATAATTGCAAAGTCCTCCAGGGGTAATTATTTATAGGGATATTAATTACGAGTATATATAAACATTACTGGATATAGGAAGTGCTTCTGTCCAGCTGCCCTAAACATATTACAAATGGTCAAAAATGTTCTAACCTTTTTGACCATTTGTAATATGTTTAGGGCAGGCAAAACGCCATGAAAATCAGCAAAACATTTCTTACTAAAATTAGAGTTAAGATATTCGTAGTGTACTCATATTGCTTGTAAATGAAGAGAGAAAAAGAAGAGAGAATTTTATTTCACATCCGTTCCTCCGCTCGCACACTCTTTCTCTCTCACACTCTCTCTGTCTCTGTCTCTCTTTCTCTCTCTCTCTCTCCATTTCTCTATATCACCCACTGCAAATTTTTCCGTTTGCTTACAGTTTTGATCCCCCATAAAGATATTACAACTCAACCTATAATTTATTCAGCTAAATCCTTTTGCCAGGCCACTTTCAGTCTAAGAAAAGAGTAAGTAGCGAAAATAAATTAAATGGATATCATTTGTCTTGCTCAACAAAATATTAGTGGAGTGAGAGAGACAGATAGAGACAATGAGGCGGGGGTTTCGAAACGGACTTGACAGCTAGTCACAACAACAAGAACAACAACAACAAGTGGCAGCAGTTGAGCAAAAAAAATTTGCATAAGGAAATAATATTCATTCCGTCTCGTGCTTAAGCGCCAAGAAGAATCTGCATTCAGCCAAAAGGATGTCAAATTCGTTGTCCTTGGCGAACGGCGTGGCGAACGGCGACATGGCACTTAAGGCCAAACCATTGAAGTGGCAAGAAGTGTTTTACATGTAAAGTCGCACGAAAGTATGCAATACATTCTAATATTACACAAAATATCGTTCAAATATTCACATCATAAAATTATTTAAAAGAACTGGACTCAAGCATCACATAATCTATCAACTATGCAGACAACCTGAGTTTTGCCAAAACAACAAACAAACATTGTCTTTTAGCCACAAACAGCAAACAATAAAACAGACATAAATAAACGCTTTAAAATCAAGCTCTATCAATCAAATTGTCTGTGGAGAGTTAAGCCATATATCTATACATATATATAACCAATTAAGACCAAACCAAAATAGATTGACTCAGACAACAGTCCGAAATAAAAAATGCAAAACAGCCTTAAACAATTTTTTAAATATATACAATAAAAGACACAACAAAAATTAAATCACTCAAAGCATATCATATTTTCCACATTAATTAAATTCACCATGAAAATACACACACTAAAATATATTATTTCTATATTTAGGAGATATCCTGCATCTAGCTGTTCAACAGATTGAAACGATTCAAAATGAAGCTTTTAGCTCTGCACACTCAAGTTTAACCAATTTGTTAGCAGTTAGCAAGTGTATTCAGTTATTATTAATATGGAAAGTACTCGAGGCTGAATCAGAAATCCGAAACTAAAGCTAATAATGAAAGAGACAAGAAAGCGAAGTCAACTCTTTTCAAGTGCTCTTGTCTAATAAATTGAAATATTATTTGTATTTAAATGTGCTCGGCAAATTTAATATTAATCAATAAAATACCCCAATATGTACATGCATACATATACATACATAAATATGTATATATATACTTGTAGATGTGTGTCCAACAAGCTAACTCAACAGCATTTGCATTAAACATGCCAATTTCGATTGGCACGCCTTCTTGGGTGCCCCCATACACCCACACCCACACCCACCCACACACACACACACACACACATACACATACACACAATCATAAGCGACAACAAGGGCATGTGCATGGAGCGGTCGAAACTACGACCAGTATCTGAAAATCTGCGCTAACCAGGCAAAAGGTCGATTAACAAGATTAAAAGCGCCATTAAATGCTTTGATTTGGCTACAAGTTAAGACCACGCAACCGCAGATACGCAAATGCTCTTGTTATTGTTGTTGTTGTTGTTGTAGTTGTTAGTGGGAATGGAGTGGGTTGGCTGAGTGTACGATAGTGTGAAGGGCCGCCGTAGTGTGAATACAACAACAGCAACGTATATAGTTCTTTGGGTCTACTTAAGAGAACACATGTTTTGCGGCAAACGAAATTCAGAATCTGGCTAAAATGTGAATTCTGGATGTATCTTGTGTCTGCTGTATCTGCACAACTGGGTTTAAAGCAAACATATGTTGAATTCCTGGCTAAGAAGTAAATTACGTTGAATTGCTTCTAAGTCGAAGTGAGCCTGGCGAATATACATATACACACACTTGCAAAAAAATTAAAAAAAAAACGTTCTGAAGCTAAGAACCAAAATTCTTCTTTGTATTTATTCATATAAATTGACGTTGTTATATTTAAAAATATTATCAGTAGTGGAGCAGTTACTCCAACTCGCTCACAATTTTGAAATTCATGAAAACTGCTCTCTATGTAATTATAATGCGATGCTAAGATCTACTCTATAGTTTTCGACAATCATTCCGTATTCATTATTTCGCTGAGTGCATACACTGAGACACATACGCTGCTACAAAAATGTATCTGTGGCCGCGGATGATTTGCGTGCCTTGCGTGTCCCCGCATGTCCTCCTGGCCCAACATGTTCTCGCTTGATTGATTTGGGTTGGCTTAAGCGCCACAGGCAAAAGCGTTAACGAAACCTGCACACACAATACACATACATACATACACACACACACCCACACACACACACTCACACACACACACCACACACTCACACGCACACCACACACACTTAATCCCAATTTGCAAGCGTACAAATCAGTTAGAGTTACTTTTCCTTGGCCAGGCATAACTAAATTATATATATTATATATAATACATTCGTGTGGGAAAGAAGCAGAAGTTTCCCACAAGCAAAAGTTTGGCATAAGGCGTAAGAAATCTTAAGTTGCTTGGAGCATGAAAATTGCTATATAAATGACAGCGGTTTAGTGATTTTTGCACCCTACTTTTAAATGAACAAGTCTAATTGAATCCATATGGATGCAAAACAATGATACCCTCTTTTTTATATTTGCCGGCCGTGGTCACAAAAATTGCTCAACAGTTAAGCCAACCCATTTTGCAAAACATTCCATTGCGGGTCCAAAAACAATCAAATTCAAAATCGAATGCCAGACAATGAGCAGCTATCTTCAGACACATTCAAGGGTCTCCGCTATCCTCCAGTAATGTTGCTCATATTTTCAGCCACATTCATAACGCTTTAGGACCCAGTAGAAAAAGTGGTTACCTGTTTGCAGCCATGCACATATACCCATGAGCGAATCGGGTCTAAATTCGACTCGTGACTCATGTCGCGACGAAGGCAAGTTAAATAAAGAACTGTTCGCTACTCGACAACGCTATGCCTGACAAATTCGATAAATGTGTAGCCAATCGATGAGATATTTCATGCAGTCACATTTGAATAGATTTGACGCCTAGAAACAAGCTGTATAGTTGCCTATAAATTCAGCAGCTGGCGACTCGGTTTCTTCAGTTTTTTGCGATCTGTTCCAATATCCAACAGTTATATATATATATTTAATGCAATAATGTTATATGCAATTAGTTGCACTATATTCTTATCATATATACTTGTTCTGAAATCTGAATATGTTCAAATGGAAGGAATTGTGGGAAACTATACCTTTAAATATGAGCCAATAAGCAAAATACTTTTACAAACCGAGGAGCTCTCCGACAAATCTATAAACTTGTAAGCATTTGAAATTTGATTTAATTTCAGTTATATATTTGAAGCAATTTATTCGCAGGACACAACCGGCTAGTCAGAACCAATTGCAAAACAAGATTGCAATGATGGTGGGTAGATTCAAAGAGTTGAACGAGATTTTAAATAAGGTGCCAGTGTTGGAGAGCTCTCAGAAGACAATCAGAATAGAACAGATTCGTCAGAGCGAATTGCTGACTGAGATTCTTGAGAGAGTCAATAAGCTGGACGCCAACAAGGGGCTCAAGTCGTTATCCGGTTGGAAAGAAAAGTTGCCTAGCAGCTGTACGGATATACAGGATCAGGAGCCTAATGGTAATAGTGGAATCCATGAGATCCTCATACCCGCCTACAGTCGAGAACCGTTTTATGTTCATTGCGACCAAGATACACTGGGCGGAGGTTGGACAATTGTGTTAACTCGTATGGATGGCAGTGTGGATTTCTATCTCTTCTGGGATGATTTCAAAAAAGGGTTTGGTAATTTGGATGGCGAGTTCTTCATTGGTCTCGACAAACTACATTTCATGACCAGAGATGGTGATAATGAATTAATCATAGCCATGGAGGACTTTGAAGGAAACCGTAGGAATGCTTATTATGGTCAATTTTCAATCGGAAGCGAAGAGGAAGCGTACAAACTGAGAACGGTGGGCGAGTACTACGGAGATGCAGGCGATTCCTTGGGAAGACATTTGGGAGAAAAGTTCAGCACGCGAGATCGGAACAACGCACAATGGGATGGTGGCAATTGTGCAAAAGAGCGCCAGGGCGCCTGGTGGTACTTCAATTATTGCCATGATAGGTACTATAAATTTACAGTTTTTATTAATGAGCAATTGTATTTTAATCTGTGCTTATATTTGGCAGCAATCTGATGGGAAGATATAATGACTACACCCGTGGCAAAGGCATTAATTGGTATGAATTTACGGGTTACGAGACAAAATTAAAACGTGTCGAGATGAAGATAAGGAGGAAACGGGAATCCCGAATCTTCATTCCTTCTTAATTCAAGTACAAAATGTATCAAACGTGAAAAGAACTGTGTAATTCGATTATACTATAATAAAAAGTCATGAATAAAATCCATTGTTTTTCCTATCTCACATTCTTAAATGCTTTTCCATGATAAAACTCATTCCAATAAATTGATTTATGAGAAAAGTTGGTCCTTTTAGCGATAATTTATATGAAAGCGATTGACTGTTGGCCAAATCTGGCCACGTCTACTGTAATTATTGTATTTGTACAGTTTTCTGATTGTTCTCTGACTTAAAAACAACATAATTACTGCATTTCTCTATTTTAAATCATATTATAAATAAGTGCAATAATTGAATGTTGTTAAATGCATTTCACAATTCAATTTCGCTTAATCCAAAAATGAATGAACCAATTTAATGCTCATTTCTGTGTTCATTCTAATCATTTAAATTTAGCATATAATATTTACATTTTGTTGGACAATGTGTGAAAAAATAAAACAAAACAAATGTGTGTGGGCGTGGCTGTTATAGGTGTTTGTATGGGAGGTAGGGTTGAGGAGGGGGTGGCTAATGCATTTGAAATGCATGGAATATTTTTAAGTAAAATGTATTGGAACAATTGCACGAGCTTAAATGCAATTAAAAGCGTAAAACCAAAAAACAACAGAATTGCATTCGACGAAAAAACAACAACAATTGGTAAGAGGAACAATGGCCAACAACAAAGGGCAACAGAACACAAATGAGCAAAAATAATTTTATGGTCAATGCAACGGCGTTAAGTTGCCTGCGGTTGCAACTGGAGTGTGTGTGTGTTTTGGAAGGGTGTGTAGGTGGGGAGGTGGGGAGGTGGGGAGGTGGGGAGGTGGGGAGGGGTAAGGCTTGCTACTGCGGCAACAGCAACTAATTTAAATTGAAATGAAAATTGATTGTTTTTTAAACGCGTCGCATTGCAAACGAGGCACGTAGCCAAACACGTTGTCCATTCCATATGGAGCGGTGGGTTGGAGAGGGGGTTGTATTCGTGGCATGCATTCGTGGCCACGTCATTTGCAACAATGGACGCAACAACAATACACAATGCACAACAATGCGAGGAGGCTCGAGCTAATGTGCAGCAAGCAAAACAGCAAATTTGTCGTTGCAACAAAATATGCCAAGAAGCGTGGAGCTGCCAGAGAGAGAAAGAGACCACAATGAAAGAGAGAAGGGCAGCTGCAGCTGCAGCTGTTGATTGCGATTCAACAGCATTCGAAATGCACCCAGCAAAATAGTCTTGTAGCTTTGAATTTGTGCGCTGAAGCAGTATGTCCCATCCTCACGATTCTTGGTATACTCAAAGTTTTTCATTTTAAGAAGTAACTATAATGTGTATTTGTAACAAATTACTAAAAATTAGAAAGGGCAAAAGTCAAAAAACTACATTGCCAAAGAAGTCATCAAATTTGCTCTTGGAATTGTTATGCTACAATTCGTTTGCTGGTTACAGGGTATCCGCTAGTCGTTCCTCGATGCACAGTGATTGTCGTCGGCAGTCTCCCATGTGTACAAAATTGTTGCTAATTTTGCATGTAACCAAATTGAATTTACAACTGCAACAACAACAGCAGCAGCAGCAGCCGTCGCACGTGCCATGAACCCCTCTCCACACATAAATACGAGTATGTACATAAACATACATACATGCATACACACATTCATAAATACATCCATATGCCATTCAGTAAAATGACTCACCCGAATAACGTCGAATTTGAGTACATGTTATTTGCTACAGGGGAAATTCATAAAAGTGTACTCACCAAGAGCAGCAACAATAAATTTTCCTTATTCAGCAGCAGTAAACTTCCTTTATCAATAAAACAATAGTTTATTATTTATTTTGAAAACTTATTAACACAAAACCAAACCAAGCATATTAGAACACGAACAATTAAATCTTGTTAAATAATCAAGCTCGGATTTTATGGGTATTTAATTTGATTGGTATTTGTGAGTGCATCAAACGGGCAATGATTTTTCTCACCCTTGCCTTGCACTCTGTTTATTGCTTATTGTTATATATATTTTGTTGATAGTCATTTTTTCATTATCCTTATTGTTTGCGCTAGCCTAGAAATACCCACGAATAGTCCTTTAGCTGGATGCATTTCAAATTCCCACAGGAAATTTGTCAAAATCGACTTTTGAGACACACTTTTAAATACCCTTTTTGCGTGATTTTAAGTGCTTAATTTTTGCCCATTTTGCGATAGTTTTTTTTTTAATAATTAAAACTGCGCTAAAGCAATTAATTTTAAATTTGACTGCTCTGGGTCGTGAAAGTGGGCGTATGTGTGGGTGGGAGGTGCGTGGTTTGTCGCAGCGGTTAGAAAATATTAAACATCGGGCGACGTCTGGCAAATGTCACTTGAAAAATTGAAAGGTTGTGCAGTCAACACCCAAAACCCCCAGCCCCCTTCCTGAGGGACAGCTAAAGAGCGGGCATAGCAGGGTCTGAAAGGATGGAACGACGAGAGGTGGGGGGTAAGGTATACTGGTCTTGTGCGCAATGTTGGCAAAGGCGAAACTTAATTAATTTGAGTAACTTGGCAGCCGGCCGGTTAGATGGCCACCCCCTACCACCCTCCCCCACCAATAACCCTCTTTGGCGTCTTTGTTGCTGCACGGGTGTGGCATGAATTCTTAATGCACATGCTGAGTGTGTCTCTGTGGGTGTGGGGGGGCGTGGTCTTTGGGTTGCTGAAAGAAAGAAATAACTGGAACTGACTATGTCAACATAATTAACTTTGAAGTGAGTGAAACTACAGAGAGACAGGACCAACTATGAGTATCCTTTAGATTAAAAAAAATAGCTCCTACATAAGTGCCTACAATGGCATGTGCCAAAAAATAATTCGTAAAAAAAAATATACAAAACAGGTGAAAGCCGACTACGGAATACTCTGCAAACTGTGATATATCAACTGAGAATGGGTGTTATACAAATTTCAGTCCGGAATGGTGTAGCAATCCCCAGAAAATGTTTCTAGTAATTTAACTTCAAAAACCATTAGGGTTATGGATTTTTGTGATTTTTGGTGGGCGTTACCCGAAAATTTTTCGGATGTTTAAATGTGCATCAGCAGTAATCCACCTTCTAAATTTGCATACTGCAACTGCAAAATGCAAATGTTTCAATGTTATCCCATTTTGAGAAAAATTCAATTTACCCTTCTTTGGTAACAGAGTATACAAAATGGGCGAGAGCTGATAAAAAAAAAAAATGGCGACACCCTTCAACTCCAATCCCTCTCTAAAAAAAATGCAAAGTACTGCGAGTGTTGCCAAATAATTAATTTAAATGCATTTCGGCATTCAAATCGCCCGGCGCCTTTTACACAGTATGTGTTAACTAGATATGGAAGAGAGAGAAAGATACAGAGAGAGAGAGAGAGAGAGAGAGAGAGAGAGTTGAGTAAAATAAGATATGATAAGATATAAGATATAATGTATGTATTCCAATTTTGGATGCTGCTGGGTATTAATATTGAATTCAAGACTTATAGACTATACTCGTATACTATATAATTTTTCCACTTCGTTGTCTCTTCGTGCTCACGCACGCAAAGATAGGGGTACAAAAAAGAAAAAACACGACTTGTGCTCATCTCTAAATTGCATACTCCCAAAATGCACTCAACGAACTGTGATGAAGGACTTAACTCGAGAAGTTTGGCCTGAAACAGAATTCGTAATATCCATAATGCTATTAAAAACAAGTATGCACGCACTGGTCGAGATAGAGGGCTCGACTAGGAGATACCCTGCAGCCGGATAGTAAATCAATTGAATCGTTTAAAAAATTGCATTGTAGACTTGAAAAATGTTGTTTTTCAAAAATTAATTATTATATTTTTTCCAGCTCGTGAGACCTTGGCTAGGAGTTTGCCCAAGCCCAGCTGTTAAATATACTGAATAGAGTAAAGTGCAGTTATTTCGTCAAGTTCAACTGCACACTTAAATAAAAACATGTCTTAATGGGTGACACAATAAACTTAGACAGCAAATGTTTTTATTTAAATCGTAGTCTATCTCTCTCGACCAAATCCAATTTTTGATTGATTATAAATACCTAACACTTGAAGTTGATAAAGTTTATAGATAAAATTTATTGAATAAAATTTACCTGCTCGAAAGTTTCGCTTGTAAAGAAAAACTTAAACTCACACACACATTGCAAACACTTTAAGTTCAATTTTGAGAGACGGAGTTTGGACGTGGATAACCAACCACATGTGCCTCGATGTGTTCCACTCCACAGCTTGAAGATAATGCTCAGCAAAATAAATGGACAAGCTGACAAGCTTTCACTGGGTTGGTTAAGCGGCAGAGAGAGAGAGGGAGAGAGGGAACGAGAAAAGGGTAGCGGAGGTGACGATGACTTTTAAATTGTTTTTATTGAGGTGCCAGTTTTGGTCAGAAAGTTTAGCAAGTGCACAGAATAAATGAGCATGGAAGTCCATTTTGGAGCATTAGAAAAGCAATGGATGCTTCTGCATCCTGCATCCAACATCCTGCCAGCATCCTTATACCACATGTCAGCATGTGTGTGTGTATGTACGTGTGTATGTGGAGCGTACAAAGTCAAATTGCTTACAGATTTCCACGAGCCAGAACAGAGGGAGTGGGAGCTATACAAAGAGAGAGAGAGAGAGGTTGAGAGTTCCAGGGTGTCCTTGCTGGCACGCATTTTGTGCTTGTCACGTTAAACTTTTTGGTTGGTGCCTAAGTAGCTAACGCCTCAATATGCCCGTTGACATGTCCGGCAGACGCACCCCTCGATTTACGTCCCCCTCACTCCTCATCCAAACTAGCCGAAAAATACTAATAAAATGTCGCCTGGTATCGGAATGGGAGAAGCTTTAAGCTGCTGTCTATGGGTTTAGTTTAGCAACTGTGCCTGCCACCTCTTCCTTCTCCCCCTTCCCCTCTAGCTTCCAGATGCAGTGTCATCCTCATGCTGCCATACACTGGCAAAAAACACAGACTTCAGCAAGTCAAAAAAGCTCGTCGGAAATATAACTTGAGCCCAGCGGTTGCATACGAGTATATTGCATGGATTTCAATAGACAAATGGCTAGCTGATTAACTGTATATAATTATATATATTATATATATAGATTTTATACCCTGTTATACTATTGTTATATTAAATATAAATAAAGTCTACTTAAATATTCAAGTAGTCCAAAAAGTATACACATTTATTTCAGTGTAACAATTTCACTGGAAAGTTAATGCTGTCGCCGTGCAGATTAAAAGCACAACACATCCAATGTTGTCGTTTGATGGGTCGGATAGTGCAGCATGTAGTGTAGTGTAGGGTATTCAGATGTTGAGAGTCTGGTGGTGTCCGTCGTATTAGCGATGTGTCATATTAGCTCAACAGATTTAAAAGAATTCGCTGCGTAATGGAAATGGAAACGGAAAATGTGAGCTAAAATTCACCTGAGCAAAATAATTGCGTGTTTTTTTTTGTAGTTTTTGTTGTGTGTGTATAAAACACGTGTCAATTGACAGCGGATTAGATGAGTGTTAAGCATGCTCAGATACACATCCATATAAATTCTAGTCACTCTTAGCAAAACTATACTCAGGCAAGAGTTGAGCAAAGAAAACCAATGGACTGCAACTCGATCAGAACACTTATTGAACTCTACGACTCTTGTCAGAAGAGTTGAACATTTTAAGCCGTTCAACTAGAGTTCAAGCCATGATTAAAAAGTCAGAGCCCCTTTTGGCAAAGCAATTACTGCCTGCAATTTTTGGGATTATGTTTTCAACATGAAAATTGAGTTCGAATCGTGCTACCAATTTTAAATGCTGTATTAGAGCTAACGAGCTGATTAAAACGACCTGGTTTTTCAAAATATGATTACATTTGATAAAGCTTCGCCTGTGTATAGTAGGAAACGGAGCAGAATTATATTTTTCGGCTTATAATTTAAGCAATAAAATGTAATACGCATCTGGGGCGTTTAAAATTTGAACATGAATTGCAAACAAAAACCTTTAGATATCTGTTGATTGTTGTTTCGTTAAATATGAGTCTAATATTTGAGGGAATTTATTCTGTTTGTACTATCTGGGAAATGTGAGGCTTTGGGCCAATTAAAGGCCAATTATGATGAGGAGTTGTGATATGCAGTCGCTCAATTAGCCGCTGTTCCAAATAAATAACTGCTGCTGCCAAACTAGCTAACTGGCACAATTGACAAACTGACAAACTGGCTACGCATGCTGCCGTCAATCGAGTGCTAACGGAGATAAATGGCTGTAGCCACAAGAATTGATTTGGTTGACAGATGAATTGCAACAGGAACAGCAACAGCAAAAACAGCAACCTATAAATGACAGCAGCAGTGGCATCCATAACAATAACAACAACAAGACCTGAAACAATCGCAACAGTTGCTGGTCAGCGACAGTAAAATCAAAAACATATTTTTCCATCAGACATTGCAGTGGCAGCCAGCAATATTTCCAATTCATAAAATGACACAAAGGGGGCGTGGTCCCTTGTCACTGAGATGAGAGAGAGAGAGAGAGAGAGAGAGAGAGAGAGAGAGAAAGAGAGAGAGGGAGGTACAGAGGGAGATAGAGAAAGAGACAAAGTGGGAGAGAGCGCATCAGGCATTGTGATATTGAATGAAGCACTTAAACGCGTTTCATGCCGCTGACCATTCAAATGCAATTACGCATACGCCACCGAGTCCCCAAAATGAAAAGCCAGCTAGCTGCGGCCGCGACTGCTGCTGCTGCAATCAGCGCTGTTGCTTTAGCTATTTCTGCGCAGTTACTGTTAAGTAGCAGAAAAACTTTGGCTTATATAAATACATAAATTTAAAAGATTCACTCAGAAAATGTAGAATAAGTAAACTATTAATTGTATGCATATGTGAATTCTTTAAATACTAATATTTAGTAATAAGAAATCTAATGAATGAAACGTTCTATGAGTAAAAGAAAAACTATCTGGAAATTGGGCACACATTTCTAAATATTAGAAAATTTCATCATGAAACCCACCCGATAATTCCTAGAAAGCCACAACGCAATTCTAGAAGTGCACTTTCTGAATATTAAGGTGAGGAACACTTGGCGACAACCTTTTGTCGAATTTCAAAAAATCAGGGCGATTCTTGTGAGTGTTTGAAATATGCTGCCCACATTTGAACAAATGAAATCATCAATATTGGACTACTATATTCAGATTAAACACAAAATATACAAATATAATGGTTTGTAATTTCGTACTAGAATTTAGATTTCGGCAGGTTGACTCCAGTCTACAAGGGTATTTAACCTACGCCGTGCTGTTGTCACTTGTTATAAGCTGCGACAACACTGGCTGCAACTGTGGCTGCAACTGCAACTGCTGCTCTGCTGCCAATTGACACTTTGACGCATAAATCAACTTTATTGTTTATTGATTTTTGTATTTGTGTTTGTGTTTGTGTTTGTGTGCCCGTCCGTCTGCCCGTCCGTTTGTCCATCCATTTGTTTTTTGTGTGTGCTTGATTTTATTAAATCTTAGTGGAGGCCGCATGCAACATGAGCCCAGAACTCAGAGCACAGAATCCGATCTTTCAATCAGCTCTCCCTGTCCCCCGATTTGTTATTTATTTGAATTTATGCGATTTTAATGAAATTGGTTCATTGTTTGCAGTCGTCCGCATCAATCGCAGCTACTGCAGTCAATACACTTTGATATAAATTTATATGTATTTTGTATTTTTGAGTGCTGAACACGCTGAACCATTTATAAAATGATTTACGTTGAGGTTTTCTTTTTTGAGAACGCATTTTATATTTGATTTGTATGAAGAACATATCTCATTTGTTCGCATTTATAGTTATCTGCATAAAATCTGTTCAGCTCTGCTGGATATTCACATTTACTGACTGACACCTGATTTTCAAGGGACACAGAAAAATATGCCTTTTTCTTTCTAGCAAAACATTTTCAGCTTTTTTCAGAAACTGCTCCAATTTTTTGTGCAATTTTATTGAGAATGAAAACTGCTCACGATCATCGAACAAGTATTGCTTATGGAGATCTCTTCAGTTTGGCTCAACTTAAGTATTTGGATAAATGTGATTTTATATTAGTCAGTTCAATCAATCAAGTGGATTTTTATACCCTGGGTAGAAATTGTATACTAGTTTTGTGCCAAAGTATGTAACGTGCACAATATATATATATACTTATATATTCATTATCAGAATCAACAGCCGGGTCGATTTAGCGCGGATCTCCGTCTGTTTGTGAGTAGACTATATATCAACCTCAAATATCATACACTTTCCGAAGAAACGAACTGGACTCACGTCTGCAAGGGTTTGTAATCTTCGGCGTGCTTATTTTCCTTGTTGTCCTATTTACTTATATACTTGAATCTAGTTCCTTAAATTGCTATGAGCCTTTGGCCCGAAAGGAGACACTTTTTGGCTCAGTTTGCTCCTTTTGGATTTGCCGTCAATACTCGTCCAAACAGTCAAGTGGCAACGCTTTGATATTTATAATGGAAATTCCTTAAAGTTTACCAAACGCTGGCAATAGCAGAAAACTTTTGGCCGTGGAGGTGGATTAGGATAACTGAGGAAAGTGCAGAAGGAAGAGGAGGAGGAAGAAGAGGGATAAATTAAAATTGAAATCAGTTACCGCGAATGTCGCCCAGACGGCAATTCTAGCTCCACCCCATCCGTTTGACACGTGACAAAGTCAAGCGACCAATAAGAGAAAATACACAATCAAGCTAGAGGCAACGCCCTCCGCCCTCCATGCCCCAACCACCACATCCCCCTCACCAAAAGTGAAGGCGTCAAATGTTCGAAACAATTTCAATAACCGTTGCCCCAAAAGCACTGGCAGCATTGATAGAATCGAAGGAATCGAGGGAATCCGAGTAGTGAGTGCAAATCTCTCTTAGAAAGGCGAGCTGAAGAGAACAAAGCCCGGCTAATATTGGAATGAAAGCATTAAATTGATGGAACCAAAAATGTTGCGTTTAATTGAAAAATGCTTTCAATGAATTTTTCAATTTGGTTTTGTTGAATATTTTTGCATATTGCTTTATTGTATGTATATGCGCAGAGTCTTATTGGCAATGTCCAATAAGAAATGTTGACCTTGACTTTTGATTTTTGAAGATTTATTTTTTGTTTGTTTTGTTTGCTTTTTGACATATTTTACACTAAATGTTATCTTAATGAGACTTACGTTCACTAGATTATATACCAAAGAGGAATGATAATAAATATCTCTGAGTTGAAGTCCATTTTTGAGCACTTCTTCGTGGCTGGCTGCAATTCATCAACTCCGAAACACAAAGTGGGAGCTGTGATGGGGACTCTATGCACTCTAACTGGTGACTGGTAATTCTCTTCTGCCACCCACTGTGACCGCAAGTCAACGGGCTGATTTGCCTGCAACAACAACAGCAGGCAAAAACAACGGGATGTAGATTAGGCGCTGATTGCGTGAGCAGCGTGCGTCATTTTGGAGCAGTGGGTTGGTTGGGGTGGTGGTCTAATTCCCGTCAAGTGCACACCACTGTGCGTGTGTGTAGATTGTGGATTGTGGATGTAGAGCAGCATAAACATCAACACACTCAACTTGCTGGCCGGTCTAAGTCAGAAACGGAAAACAAGTTACAATGCTCCAGTCGTGAGACAGGTCAACTAGTAGATACCCTGCACCAGTTATAATAGTTGCTCAATATAATTTGTGGGTGTGTTATGTATAAAATGAAAGACGATAACTTTAAAATTGCACCTACAAATGCTATCTGAAATCGATTTAAATCGATATATCGATCAAATAATAAATCCTCAATCTAATTATATTAAGTGAAATTAAAACATATGCTATATGATAATATTAAGCGATTGGTTTTCGCCACATTGCAGATTTTTTCTCGACTTCAATTTAATTTCTTTTGTGCGATGAACTAAAAGTCAGAAAAGAATTTCAAATATATTTTAATTTTGTTATCAAATTAAAAGAAATTTCAGAAAGTTTTTGCATGGATTTTCCTCATCAATTTGCAAGGGTATTCAGGAATGCTATCAGGTTAAATTGTGGGCAATGCAGGCTACCACATTCACGATTCACATTCAAGATTCACGATTCATGCGTTACGCAAATTGAATTCGCTGTGTGGAAATTTATGCATCGTCAAATTTGCTGCAGATAGAGAAAGAGAGAAGAGAGGAGAGAGGAGAGAGGAGGGGGCATGCAGAGGTTCGATATATCGAGAGCGATGCGTTCGAAGTGCAACCATGTATGTTGGATGTACATACATATTTGTAGCTGCCGCCAACCGGCATGCTGAGAAATTTATGCTTTGTTTTCCATTGCGCAACATGCAACATCAATTCTCGTTAACTTTTCGTGTACGGCTGAGGAAGTCATGCTACACACACACACATGCATAAAAGGGATATAGACACTATAAAAGGGACGTAGCCGACTGCGGAATACTCTGCTCTAGCTTATATGTATGTATGCATGAGAGAAGCCTTATGATTTAATAAATGCAATGTTAGACATTGAAACATACAGTCGGACAGACGAATATGCCAATGTCGATGTTACTAGTAATGGAAAATGGAGAAAAAAATTGATACAACTAAATATATTTTGTAATCTTTTAGCTGGACCTATCAAATTTGGCTGGCATCTTGCTGAGGATGTGCTACATGTCAAACCCGATTCACCAAATTCGAAAAGCATATCAAAATCGAATTAACTTACCGTCCCTAAAAAAATTATATATCAATCAATAAAAAATATCTATCATCAAATTTTAAAGCTAGTGTCACCATATCAATTAAAATATTCATTGGTGAGAGTGTGTATTTCTATATCAACTATTGGTGAAACACAAAGAAATAAATGAAAATGGCGAATCCAATTGCAACTAGAACAACTGAGACTCCAGCCAGGAGTAGCATCTTGGCACCTTTGGCTTCTCCACGCTCCGCTGGACGCTGATTCCAGCCATCAGCTGGAGAGCGTTCCTCTTCCATATTTTCGTTCGTGGCAGATCTCTGAATGAGTCCTGAATCAAACTTGTGGGTTCAGAAAATTAAATCCCATTAACGGTTTTATCATTTTCAAATTGATTGAATTACTTTTTGCTTTGCTTTATTTTCTTTTTATTTTTTTTTAAGGCCTACTGTTTGAGTTGCTTTTGCTTCTCTTTTTACACAATTGAGCATTCTGTGTACAGTCGATTTGCTAGAAACATAAACCACAAATGCTTCTGATTTGATGTACAGTCATAAGACACACACACACACACACGGCCAAGAAACACACACACACGAAACGGAAACAACATAGGAAATATGTTGTTGCACTTCCGCCAAAAAATTTGTATTCCACAATGTTGAAAATCGCACTGAAAACAGTTAAGCAGAAGCATAAATACGCTTATATATGTACATATATACACATATATATATATATATATATATATATATACAATACCAATGAATAGTTATTTGATTAATTTCTCAACTTTCAATTTAAAGTAATAATAACAGACTTTTTCTAAGTGTATTAACTGTTAAATAATATGCAAAACATGGACTCTTACCTTCGTCAATGGAAGGGGGGTGGAGGGGAGATGCACAATCAACAATTGCCAGGGTGTGCAAGGGGGGGTGGGTGTTGGGGTGAGGTTTGCTGATGCCATTCAATAAAAATGTAAATTAACTTATCAATTACAACGCCAAACAACAATAAACAAGCGGTAACTAAAAGAGCGTGGGGTGTGCGGGGTGTGCGTGTGTGGGGGGGTGGCGACTTCATCTTGTGGCCACTGTTGAGTGTGAAGGAGAGGCACGTGAGAGATATGGGAGGGGGATGCTATGTCTCTTAACGGTTTTCTTATGCAAATGGAGGAACGAGAGACGTTAAAATATTCTCGCTCATAATTTTTATTTCCGTTTATTCAAGTTTCAAGATTGTATTGCACACTTTCTGGCAACGCCTCGTTGTCCTTGCCAGAATGCTGGACCAGAAATACTATCGTATCGTCCTGTTGTTTGTGCCCAGAGTCCATCCCCATCCCATCTCTGCTTCTTTCCACCTCTGTTGCGGCCAAAAGGAAGCATTTACAAGGCTAAATGAGGTCTGTGTTTTCTTTTGCGTCTCTTTGTGACCTTTGTGGGGCCATCAAAAGGCCATCGTCGGACATAAGTTACGACTGTCCGCCCCGGGGTGCATTCATTTTAATATGTAGCTGATAAGAGACCAGACAGCTATCTTAATTAGATAACATTCGCAATGTTAACGGCGACGTTAGTTCATTTCGACTTTAAACCAAGCACAAAACTGGACAATCTTGGATATTGTGAAAAATGAAAAGTGATTTGAACATTGACAATATAAGCTGAGCATCAATTGAAAAGTATTCTGTTCTTGTCCGGATTAAATTCAATTGAAATTTAGTTCTTGAAACATGTTATTTTTACTTTGCTATCTTACTTTAGCAAGAGTACAAAATATTTGTAATAAATTCTCGTTCTAAACAATTATGCACCTTTTGATTTAAATTTCCTATTGAAACTCATTTGTGTAGTTACACTGTATATTGTATAATAATAATCAATTCCTAATCAAATCTTAAGAGCATAATAACCGTAAATAATAAAAAAAAAACAACAAAAATATCCATGTTGCTAATTATGCTGATCAGGAATATACACACTAAGCTGACAAAAAGAGATTTTCTCGTCAGCAAAGACCTAAAGATTTTTTTGGATGTGTTTCGATCACTGACAATAAAACTAACTTTATATAAGTTCTAATATTCTGTGCCAAATCCAACGTGGTCGGTGGTCGGTCGCATTACATGTCTCTTTGGCCTGGGCTACTTTTATCGCCAGTTGCAGCTGCATGCGAGCTGTGCAATTGCCAGCAAAAAGATGTACTCATCACTTATGCCGCCCACAGCATTCACACACAATGCATCAGCCTTCGGCCTCCAACTCGGAGACTGGTCCAGAAATTGACCCATCTCCAGAATGTGTGCATAATCATTAGATTGCCTGGCCGCCTGCTCGCCTAACTCACTACACTGAGCAAAAAAGTGAGTGTCGCTGTTTATCTAAAAATGTATTAGTTTTATAATGTATTCAGTTCGTTGTAGATAATGTGCAACTTGTAGAAACCTATTCTTGTTTTATAGTTTTTGTATATAAATTTGTATATTTTTTTTTGTTAAGTGTAGAACTCATAATGCGAGTCTGTACATGAACGGTAAGCTGGTGCCCAGGTAAATGTGAGCGTGAATGTGAAGCTAAGGTTAGGTTGATGGTCATGCAAGCGTATTTTCACATTCATTTCACATTCACACCATTTGGCAACCAAGGCGAGGAGGCATTTGTCGGACATGCCAGACAAATTATGACCACGATTGTGACTACAACAACAACAATAGCTTGTTGCGATTCTCTCTGCAGGCCACTTGGAGAACGAGGGCTGCGAGTGTTGCTTTGGCGATAAGCATTTGGGTGATTAATGAAATTTGATGCCACTGCCAGAGGAGTGAGGGAGAAAAAGAGTTGCCAGCCCAAGGCGCTCAAGCTACCCAGTTAAAGAGATAGAGAGCGAGAAAGAGAGAGAGAGAGAAAGAGAGAGAGAGAGAGAGAGTACTAAGAGCAACACTCTTTGCTGGCATTGTTTGTTACAGAGAAACTGAGGAACAAAGTCAGGAGTTTTAAAGCACAGTGATACTCTTTTAAACTGGGAGAGAAATCAAAATTTCACACAGTTGAAAAAAATAAGCGACTATCTAAAACTGATTTCGCAATATTCAAAGATATTAAGCAGTCTTCATCAGCACTTGCAACTCAAATTTATATAGACCATCTTAATATAAATTGAAGCAATTGCTATTTTGAAATACAGAACAACACTTGATTGTCTCATTTAGACAAATTAATATTATAATATTGAGACAACTCTAATAAATACGCTGCCATCTTCAGAAAGAGTGTTTTCCAAACTGCTTGACTCCCACAATTCTGAAGCTAAACTCTGAACAACAATTCAACCCAACAAAAAATTCAAACTTACAGAGTATTACTTTCAAGTTAAAACAATAAAAAAAAGCTTAATAAAAAATAGCTGTCCACATTAAGTTAAGTGTTAAGTGGACATAAACCTAATCTTAATCAGCTACAGGAATCGTAAAGAACACTTCTATCTGGTATTACAGATCAAATTGTTTACTGTGTATATGTTAAGTGAAGGGAAAGGCAGGCGAAAAGTTTGCACACCTTTGCCACAAAGAATTACAACAATTGAATCGACATGACTTATGTATGCTTGTTTATATGGTCACACAGTGGGCGGGCCTTGTACCGCCGCCTCTACACCTCCATGCCGCACTTGCAACGTACTCTAATTGGCCAGCTAGCTGGCAATACTCCAATTAGAATTCGTAATCGCGCACGCTTTGCCCATTTGAATTTATATCGAAGTGTAATCTAATTAATAGAGCGGCCAAAGAGTTGGCGACCAGGTGCTGCTTGGTTGCTTGCTGACCAACAACTACTGCCAATTCTTATTGGGCGAAAAGCACAACAATCGCCTATCGCAGCGGGAAGTGTCAAAAAGTCAACTCAATAACTGTTTATTTAACTGGCATATTTCCAATTTCCATCGGCCGTTGTGGCCTACTTGCAAGCCTTCTTCAGCTCTGGCTCTGACTCAGGCAAGCAGTCTCTGGGCCCAGTTAAGAGTCTAACGTAACTTCGACAGCTCCGTGTTGTTTTGCATTTGCAGCTCCACGTGGCGAAATTGGAGCCTCTTTGCCCAACTGTGTTTTTGCTTTGTTTTTTTTTTTCTTCCTGTTGCTCTTATCTGCATTTTGGGCATGCATTTTTTTATTGGGATTGCTTTGGAGTTGTTTCGGATAGCCAAAAAGATAGTTACATAAGGATTGATTGTTATGGCTAGGCTGAAAAGTGGCCAGTGGCTATGTTGAAAAGTGGCCAGTTATGGCTGTGAAAAGTTGAAAAGCCTATTCAAAGGGAATTTTTGTTTTATTTTGGGGTAGAACAGAATTATACTTAACATTCTGTAGGCCATCTAATTTTGATCAAAACTAAAAAGAAGTTCTTGACAATCTATTGTAGAGGAATAATCAATATTATATTTCCTTTTTATATTGTTTTCATTATTTCATAATTGCATAAGTGACTAGTGCACATATCGATTAGAATATTTTGCTTTACTTTTTCGTTCACTTGCCATTTAATTGGGCTTAGACTGCCCACATGATTTCTGGTTGATCGATATGCACAACTATCTATAACTGGAGCCGGGCGCCGGTGGCGTGAGTTGCCCACATTCCGAGCTTTGGTCGCCCATTTGCTACCGTTTAGCAGGCAGATTGATTTCAAGCCAGCCGCTGCTCGACTCGATGATCATTTCATATTTCCCCATTTCCATAAACAAACGCCCACCAATTGTGGGTGAGCCGGCTGCAGTTTCCCATCAATCAACGTGCTGCACTTCACTTGTGCCAGTTGCGCTGCGGCGTGGATGGAAGGAGGGGTTGGGTGCAAGTTGAATCCTCAGCACTTTTGGCTGTTAAATTTTTAGCGGCATCATTTTTCATAACTGCCAGGCAAACAATATACAGGCGATGCCATGGAAAGCGAGTAGCAGCTAACAGCGGGAGCTGCAATTGTAAACCGTAACCAGCCCCCTTCTCCCTCCTCAACCCCCTCCACGGCATGAACCCTTTTTAAAGCTGGCTGCGAAATCGATTCGAGCTCTAAACGTGATCGCAGTTTCAGTGTGCTGTTGTGTGAGTATGCGTCTTCTTCGCATAACGCTTTGTTTTTGTGTGCAAGCCAAACTGCTCACCTTACACCCCCACACCCCCCCCCCCCCCCCCCCAAACCACAGCCCCTTGCGCCGTTTGTGAATTTGTTGCAATTTCTCATTGTCAGCGAACGCATTCGCCGGTAAATTTTGATTAAACGCTCTACGGGAATTCACTTTACCTGTTTCACCTCTCGTTTTTTCGCTCTATCTTTGTTGGTTTGAGTTTTTTGTTTTTGCTTTCTTGTGGCTGTGGCAATAGCAGCACCTCTGTCCACATCTGCGTCCTTGCCCTTTCCCATTCGCAGTAATTGATAAATGATGCTCTTCGCTTGGCGATATGTTATGCAATTGTGGTATTTGTGTTTCGGCTGCGATACCAATGCGAAATACTTGAAGAATAGTTGGCTAAATGCTGCAACAAGATCGCCGTAATAAATGAATGAAGCATTTGGAAATCAATTAGAAGGTCTGCCAAGATGAAAGCGAATTTTATATCGTATACCCTGCCAGAGAGAGAGAGCGTGAGCTATTTAGGTATACATGGAATATATTCAGTTCTCTATCAGCTGTAAGAATGTCCCGGATCATCAGATCGTCGGTTACTGTGTGCAACCGATTTACGTTAGCGGGGGTTGAACACCTGTGATGATATCAGTTCTATGATGAATTCAAGAAAGGCTTTGGTCATTTGGCCGGCGAGTTCTTTTTGGGACTCGGCAAACTACAGTTCATGGCCAAAGCTAAGGACTAAGAATTGCTCTAGGCGGTTCCTTGAAAGACATTTGAATGAAAAGTTCAGCACACAAGATAATGACGACGATCAGATGACTGATAGTATTTGTGCTGAGTCGTTTTACGATTCTTCTTAGAATTGGTGCAGTATCATCGGCTCGTTAGACAGACAGACGGACGTGACTAGATGGACTCGACGGTTGATCTAGAATACATATAGATAAATATGGCATCGGAAACGTTTCTTTCTGCCTGTTACATGCACTTTCACAAAACCGGTATGCCCTTTTTAGCCGTTTTTAATATGTTCAGGGTATGATAAAATACCCTCTAAATGAGAAACACAACTAAAGTCTGATTAAAGTGCTTGTACACAGTAAACTATATGTATTGGTCAATGGGAGCCGCAGAGAGGGCGGAATGGGGGCAGCGACAGCAGAAGCCGTCGCAGCAGAATTGAGAGCGCCTCAATAACAAGCCGTAATAATAATTTTGCTCCACTTAATCAGCGTTAAATCAGCGAACCGACGTCAACCGAAGCGATTCGTTTGATGTGATGTTAACCAATTGCCGCCTTTTGTTTTGCCGGTCTCTTTGTTATTATATATTCCAGTTGTTATTGTTGCTGTTGTTGTTGATGCTGTTGTGTCCGTTGTTGAAACGGATCAATGGCTGGGAAAGTAGCAGATGCCCAAGTTCGATGTCTGGTTCCATTAAACTTAAATGATATTAACAAGCAGCCAGATGCCAAAGTGAATTCCAGAGTGTTTTAGACTTATAATTTGTGCATACTGAGAGCATATCTTAAATTATTAATCATCGGTAGTAAATATATATGTATATATATATATATATATATATATGTTCATAATATTGTATCGATTAAAACTGCGGAAAACTTTGATACCAATGAAATACCAGCTGATAACAGATGGCAACAAACAACTCTCTTGCAGGTGTGGGTGTAGTCAGGAAAGTTATTATATTTAATTAGGCATTTAATGTGCACTAAAAACATTCAAATTTGTATTTTAAAGGATTTAATACATAAGAATTTAATTTCAAAAGAAATCAAAAGAAAAATATTTACAATAAGGTTATAAAAATCATTTGTATTGGTATTGAAATGCAAAATGGTAAAATACTTATTGCATGAATTAGAGAAACACAGATAAGGCCCAATCAGACCTAAAATTAAGAAGAGAGAAAAAGAGTGAGACATGAAATAAACAAGTTAAGAGTAAAATAAGTTTAGCACAGTTAAGCATGCTCAGAGTTTAACTGGAAATTTATATATGTATATATATGTGTATATATATATATATATATATATATATATATATATATGGATATGCGTATTGTATAAGACAACTAACATTCTAAACTTGAAGAGAACTTGAAGTCGCGAGCTGAGTTCATACAGACAGATGGATGGACATGTCTAAATTGAGTCGACTTCTCATGCTGATTAAGAATATATGTATACTTGATGGTATGGGGAAGTGCTTTATTCTGCCGGTTACACAAGTTCTTCTTACCCTTTTTGCAAAGGGTTTAGCAAATAAAAATGAGTGTAAAACTGATAAAGGCAGAAGAAACCCAAATATTTGTATTGAGATGTAAGTAATTGTACTACCTGATTGCATGACTTATTATATACATAAAGAGATGTACATATGTATATTTGACATATATATATATATATATATATATAGTATATATATATATATATATATTCCGTACATCGGCGAATCAACAACTTGACATCTGATGGGACTCAAGTGATGTTGCTTTTTGAGTTTTTTGTTGTTTATTTTGTTGTTAAATATTCAACCCTTTGACTTGTGCCTTCTTGTTGTCTTTACCTTTTTGTGCTTTTGTAAAAACATACTTAAAATTGCTCGTTGCTGAACTTGTATCTGCCGTTGCCCGATTGTTTTCGACGGATTTTCAACTTAATTGCATCGTTGTGGGTCTGTCTCGAATCCATCGAATGTTTGACAACAGGCAGCGCACCGAGCCGTAGGTGGTCCCCATAACGAGAGCTAATGAAACCTGAGTCAGGAACTGTCAAAATTGACGACGGCAAAAAAAAAATCGCTTAAGTACATGCAAATAAAGTGTGCGGTGATAATTGCTTAACTTATCAACGACTGAGTTTGAAGTGTTTTTCTTGAGAATGCCAAAAATAAATCGGCGTAGAAGTCGTAATATTAATATTGGCATACAGCAGTGCAGTTAAAAGTGTTTGCAGTGCTCTCAATCTGCTCAGATCTTCAATAGATCTAAAAATAATTGATAGACATCAGCAATTAAGTTTATTTCATCTGTGCTGGATTTGCTAATTAATACATCGTCAAGAGCGTGTTACATTTAATTAACGACACCAAATTTAAGTTCTACGAATGTGACTCAAGAAACAGGCTTTTGTGTGTATTTTTAGATCTGCAGCTGCAGATGAGCGCTCTTAAGTTCCATTGAGGATCACTCAGAAACGAGTTGGCCAACAACAAACTGGGCTAACATTTCAGATGCCTCGGCTTGCCAATATCACTTACACCATCATCATCATCATCAACATCATCATTCCAACTGCGAACAATGTCAATGTTCGCAGCTAGCTTTTAGTCTAACTAACACGTTTCTTAGCCTCATTTTGACGTTGTTGTTATTGGCTGTCAGCCAGCATCGATTGCGGTTGACACTTTTTCGCGCCACACGCCTAATCCTCTCATGCATCGCAGACGAGGTCGAGTGGCACCCAGAAACCGCGATGACTCGACACTTTAAAAACAGCTAACCGAGACCCAAAAACGAAACCAGCGCTAATAAAATATACCCAAAAAAACTCCAAAGATATCACTTACACAGAGCTCTGAACTACTCTCAAGTGTCAAGTTCATTAACATATGCATATATCCAATTGATAGAAAACATACTTATACACACCTCATTAGCTTGACAGATTAGCCAATGAACCAACTCAAGATGTCCAAAAACCATTTATAATACACAGAAAAACTCTGAGGTGAGAATACGTTTAACAGTTTCTAGATTTGTCTAGAAAATATCGTTTATTTATACAAATTCATTGAAACCTGAGAGTCAGATTTCGGGCTGGGCGCAGGATCACAAGGCGAAGTAGCTGGCGATGCTTCTGGGCAATAATAATATAGACCAAGTTGAGATCCGTATCGTATTACAGCGTCTGTTCGAAGACATATATTTTGTATATAGATTTTTTAAGATTTAATGGCTTGAAATGTAATGTTTGTTTATACCCCGTGTAGAGGGTATTCTCATTTTGTCGTGAAGTTTGTTATACATTTAAGCAGACGTTTTCGACGCCATAATGTGTATATATTCCTGATCAGCATTAATAGCCCTGTCGATGTAGCCGTCTCTTTGGCGCATACAGGCTATAGTCAGTCTCATTTATCGCATAATTCTATTTTACTTTATGAGCGCTTTTAAATATTCAACTATATGGTAAAATAAATGAATTGTTAATGCCCAGCTGGCTGATAATGATTATCTACGTTTCGTGGCTTAAATGCTGAGCCAGGAATAGATGTGCTTTCGCTGGTGGCTCCTTCTGGTCATGGACACTTGGGCCCAGTTTTGAGACTCCAGATGACTATCGCTGAATCTGGCTGCAGGTAACAAATGCAGAGTAAGCACAAATGATTAATGCGACCAGTCAGCCTATAATTAATAATGATTAAAAGCTGGCGCCCCTTCATCAACAGCAAAACGTGCTCAGTCGAGGAGTAGGTGAAGGTGGCGCCTTAAGGAATACTCGATTCCTTCAAGGCACTAATCGCTCCAACGAAATGAAAAGTGAGCGTAGTCCGAGTAGATCAGAAATCCACTGGAGCCGACGACCCGCTGTGAGGATTAACATGAATATATGCATATATATATATATTTCTATATATATGGGAGTGTGAGTGTGTGTGAGGCATTTGAATATTTTTCTTATTGGCCGCGAGAAGTTCACGATTCATGGCCTGACTGTGCGTGACCAGGTTTCATTTTCATTAGCCATTGTTACTAACAACTGGCTAGGACTGACTTGGCTTGCTGTGTGGTCCCATCTGGGCGGCATTATGTTGTCAGCCACATCTCTGATCTCTCATCCAGTCTTCTCTGCAGCAAAAGTTGCTAATTGATTTCTGAAAGATGCTATTTATTATTGTTTATTCTTTTTATCTCGTTTTTGCTGTGTCATAATAGCAATTATTTTAATAACATACATAAGGCTGCGTACTTTGTTCATTTCAGCGATTATCATTTATTTTTCTGGACAGCATCATTGTCAGGCTTTTAATAGTGATGATATGCCTTCATGAGCTCCCGCATGAGTCTGGACGTCGTATTCTTAGCGTACTCACCACTGTCTCTGCGTATCGTTTTTAAATACAACACCGGTTATATTCTTCAGATCCTTCAACATTGAATGCTGTTGCTCCTAAGGCCTGATTGTATTCTGTTTCAGTTTTATATACATATCGATAGGCACTCACTCCAATCGTTGGGTATCTCCATTGCCACACTCGTGATTTATTGTTGGTTGAGAAAATGATCAAAGATTTTTTCACCTTGGCAAATTTTTTGCCAAAATATCTAATTCAGAATATTAAAAATTAAAAGATTCCGATTTCAGCAGCCCTGGCTTATCGAAATACTGAACTGTGCTGACAGCAAATGTGAAATGTGGAAGCAGCTGCTGACAGGAATCAGGAAGCTGGTCTCATTTTTTAGTTGTCTCGCTTTTAGTAGACGCTGTAATTTCCGTCAATTTTAACCAAAAAAAAAAAAAACTTTTGCGGAAATGAGCAGAAGCCGGGTGAATACAAAACCTGTAAGCGCACAAATGATTTTTGGAATAGAATACAGCTAAAAGAAAATTGTTGTTTTTAATGCTTACAGTTGCCAGTTAGTGGCAAAGGGCCCTATCAGCCAATGCCAGTGCCAGTGAGTGCGATTCGGGGTAAGTTATGGTGGATCGTCTCGCTAACCTCACAAAATATATGCATGTATTTAATCAGGAAATTATCGTGGAGAATCTGAGTCACCGCCACGAGTAGCAGCTACGCGACAACGTGTAAGTTTTATACCAGAGCACAGAATACGACAAAGCTGAACCGCTTTGTGACACAGTCATTTTTGTCAATTCCATGTGAAAAGAAAAACAAAAATACCATAAGCTTGAAGAGCGAAAATATCGTTCGTTTTTGTATTTCATTAGATTTTTTGTGAGGCACACAATAACAGTCATAACTGTAGATTTTGGTACGGAAGCGTTTCCGATGCCGTAAAGTGAACGTGTATATTCCTATTAAGCATCAAAAACTTGCCCTCAATCTTGCTCTGCATGCTTATTTGTTCGTTATGTAAAAGTATCATACGTTCGAACTACAACTGAAAATGTTCACTCTTTGTATACGAGTACATCCTATCCAATGGTTGTATCAAAACTATTTCACTTTTTTTAATATTTGTTTTTTGATATGCTTTTAGGGTCGTCCCCGTAATCGAACTTTGGAGGGCAGTTCGTTAAGAATGAACAGCACGAATCGGGTACAGGACCTTATCAAGCTGCTGGTGCGTATGTATAAGACACATGGCAGGTTGGTGCCAACGGAGAACAATGGCTTTAATCGAAATCTGAAGCCAGATGTGATTGTTGACTCCTTCGCAACGGATGACGGCGAACCAATGTTCTTCCTACGATTCAAGTGTCGCAAGATACCCGAACTGATTACGTTGACCGAAATGAAGCGACGTGCTCCAACTATACTAATTGAATTCTATAGTTCCAGATTGACAAATGCTTATGAGAAATGATTCATTAATGAATTAAATTGACTTTACACTATTATTGAGTATACTACTGAGTAGTTCATATCTATGTATCTGGAGCATTCTACATCAAAATGTTGTGGCAGCCACAAGTGTTCATGCGGGTTCAGGGGCATGTGCGAGTATTTGTAAAGTTAACGTCGCATTAAGGCAACAGTCACTCCCTTGTTCGCATATAAATCCAAACTCGTTGCCTCGCAACTGCAAAATGCAATTCGTACAATTCGACTACAGTTGCCTGATAAATGTTCATGTTGTCACACCTGCACACACCTCGCATGCACATAAATATAGATGACTGTGAATCCGCCAAAAGGTGGCATTGCAACAATTTCGGTGCCCCAAATAAGATATCAAGTGGGGAGGCGAACTCACTCACTCGACGCAGTTCTCAGTTCGCACCCAAGTTTACCAACCAACAAAATAAAGAAAAAAGAGTTGTAGAAAGAAGAATATATTCAAAGTGAAATATTATTAAAATGCCGCATTGTTGTTGGATGTCTCCGCAGTGGCAGTTGTTGCTCCCTGCCTGCTTCTTGGAAGTTGCGGTCGGTCTCTCTCTCTCTCTCTCTCTCTCTCTTACTCTTCCTCTTTCCGTTGCACCTTTATTTATGGGCGAATATTTGATTTTGCGAATTTCGAGTCGCGTGTCTCTGTTATCGCAATGCCATTGGCATTTTGACTGCGCCTCCACTTGAAGCCAGCATGCATAAATGTTTGCTTATTTATGCACCAATGTCAACACTCGGCAGCACAACGTACACAAACTGTGGCTGCTTATCCTCTTCTCGTTAAGGGAGCGGAGGGGTGGAAGGGATACCAATACGGAAAGATACAGCAACAGGTTGCAAAATAAGCCCAATGTTCAAAGTTGCAGGAAAGAATTCAGTGGCCGACTTCCGATAAGGACACAGATGTATTAAATAGATAGGTATTGTATTTAGGAAAGTTGCATATATTATGAAAATTACTCATACGTAGCGTTGTTTAATATCTTACCTATTTAAATAGCACGTTTAAATCATTTGATGTCAAAATGATATGAAGTATTGTCATGACAGTGTTCCCAGCATATGTTTAATAAATATTGCAATATACTCGTACATGTACAAATTGGTGCAAGGCTATTTATTCGAGAATAGCTGGATTAAACATAAGAATATATTATTCAATTAAGATTTTTAGAGCTCTGTTCATCTTTGATATATTTCGTACTTGAATCAAGAATATATTATTGATTAAAATCTGCTTTTTCTCTGAGCAGATTAGGAATAACCCTAAGATTTCCAAAAGTATTCACCTACTATTTCAATCACGTCTAGGCCTTATCATCATCTGGACACGATTTAATGAGGAAGATTCACCTGTAAGAGTGTCCCAAATAACGCCTTTGCCATAGGTGGCGTCATTATATGTTCCCATCAGATTGCTGTCAAATATAAGCGTAAACTAGAATTATATTGTTCATTTATAAAATCGGTAGGTAAATAGTACCTTTCGTGGCAATTATTGTACCACCAGGCTCCCGTAAACGATTCAGCACAATTGAAAGAGTCATCCTGATCGTTGTCTTGATCCCGTGTTGTGAAATTTTGACCCTGATGATATCGCAAGGAGTCGCCCGCATCTCCGGAGTAATTACCCAATGTGGTCAGCTTGTACGCTTCCTGTTCACCTCCGATTGCAAATCGATCGTACATTGCAAACCTACGTTGTCCTTTGAAGTCCATAGTTATGAATAGTTCTTGATCAGCAGCTTTGGTCATGAAATGCAGCTTCTGCAGCCCTATAAAAAACTCGCCTCAACACCGTTGTCCAGCCCCCACCCTGTATATCATCATAGCAACTAACGTAAATCGGTTGCAGACTGTAACCGGGAACGACGATCTGACGAATACCACTACGACGATTCACAGCCTGCACATCGCCACAGCTGCTGGGAAACTGAATTGGCTGCAATCTTATCGACTTATTGAATTTCTCACTCACGTCAATTTTGCTTTCCAAACCTGTAATTTTATTCAATTTCTCATTCAAATCATTCATTTTCCCCATCACATCTTTCAGCAAATCGATCTGACGATTCTTCAATTCGCTCTGACGATTCTGCACTTCGCTCTGACGATTCAGCTCTATCCTGCAAATGTGGTGATAAGAATCTTTCAAATGTTTTTGAAATACAAGTCGGGTTTCCAATACAAACCTAATCTCTTCGAGCTGCAATTGCTCAACTTTGCTGCAGATATCCTTCATCTGAAAACGTATTTCTGTTTTGTTGTCATATTTAAGAGCTAAATACGACAGTTTCTCATCTTTTCGAACACATTCACCTCCACTTTTTTGTACCGAAATGTATAATAGGAACACAGTGCAAATAAATTGAAACAGCATCTAGACTTGAATATTTTAGTACTTTAAATGAGCACAGATCGCACAAGACTGAAGAAACAGGGCTTCTTTCTGTTTGTTTCTGATTGCTTATCTTGGCAACGACTTATTTTATTTATATTTAATCAAAAATGTGCTTACGTAAAGCCACAATAGTATATATATTCTCTAATGAGAATGACTCGCACACTTTTGTCGATTCATCTTATGTATTCCAACGAATTCCCAATGTGCCTTCCAAAGTGGATCGATGCATAATAGTTGCTCACGTTTAACCCTGAGTACCCTGAGATGATGATGATGATGATGTAGACGCTACTACGAAGCTTTTGTTGGTTCTTAAAGTAATAAGTAAAACAGCTCCCTAATGCAGAATTTTATATAAATATGCAACAAGAAGAAGAACTTCATAAAGATTACCTTCCAGGTAAGCATGCGCCGATATACATATACTCGTATATATATATCCTCCTTGATTTCAAGTTTCAGTTTTTGAGCTTAATGTGGAGCTGGAGCTGGAGAGCCGTGTGCGGTTCCCTTAGCTGACCAATCACATAATTCACTGACCAAGTCTGTTTGGATTTATAAGCAACTTAAGGATAGTCGCATAGGCACAATAACTGCCCCACCCATCTCCCACCTTCCCCCACACACACACACAAACACAAAACCGCATGCCAGCGTTGTCTGATTGTAATAATTTAAGAAATTGCTCTATTATTTATTTAAGCATATGTCAATGAAATTTATTTATTTATTCACGGCAGCAACAGTAAACACAAGTGCGTGTGAAGTCAGCGTGCTGGTAATGAGCAGCCTGATTGGTGCGGAAAGTGTGTTGTGGGAGGGGAGTGTGTGGTGGGAGGTGTTGGGGGGATGGAAGCAGTCGCTGTTGACGTTAATTGACCGCAAACATTTTTTTTCTTGTCCCATTTCGTTCTTTTTTCTTATTGCAGCGTGCAGTAAATTTTAATGAAATTGCTGCATTGCATTATTTGCTGTTGTTGGAGCGTTGCTGCCACATTGCTGCATCTGCATCGGCTCAAAGTGCTGATGACACGCCTGTCAGCGACATTTTGCGTCCGATTGCTCCATAATAACATTTATAAAATAAAATATAAATAAATATGTAAATATACAGATAGATAGATTGTATTTAAAATCAGGCGAATTGCTGAAGCTTCATTTTCGACGACCTGATAAGGCTTAAGCAAGTCTCGTTGTTGTTATACCCTTGCAAAGAGTAATATAAATTGGTCGCCTTTAAGGGGATGTCTTCGACCCCATAAGGACCATCAACATTAGAACACTCGGAGGTTTATGCTACACCAATATTTGACTATATATGTAAATGGGTTCTAAGGTCCAGAAAGATAATAGGGTAGCATATTAAGTCATCATTGACCGTTTGCATATAACAATTACACTTTCAGTTTAAATATAACAGACTTAGTTAATGACAAACATTGGAATAGCTAATCTCCTGAAGCTAATCGCTAGTGATAAGATATACAATATATATAATATATATAGGGACTTCCAAATTTGATGTTGCTGTATTTAATTTAATTATATATATTCAACATATACGAAGTAGATTTTTTAAAACAAAAAGTAAGCAGCGATCACCTTGAAAATCACATTGAGATGGCAGGTGAATAAATGTTTCATTATAGCAATGCTATTAAATACATTTCACATAAAATTCAATAAAAACAGCAACTACAATGCCAAACTTTTATTATAACTGGGCAAATTGGAAGCCTTTGTGCAGACAGCCAAGTCGAATAATACATCATAAATAGCTATTTAATTGACGAACTTTGGCAACTAACCCAATTTTGTGTCCGACAAAAATTGGTTCATGTCCAGAATTGAAAAGAATTTAATTAAGCACGCCAGAAACCAAGTGAATGCCTTCTGCAATTTGCCTAAAACTAACTGAGTTAGTTGTACGGACATCAGTTGAATAAGTATACGAAGAGATTTAGCAGTTGCCTCTGGCTTATTTCGAATTGAATTTGAGAGACTTGACCCCCAAAAGGTTGCCAGAGCAAACAGAACTTATTAAACCGAGGCAACAGTGGGTTTAACATCTATATACATAGACATATACGTATATATATACATATAGTATAAGAGGCTGTAGGGCGTGTCAGTTTGGTTAAGTGGCAAAATAACAAAGACTCAAACAACTTCGGACTTGAACCTAAACTGGCAAGTTGGAAAATTACACAGACGCGAAGACTCGAGTGCTTTGGACTTTAGCTTGCAACAAAAACCGCAAATTAGTTGCCTGCCACAGTGTACCACAGATGGTACAACAACAAGCAACCAGCACCAAGAACAACAAACAGCATGCGAGCTGCGAGCTGTGAGCTGTGGGCTGCCCGTTGCTCGTTGCTCGTTGCCAGTTGTTGCCCTCCAATGTCAAACGCATCCACAATATAACCAAAACCATAGCCAGAGACAAAATAAATAAGAAAATATTGTTCGAGCTGCTGTCGCTGTTGCTGCTGCTGCCGCCGCCGAAGGCATCTTTCCAGGAAACCCAACAAGAACAATAACAACAACAGCAGCAGCAGGCAGCGGCAGCGGCAGCTTCACCCTTATGACTGGCAGCCGCTTCTTTCTTAGCCTCTGTTTGACACTCAAAAAAAAGGATGTAAATGTAAAGCTATTTATTTATTTATGATATTATTTATATTTTGGTCTATTAGAAAGTAAAATGGCACAAAAATAATTTATATAATTAATAAGTGGTTCAAGTTGTAGTTATACATTTTTAATGTTTTTCATAACATTTTTTTTGTCAGTGTGGCAGCGGCTTCCGATGCCGCTGTGCCAGCCTCTTATCAGCTCTCTGCTGACTTTGTGCCACTTTAACAAAACCAAAAAAAAAAGAGGAAGACGAAGACGAAGAGGGAGGAAATTGACGCGCGCGTCGCTCCAAATCGCCGTCAACAATGTCATCGGCGCTGTGCCCTGTATCGACTTCATCTGCATCTTACACTTCGCATCTTGCATCTGACAACGGCATCTCTTGCACCATACATACGCATGTATGGGTAGTACTTGTATGCGCACTCAGATGCCATCGCCAGATAAGCTCTCGCCGGGCCAAGTGGCCGCGTGACTGCCCTGAACTTGCACCGCGGCTGCGTTGCTCCATTGCACCATTGCTCCATTGGTCCTCACGCTTTGTTCCATAAATTATAATTTTATGATCACGAACATATTCGTGGAATATGTTGGCGTTCTTCATCTTCTCCTGCTCCATCGCCATCTCCATCTCCAACGCCATCCGAGTCGCCATTGTCGCGTTAAATATTAAAGGGTCTGCAACGAAAAAGAGACTGAAAATTGGCTACGCTGTGTTGGTGTCATCGTTTCTGTTTACACTAATTGAAGAACTCGACGTGCACACTCACTTCGGACTTCGTCACAGCCATGGACACTTTAACCGAACCCCAAACCCAACAACTCCCAACTGCAACTCCATGGCACTCAATCTCAATGTCAAACGGCTTCCGTGGCCAGTGGCGCAGTCGCAGACGGAGACACAGACGCACATTTTCTTCACACTGTCTCTTGGTGTTAATCGTAAAAATTCTTTATTGGCCCAAGGGTGGAACTCGGCTCTATCCTAGGCTGAAAATACTTTGTTTAAGCTTGCCGCAATAGCTATAATATTCAGAGTCAATTCGCCTCGTCTTGCGCCATTTTATTGAAACGCATAAATCAATTAAGTCACGCAGACAACTGAACTTCAAATATTGCCATATTTATGCCTTTTAATCAGCTGAGGCTGTCTTTTCTGCCCAGCTTCAGCACTAACCATAAAACAAAAACAAGATTTAAGGCTTTCGAAAAACATACTCGTATACCATTCAAATTCAAAGTGTGCCGCGCCAAAAAAAAAGTTACATTTCGGTGGGCGTTGCCAACACCAATAAAAGAGAGCGGGCGAATTTGAAAGAGTGGGCATGTCATTAGCTCGGAAATGACTTCAATGAAATTTGAAAAACAATCAATATTCGTTAATTTACGAATGTATCTTTTAAAGTCTTAAAGTCTTTAAAAGATAGTTTTGTAGCCAATAGTCTATTAAACTGTTATACAGATTGAAACGATCAGTCGATCGCATGCTGATTAGCGTTAATAGCCATGTCCATCTGTCTGGCAGAGAACTTATAATAAATAAGGTCAAGGGTGCAGGGTATCTCCTAGTCGATCTCTCTCCCACTATTTAAGCATTTTTACTTGTTTTCGTGTTGTTTCAAAGAAAAATTTATAATACATTTTTTTTTTTTTGCTTTTTATTAATTGGCGACAATTTGTTTTATGTTCAGCCCCGGTTTTGGATTGCATAATTTGCACTATAAAATAACAGCAGGAGAGAATAATAACAACAACAGTATAATACAATTTTGCTACGTTTTTATGACTTCATTTGAATTTGCTGCGCGTAATGAACTTTAGCATGCAATAAAATGAAATTTAATATGGCTACGCCAGACCCAGACTCTTGGGGCGAACTCTTCGTGGCTGTGGTCCTAATTAGTTCCTTCCGCATAATTGTGCAAGGCAACTGGCAAAAAATATTAATATTCAACTGCAGCACAGCTAAATGAAGTTATTGTTGTGGCCCATCCTCACCAAATACCCTCTCGCAATATGGCTATTCCAAGAACATATGCGAGTTACATTCAACTTTTATGCAAAGCGTTTTCAAAATCAATTGCCTTCCATTAGAGTTAGTCATTTAAAAATTGTACAAGACTCCTCAAGCCTTTTTGCAAACTTTTATCACTCGCTCTCGCATAAATATTCATTTGCCAAAGCAAAGGCCAAAATATCTGGTGACACATTGAGATTTTTCAACTGGCAAACACGTCATCATTATCATTATCATCATCAGCATCACCATTATCAAGTTTGCAGTTGTTGGCTGCTGGTTTAATTCCCTGGAAATTTCCAAGTTGAAAGTTGAAGGCAAATTAGCAACAGCGTCAAAATTGCGCCAGCGTGAAAATTAGAATTAAAAGCTGCAAAACTTGCCAAACAGCTAAACAAGAAGAAGAACAAAGTTCTTGTGCCAGCAACAGAATTAGCCAAAAATTAAATTACAGTATGTGTGTGCTTCTGTGCATTCTGTGTGAAAGGGTTTTATTTTCAAGTGCAGTGCTCTTAAATGCTCCAAGCTGCGCTGAGTATTTTAAGTAAAGTTTGCCGCTTTGATTTAATTTTTATACCCTGAACCTAAAATGCAATTAAACCACAATTTTAAAGATATATTTTTCTAACCAAAAATGATGTGTAGGAATTAACTGAATCTATTTAACATTTACAAAACTACAGAATGATTTGAATTATATTAGCTCGCCTCTCAATAAACTATTGTTTGCGGCAGCCAGCAATAAATTTAGTTGTTAATTGGACTATTACAAGCAGTTGCTATATTCCTGGTATTTCACACCTGAGTCGCACTTCAAAATGGCACCACAATGCACCACATTTACGAGCACCACTCGAGCGCAGCCCTTAAATGCAACGAAGCCACATGCGATTTCTTGCGGTTTTCGCATGAAGGACTCTTTAGCTGCCACTTGAACTCCATTTGTGAGTGCGAAATTGTTAAGTAAATCAGAGCCAGAGCACGGTCTCAATGTGTGTTGGTTTTAGATAGTTACGAGTATATATATAAATACATATATATATATATATATTATATATATAATTTTTTGGTAATTTTTTCTTCTTTTTTTTCTTGTGTGTGTGCTTCTTGTGTTTTATTACAACGCTTTATGAGCGAAGCACAAAAATCTGTTGGAAGCGCAACGCAGCGAAATTAATTAAAAACGCCCACATTTCAGCGATAAATCAACGGCGACGACGACTACGAAGACCGAGGGCAAGATTAAACGACAACAGCAGGCGACGGACGAGACACACACACGCACACACACACACACGTGCCTTTGCCATAAGTCGCCCTGCACGGCTGGCACGCCCGCTCCTTCGACAGTGCCTTTGGACCGTGTTTGCTTAAGAGCCACTAATAATCCATTGTTGGCTTTTGTCCTTGCCGCTTGTTGTTGCAGCTGCTGTCGCTTGTCGAACCGCAGCAATCGAATGCATCGTAACCAGAAAGAAATTGCATGTTTAACAAGCAGCTTTAACAGCGCACCAAAAATAACAGCAACAACAGCAGCCACATTTTGAAGAATTTTGGAAAAACAAAAGTTGTTGTTTTCTCCCTTTCTTTCTTTTCTTTTTGCAAGCAGCTTTTATGTTGTGCTCCACACACATGCTTTGGCTTCGTCCCTTTTTTACTGCGAGCTTTTGGCGAGTGCATAGCATTTCCGATTTATTTATGCTTCAGTTTTGTTGTGGCCTCTTCCTCGTTTTCCCCTTATCCCTCATTTTTGATCGCCTCGCTTATGAAATGTGTTTTTTAAATTAAAACAAAAATGTTCGATTTTATTTATTATTATTATTTTTTGTGTTGAAAATAAAATTTATGCAGATACTCTTAATGCTGACAGCGTCAGCGCCGGCCGGACATTTAAAGCGTTTCCCCAATTTTTATAGATGATTTGGATAGGGGCGGGGCATGGTTGGGCGGATAGGGGCTCTCGCTTTGGCGCCAAGTGGCAATTTAGCCAGTTCTTAAATACAGTGTGCACCGTAAATATTGTGCCGTCATGTCTCTGCAAATCGTCGACATTTTTATGAGCGATGTCCAGGGCCTGGAGGCAAGTTAAGTAAAGCAAAAATAAACAACAACAAATAAATAAAGCAGCTTAAAAGCTGTTTGCCATCGTTGAATGCGAATGCAAATGACATTACAATTGTCTGAGAGCTCCAGCGAATCGAATTTAACTGCATAAATATTGAAAATATGTATTTGCCAGCATACAATTATCGGTTTGTTGTTCGAAGCAGACAGACTACTTACCTGTGGTGTTTAAATCGTATGAGTTGGTTTGGCTTATAGTCTTAAAGCGCATTAAAATTCACAGCCAAATTGCAGAAAATTGTGAAAAGTTGTTACACTTTTTTTTATAAATATTTAGGTTATTAACTGGCTGGCTTCAATGCAATTTTGTTTACAAATAATAAGTTGTTGAATAACGAATTTTCTATCATCAGCAGACTTGACTACCTGACTCCGCAGCGTTTTACGCCTACACAGAATTCGAAATGTTTAGCAAATACTTTACTAACTCTAGCATAATTCTTCATAACTTTCAGTTATGGATTAACCATTTTTTACACACACACACACACACTGGCTGACTGTGATTATGTAATGAAAATGAAACGAGCTTTTGATATACGATCGATATGTATTTTAAATGTTGTGTTAAATGGCGTATTTAGCTTGTTCACGGCTCAAAATTATGGGACAACTCAATTTGACGGCATGTCGCGGCACAGGAGGTCGAGGCGATAAATATCCAAGTGTAAATGGATACGAGAACCAAGAGCCAAGAACCGCGAGCCCAGAGCCGAGAAGCGCCAAAAGCAAAGAGACAGCAAAGCAATGAACTAATAAAGGACAGCCATGACAACAACAACAGCAACAACAACAGCAACACCGACAACGACTCCGACGCTTTATTAGCTAGACCTTGTTGTTGTTTTTGTTGTTCTTATACCCTGTATCCATTAAAAATGGTTAAGAAGGTTATCATGAAGTGATGCAAGTGTATGTAACAATGTGAAGAAAATATCTTCGACTACGTAAAGTATACAATAAAGGGCCAATCTAGATTAGAATAAGCTCGTCTAATCTTAGTGTGATCTCAGGGTAAATAAGAACTATCTAACATAAATGAAGTTTATTTATTTTATTACTTCAAATTCGCTGCCCTAAGATCAAAAGCACATTAATTATAGATTTACGTATGATAAATAAACGGTGTCATAAAGTTTACGACATATCTCCCTTTTGCTAATAGCTTCCCTCTCACACTCCTCGAAATTGGAGAATATATACGTAGATATATGCTCTTAAAATGATATATTTGTTTCTCTAACAAATAATAATAATATTAAAAATTGGGAGCCAAAAGAATTGCCTAGCAGACACAGTTAGCAGCTGTGAATGTAAGTTAGAGCTGGCCAAGGGGTATCTCCAAGTCAAGCACTCGCGACTCTAAGTTGTTGTTGTTGCTGGCCATGGCATTATGACCGTAAGCGTGCGCACCGCAAATGCGTTGCCATAAATTTCAAGCTTTAGAGCAGGGGAGCCAACAATGTCTATGAAGACGTCGTCTTCATCGTCGTCGTCGTCGTCGTCGGCGCCCGGGCACCCGGCGCTAATGAAGATCAACGATTGGCGGACGACGAAGACTTTGCTGCCGAGATTCCAGACATGAACTGCAGGCGGTGCTCGTTTCACCTTTCCGGTTAGCCATTTTGTGGGTGGCCGCATTTCTATGCGTTGCGCGCAAATAATTCATAAATTTCATTCAATTTTTATTAAACGCAAGATGTACGAGGAGAACGTAACGGAAATCCGCTCATTACGCAAGGCTTGTAATTAATCTCCAAAAGGAAAAGCACAAAAAAAAGAAACAATGTATGTACAGAAGAACTTATGAAAAAAGTTTTCGAACCCGTCTCTGTTTTTTTTTAGATGAGGATGAGGCATTGTGGGTCGTCACACCTGTTACACTCTTGGATTTGGGTTGCGCATCCGTTGTGCGAAAGGGTTTCCTTTTCGCCTCCATTTTCTGTGTGTAAATATTTGCAAATGAGTTTGAAATTAAGCCGCTTGTTATACTTAAGGCATGAGATCCATCCACTACCCATCACTACTGTTGCTGCAGTAGCCGCAGTCGGGACGGCTTATGCCTAAAACGTGGACATAGGATACGTGGTTGCACATTGGTTTGAGACAGAAGCACAATAGAAAATTGTTATAAAATTTGATCAATTAGTATTTTGTCAGCATTGTTACAAATTACGCTAAAGATTAGAAATGTACTCGTATATGACCATGTATTAAAATACGATTGCACATGGATTCCATGGATCGTTGTCCTGATCCCGAGCTGTGAACTTTTGATCCGCAGTTCATCGCCTTTTACCTTTCCAATGAGGCCAACGTCTCTTCCAGAGAGCTCGCCCGATGTGCGTTCCCAAAGCGGAACGACGCATAATATTTGCCCTGCTTTCGGCCTGAGGATACTCATCCTATGATCGATGAATTGCGTAAGAGAGACAGAGAGGTAAGGTCAAGGATAACTTCTTGTTGAGAAACTAAATTGCTTATTCAAGGTTTTTTCTCAAATACTTTTCTAAAGAGCCGGGGACAATTAGATTGTCTATAGATATGTCCTGGCTTGTCATCATTTGGTATTCGCGTGAGGCAATACGAGCCATTGCTCGTTGAAAAAGACGTCACAAATATATTGAATCGTATTAAAATAATCTTATATAAGTTATACATTAAGGGAAAATGTATATGGTATTCAAATACAGTGCGTCCGACGATTTCTTATAATATATACGAGTATATGTATTATATTCAAATACAGTTCGACGATTTTATCTTTCAATCATTTTCGAGTTGTGACTTGGAAGAATTCTTTAATTAGACTCTTGCAGATGAAATGCAAATTTTGCTGTAAAGCGTTCTTGATCAGCATTCCCGAGCGAATAGATATTGTCTTGTCCGACTCTCAGCTCTTATGCTGTGTGTAAATACATATAAGCGTTTTTATGTGAGAATTGAGCAGAATGATGAGCAAATGAGGTCAATTTATGTATTCAGCAAGCTGCATAATTAAGAATATGCAAAAGATTGTAGACACGCAGAGGTTGGGCTTTTCACTGGACCCGCACAGATTTTCATTATTTGTATTTGTTTCTGGCGAAATTTGTATCAAATTACACTTGTCGCAATTAGCTGAGTAACCACTGTGCTCTATACAAAAAATAACTTGGATAGATAAAGCAGTAGACAGCATGCCGCAGATTGAATTGTCCGGCCAGGGCAAAATATTTACATAAATTATTTTAATTCCGTTTCCTTTTTTATTTATGCCAGCGTGTTTTGCATGTCAGCTCAAGCGATGGAGCAGCGGAACGAGCTGAGGGGATGTGGGAATAGAGCCGGGTGCCATATTCTGCCTTGGCAGCTGCGACTTTGTTGTTGTTGCTGTTGTTGTTGTTCGCCTACTCCTTCATTTGCTTCTAAGCTGAGAGCGGGCGACACTTGACTGACGCCTCGCTGGCGCCATCTAGCGGCTGTCGACTGCGCGTGCATAACTTGCGTTTCATTATAATGAGATTATCCCTTTTGCTTGTAACTGTAACTGCGTGTTATTGTATAAGGATTTGTGTGTGTCAGTGTGTGTGTGTGTGTTTGTGTCTGGCACATTTTCATCTCCGGGCGGAGCTCAGAACTGCAACAGCTGTTTGTGTTTTCTTATTTAAATTATTTCTCCCTTTTGACATGTTGTTATTTATTCTTTCCCAGTCTCCTCGGCCATCTTAGCTGTAAGGATTTAGGTTTTTCTCCTTATTTAACGTGAGCAAATAGCTTTCAGAAGCAAAGTCACTCAAAACTCGTAACTTTCCAATAATGCAATGGGTCTTTTGGAGCGTAAAAATATACAAAGTAAAAATGTAGAATTAAAGGCGAAATTTTGGCTGGTCAAATAAACAACAGCAAAAGAAATACATATGAAATATCAAGATTTATTTAAAATATGTTGCTTTCCTTTGGTACTTGACAAATTTATGAGAACAGAAAAGTAACTTTTCTTTTGTATTCCCATTAGCATTCCAATCTTTTAAACACATTTTCTATTCATGCTTAAAGAGCATCGATTTCAATTGAAATGAAAAGCGTGTAATATGTCGAAAAGAGTCACGGGACCCACAACAGTTTACATAATGTGGAAAAGATGTTTAGCATGTTGTACAAATTATGCAAAAATGTGTAAAGCATGAACACAAATATGTACAGATAATGACATATGTTGATTTCTTTTTTTCTCTTTTTTTTCGAAGCAACTCTTTTGATTAACGGACTGTGATTGGAACATGGCAAGGCCGAACCCATGTTTGAAAACTAATTAGAGCCGAGAGCGACAAATGTAAGCAGGGCGGACAACAACAACAACAGCAGTAATAATAATGATAAGAGCTAACAACATCGAATCGTGTAATGGGGCTCATTACAACATCATTTTGTCAGAAAACAACAATAACATGCCTTTCAAGGTGTGAGCGTACTTTAACACGATAAATTATACGATGCGGGCAGCTAAAAGATCAATTCGTTGAATTGACGACAAAAATAAAGATAAAAAATATAAAAAAAAATTTCACGCAAAATTTTATTCAAAATAATTTAGCAGTAACTCTGTCAAAAGCGCCGATTGGGCTTCGGGTCAAAGTTGAGCACATCGAAGGTGAGAATCTTGTAAAAGGACACCGACCAGCCCGGATCGTTTAAGCGTGACAAAATGCGTCCCATCAGCAGGTCCTCTGCTGATGATGAGGATTCCGTTTGCTCCAAGGAATGAGCATCGTTTTGCTTGAGACTCGAATCCTGCTTGCGTCTCCACTCAGCCGTGTAATCGCGACGAAAGCGTATAAAAATCTCGGCAAAAACAATGCGATGCGGCACCGACATAATCTCATGTGGCGTCTTCAACTCAATATCCATGCGACGCAACAAATCGTTGATATCCGCCAGTTCGGCGGGTGAATCAAAGTCCTTCGTATTGCGTAGGCCAACGAACAGCATGTCAATGAATGCATATTTGCGACCAAAATTCTTACGTGTCGCCACCTTCATGGGAATGGCCCGACGGATGTGCTCCTTCTCGAAGCGCACCAGCTGCAGTCGCGTATCGTTGCGGGAGAGCAGCATATCCCGTGTGATCTGCTGGAAGCCCACTGGCGTTGTAAGCTCACTAAGCTGTTCCGCACCCTGTTGCCGTATTATGTCCGTCATAACAATGGCTGCCTGCTTGGAACCCTCAACAAACTCCGTCTCACAGAACCCATAATCCCACAACCACTTGAGCCTCCACATATTGAACTTGGTTACCAGATACTTCCACGGATTGTGCAGATATACCAACTTTGGTATGATTTTCCTTTGCCGTTCGTTCATTGCATTTTGCCGCTTCCATTTGCTGCCGTGCAGCTGTCGAGAGTTCAAAAGTGGATCACTTGACCTTGCACCCAGCGGGGCTCGACATGCCACACAGCCAATGCAACACTTACGCAGTGCGGCATGATTGAGTAGTAAACTAATTAACATCCTGGATTGGGGTGTTAAGTTCTTGGCATCTTTCTGCAATTTTCAATTGACCTAAACTCGTTTTAAAATTGTTTTCTTCGAAACGCCAATCGAGTGTGTTGAAGCTAAATTTTGACAATTATTTCGAAAAAGCTGACTTACAACAGAAATATATATAGATAATACATCAGTAGATAACTCACTATACTCGTATGTGACTTTAACACATTTCCAACTAAGTTTAATTGGAAACCTGTTTTGTGGCACTTGCAACTTTTATCTTTTGGATTTTAAGTAAATCTATAAAGTGTCTTTGTGAGCTTTTCTATAGTTATGCCGCACTTGAGATTTGATTATGAGAGACAAATATGCACCTTTAACTCATTTGTTTTATTCAAACATAAATTTGTAATGGGTATAAAAAGTAAGAAAGAGACTAGATCAAAATCATTCAACGAGATTCCCCAATGCTTTCCACACAAAAAAAAAAAAAAAATAAAACGAAAAACATAATTTGAAGATGCTAAAAAACATTATTTGGCCGATACATAAATTATATTTGGACTTGCGAGCTGCGTGAGTGTCTCGAGTGTCTCAGTATCTGAACATCTGGGAGTTGCGTGGGACAAGTGTGGTACGGGTTCAGTCTCTTTTCCGGATCACACGCAAACGGCATCAAAATGAACAGCGAAATAAGAAAATAAATGAAAAAGAGCTTTAAATGCAATTGTTGCGCTTTGGAGATGTGTATTTAAATGGCGAGGCGAATTTAATTATGTGTAAGAAATTTAATGGAAAATTAAAGAGTAGCTGCTCAAGATCGCTACATCGCTGTGGTAGCTACACTCAAAGAAAAAATATCGTGTGTCCGAGCTGGGCAAGGGGAATCCAGCTGGCATAGTTGCCATAGTTACATGATGCCATAGTTACATGATGTAGCAAAAAATTGATTGTGTCATCATTAAAGTTGATCGCTATGAATAGATTCTGCAATTAAGGTGTTTCTTAAAATATTCCTCACAAGCTTTACATCGTTTTTCGCGTGCTGCACTAACATTTCATGGCTGGGCTATGCTTTTAGTATTTAAATGGGCAGCTATGGAAACTCAAATGTGAATATATTTTTTTTCCAACAAGTTGAGCTAACATTAGTTTATCAATTCCCAGCCCCGTTGACTGGTTGACACAAAATGCGTGGTCGTCATCTCGTCATTGTTGTCGCTGACGACGACGACGTCACATGACGGGGCAAGAAAAACTCGGCAAGAGTTTGGATTTTTTTTCATTTGATTTTAGAGCGATAAGCATCTTTCATGAACCGCCGTGTTACAACTATGTGTGGCACACACAATGGCAACACAACTAACAGATACTTATTTGAGCGCAGTGCACACTGTGTGCAAGTGTGCATTGTGTGCTTGTGCCTTGAGAGATTCAAATTGAAATTCGAATGAAATGAGAAATAAGTAATTCATTTCGCTGCGGTTGGCAGGCCAGCATCGTTTATCTTGTTGCTCATTAAATCATTCAACTGTCAATCAATTTAAAACCCCTCCAACCGCCACTCCACAAACTCATTTCATTCGTCTCGCATTCATCATGAGCTGCATCCATGCGTGGAGTGGAGTGCGGTGCTGTAGATTGAAGTGGTTAAGTTGCGTCGGGTCCAGCTTGAAGCTATAGACAGTCGTCAATTGTCTTTGGTATACTCGTATAGCCAAAAGGAAATTCATGTATCGCTGTCTCGCTCTATTTCAACTCATCTAACGGTCGCTGTCCAACATAATTACTTACATCTCCTGTTTAAAACTGCACGCATTTCAATCTAGCTGTAAATGGATTCCGATCAGAGCTATACAACTCTTTGAAGTCTGCCTAAGTTCTATATACTCGTATATATACTTGTCTATTCAAATTACATTTTATTTTTGTTTTTTTTTGCAGCAGCAGCAGGAGCACAACAAATGAAAACTGGTAGGCATGGAAATATTCCATTGTAATTATAGATATACGATTTGAGGTATTTATGAATATGTATGCCGATTTGTATATAGCACTTTGTTCTGCATAACTTCGCTTGATTGTCGCACTTTTCTCCTTTATTGTGCCGATCGACAGTTGAGTTTAGAGTTTCAAAACACACCGTTTTCTGATGGGGCATTCAATGGATTCGTTCCCTCCCAGGTTGGTTGAACTGCGCTTAGCATAAGTATCTGTCGATTTCCATAACTAAAGCTGGCTGTATCTGGTACAAATCGAGCATCTCATTCCACGTGTGTGTGTGTGTGTGTGTGTGTGTACAGCGAGTATCTCGTGACATGGGCATGCCCAAATGCTCTCCTACCTGTCAGGCGATTCAGGTTAAATCAATCAAACGTGAGTTGGAAAAACGAAACCTGTCAACACGGTTCATTGTTTGCATGCGCCGCGTTTAATGAAAGAACCGCCCCGAATCGAAGCGAAACAAAACAAAACAAAACCGAATCGAAAACAAGCCCAACTAGACATTTTTTATGCGGGAGTTTCAATGGGTTGGGGGCGTGGGGAGGGCGGCGTCACTATTGTAGATTTATGCGCGAGTATCTCTCAGATACACCAACATACACAGTACAAAATGTTACTTAAAAACAGAAAGTCAATTAGAAGACTTCCAAAATTTATCATTTTAGAACATAAGCAAGTTTTTACATTAGTTTTAATTAACATTGCAGTAACTTGTAGGGGTATTTATTATTTTAATATTATTAAAAGAAGGTAAGAGTAAGCAACCAAAATTCAGATAGGTTTTTATAAGCTTAAAAATGTATAAGAAAAATAATGAAAAATCAATGTGAATAAAGAAAGAAATATTTGTTGGGGTGTTGGCATTTTTAAACGTGAATAATTCTGACAATTAGAACTAAAAATTTTTTTCAGTGCACAAACACACACGCACACACACACATACAAGACGCATTTGCGATTCGTGGAGTTATTTGCATTTTTAGTTATTTCCATCTGGTGAACTATTGTCTGCTTCATACGGGTGGTCATTTAGCATATTTTGATATTGAGATTTATGGACAAGATAGAAACGTGTGCGACGTGCTGCATATGTTGCTGTTGTTGTTGTTGTTGCTGTTGTTGTTGTTGCTGTTGTTGTTGGTACTTTGTCGGTAAATGCAGCAGCAACGGCCGGAAACGTTATGGAAACGCATATTATGTCAAATGTTAGCAAAAGTGAAATTAATTGAGTATTCGGATCGGATTACAAGAGACTGAGACTGAGACTGAGACTGAGACCGAGACTGAAGAAGAAAGGAATTGGCGCCCACTTAAACAAGTTGACCACAGAAATCATCATCATTAACGCATCGTGCCTTACCGTGGATGTGGACAATGCCACAGTGGAAATCTATATCTATATCTGAGTATCAAAGCTTCCATGGAAACCCTGCAAAAAGCGCGGAATGTGGTCGTGTCATTGAAATGCGATACACAAGTTGAGGGGCAGAGATCGTGATCCATTGCAAATTGTGGAATTGCTCACGGTTGCCAACTTCTACGGTTTCACCAGTTGTCAGTTGGTTGGTTGTCAGTACACAGAAATCTCGATGCGGTGGCAATCTTGGCTGGTGGTGTTCGATTTGTCATGCAAATTGATCGCCACTTGCAGCAAAACGCACAAATCAAAGAAAAAAGGTTGCCGTTTTTGCGGAAGCAGCAGGCTCAAATCCGGTCGATCAAATTGCAATTTCAGTCGGTTCAATACGGAATTTGATGCAATTGGTAATTGAATACTCTCACGCATGTGCCGTCGATGATCCTTTCGATTCGATTGTCATTCGCGGCGGCGGCGTCGGCGTCGGCGTCGGCGTTGAGTCATCATTAAAATTCCAGGCCGCACTGTGCGTGGGCCTGCCGAAACTGTCAGCGGGCGACACCTAGCGGCCAACACCTGCAACTGTCAACTGGCTGCAACACAACAACACAACAACCACGTGATGTGCCTACTGTATAGCCACTTAAGTCCAGCCACTGACAGCTGACACTCGTCCGCTGCTGCTGCTGTTGCTGTGTGGTGTGTGTGTGCAACTGTCTCGCGCTTCCAAGAAAATCGCGCTGGGTGTGATGTCAGCATAAATTCACAGCCCTCCATCCACTCCCACACAGCCCTCCCTCCCCCCTCTACAGACGTACATTGCATCCAAACAATTCGAAACTGGGCGAATCGTCTAATTTATGGTGTTAGATATTCAATTTTAATACACTTCTGGTGGGCATTATGAACTTATCGTGGCTTTTGCTATGTGAACGGACAAACAAATAATAAATTTCTGTTGCTCGTTTCAAATATAGAACCATGTGAAAAGAACGCTTCTAAGATTTACAAATAAACCACAAATATTAAAGATAATTCAATACTTTAGTTAGAAATCTTAGATAGTTTTAATTTCGAGTATGTTAAAGGTAATAAATTAATTAAATTAATAGCAAATAATTCAAGTCTTTGGCACCAAGCAGTTCGAATTGAATTCATCATTTGTGTAGGGTATGTCTGAAGCGCATTCGTTCGACGCTTTTAGGACAAAACACCTTTTGTTTTCTTGACCATTTTCAAATGCTGGTTGTGTGTCCGCGTCGCGTCAGTTGTCAACAAAAGGAGCCACAAAAAAAAAATAGACAAAGAAATGGTGAGAACCTGTCAAATACGTTTTAAGGTGCTTTACGCGGTCATAATGCAAATGTGATCGAGTTGGCCACCGTCCCTGAACATCCATCAGCTAAACTCTCTCTCTCTCTCTCTATCTGTCTCTCTATCTGTCTCTCTCTCTCTCTCTCTCTCTCTCTATATTAAATGCAGCAGTTTGTACTACTGCAGTTACCCAGTAACCCAGATACTCGTACAATAACTAAGACATCAAAGCAAAGTTCAGCCAAGTGCGCGATTTGTGTTTGGGCTTCGTTTTTTTTATATTCAGTCTTTCTTTGCTGTCAAGCTTAGTGAGTTGTACAAGACACATACATAAATATATATGTAGATATATTATGCTTACATCGCGTTATCAACTTGTTTTCAAAGTACAAAAAAAATAATACCCGACGAGTAGTTGGCGAGGCCAAAGGGACGAGGATGCAAACAAAACCAACGATGCGACAACGCAACCCAGAGCCAGATCCAGAGCCAGAGTTGACAGTAGCCAAAAAATATGTCATAAAAAGATATGGTCTGCGTCAATATTGATACAAGAGCTCGACGGGGGGAGGGAAACAGCCACGTAATGCAACCGTTTCATTTGGGGGAATCTTCTCCCCCTTCTCAGCACCTTTGCGTTTCCGTGTGTGCGTGTGGATTACAGGTGGCTGTGTGTTGTTTGTTGTCAGCCTCGTTGTCATTATCATCTCTCTATCTCTCACTCTCAGTTTCAGTCTCAGTCTCAGTCTCGGTCTCTGTCTCTCTGTATGCTTCATTGTTTTGCGTCAAATGCCGCAGGCCAAGCCACGTGCCACACTGTGTGCTTGCCACGGCAAGTCCACAACGCCAATTGCTTGCACTGTGGTATACAAAATATATGCATGACCAAATGCAAAATTAAAACTGATATTCGAGCCGCTTTTCTCAATATTTCTAGACATAGTTTGGTTTAGCTTAGGCTTAGCACACAAGACTTTAATGTTAAATAATATGCCAAAGGGTTATTTTGACAGCTGCATTTGTATTGTGTGAAACTTTAACTTTAACAAATATTTAAGAAAACTAATATCTTCGGCCTTCATCAGTCATCAACTTTGTATAATTTTCTTTCTACATTTAATACACTAAAACTAAAACTATCTAAACCAAATACAGCTGTAGCTCTTAAACAAAAGTAGCTTAGATAAACTAACATTAGCAAAGTCAAAACATGATATCAGCCCTTATGAAGGGTCATTCATTTGATTACTATTCAATGGCAATCATTTAATAACGTCGCAAAGCTCAATTTGTGTATAATTGCATAGCTGAGAGCTAATTAAAATGCAAGCATATTTAATGTCTTTACTTAAAATATAATGAAATTATTATAGGGAAGCAACCCTTTATTGGTCTGTCTGTCACCCCATTGTCCAACTATTCTATTTGGAGCACTATATTTTAGTTTCTCGAAATTCGTAGCCAATGCTGTTGAGCATGCATAACTCTTGTGTTTGGGACCCCGTTTTTATAGCTCCTTTGACATTTGCGCTCTGTATGCTAACGTGTTCTCGGTGCGGTTAGTGGCTGCACCCGCTTACGGACTGGCTTAGGTTAACCAAGTTAAATTGTGCTATTTATATACCACGAAAATAACCCAAATTCTTTTATCGCTGGATAAATATTTATGTTCCCAACGGCACCGCAAGTAACCCCAACAAAATTCGATACGCTCATAAACAATGAGGGGAGACGGCACAAAAGGCAAAAGCAGCTTCTATTTCCCTTCCCCAATCATTTTCTAAATACATTTGCCACTGTCCACCACTGTGCATTACAGAATTGTCTCTCTCGTGTGTGTGTGTGTGTGTGTGTGTTGGGGGTAGGAAGTTGTGAAAGGGATTGTAAATTGGGGTTTGGGCTGGGCGGGTTTTGGAAAACATTTTTGGGGTGAGCAGATGTGGCCTAGAACCAACAATTGTTCCATGTTAACTTAGTCGTTGTCGTCCCCTAACTGAGTCTAACTGCTGCTAAATAATTCAAATTGTAATTTTAGCAGAAGAGAAAAATAAAATTAAATAATAAGTAATCATAAAATGAATGCATCCATATGTAAGTGTATCAAAACTTTTTGATGGGGGAGGGGGGAACTTTTCAGGTAGTTGTGTAATTGTATATTTGTGACAATCTGTTGTAATTGCGCTAATTGCAATTTATTATTCAGTGTCTGACTTGCTTACGTGCTCATCATCATTATCGTCAGGACGATGTGCGTGTGTGTGTGTGTGTGTGTGTGTGCGTCAGTTAGTGAGTGACAACGAGAGCTGACAAAATTTGTTGGGCAAAATATCCGCAGGATATGTGCTTGTTGATTTCGCTTGAGACTTTGACATATTATCTGCAGCAGCAGCCGAGGGGGGATTAAGTACACACGCTTACAGTTACCCAGCAAATGATATACCAGATACCAGATACCAGATACATATACAAATACTTGATTTTAATAATAAGACCAGACATCTCTTATGCCGATGTGTGCATGTGTTCGCATTTACTTGTTTATTTATTTTGTATTGTGTTTGCACTCTCTCCCTCTATACATAAGTATATAATATATACACAGATATATATATATATATATGTGTTTATCTGACAAACATGTGCAAATAAATTCATACAAATTCGTTTGAGTCAATATTGTGTATATGCATATGAAAATATGTATAAAATATATATTAAATTTCACATGTTAATTTCTCGAATATCCTGTCTGACTGTCTGTGTGTGTCTGTCTGTCCGTCTACTTGTCTGTCCGTCCGCCTGTCTGTCGTTATGCAATCACGCAAATGAAGTGTGCCATATTCCGCATTAAATATGAAAATTATAATGTACAATTTTAATTTGATTAAGTGGCCTCTGCATTCTTTTTGTCCAGCATCTGGAATTCGGCTTCCGCTCCTCTGATCTCACTCTCCCAGAGAGACAAACAAAGAGATAGAGAGAGAGAGAAAGAAAGAGAGAGTTTCACAATATTCAATATTAAATTTACATAAGAGCCCGTTCAACGTTTGTGGTTAATGTCGAATAATAAACACTTACGAGTATGTTCAAGAACGCAATAAGATTGGAATTCAATTCAATGCATTATAATATTTATTACCGAGAAAAGCATTGGCTCTGGGGGAGTCTGGCAACTGATGGGATATGTGATAATTGCAATTGGCTAACTGGCATTTGGCACTGCTAATCAGCGGCATTTAAGTGGCTTTCAATTTGCTTAATAACTTTAAAATAAAATTACATAGCGCGACGAAAGACTGCAGGCGAACATGTTGAAAGCTGCTGAGAAAATGATTTGATCAGCTCTAATTGGGTATTCATAGCAGTTATGAATAAAAAGCTGCTGAATAAAATCGAACGGTGTCTCTTTAGTCTCTTTAGCCTCAGTTATATATATGCATATATTTGACACCAAGCTGCACGTAGTTTGTTTGTACTACAATTTGAGGCATCTAGTTTCTGTTGAACAGTTTCTGTAAGAATTGTAGTCTATTTAGCTGTCTGCTTTAAATTATGCATGCACTATGTCTAATTGTGACATCCAATGAACTTTAGCCTTTTGTCTCCACTCTCTGCTAAAAAGTTCTTGTCCAACTTTTGGCAGCAGGTGCTTACCAAGACTTACATACATACTTATAAAGAGAGAGAGAGAGAGAGAGAGAGAGAGAGATGGAGAGAAACACTCACATATGAATACATTCACACACTCACACAGCAATGTGCATAAATTTTGAAGTTCTTTGGTTGCAATCTCTGCTAAAAAGTGGCGAGCAACAAAAGAGCACAAAAAACAGCGCAAGAAATATGTGCAAGCCTGAGCAAGAGGGGGAGGGGGAGGGAGAGAGACAGAGAATGTGGCAAAAATGGGGATCTAAATAGTTGTTACACTAACTTAACCTCATTTAAATATTTTGCTGCTGCTTCTGCTGGCTGTTGTTGTTTTTTCCCGTTGTTATTGTTCTTACTGCTGCTCGGCATCATCTTGTTATTTTTTTGGGCACGCTGCTCAGCCTCCCCGCTCCGCCCCGCCTACCCGCCTCCGCACTTCAGGTGCAGCAACATACATTTTGCTTTCGTCTTTAATGCCTGCGCGCACTCGCATAAAGTAGCACACGCGACGGGGGCGGGGTCAGGTGGCAATGTTGCATTCTGTATTCAAGTACAACGAAAATTGTTGTAAATTAGTAAATATGTAAACATGGCGCACGCTTGCAGCAGCAACAGCAGCAGCCACAAAAAAGGTGTGCGAAGCAAAGATGAGCAGCGTGTGGGTGTGAAAGGGGGGGTGGATTCTTGTGGAAGGTTAAGTTGCCCCAGCCGGTGGCATCTCGAGTGTGCGTCAGCTGAAGTGGCTGAGGCTCAGGCTGTGGCTACCAACCTACGCAATTAAGTGACGACAATGATGTTGTTGGCCGATATACTCGTAGAAAGAAAGAACCTGCCGCCAAGTGAAAGGCGGCCTCACTCTATATAAATACCAGCTTGCTGCAAACTCTTCCCCTCCTTAGACCTTTCACTCTCTTTTCCTCTCTATCTCTCTCTCTCTCTGTCTCTGTGTGTGTGTAGCGGCACAGTATTATTTCATTGTTTGCATTAAAGTCGCAACAGAAGCTGCAGCAACAGCTGCCCCCAACTCCACGTTTACTCTTGCCGCACTTGAACGGCTACTTCAGCTTCCAAAAGGCTTTCGGTTACTTGGCTTCCGACAGCATTTGCTTTTCACATACTCTAACAAATGTTGTTTTTTTGTTATATGATTCTATGGTTCAAGTGGTAACAAAAGAATTTTCAACTTCAACAAATTGTAATTCATTTTTTCAGTCATTTACAAAACAGTTTCTGGCATGTTTCTTAACTACATATATAAAAAGCAATAAATACGAAAGTTGCTTGTGCAAATATATATTATAAAAAGATGCAAAAAGATTGTTAAAAACGTGAAATAACATTTTTATTATAAATTACATCAAATACATATTTTTTTCTGGCTCCATCAGCTTTGCAGAGTATTTACTTTATTGGGGGTTCAGTTGACAGCTTGTTATGCTCTCTTTCTTGTGGGCTACCGCATGTTTGCATTTACCTTGGATGCCTCTGCTCCACAAGTGGGTTGTCAAGCATTTGGCCGGATCTGAAGCAGCAGCCAGCCAGCCAGTTGTTGTCAAGAGAAGTTGTAAAATGCGTTTCATGCCATCAACAACAACAACAGCAACAGCATCGACAACACAACTACGACAACAATACATTTTTGTGGATGCAAGTGGATTTGTAATGTAACAAAAGCAGCGCCGCGGAAAAAATGCTTTGCTTACCTTTATTTGATTATTTATTTAAATTTACAAACGTACGCCCAGAAAGGAAAAAAAATATAATAAAAATGCAGTAGCTTTGAGTAATTTCATCATATGAATAATATAAATAATTTTGTTGTGCTCGAATGAAAATAACTTTAACGTAACTTAAGAAGTCTCTTGCAGTTAAGAAGTAAAGTTTTTATTTTGATAAAAGCGTAATCTTCAGTTACAAGTGATAATCCTCAAACTGAATGCTTTCATTGTTATGTTCTTATTGTTGATCCGCTAGCTCTCCATAAAAATAGCAAACACGATCTTAACCCATTACATTTTATGCAGCTTGCTTCAACATGACCACAATAAAAAAAAAAGATGGCCATCTTTGCAGTGTTATTTTAGCAGTTTCCCCGCTTATTTATTCAAGTTTATGGATATCTTTGATGCAGTGGTCTCTTCACTAATCCAACTCGAATCCAACACACACAATTGGTATTCTTGGTAGTCGGAGTTAAGTCGTTTTATGATTTTCGCTTTGTCTGAGCCGGTGTGAAAATGAAAGTGTGTTGTGCACCATTTCGATATGGATCTGCTTTTTTTATCTGTCTGATAAGCTGAGGCAGTTAATGGATGATGTATGTCGCATGTAGTCTGCTTGAGGCCAAGCTGTGCAAATTGCGTGGTCGATTTATGGCCGTATTTATGGCTGATCTCTATAGAATACTCACTTTACGCCGATCAACAAAATAAAATATCCGAGAAAATATGCCAAACAATGCGTGGTAACAGGCAATAAACACCCACAAAAAAAAAACCAACAGCTTTTTAGATTGAGGCGTCAAAATGTGTTTTGGATTTGGTAATATTAACAGCTAAAACTGCAGATGAGTCGAGTTTAAGGCTTTCATTGCTGCCTCGTTAGGCAAGCTGTTAAAAATGGCAATAATCACAGCAATTGATTGATGATTATTGAAACTAAATATGGTAAAATATGTTGGCTTACATTTAATGCCAAATAAATTGGCCTTTTATTCAAATTTGTGTCTGCCATAATTAATATTCAGATTAAAGTAAAAAAAAAGAGAAGTTTATGAGTGCATTTTTTTGTAAATAAATAAATTGATATGTCGATAAAATGAATTTTAAATTCATTTCAAACTAAAGCTTTTTTTTACTTTACAACAACTTTACAGAATACTAAAAAATCAGTTCGATTTCATTTAATTTTTCTGTTCCTAAGCCTTTGAACTGTTTTGGCTTTTCGCCTGGTTTTATCTTTATTATAGTGTGGAGCATGCATGCACTTATGGGATTTACCATGAACCTCGCGATGCCATTAAAAAAAAAGAAACTGGTCAATTTATGCGATTTTAATTTTTAGGTGCACATTTTCGAATTTGATCATAAAAAGTGTGCCACCTCTCTGCCTTGTGACAGGTCGACCATAAAATGCTAAGAAGTCCCGAATAAATATTTCAAATAGCCATAAATATCGTTGATTATATATGCGCATGTGTGTGTGTGTGTATTTAGCGTAGGCCAAGGACCGGCCCAATCTTTTAATTAAGGCAATAAAACGGAAATCGACCACGTAACCTAAGGAAAACATAAACTTTACATTAAATCCACTTAATGTTCGAACAAAGTGCCATGAATGTCTTCTTTATCGCCACGTGCTCAGTGGAGGCCAGGCGCAAGTCCCGAGACCTCTCATCACAGCCCCAGTTTGAAGTCCTTGTCAAGCAGCACCACTCATCAAAGTAGGGGACACACAGGCAAACACACACACACACACACGAATACAGTAATTCAAAAGCGTTTGCCACTCAACTGAACAGAGCAGATGAGCCACATTCTCCACCTGCTGATCCACCTGGCCTTGCGTCGCGTTTGTGTCCCCTTCACATATTTGATTTTTATTAGCCGCTGTTGGACACCGGAGCGCGGTGTCAGAAAGTGGCGCCTTTGGCGTTTGCTTTTTTGCCCATCATCAACGCTGACCCATAAAAACACTCAGTCGAATGGATGGATGCATGGATGCATGGATGGATGGGTGGATGGGTGGATGGATGGTCGGTTGTGATGCTGAAGTACGTATAAATTAAATATCCTGGACATTAACGCTCGAGTGTTTATTTTTGCTTAGAGCTTTGGAATGCGCCAAAACCGTTAGAAAACTCATTAAATTAGCAATGTCGATTTGAAATGTTCACTCCAGAAATGTTGGGTCTATGCTACGCATGAATCATTCACGGCCAGAGAACAATTTGCAGAATTGGTTCGAATTCACTCGATTGTCATTTTATTTATTTCACATTTGTGTCAATGGCTAATTAAAAGAGTAATTGTTCGCTTACGCCAAAGGAGTCCTATCGAACTTAAAATAGATTCTATTCGATTTTGATCAGTAACGACAACAAGATAGAACGACTGTCGTAGCAACTCCAAAGTTTAGATACCCTCGACGAACGAAGTCAAATAGTCATCATCAAAATTTTACTATAAATCTAGATGATAATGTAGTCAAATAATTACTGAGCTTGGTTAGAATTACTTGTTCAATAAAAAAGAAATTCATCTTAGGACATAGCTGTATCGATTCGACTGTTGATGCTGATCGGAATAGATATATATAAAATGAGGTCGGATCATTTAGCAGCCCTTTAAATATCTACAAGGAGTTCAATTTTAATTCAGTTACATGCCGTAAATTGTATTTTATTCTTGCAACTCGTACAGGGTATTTACAATTCGCTGCACATCATGCCGATCTGCACAGCGGGCGCTAGTCTGCCGCAGTCTCTGCCACAGCCTGTGCCACAGCCTGTGCCACAGCGTCAGTTGGTTTTCTCTCTCGATGTTCGTTGTGTGTTTACTACCTGTGTGGTGGGCAACGTTTCATCGTGACCCAATGACACTTTGACTAATTGAAAACTGTCAAATTGCAAGAGTCAAATGCTGCCGGGATCAAGCCGGACTTCTTCCAACCCCTCATCTCCTCATCCACCCCACTCCGTGACATTCTCTTAGCCGAGTGCCTGCTGTGTGTGATTTTCGTAATTGAATTAACTCATTAGCAGTAAATATCTGTATAACCATCTAGCTGTGAGTAGATTTTAGATCTATGTCTATGCAAATGCCATATACATATTTTGAGCATTTTTCATACGTGTGTTTGTGTGAGTGTGCAAACATTTTGGGAAAATGTCATTTTGTTTAACATTGGCATCGGATTTATTAATGACTTTTCCAATTGAGGCAAACCCTTATTTCCTTTCACTTACTTTATTTTGCTCGACGTGTAATCTTTGGTCTCTGCTCTCAGGTCTCCGGCCTTCATGTTGTGAGTGCTTTCTAATTTAAAGTGGCAACAATTTGAGCATTTCATGTTGCCTGACAGCTGAAGCATCTACGGCTTACATTGAATATCTTTTGGCTATTTGCGAATTGCCGGTCCGATAATTAATTTAAAGTGTCCCAAAAAGGATCAAACTCTAATTAGCCTGTCAAAGCAAATATTGCAATCGAAACGGCAGTCAGTGCCAGACTAAAAGCATACATCGACTGTAATTTTCCCAAAAATTGTACTCGAAATAGGTCAAGTTAATATTTTGATTTGACTCAAAACTAATCAAACTATTTCTTAGTGTAGACAAATAATTCATAGTTCACCAGTTCGGATTTCATTTAACTTAGTATTACTCGAGGGATAAGCGACTAATATCTGTTAGCATAGCTGCTTATGAAATAAACTACAAACCATTGAATATCAATCGGTTGTCATAAAATCTGTACACATTATTTTCGAAAAACGAGCTCTTCTTTTATATTGCCAACTGGCGGAGGAAAATTCCTTACTCACACATAGCATGTGTGTATGTCTCTCTGTCTGTCTGTCTGACAGTGACTGGCGCTCATACGAAATCCCTTGCCAGCTTGAGTTCAGTGTGGTTAAGTGCGTGTTGTTACGATTGTGGCTGAGAAGTGGTGGTGCGCGGGCGAAGCGGGAGCGATAACTGATGATGATGATTCCATTTGTGGTTTGAATAATTTTCATAATTTAAATAACAGCCAAAACGGCTTCAATACTTTGCCACAGCACTCCTGACTGAACTGACAGACTGTCAGTTTGCCAGACTGCCTGCCTGCCAGCCTGACCTGACAGACAGCCATACTCTGTGTGAGAACTGCGCGAGAAAGCAAGAGTGTAAATCACAGTCATCTAGACAGAGAGACAGAGAGACAGAGAGAGAGACAGAGAGAGAGAGAGAGAGAGAGAGAGAAAGGGAGCCGCTTGGGAAATGATAAATGGAGCAGCGACTTGTTACGCATAAATTTTTGGAGGCGCCAAGTGGGCATTCTCTCACTCACTCCCCATTTGGAGTAGCTAAGTAAATCCTTGACGTTGTGTGCAAAGTCCTCCGTTGTTGTTGTGTCCCTTTTTTGCGTTGCCAGTGAAAACAATATTTCATTACATTTACATATTTTCACTCAATTTTCATATTTTCACATTCGCGCTGGCTGCATTGGTGTCCCCTCCATCGCCTCCATCACCTACTCCTGACTTCATTGGCGCCTTTTGTTTTTTTCATTTTATGGTAATTCACTCAGTCCCTCCCCAGTTCCAATCCCATCCCCGTCCCCGTCCCCGTGCCACCTCGTTCGGTGTGACGCTTTCTCGCTGGATAGTCCCTGTTGCACTGTGGCGCCCCCAAGTGTTGAGCGGCAGAGTTCATTCGTTCGTTCGCATTTCGTATGTCAGCATTTTAAATAGGCTTTTCATGTTCGAATTTTATTGTATTTTTTTTATATACTTTGCCTTTTGCTCACTTATTTATTTTCTCTTTTTTTTTCTTTTGCTGTATTCTCCCATTTTTGTTGTTGCGTTAAGGACCTTCTTGTTGTCACCGCACCGTTGGATACATTAAATTCCGCAAGTCGTATATGCAAAGTCAAGCGACCCAACAACACTGCCACTTACCCTGGGCTTTATTAAATACAAATATTTTGCTTTCGCCGTGGGGTGAAACTGGGCGTAAACTCTTGGAAAATTGTTTGGCCTGCTTTCCAGCGTGGGCTCAACTGAAGGCCACTCACGAAGGGCTTAACATTTGACGAGCAATCTGTAGCCGTGTGTCAGAGGACAGCAACAAAATTATATCAGCGGGACTACTCTATTTTGCCAAGTATCTGAGGCGATGGGCTAACAAGAAGCAAATAAATATTCTATTTTTTAAAAATTTCCAATCAAGCGCATTTTTTTTTTTTTTTGGATTTTTAATTATTTTTTTTAGACAAACGCAAAGAGGGGTTTTTTATTATCGATTTTTGTACTGCATTCATAATTCGTTATGTTCGCTTCAGTTTGTTTGAGAGCGCATTACTGCCTCGTACTTGCGAGTTTTATTTAAAACAAATAAAATGCCCAAAGGCTTAAAAATCACCATGACATCAGGATGGCATCAGGGCAAACACAGTCGCGTACGACAAAAATAATAATAATAACACCAACAACAACAACAAGAACAACAACGACTCCATTGCGAACAATCTGGTAAAAAAAAAAAACGACAGGAAGCAGCAGAGCGGAACGTGTGAGAATGAGAGGAGTAAAAATAACAAAAAAGCCGCATAAAAAATGAATGGCAAAAAGCACTGAACAAATATTTCGCTCGTCATAAAAAACATTGTGCAATAATTTTTGCATTTGAGGACCAGAAACCAGGATACAGCAGCATGCAAATAACAAAAATAAGAAGCAGTCAGTTTATAATGTAAACAATATCGTGGGGTAAATACGAGGACATCAACTCGACTTGAAAATTCTGTGCGGGGCGGGACTTTATGGCAGTTGTTGCTGCTGCTGTTGCTGCTGCTGTCACATTATGAACCGCGCTACCAGGCAACATAATCCTTTTTAAGCTACAAACAACTGACATCATCCGGCCAATCGAAATCCAACACCAGGAGCAATTGCCTTGACTGCATTGCCATTACCATTGCCATTGCCATTCTGTGTGTCTGCCTCCCTGCCTCTGGTCAGCTCTTTCGAGTGTCGCAACTTGAAGGCCACTTGGCAGTGCCATAACCCCAGCTGGCTTGGGGTCAGCAAAATGGGGTACAGGCAATACAACAATTTCTTAAATTTTGTTTACTTCAGTGTTGGTTCTTTGTCTTTGCAGTAGTACCTTTAAGCATTTCACTTTTATTACAATATTTGCCATTTGAGTCCCCTGTTGCCACCGGCAAACCAAACCAAAGCAGAAGCAAAGGCATCTAGGCAACCAGGGAACCAGCGTACTTACCTTCTGTAAGTCCTTCCTTTAGCTCTTTGCTTGAGAACTCTATTTTACTGCTTTAGCATTCACTCTCCCACTTCTTCCAAGGAGTATTTGCTTTAACTTAACAATTCTTGGTGCTAAAAATTAAAAAAAAATGGCAACTTGCAAAATATTGTCTACGTGCGCCTGGTTACCACCAGAACTGCTATAGCAACTAATATTTAAATGCTGTTTTTATTAGTCAGCATTTGTATCTTATTTAAGAGCCATCTGACGGGAAGATACTCGTATAATGACAACAACTACGGCAAAGGCATTATTTGGAGCATCATCCAGATGATGATAGGCCGGGAAGAGGATGAAAGAGAAGCTGAATACCTTAACAAAGCTGTAGTTTGGCTTAAATTGAAATTGATTCCGACTATTCTGGAATTAACAATATTTCAACTTATTATTTCTTATATTTAACTAAGCTGAATTTTATAAGGATTAAAGAAAGAAAATAGAATAGAAGAAAATAGATTTAATTATCTGCTTCAAAGGGATGACAGATGCTTAGCTTTTGTTTGCAGCTTGATTTGAAAGGATTCACGACATAATTATAATAAATCAGAAATTAGGATAGATAGTTCTTTTTTATGTGAATTGCTTCATTTGTTCAGAAATATTCTGTGAATTGAACCATTGAATACTTACACACACATAAATGATTAAATGGGCAACAACTGCAATTGGTTGCTTTAGCACCCATCTCATCGTTCATTCGGCCATTCATTGATTAGCAATTGCTGTCACATTGAAAAGTTGTCCTCTAATCGAAAAACCACGCAAAACCACAGCGCAGTCAGGCTCAAACAGGCTCGTTAAAAGTGCCATTGAGCTAGCCGGATTTGGAGATTTCGAGCTGAATGCGTCACCCGATGCCGCCTAATGAGTCCAAATCCCTGCGAATAATAACAGCGCCGACAGAGGTGTGTCCATTGTCCCGGTGTCCAGTGTAATTTTTGGGCCCAAGCGAGCGATATGATCTCGCTCAAAACTGACATCGCAGACGGGGCAAAAATGTTTTTTGGCTAATTGAGGGACGCTCACTGGTGGCCAGTGCCTGTCCGCCACTGTCTGCATTTTGTCGGTGTCGGGCCTAAACAAAAGATTAGCAACACTTTTAGCTAGCGAACTGAAAACGACACGAACTGGAAACAAGGAGTATCCTCTTAGATCTACAGCGTGCGGACCACAGACCTGGGCACAGAGTGACGAGGTAGTCGAGTGCCCAGCTTGTGGACGGACGGACACGCGCTTAATGGCAGGCAAACAGCGCAAACAGCGCAGGCAGCGCAGGCAGCGCAAGCAGCGTTGCATGCGCTTCTCTCTACGCATTCAGGGGCAAACAAAAACAATTGTCAACAGACGTGGAAACGTGACCAACGAATTTTACGCACAATTTCACTTTATGCGGCAGCAGCGTGAACAAAAGCAACCGAACAACACTCTGCAACCTGGAAAGCCATTCAATGAGCCCTCTATGTGTGTGTGTGTGTGTGTGTGTGTGTGTGTGTCTGCACATTCGTGCCACATTTATTGTTTAGTGTTGCCAACTACATTCCCCTTGCATGCCCTTGCCACATGCTGACCAGTCAACAGCCGAGTCGCAGAGTGGGCAAAAATCCAATTAGGCGTCGCATGTGCCGCGTTCGGCGCTACAAAAATCATCACTTTTTCTATTGTATACATACATATATATATAGATATATTTATATAACTGCTTCCTTTCACTTGGCCACAGTGCCACAATTGCCCATAACTCCGACATACACATGAATCATACGCACTCCAAGTCAATTTACTCGACAGTTGCATTCTAAATGCATAAAACATAATTGTCCCTGGCGCTTAGGCGATGACTTCAACTTCAACAATGTCTTTGACTAGTTACTTTGTTGTTTATGTCCGAGGACTTCCGCAGTCTGTGACTTCGCATCATATCCATAGTTGTAGTGTTTACGATCTATTGGAGCCAGCTTGGCGCTGAAATCACTCAGGCGACAAAGGCGTCATTGGATGGCGAGACTTGGGCTGATTTTAATAATCCAAAATCAGACTTTTTCAAGTTTATAGAAATATAATAAAAAATAGTGGAATTTCAGTTAGTTTGTCAACTACTTAAAAATGGTGTGATTTGTCGATTTTAGTCATTATGGGGATTGGAGTGGGAGCGGTGCTTAAAGGCCATTATCGGAATTATAGCTTCCCTTTCAGAGTGTAAAAACGCTGTTTTTCAACGCTGCTTTTCAACAATGGCCACCTGTCAATCTATTTGAGATTAACATTTCAGCCGAGAGCCAAACAGCTTTCAGCCACTTGTGTAACACACATTCTGCTGGGACTTAATCCTTCTGTTTCTCGTGGCGTTTCTGTTGCCGTTTCTCCCATTGTCATTGCAAATGTTGAAGTATTGTCATACAAATGTTTCTGCTCCTCGCCATAGAAAAGTTTCATCCGTCGATGTAATCGTATCACATTTCAGCCTCATCAGAGATGTTTCAGCTGTTTTAGTTGTAACTGCTTTTGTTGTTGTTAATGATCATGTTGACACAAGTTGTTAACAGAATAATTTATGCGACTTGTGACGCATTAAAAGTTGGCCGAGTCGAATCTATTGCATATTTAATGACAAGCCTGTGGTTTTGGCTCATATATACATATAAACATACATATATATATATATATATGTGTATGTCTGTGCTGAGCCAGGCCGGATGCGCGTGCTGGATAAAATTAAGAGCCGCTTGGTCAGGGGCAGGGAGGAGTGGGAAGAAAGCAGCAGGCATCAGCAAGCAGCATAAATGGACGTCGACGCAGTTTTTTTGTCATTTGTCAACGTCGCCAGTTTCAAGATTTTTTCCAGCTTCGAAGTGAGTGCGAGAGTAAAAAATGATAAACGCATTCGCTTATGATGTGTAGAGTTTCATAAATCATGTTGAAGTTTGGAGCTTGCTTGTATTTTGTTGCTGCTGCTGCTGCTGTTGCTGTTGCTGTTGCTGTTGCATTGGGTGAACTTTATGGTTAGATCACGAGGCGACCTCGCCTGCGTAAGTCTTCTGGCCCCGGGTCCTGATCCCAGTGCCACTAAGGTCGCCACGCGACAGCGCTTAGACAAACAAGTGTCACACTGTGCATGATGAAGAGCTGCCAGCAAAACAACATAAACAAAGCAAAGCAACTCAGTGTGCCAGCCAGCCAGCCAGCCAGCCAGCCAGCCAGAGTTGCCGCTGCGATTTATGCAGCGTTGTTACCAACTGGGCTAAAACTGTGCCAGATTGCAGCTAATGTCAAGGCTGACAAAGAACAGCTGCTCTCTGCACAGAATGCAAGTCCGCAAACTGATTTTTTGAGTTTTTGATACAATTTATGGTTCCATTAAATTCCCTATTTGCCTGCCTCAAAAAGAAATATGCACTTTAGCTTGTTGATGATAAGCTAATCTCAAATAATAATTAATATAAAAACAAATATATTCACAAATATTCCGCATTTGTTGAGATTTGTCATTATAGACGGACTCACTTCGAAAATATATTTTTGGCTTAAGAATTTTCAGGCTCGTTTTAAGTTTGCTGTAAGCCGTGCACCTCAACTACTACAACTATCTCAATAAGTCCAAATATTTTACTTCAAGTTGTGTGTTAAATAATTAGTGGTCTTGGTATTATTCCTCCCCACACATTTCTGCAACTTCCAGATTATGGGGTACGAAGGAAAACTAATAAAAAAAGTTGTTATTAAAGCTACTCCAGAGACCAAGTCAGCTGCGTCGCAAAAGACCATCCTGATACTCAGTGCACAGTAATTGGCCCTCAATAACTGCTCATTATTATTAAGCAGCTTTCACACACACACACACACTCACGCACACACACACGCTCAGAGAGAATTCCCCGATGTTGCACAGAAAGCTATTAGCCCTCATTTTGAAATGCCTGAATAAACTTGGAATCGATATCGTAAACTTGAAAGGGCGTCTATAATAATGTGTTCAGCATGTCCGCTGTTTGTCATAGAGAGTGTAAAAGAGGGCTGCGTTGCAGAGTGGCGGTTAGGGGTGGGGGAAGGGGAAGCGGAATGGGGACGCATCAAAGCTCAGCTCCGAGTCAACAATGGTGGACAGCAACAGCAGGGCCACAGGGCGCTGCTCCCCATTGCTCCCCACTTGCCACTTATGAAATTGATTGTAAACAAAATGAGGGTTCACTCCGAACGACACCCAGCGACCCTATTCAACGCACCCCGCCCCGGCCATTCCCTGTGCCTCGATCCACTACTGTAGTTGACATATCGGCGCCAAGCAGGCAATTAACATGCAATTGTCATAAATTTACCCAGTGCACAGATTATTAAACATTCATAAAATAAATTACAAGGCAATGCGCATAAATTGTGAATTGATTTTAACGCAGCAAATCCGAACAAAGAATCATCGTCAATGCCATTAAGGAATCTGGTTATTGAATTATAACCACTTCTACGCATAATGGCCAAAGGGAAAAACATAAATTTCGCCCCCGACTAAACCATTGTGTGGAGTGCGAGTAGAAGAAATCAATTGCCAAAGTGCATTCAATGGTTTAAAGTGTGCACAGACGACGACGACGACGACGACCAGCAAATAAGTATTGTAATTGCAGCCGTAAAGAAACGAAACGAAATCCCAATAAATGCCGCACAAAGGGGCAACCCTGGTTGTGAGGGTTGTCATGGTTGTCAAGGGGCTTCAGGGGGTGTGCTGAATAAACTTTTAGGTTTTCCTGCATGCAGCAAACGGCTCTCAGTCAGCTCAAGTTGAGAGACTGACGCCAACTTTGAACATAACCTCACTTGTGTTAAAGCGAGTGCAGAAAATGCAATTACCAAAACAAAAACAAAAAAATATGTTTAGCATTTTGTCTGTGAATATTATTGGATTACTTAGTACATTTTCTCACATTTCGCTGTCAGAAAGAAGCACGCGAAGCAGATCATTTTTTTGGGCGCCAGAATATCATTAGAAATTCTCTGTCAGTTTTCAGAACTCCAAAGGGTAACGCCAGGAAAAAAAATACACTTGAAATAAAATGATGACACAACTGCGCCAGTAATAATAATGACGATGACGATGATGATGATGATGATGATGATGGTGATGGTGATTATGTTGATGGGGCATGCCAAACAAAAAGAAAAATAACGAAAAAAAATAAACATTTTATGACATTGCTGACAATTTATGATGCAAATTCCTCGCAACAAAAAAGCAAAAACGAGAAATGAAGGATGCAGCCTGCGTTTTGATGGCGGGAGGGGAGTGGAGCAGCGACGACAAATTTGTCGAGAAATTGCATAAAAAATCCATATCAAAAATAAATTGTTATGCTGAAATCTGTAATCTGAAGTAGTTGCGGATGCACTCGAAAGATATTTACAAGTGCACAGCCCAAGAGCAAAATGGCAGACCCGACTACAAAATGGCAACAAAAATAAATAAACTCATTGCGAATTGTTTTTCTGTTGATTCATCAGAAAATAAATTGAAATGCTCTTGTTGACATTTAACCAAAAAAAAGCAACAACAACAACAAGTGAAGAACAAACACAAAAACAAAACTCGGAATGCAGTCGGGTTCTGTCAGGTTTCAGCCAAGCTGTGTTTGCACTGTTGATTTATTTAATTTACTAAAACCAACAGCATAAAATATTTGATAATAAAATCACGTTCACACGCCTATGGCCACAAATCAATTGATACACAAGCACAAACACACAAACATATTACACACACACACACACACACACACACACACACGTTAGACCAACCGAGCTAAATAACCCAACAAAAGTCCACCAACCAATCTATCCAATCGACCAACAAGTTCATTAAAACTTTTACTCATATGCATGTTCGACAAAAAAACTAAATAAAGTCAATAAAATGAGGCTCCCATTTTCGTGGTAACCGCAACAAAACTTCAATTCGTTGGGACGTTTTGGTTATGGCCATTTCAACTAAACGGATTTGCCCCTGGGGCCAAACAGTAACCCAAACCCAAACCCAAACCCAAACCCAAACCCATTCCCAAGCCCAATGTGTGTGGTCAAAACTTTGCATATCATCATTTCATTTCATGTTAGCTAAGCGTCGCCAAAAACATTTTTATTTCGCGTGTAGCACTTAATATTTATGAACATTTCATTAGAAAAATATAGCCAATCAACAACGCTTTGGCAACATTTCATACATGTGAATGTAATAAATTTGTTAGTGGCCAACCGACCTAAAAGCCGCAACGAACCAGAAAAGCGAAACTTCAACATATTATTAGAAATCTGAAATTCGAACAGAGCTGTTCAATGAACAATCCACGTGATTCACTAAGGCATGGGAACTAGTAAATCAGTGGAATTTCTGAGTAGGAACCGGTGATGTAGGACATATTTTGAAACTGCCCTACAGAGGAAAGAAAAACATTAGGAAATTAAAAGTCATAAATCATAAATCGCGAGTGTCTTCTTTAAAATGAGAATTCAATTAGGTAGTAAGAAGATCCAATCCAAGTTTTGTCATTATAAACATATTCATATATGACCCTCCATTTAAGTTTGTGTTCATTTGCATTCCCAAATCAATGTCAATTACATTTTTGAAGGGATTCATTTCTTATCTTTTTAACTTTAATTGTAGTAATCCATATAGCATCTATTTATATATATACAAGTTTGAGATTTTTCAGGCTCTTCTCATTTTTTAGACATTTCGCAGATGAAACCACCAAATATTCTCGACTTAATTAATTTTTAGTCCCACATCAATTTAAATTACATTTTCGAACACTTTTCAAGGGATCAATATGATTTCTTTATTTTTACATTTTTGTATTTTTGGATTTCTGTATTACAATTTGTTAACTTTGATTGTATTCAGCTGAATATCTATCTTATTGTGGTTAATAATTGGCATAGCTTTGATATCGTTGCCAATAACCAGAATATTTTATAATGAGTTTTCTTTTCTCATTTCCATTTAAAACAGTTTGTTATGAATTTTTATTGCATCCTATCATAAAAATATACTCGTATATATATAAATATATTTCTTTTTGCCTTCAAATAATAACGAAACAAAATCGAAGCGAGCGATCGAAAAAAATAATGTTTACGAACAACGTGCAACGTGCAACGTACAACGTACAACGTCAAATGTCTGCAGAAGAAGAAGAAGAAGAAGAAGAAGCAGCAAGAGCGTTGCCTGAATTTAAATGGACAAATTAATTGCGTTTGTCATGTTTTTGTCCGTGGCTGGGACTGGTTCCCATTGAGTTCTCGCTGCTCACGGAAAGCCAAATAAAAAAAAATTAATTGGTTTTTTTCTGTGGACAGCTCTGAAATGTGTTTAATTCGGCATTAATGAAACATACACATCACAGAGATTTGTTGTTCTTCATTTACTTTTTGTACACCAAAGTGCCAATTGTCGTTGAATTATTGGTTGCATTTAAAATCGTTATAAATCTTGTTATCTGTGCGATCGGCGTCTGATCAACAAATGCCCATTAAACGGTTGCCAGCACGACCATTATCCTTGTCTATCCAGCAATCGCATTAGCTGAGACGAACCAAAACCCAACCAAACCGAACCGAACCCTTTTTGGGAACGCACACGAACAGAAAAGAAGACAAAAATACACGGGGGATCTCCTTCTCCATCTCTCTCACTCTCTCTCTCTCTCTCTCTCTCTCTCTCTCTCTCTCTCTCTCTGTGGACATTAATTATCACACAGTTTGACTTTTTCGATTAAATGCGTGTAGGAGGATCAATCGAGTGGAGCAACTCCTTCCCCAGCCTCGTCAGAGCACTGCTCCCTGCCCACCATGTCGTGTCAGTTGACATTTGTGATTGTGTCGCCTTTTTTTTTTTGTTTTGCTTTTTTTTCATTCTTCAGGCCTTCAAAATTAAGTCGTTTCTCTGGAATGTTTTTGGGTGCCTGCCTGCAGCTTCTATCCCGTTTCTATCGTGAACCGACCACACATGGCGTTCCCCAAATGAGACTCCAATTTTGTGGCTCACGCAGCTGGAGAATACAATAATATACTCGTATATATGGTCTGATAGCTGCGGGCCGCATTGCCAATTAATTATAATTGATTAGCAATATTAACGGATGAATATTAAGTTGATGTCAATTCGCATGAAGTCATCACGTTTGCATCCGCAGCAACATTTAATTATTTATAGTTTTTTATTTACTTATTTTTTACATCTGTTGTCCAAAGATATTTCGAGTCTATCAATTTGCAGCGAAAGCTAAAATTCTCGATAAATGATAAATGATAAACGACTTAATTGCGGCTTTCGACAGATTTGTGAAGCGTTCGAAATTATCATTTCAACAAATACATTTATTTCTTTGATGTGATGAAGCATATGTAAATTAAATGAATGCTGCACAAACCGAAATAGAGAAAGAGTGTGGAGAGAGAGAGAGAGAGAGAGAGAGAGAGAGAGTGGATTATTGAGGAAAGTATTTGTAAAGAAATTTACATTCATTTTTTGAATTCTGTGCATGTTGAAAATGGATAAAAATGTTCTCATTTCGAGCTGTGATTCGCCGTGAAATCGCTCTTCTCTCTGTTGATGCTGTATCCCTGTTTGTCAGCCACTCGACAGGGACTTGTATTAAATGTTAGTCCGAGTTCATTTCTAGCCGTTGGACTGCACTCCTTGCTTTACCCCAATAACTTTATTATCATCCGTTCTCTTCAAATGCAGCCCTGACCTGCTGGCAACCAATTAAACAGAGTTGCCTGCGCCTTTGGGAGCTGTCAGTCGAAAGGGGCCTCGAATAATAATCAGCTTCCATTTGCCATTTTCCAGCATTCTCAATTGTTTTGTGTTGTTTTGCAGAGAAAGAAATTTGGAAAATGAGCCGCGAATACAAAAATAAGTTTCAATCGCGCAATCGCGTCAATAGATATCGTGCTTCTGCTCCAGCTGGGTCCCGTTCCCGTTCCCGTTCCCGATCCCGATCCCGATCCCGATCCGGATCGCCTGCCCGTTCCCAATCCAAATACCGTTCGTCGTACTCCCGATGCGAGGCAGGTGAATCGGGCCGGATAATAACGTGGCAGGCGAACACGTCACGTCAGAAATGCCGTCGCACCAGCAGCGCCTGGGATGTGCCACCGGTGGGCTATGAGCATCTGTCGCCGGTCCAATACAAGTCGATGCAGGCCAGCGGACAGATTGCCCTGCGAATTGTGCCAAACGCGTTGCCCACCGGCGAGTCGGCATCGATAGCGACTGTGACGCGGCAGGCGCGTCGCTTGTATGTTGGCAACATACCCTTCAATACCACCGATGATGAGATGAGGGCGTTCTTCAATGTGCAGATCCAGCGCATGTGCGGCGGACTGGAGAACGATGGCAACGCTGTGCTCACCTGCCAGACGAATCTCGAGAAGAATTTCGCCTTTCTCGAGCTGCGCTCAATGGATGAGACAACGTTGGCCATCTCCTTTGATGGCATCAACTATCGCGGCCAATCGCTGAAGATACGGCGGCCACATGACTATCATGCTGGCGGCACGACTGGGAGCTGTTTGGGCGCCACTCGGGATGTGTCTGGTGCAGTGGTGCAATCGAATGCGGCCATTGCCACTGTGGTGCCAGATACACCGCATAAGATATACATTGGTGGCTTGCCCACCTGCCTCAACGATGATCAGGTCAAGGAGCTGCTGATGACCTTTGGCCATCTGCGCGGCTTCAACATGGTCAAGGACGAGCTGGGTCACGGCAAGGGCTATGCCTTCTGCGAGTACATGGATGCCTCGATAACGGAACAGGCCATCGCCGGCCTCAACGGCATGCAACTGGGCGATCGCAAGCTGATCGTGCAACGTTCTCTGGCCGGTGTACGAAATCTGGTTGCCCATCAGCTGCCCGTGTTGCAAGTGCCCGGATTTCCCGTTGACGTCAAAGTGGGCAAGGCAACCGAGGTGCTCTGCTTGCTCAACATGGTCATGCCCGATGAGCTGTTGGACGATGCCGAGTACGAGGATATACGCAAGGACATCAAGGAGGAGTGCGCCAAATTTGGCAAGGTCCTCGGCATCAAGATACCGCGACCCTTTGGCGAGTCGCCACAGCCCGGCTGCGGCAAGGTCTATGTTCGCTTCGAGACCAGCGATGTCTGCAAAAAGGCCCTGAAAGCATTGAGTGGCAGACGCTTCAGCGGACGCATCGTGATGACATCCTTCTACGATCCCAGCAAATTCAAACGCAAGGATTTCCAATAAACACAAAAACCTGCGAATATTATTAATAACAATAATAAAATAAGGAGCCATTTAACTGTCGACTCTTCAAGGGACCAAGAAGAAAGCAAATCCAACTAAAAAAAATGCATCAATCTGAAATGCCTCAACACTCGTAAATCTGATCAGATTTTCTAAAACTGACGCTTTTTATTCATAGTCTGAGCCGTCGACGTAAAGTTGAAACCCGTTTCCGAGTCGATATCCGCGCAAAGGAGATGTTTATAGGAATGGGTCAAAACTCTCCACTTGCATAAGTTGGTTACAGTTGACAACTCGTTTCAAGGTCGAATGCCCAAAAGCTTTCCACTGCCAAATCCAATCCGATTTGCAAAAAGCGTGGCTTTTCAACCATGCTTGGACATCTAGACAAATCCCAGAAGGAAGGTTCACAAATAGTTTCTCGCTGCCACAATCGAACTGCCAAAGAGTGTTCGCAGTGCTTGGCTCAAAACTGTGTGTTGTTGCCTGCCATAATAGCCTTCGTTACGCTGCGTACAGGGTATACTCATGTCTGTTGTTGCTTGCCACGTCTTGTCTTGTCATATCATCAACTGCTTAAGAGCGCTTTAGATTCTGTTGCCTGACTGTGGGCATGTCCGCCTCCTTTTCTCCACCTCCGCCTCCGCCTCCGTCTCTCAGTCTGTCAGTCTGTCAGTCTCCGCGTCTTCACTGTGTGTGGACTGATTCAATTAGTTGACGCACAATCCTTGTATACCTTTAAAAGCTGCTCCACCGCTCGCCGCCAGCTTAATTAAAATTTTCAGAGTTTCGCCTCCGTATCGCTGTGGCATTTCTCACATATTCACACCTTCTTCGTCGATGTTGTTCAGCATCAGCTCCAGCAGCAGCTCCAGCTTCAGCTCATTACGGCCAAGCAGGGCACTGTTAATGCTTTTACAATTGTGTGAACACAGGGGGCGGGGCAGGGCGGCAGGGCGGCAGGGAAAGGAAGCTGCACCAGAAGCTTATCGCACAACACAACGATTGCATTTTCTCAGGCTTAAGAAGGGTCTCAGTTGTATTTTATATTTTGTATTTTGTTGTTGCTGTTGTTGCTGTTGTTGCTATTGTTTGGAGCGCACCTTATCTTTATTTTGGTCATTTGGCCGACAGCCGGTCATCAATAAAGGCAAAAGGCGAAGCTTCTACGCGTTATCGCTGGGAGACGACTTCAGCTAAACGCTTTATCGCAAAGTCCACCATAAATGTATGCGGCGGGACACAAATTAATTCAACGCCTTGGATTTGTCATCGGGTTCGGTGGTTTGCCTTTGCTTTTAGGTAGAAAATCGCCTTCCCAGCTGGATGAAAGCGCTGCCGACAAGGGCAGCAGCGGAATTCAATTCAGTTCAGTTGAACTGCTGCTCTCAGAAATCAATGCCTTCTTCGATGGGTAATTAATAAACGCCCATAAAGATGCGGATACAATAAAAATTCCAGAGAGAGCTACACACAGAGAGAGAGACAGAGAGAATTGAGAAACTGGAAAAATCGTTGGGCTTTGTTTCGGTCACTCCAAAAAGGGTTTCTTTCATCGTTTTTCGTGTGTTTTTTTTTATGAGCTGCAGCTGCCTTGCGCGGGATTAACTGGATTGTGTGAGATGATGGCCGGTCTCAGCCCTCGCCCCTCCCCCCTCTCCAAACACCCCCAACTACTTGGCTCTTGCCAGCATTAGCATCTCTCTCCTCCCCTCTCTCTCCCTCTCTCTCTGTTTCAATCTTTTTTATTGCTGACCATTTGGTGTCATAGGTTAGGACTCTGTCGATTGTCGCACGCAATGATCCTACACTGAACAAAATGTTGTAGCTATAGATTTGTTCATACATTCATTGCTGTCTAAAGCAATTAAATATTTGGTATTAATAAATAAATGCATAATTAGGCAAAGTGGTAGGCAGAAGAAAGCATACCCGATACCTTAAGATGTATATATATATATTCCTGATCAGCAACAACAGCTGAGCTGGGAACATATTTCATTTGACCGATAACTGTCCCGTTCTCGAGAATATCGATACAAATCGATTTGAAGCGATATTGCCTTCCAATCCCAGACATTATTTACCAACTGATCGGCGATAGTTTTTTGATTTTTGTTTTGTTTTGTTTTTATTTTTTTGAGTGTACAGCACTTGGTCGGGATGTTAGGTAATCGAGGCGATTGGAGAATTAAGAAATCAAATCCGTGACTCTGAATAGTTTGGATGGTTTGGATGGTTTGGATAGTTGAGTGAACTCGTCGCGCGAGTTGTTTCTACGCAGCTTTAATTGCATTCTCGGCATTTATTGTTTTGGGGCGAGAATTTGAATATGATGTAGTAGATAATTATGGGGCTGGGGCTGGGGCAGGGGCTGGGGTTTGGGGGAGGGGCGTAATCTTGATGATGGTCGTTAAATGTGGCTACCTACAGCTATACGATTACAGCTACAAAAAGGCTAACCCCAATCCCAAAAAACAAAAGCAACATTCTCAAAGCGTTTTGATAATAGTTGGAATCGATACTCAAAGAACAAGTTAATTAGCTTTATTTCTTGGTTCATTTCCGATTTGGTTTGCTTTTGAAAACGGATTTGGATTTGGATTTCGATTTGGATTTGAGACGCGAAGAGCACCCACAACAAAGTATCTAATTTGATGGCCTTTGATATGTATCTGCGCTTAGACTAAATGTATCTTTTAGCTGCCAAAAACTTATTATAAAATCAAATAAACAAATTTGTTCTTCTAATGATTAACAAATTTATCTGATGCTGCTCACCGATATCTGATCAATTTGTAAGGTTGCATTCCTAATGAAGAATTATTGAACAGACTGTAAACCAGTCAAGGCAAAAAAACCAAATTCAAAATATATTAAAAAGTGTGTTATTTGAATAACCAGAAAGATATTATCTGATTTTCAATCCAATCAACTTTCTTCATTAAACCCATTCAAAATGCTTTTATGGGGTAAATATTTAGTTAACCAAAAAAAGCGCAAAAAAGGAAAATAAAAGTATTTATTTAACCGGAAACCTGTTGCCGTGTGTCGATTTTCGATTGCAAAAACCCCCAAAATTCAATTTGCATTTCCTGTTTGCGGACCACAACCACCCCCCTCCCACCCAACCTTCTCACGCGCCTAGCCATCCTTGATAAATAAAATCAAATAAACAAATATTGCAGTGCAACAAAAACCCCAAATTAAAGCAGAATGAAGAAGATGAAGACGAAAAAATGTTTTGTCATTTCCTTTTTAGCTCTACGTTCGGGCTTCGAGCAAAGGCAAAAACAAATTACACGCAAATACTCGTCGAGGGGTTGGGGGATGCTCGCCAGTGACGTTTCTGTCTGCTGACGTCGCAGTCGTCGTCGTTGCTGCGTTAATGGCAGCGCAATTAATTCGAGCAAATCGTCTGTGAACCCTTTTTATGACCAGTGTAAGGTGAGCGAGAGCGACGAATGGCGGAGCGTCGGGTGTAGTGGGTTTTTGGGCACTGCTCTCAAATAAAAATTCATTAAACGGTAAACAGCGTCGGTTTTGTTTGTGCTTTTATGCCCGTCTTTGAACCGTTAAACGTGAAATAGGCGCACAAATATAAAATTTCTTTGAATGCCAACCGAAATTGATGCGCAATTTGCGAGTGCGAATAGACAGCAACAGAAGCAAGAGAGTGCGAGGGAGAGAGAGATAGAGAGGCAAACGCTATGCTGATGATGAAATACGCCTTAAACATTCCTAATTTATTCCACACTCAGTCAACACTGGTTTGGGAATAACTCTACTCGATTCTATTTTCAAAGCTAGCTGATAATAAAACTAAATTGAATAAATTAAACTAAATTGCTGTTAACATTTGCAAGCTCAAACTGTAATAAATCAGGCAGAAGCTAGCTGTAAAAATCGTTGTAAAATTAGCATTATTATTATCAGTAATAAGTAGTAAGTGAAGTAATAGTAGTAGGGTAAATAGTAGAGGTATAAATAGTTGTAAAATTAGTATTTGTTGTAATAAGTAGTAATAATAATAGTAGTAGTATAAATAGTTGTAAAATTAGAGTTAGTATTAGTTGTAAGAAGTAGTATTAGTAGTAGTTGTAGTACATGACATATAGTAGTAGTTTAATTAGTAACAGAATTTAGCAGTAATATTAGTAGCAGTGGAAGTAAAATTTGAATTAGTGGAAGTAAAAGTAGTAATAGTAATTGACATATTATGATACAAATAAAAATAGTAATATAAATATAACAATAGTAGTTGCTATAATATTTATTGAACAATTTACATAATTAGTAATAGTAGTAGTAGTAAAAATAGTAGTATGAATATACACCTTTTATGGACCATTTACAACACTACTACTATTTACAACACAATTACCATTTATAGAAAAGGAGAATTTTGTAGGGTACAAATGGATAAATAAAAGAAAAGGAAACAAAATTTGAAAGAAAAAATGAATACCTGGAAGGGAAGCGCACTTAATGAGGCCAATAAAATCGAAGCGCCGTTCCACTTTCCAGTCCAGTTTAACAGGTGCCCCAACAACAACAACAGCAAGTGCAGACAGGTAGCCAAAAAGGATAATTTTTAGGCAACATTCAAATTTGAATTTCAATTTAATTTTCGGGCATTTGCTTTGATATTTTGGCGTTGCTTTGCTTTTGTTACAAATCAAACAGAAAATTAAACTGAAGGGGGAGTGGGGGATAGAAAGAGAGAACAACAACAAAAACAACAACAAAACCATAAGCCAAAGGATGCATGTAGAAAACAAAACGAGCAAAGAGACCGGAAAAACACAATATGAAAACATTTTAAGCTGCTTGGCTTCGTCTCTCTCTCTCTCTCTCACACTGTCCGTCTCTCCTTCTCGCTCTCTCTTCCTGCATCGAATTTTGTTCTGCTTTTTTGTCTGTATGTGCATCGATTGAGGCATAAGCTAAAAATAGTTGTTTGTTTTAATGATCGCTTTTGCCAAGCTGCTTACGAATTATATAAATCTAAAATGAGCAAAGCAAAGCAAGACATGCACTGAGCAAAAAAAGGGCTGCGTATATTTGTTGATTATTGAGCAAAAGTTTTACATTCACAACTAAAAAAATGGAGAAATTTGTTGAGTGTAGATTAGAATAGAAATGAAAGAGTTTCTAAATATGTAAGTTGATTTTTTTGAGTGTAGATTAGAATGGAAATGACAACCCACTGGAAGACAACCACCCACCACTACCCCTCCCAATCCACTTGTCACTTCCATGAAGACTGACAAGTTTATCCTTTCTGGCAGTTGCATCTTTCCATTATGGCAGTAACAGAGAGATGTGGAGGGGGCTATCTATGTCCGCTTGTCAGCTGCACACCAAATGGTTCAACGACCCTGTGGGGTACAGAGGGATGGGGCGGGGGGTGCTGGTGAATGCTTCATAGTCGTCATCATCTCCTTCGTTAGCTTCTTCTTCCTCGTCATGCTCAACGTTATCCACATTTTGCCTATTCATTTGTCCTTTGTGTGTCCGGCCCTGGCACACCCCAAACCCCCCCCCCCCCCCCCCCCTCCCCGACCCTTCCTTCCACAGACCACCTTTGGCCCTTACCTATCACAACTTCAACTTTTGATATCCATCTGAATTTGCATTATTTTCTTTCGTTCTTCATTTCTACTGCTGCTGCTGCTGCTTTTGCTTCTGCTGCTGCTGTTTACTGTCATTCTGATTTTAATCTTCACTGCGCTGCTCCCGTCTCTCTGTCTTCCTCACTCCATCTCTTTGTGCGTTTGACCTGCTTCTTCTTGCTACTGCCTTGCTTTATTTATACCCTTGCAGAGAGTGAGAGCTGAAGAGAGTGTTCTAATTTAGAATCTCACAAATAACTAAAATTTATTCACCAGATATTATTATTAAATCTTATCACTCTATCAACAATATGTAATATATACTGCTATATAAGATATATACTAAATTCAAGCAACTTCTTAAATTTTAATGACAGGGTATTTCAACTTCGCTGTGTTGCAGTTTAGTTGTTTTTACATGTTTAGTTCTTAATTTTGTATTTCACTTCTTCTGCTCAGCACATTTGTTGTTGTTGTGTTGGCTCTCTCTCTCTCTCTCTCTCTCTCTCTCTCTCTCTCTCTCTCTCTTTCTCAGACGCGTGTGCTTCAGCAAATGAACAGGTTCCATTTCTTTAGGCTGCCACTGCACTTTTGTTGTTGTTGTTGCTATTGTTGCTTCCCTTAGGTCACCTTCCTTTGGCCAACGAGCACTTGACGTTTCATTCCCATTCCAGAGTTAAGCCTGAAAAAGTATCCTAATTGGTATTAAAATCGCTGTTATTTTTTTTCCAACCTTTGTTGCCGTGTCTCGTTGCAGTTGTTGTTGTATTCTGATGCTTTAAAAGGCATTTAATGGTTTATCTTCGTTGGTATTCAAATTGCATTCAACTAAATAAACTGAAAACTAAAGCAAAAATGTAAAAAAGACAAATAAATTCAGCAACAAACTCAATTTCGGTTGCGCATTTTTCCGATTTAATCGCTATTCTTCTTCTTCAACAGATAAAAATCAAAACAAATTTCGCGCTTTTTCTGCAAGTACTTCCAACGAATGGAACTACCCAGTGGGTTTAAAATAAAAGTACTGATTTTTTATGGTAATTACAAGTAAGTCGTTGTCAAAGAATATTAAATTTAATTAACTGTTTGGCAGATTAAATTCAAGAATAGAATATCAGATATTTTTACACACAAATAAATTCATTAATTCATTGAAAGTAGTTTGACATTTAAATTGTAGTTTTAAAGCAGAAAATAGTTTTAATCAATTAAAATATATTTTGCAGCATTCTGTTAATGTAAATCGGCACTTGAAAGATTTTTGTTGTGTAGGTCAGTGAAAATATGTAAGCTATGTTAACTTTTCTAGCTAGCATTTTCTCCGAATTGTGTCTCTTGAATGTGTCAGCTGCTGTTAACGGCATCGCGCTCTTAAGCTCTTAAGATATGTGGAACGCATTAGTCCGAAATAAAGTAATAAGAGAAAAAATTAATCAATTGAAGACGCAATTTTGCGGGATTATATAAAATTAATTAATTTACTAATTCAACACCCACATAACACACTCGCTTACTAATATTTAACTATGATGATTATTATGATGTATATATTAATTTAATTTCAAGCTTCAATTGTTAACATTTACAGAGACATAAGATCCACTTGAAGAGTAGATGAGAGCAAAACAGACTGTTAACATGAAAGAGAGCGTGCTTTCAACTGAGGACCAAATCCCATAACTATGTCATTCTGTTAACTTAAAGACATATTGCCTAGTGTCAGAAGGAGTAAATCCATGTTAAAAATAGTGGACAACAAATTAATCAACATGTATGAAAATAGACACTTGCAAGTTTCTCAGGTTGAACGTTCACATTACGTTATTAATGGCACACTATTAGTCAAACGCTCAAGCTTAATTATAATTATTTTTATGATGACAGCTACTAACTAACAAGGCGTATTAATTGAAAACGAAAATTTAGTTCGACATTTAGTAGTAGAATATTATTTTAGGTATTGTTATCCTTCAGCAGCAACAGTCGCTTAACATAATGCAATTCTCAAGCAGACACTTGCTCTCTGTCATACTCTCTCTCTCTCTCTCTCTCGTTCACGCTCTCACACAATCCACACTCTGTATTGCTGGAGAACAGCAGCAGCTTGTTTACATTTGCTTTTTGGTGTTAACAGTCGTGTGCAACTTGCCCAACTCAGTGTTGCCGAGTGTCTGAAACGTAGTGGTTGTCGTAGCGGCTGGCGTTACGATTCAACTAGAAAAAACCGACTCGCGTCCGTTCGTGCGTACGTTCGTGGTCATCGTTATATTGTCGTCGTCGTCGTCGTTTATTATATATTCGGTCTGCCAAAAAGGATCCGTCAGTTTGAAGATCGTTTCTGTTTCGCTTTTCTTTTTTCGCCTGAACTTCTCGTTTGAGCGGTTAAAACAATTGAGAACGAATTTAAGAGCCGGCAAACGGTTTTTGACGGACAAAAGCAGCGCAAGCAAAAAAAAAAAAAAAAATAATTAGCTGCTTCGCGTGTCCTTTTTATGTGTTTGTGTTTTTCGCTGCTTCAAATTGAATGCACCTTGAATGGAAAAATAAGCAGAAGGAGGTGTAACTGAGTGTGTGTGTGTGTGTGTGTGTGTGTGTATGTGTGTAAAATTTTAAATTAGCCGAGCAAAAGAAGCAACGGGATATTTGCCAAGGATTACAGCAAGGATTAAATAAGAAAGTAATTTGCATATGTTGAAAATAATGAATTCTATGATTGTAATTATGAAAATATGCTACAAAACTTTAACATTAATGTATGCCAACTCTGACCACGCCTCCCCCCCTGCCCCGCCCCCCTGACCACCGTCCAAAGAATGTCCGTCTGTGTCCATGTTGCGAGTCAATGAAATTTTTAATTGTGCACGCGTGTCCCAAGTGACCCCCCTGCGGCAGGGAGATGGGCGGTGCGGAGTACGTGTATTCCAGCATGTCGTGCGGGTTACGCCCCCCAAAATCCCCTACCCAGCCCCTTACCCACACTCTCGCATATCCTGGCTGCATGTTTCCCGCATATTCATCATATTCTGAGCAAACTTGCAGCCGTTTCCGGCTTTTGAATATACCCCTCAACTCCACTCCGCCTCCCCTTAAGCCACCCACATCCAAAAAAAAACCAACCCCTTAAAATGCAGCCAGTGCTTAATTGAGTAAGTCAATCCCCTAAGCAAGAACCCATTTTGAAGTTCTTGGCCAAATTGGCTAGATTTCTAATGGATTGCTCGAAAGGATTTGTGGAACGACATTATTATTTTTATGTTGGAATATGTTAATACTTGTAAAGAAATATTTTGTGGTTTGAATATATTCAATATTCCTTAAAGCTGCATTTTAATGCTTGAATGTATTCTCAAAGGCATAGTTTAAGGTTGGTATTATTAATTTGGAATAATGTTATTACAATTATATACTTCATACAATGGTTTGAACTTTTAGCTGCTATAGTCTGTAGAAATGGATCAAAATCGAAATAAGAATCAAATTTGAAAGCGAGGCAATTCCATTTTTATATTTCTTAGACTTGGTTTACAATGATAAAATATAGTTGTGCAAAAGACTGCAACAGTCGATCAAGATTATTTCTTGGTATCAACAACTACTTCCTTATCGTGAATGTCGACTCAAATCGATATTTAAATATAAAGCCCAGTCATAGATATATTATAATTGTTTATTCCCATTGTAAAGCAATATTAATGTTTAATAATATTTCTATATTTCTTCATGTTTCTTATGTATTTTTGTTAATGATAAATAAAGTAAGATATCAACTTGTATTTAGTGCAAACTTCTATATTTTGAATATATATATAAATATATATCTTGGTATGTGGAGTTGCATAGGTATTCCATTACTATGCAGTGCAGCATGTAAGTGGCCAGGCTTATGGAAACGTAATACGGGTTGTGGCATGGACGCGAATCTACGCCGTCTACAAAGCACAGATTACGAATCGTCGTGGGGTCTTTTCGCTGCTGGGCTCTATCTCTTAGGCAACCTCTCTCCCTCTTTGTCTCTCAGTCTCTCTCAATGTCCCTGCTTAACTCACATATTAATTTCAATTGAACTTGCAGTTTTGTCGCCTGTTTCTTAAGTCCTCAATCCAGTGTTGTCGTATGTTACCTAAATACTCATTTTACTTTTTGGAAACCCCCATTCTCCCCTGTGGCCACCCCTCGCCAGCTTTTTTGTGGTCTGCTCCAGCCGCGTGCCATGCTTTTCTTTTTGCACGTGAAATGAACATCAGCAAGCGTAGAGGAGAGGGGGGGAAGGTGACAGGAGGGTAGAGTAATGCACGCATAAAAAAGTGCCGAGAGACAAACTCAAAAAAATACAAATAACAAACCACAACGTTCTCCGGCTACAAAAGGGGGGTCGGCTCATTGGCAAAGTTGGCCAGAGTTGACCTCGTGTCGCCTGCAGCGTTAATTTATAATTTACTGTGCTCACTGAAACCGTCAAAAACCAACCAACCCCTCAACCCCCCCTCAGCCAACCAACCACCTGAGCCGAGCCGAGCACTCTCCATTTTTCCCCCTCTCTCTCTCTCTCTCTCTCTCTCTCTGCCTCTCTCTATTTCTGCCCACATTTTTATATGATTGTTATTTGGGTGCGTTTCTACGCGCTTTCATTCTGCGTCCGAATTTTGACTTTTTTACATTTGCCGTCGGCATTGTCCTTGCTGCTGTTGCTGTTGTCCTTGTTGTTTTAGTTGTTGTTGGAGTTTTGGGGGTAGGTGGCTAGAGGGGTGGGATTGTGGAGTGCGGAGTGCGGAGGAGGGAGGGGGAGGGAGGGGATGTTGGTTGGGGGTTAGCCAGACTAGCAACTGTGCAAATTGCCTTTTCAACTACTCACAAACATTTGCCTGCTCCTGTTGTTTTTAGTGCCTTAATTCTGTTTTCATTTTATATAGATGTGTGTGTGTGTGTGTGTGTGTTGTTTTGGTTTTGCTTCTGTGGTTTTTATTTTCCTTTGTTTCTTTCTTTTTCGTTTTTTTGTTTTTTTTCTGCAACTGTTTCCAGTCTGTTCTTGTTGGTATTTTTGTCGCCCGTTTTGTTCTTTTAATTAATTTGTAAATGTACTTGGCCAGATTAAAGAGCAGAGCGCAGCAGATTAGCCAATAAGTTTTAAGTCCAAGTCATAAATTCAGCCCAAGTGTTTTGAGCTGAGAATCTTACAAATACTTTGCTTTTCAGCGCGTATTTTGAGTGTGTTCTCAGCTTTGTAGGAGCTAACTAAGTCGGATGACTATATCATATACGAGTATAATAATAATAATAATAATATTAATAATAATAATAATAATAATAATAATAATAATAATAATAATAATAATAATAATAATAATAATATTAATAATAATAATAATTACAATAACAATAATAATAACAACAATAATAATAAATTATTAACAATTATAGTTAGCAAGGGTGTTGAAGCGTGTTGCTGTTGCCTGCTTTCCTATTTTACTCACTGTTTGCACACTTGTCCAGAGGATAACAGCAATTGGGGCTTTTGTTCGTATAAACTGGTTATTGGCCATTAAATGAATGGGTTGTATTAAGACAGACAATTTGAAGGTATTCAGTTTGTAGCTAACAATAAGAAAGCAACCAAGAAATAAAATATGAAAGGAGAGATTAAGATAAATAAATGCAATATTTTATAGACTAATATGCAAGTAAAAACATGGGAATGAAATTATGTAAGGAGATTGATTGTAAGTAGACTTAATCTAAATTGAGTTCAATTTCTGAGAGACGAATTCAACTTTCGACCAGGCTTTGTTTAATCTTTCTCTGTTCGTTTTTCTTTTACCGTAATCCATCTTTTTCGCTTATGAGTGTTTAAACTTTAAACTCAACGGAACCGCAAAAATGTGCTAATAAATTCAATTTCCTCGATTCATGCAGAAACATCAACAGCAAACATAACCCAAGCACACGCACAAACGAGCGCATTGGTGAAAAGTCTGTGGGAAAACATTTGCCTAAAGGCCATTAATCGCTCATTTTTCGTATAAATAAAGGGAAACCGTGAAGAACCGCCTGACAATGTTTGCCCAGTCAAAACAAAAGCAACAACAACAACAACAACAACAACAACAATAACAAATAACGTTAACAACAGCTGTGTGTTGGTTTATTGTAGCTTTTGTTGTGGGAAGTGTTTAACTTTTGTTTTCATTCGCGAACACCGCAAAAACCAAAAATCCAAAAAAAAAAAACAACAACTTTGCTGACAAAGTTGTTGGTATGGAAAATGTCAATGAAGTCGCTTTAGTGTTTGCTCTCCTCGGCCCACCCCCTCGATTCTAATGAAAACATGTCTCGAATTTAAAATTAAATAAACAGCAGAGCAGTAGAAAAAAAATAAATAAATAAGCAGAGGAAGACTCCCAAATGTGCAATTAAAAAATTTTACAGTCATAACTTTTTTATTATGGAACATAATTCAGTTGCCTTTTTTATGCAACCACCTCCTCGGACAATCCCCCTCCTTCCCCTCACCATCTCTTGTGTATTTCATACTTCATTTCGAATTCTCTTTCGTATTTTTTCCAATAAATTGCCAACGACCTACGACCTACGCCACCAACTACCTCCCCCTCAGGCTCTGCCTCTGCCTATGAAAATTAATTTCATTTTCACAAGTTAAATTGCATTAAATTTTACCAACATTACGTTTGATTCTTCTTCTCTTTTTTATACCTAATTTCCTTGGCCACTCTCTCGTTTACTTAAATGTTTATCAGATTGGCCAACTAGTTGTTTTTATTTTTATTATTTTAACAGTTTCCTTGGTTTAATGCTTTTGGCAGTTTGCGTCATAATTGGAGGCCTTCAATTATATTTAATTCTCTTTAGTTATGACTCATAAACACTAATCTTCATAACATAGATAAACGTGTTATATATACAAAATATATATATATATACATATATATATAGCAGAGTTGTATTGAGCTGAATTGTAGTAGATATTTTTAGCTATCTTCTGGTCTTGGCGCTGACTTCATGATAAACACATCAGCGAATATAATAACATTCAAGCGTTGCAAGTGCCGCAAAGAAGCATACCCAAAACATCAGATCAAAAGCCAAGCATTAAGCAGACAATTAAATCAGAAAATCTCACTTTTCTTTCTTGAATCCTTTTCTCACTGATTACTCTGTAGACTAAGGCAACAACAATAAATAAGAAAAGTACGTAGCTGGTTTATATTACAACTATTCGCTGGAACACAACTCCCGTCATCTAGAAGACCAATCAACATTTATTTAATAAAGTGCTGCTCAGTTAAATATAAGAAATAATACCAATTAATGCCAAAATAATATTTGTGCAGTCTTCGCCCCGAGCATCCTCATCCTCACATTGCCATCTGGACGAAGACGATTTATTTATTTATAAGAATCTTTGCTTGAGGATTACTTTCAGTCGAGCACAGTTATCAGTTATTATTTCAGGTATTTTTCTAAATAACCTGGTACAATAAGGTCATCAGTATACAAGTATAGTAATGCCTGGGATTGAATTCGCTCGAAGCGATAAGAAAGAGACGTCAATGTTCAGTTAATCTTGGTCAGTTGGTCAGTCGCTCAGTTAGACATTAAGTCAATGAGTCAGTAGATAATTTAGTTAGTCAATCAGTCAGTCTTCTGATGCATCCTCCTGGGGATCCCTTGTGGATCTCATACCCGTGTCGTGTAGGCGTGTCGCACTACGTTTTGAGCACATGAAACTTGCTAACAACCAATAATTGTCGCTTCAACTAAACCAAGCATAAATAATACAACAAAAAAAACCATCTTTCGACAACAAACGAACACAGTGGAAAACTAAACATGAACAGCAACAGCAACAGCAACAACAACAACGACATTCGTTCATTTTTGGCTCTGGGATTGGGGGCCAGTGGATTTGTCTGTTGGCCCAAACAAACTGAGAAAACCGCGACGTGTCGACGAAGGCATAAAAAATGCATAAAACGAGGACAAAATAAAGTCATAAAGTAAAAATTGCTGGCAGAATGGAGCCCCGAGACCCGTGCAGAATGAATAAAAAGGAGTGTGTATATATGTGTGTGTGTGTGTTAGTCTGTGTATGCTGCACAACAAATGACGAAATAAGTCAGGGGCGTGTAGGTGTTGTAATACTCTCTCTCTCTCTCTCTCTCTCGCGCTCTTTCTCTCTCTGTGTGTGGTGCCCCTTTGTTATTGTTGTGGTGCGACTTGTTTGAGGTTTCAATAGGTCATAATTCACGCCTAGGCGCCCTTATTTACCCGAACACCATCCCCTCTCCTCCTCCTTGTCTGCCCTACGCGGCGGCAAAAGGGATTGCAAACGGGATGAGAAAGCAGGAGAAATGGGAGAGAACGTGGCGACGAGGGATTCTAGCTAGGTGGCGCATACAAATATATTCACATGACGCTGGCGTCACAGCAAACACATGTGTGCTATTTGAGGGTGTGTGTGTATGTGTGCGGCTAGGAACGATATTAAAAATGCAGTACATCAGTACAAAACAGAGCTAAACAAACTATTCCGCAATGTACTGTTAAAATTTAATAAAATTATAAGTGAAAATATTATTCTATTTAATATATGAAATGAATGAATTTAGTGTCCGAATCGCGTTTCCAACTGTAAATGTAGTTTTGTTCAAAAAGTCAATCCATGACTAAAACTTCTTGGTTTTTGAAAATCTGATCACTTTTGACAAAGTTATGGCTATGGAAAGTTAACTCACGTCCCTTCTAGCTTTTTTATGAGGATATTTAGTATGATTAAAGAGAACGGGTTAAATTCACTACGGGTTTTTCAGCACCTTTCTTATTATGTATCAACTCCTGTTGCACTTTGGATTGCATAACTTCAAAAAGCTACAAATAACCACAAGAATTCCCCTCTTATACACACAAAGGCAACTCTGTGCCGACAAAGCGAAGCGTTAAATGTGTTGTTGTACTGGCTATGGTTGTTGTACTGGCTATGGTTGTTGTTCTTGTTCGTTGTTGTCAGTGTCGCTTGTTTTGTTATTAGCAGCCGCTTCCATTTGTGGCTTAGTATCTTGCACTACATCTTACCATCTCACTCTCTCTCTCTCTCTCTCTCTCTCCTTCTCACTCTCTCTCTCTCTCTTTGTTTGTGCAATGTGCAAATTGGTTTGGTCCCTGTGTTTGTTTTTGCATTAGCTGTGGTCTGTTCGCTTTACCCGTCCACCCCCCTTGCTACCTATCCCTTTCCTCATTCACCGCCGCCCATGTTTTCACTGCTTCTGCTCCTTGCTAGCCACGTTGGTTTTCTGCCTTCTTTATGGCTCTTAACGATGAAAAATTTGTGCGCTGTGCGTGACCCAACAGCGCCTCTGAGTCCTGCTTTAGCCGTGATGCCGCACACACCGCACACACCACATACTCAACACCCTTCTACTCCCCCTTCCCCTTCCCTCACCTCTGCGCAGAGCAGATAGCCAGCTTCAACGTCAGCCTGCTGCTGCGTGTTGCTGTTTTCCTGTTTCTGTGTTTCCGTGCATATGTCAAACTAAGCCTTGTTGTCGTAGACACCAAAAAAACACAAAAAAGAAAAGAAAACGCAATATAAACTGTATGCACATACCCTGTAAAAGTAGTTATCGTCAGGGGTATATTGTTTCCAATTTTTAATTTTAGTTTTTAAATTGTAAACAGGAAAAGTTTTGGTATTGAGTTTCGAGCGCCTTCGATTCCTTTTTGATTGCCTTTGTAGGAATAATGTAAGGGAATAATAATAATAAGATACAATTCACAATTACCTATTACTACCTTTTACATTTACTTGTGGTTGAAAAAATAATTCATATCTTTTTTTCTAATTGAAATTCTCCACATGTTGTATACTATATATAAAAATTAATCACATTTGTCTAATTTTTTTTTATTAAATGTTCAATAATTCGATTTGAAAGTTTGTTTTTTATTTTAGGGTATCAAAAAAAGACATCCTAATTACTTATCCAAGATATTTCAACATGTTGTCGCCGTGTTGTGGGCTGTAATTAATCTCCACTAGGCAGAATGAGAGAGATATAGCAAGACAGAGAGAGAGAGAGAGAGAGAGAGAGAGAGAGAGAGAGAGAGAGAGAGAGAGAGAGAAAGTGGGAAAGTTGGATGGGGGCTTAACTGGCGTCAGCTTGAGGGTAGATTGTCGGCCTGGTGAATTAGGGAACTTTCCGTAATGTCCAAAGTGCCATCGCACAAAGTGCTCGCTAGCAGTTGAAGAGTGTGTGTGTGTGTTATTTACAGGTATTGTTTTATAGTTGTTGTGGTGGTTGTAACAGGCCAACCGCATCATAATTCATAGTACATTAACTGCAATGGGAGCAGGCAGCGAGAAGAAAAAGAAGCACAAGCGGTCAATGGTCGGTAGATGATAAAGTCGTTGCTTCTGCTGTCCATTAACTGACAAGGGCGATAAATAAAATCGATAAACCAACCAAAAACCGGCTAAATGCTCAATTAATTCAGTTATGTTCAAGAGAGCCCAAAACAACTGTATTATAATATTCTCTGTCGACTGAATAAGGCGTCACTTGCCTCAATCAAAAGTTGTCTCTGTTGGTGGGGAGGGAGGTAGTTTTTGGCGGGGGGAGGGGGTAATTAAAAACAACGATAATATGCGTAAAAATCCAATTAATTTCACACCAGCCAATTAAGTTGACATTCAACAGAGATGCCACGCCCACTTGGCACACATCCTGTTTGTCTACTCACATACAGAACCACACACACACACATCCCTACACTTATCTAGCAAATACTCAACCGTCAATTAATACACACACACACACACAAACACTCAGTCGAACAGGCGTGCGGACTATTGGCCAAAAGCTTGCCTTTGGCACGTGCGCAGGCTATGAAAACCGCAAAACGCATTCACAGCCAGGCAAAGACCCCAAATGGTGGCATTTATCTACATTCCCCCCCACATTTTTCGTCCGCCATTCCATCGCCTTTGTCATTTGTTGGCCCGCCCCAACGCCTTTAGTCAGTCATTTTCCTTTTTGGCTGCAGCCAGGCACGATATCAATTGTGGAAAACATGCGTGCGGGCCAATAAAACATGTTTTAACCACCGCTTGTAAGCTACGCTCCTTTAATTCCCCCTCTCCCATTCTCGTCCCACTCCCACTTACTCCCCACCCACTCCCTACGGTTAGAAGGGGCTGTAAGTGTAGCAAGCAGGCCAGCGCAAAATTCTCTGGTGGTACATTCGAAAATAAAATTTGAAAAAAAATGTCAAGTATTCTCAGCGTACAGTTACACTGTAAACAATCTTTATATCCATTAAAAAATTCTGTTTTATTTACGTTTGATTAAAGCGCAAAAAAATTTACATTTAATTTTGCGAGACATTTCTTTAGTTTGTTCAATTCCAGTCAGCCACCTTTATAATTTGAAGCAAACTTTAATTTAGAGTTTCACTTGTTAGTTTTACTTATAAACAAGAAATACTAAGATTCATACACAAATTGTTTGCAGTGTCCGCATCTATCTGCAAATACTCGTAGAAGTAGGAGTTAGGTGGCGAGGTGTGTGTTTGGCGCACATTTTGGCTCGTTAAACGCCATTTTTTGTGTGGCATCCACATGAGGTACGCTGTGGCTACTGTTTTTATTTCTTTTTGAGGACAAAAATAAAAATCAGTTTTTGCCCCAATGTAAACAAAGTGACAGCCACCAAAAAGGAAGTGGGAAACAAGCCAGATACAAACAAAAATGAGATACATATAAAAAACATGCAACAGTTTTTTCTATGAGTGTGTAGAAAAGAAGCCGACAAGAATTCGATTCCATTAATATAAACAAATGCCGTTATATTTATATAGAATACAGTTATAATGTGAGTCTATATATATATATATATATATATATATATATATATATATAGATACGAGCAAATGCATATTTAATGATGTTCAGCTGTTGTCTCATATGCCCTGTATTTTGTGTTTGATGGGGTATTTTGTGTGCTAAGGGGAAGCAAGACTGTTAAGTCTTACATATAACCTACAGTAAGTAGATTTATGGCATAAGAATATGTAAAAGATACTAAGATATTCAACGATATTTAAAGGAAAAAACACAAACAAACAAAAATATAATTTCTATAGAAATAAAAAGCACAATTTCAGAGATGTGTATTTCTAATCTATACACGAAAGCTTGGCAGAATTTTGAGAAACATGAAAGAAAATCGTATTGACTACAGGATAACTCCAAGTCGAGCTCTCTCGACCAGAGCATTCTCTCTTGTTATTTCTGGCCTTTGGATGGCATTGACATATGAGAATTGTTCACTGTGTGTGTCCTATCAATTGGATTTCTCCAGGGAAACGCAAAAAACCAGTCTCACTTCACAGTTTTGACTTTTGCCTTTTAATTAATAAAATGCACTGAAATAATAATAATAATAATAACTTGCATATGCATATTTGCTTATTTAAGGGGGTAAAAAATGTTGGGCATTGTTTTGTTCGCCGTTGCATATTTCATCGCAAATATTTTTACGTGTTGCGAATTTATTTGCTTTTCATTTTACTAAATATACACAATAAACCCACATGTGAAATGCATTTTTAAAGTTTGCCATTTGTATGCAATGGACTTTTGCGGTCGACCACAGAATATAGAACAATCGTTTGGAAATTCTTTGTGTCTTCAATGTTGTGTGTCTAATCCAAGTAACCACAAAGTTGAAAACTGAAAACTGTTTGACTTTAATAGGAAATTCATTAAGCAAAATGTTTGCCAAAGCCAAAAGCAGCAAAAATCGCGCAACAGATTTAAGCAATTATTTTTTGTTAAATTCTGTGATGAAAATGTTAACTTGATTTGCTGTCGTAAAAATGCACATCAGACAGCATGTTTGGCACGATTTTAGTTTTAAGTTCTTTTTTTTTTCTCCTTCAAGAAAAATGTGGCTTGTAAAATATTAAATTTAATTGTTTTAATGCCACCATTTGCGCTAAACACTGTACTCGAACCAAATCAGCAACCGGAAATATTATAAATATATAAGTTAATTATATTATTATATACATAAAAATTATTCAAGTGGTCTAAACACAAGTTACGTGAAAATTAAATGAAAACGGCGCTGAAACTGAAACTGAAACAGAAAACCGAAACTAAAAGAGTAAAGTAACCTCTTTCAAAAAATTAAAAATTAAAAAAAAAAAATTCCAGTCAGACTCAAGTGGAAACAAAATAAAGAATAAGTGCTCATTGTTGTTGCTGTTGTTGTTGTTCTGCCACTTTTGTAAGGCGAAACGAGCAAAAATAGAAACAGGATTCTATTATTAACAATGTGCCTTGTTTGGTCGCTCTAAGGCGACGTGCAGATATCCTGCCACTTCATAAACAGCAGTAGCAGCGGCAACAGCAGCAAGAGCAGACGAGAAGAGCAATATGAAACAATGACAGCCAACAATGGACAGCAACAACAACAACAACAACAAAAATAACAACAATAACGTCATCATCTTGAATAAAGTGTTGACATCTTTTTGCCCATTCATTGTGTTGTCCTCGGTTCTGTCCTACTGTCTGTCACAGTCTGCCAACAAGCATCCTTGACTAACGCTATGCGTCCTTTTTAATTAATTTCACTTACTGCTGCAGTCCATCCTCATCCTTCTCCTCATCCCCCTCAGTATGCTTTATAGCTGCCAATGTGACATGGTCCACAATCTATCTCGTTACCCCGCAGCGAGGACTGGGTGGAATTGAGTTGAGTTGAGCTGTTGTTGTTGTTGTTGTCTCAAATTCGGTTTTGCATGTGCAGGACTCCTCACTGTTCATAAATTTGTTGGCGTCACGTTGTCATGCCACACCCCCCCTCAACCCATCTCCCATCCGCCCACTTCTAACTACACCCCATTTTGACGCAGTTTACCTCAACAGTCAAGCAGCGTTTGATGATGAAATGAAGAGATCATGTGAAGCGAACTGGAACCCAGTCCAGACATCATCAGCAGACATCATTCAACACGAAACACGAAACTCAAAATCAGCAGCAAAATCACTTATGCAAATTGGCTTGCCATGTTTCGGGGTTGAGCGGCGTAACTATGCAACGAAAATCAACGAAATTAATTATGCTGCTACAAAAATGTGCAAATAAATGGAGATAGGGACTTAATTATAAAATTATCCTGTTACGAGTATATTGTTGCTCAACAATTTTTGCAATTGATCCCAAAATATGAAACAAAATTTATGAATTTAGAAATATTATTTTAAGATTTGCAGTTATTAAGTCCAATAGAAAAGGATTTAGTTTCAGTTTCGTTTCCGTTACGTAAAGCGGAAAGGGTTTGAAAGGTATTATTAATTAATTATCACATTTTTTGGGATATACGGTTCCGTTTTGGGGAGCTTGCTTTTATTGGCAGTAAACGATAAAAAAGCAAGAAAACTAATACTGAAAATACATATTTATCAATCAATATCAACCGAAAGATGAAATCAAAAAAATCAAATGTCGTATTTTCTTAAGTTTTATAAATAAACCTTATTAAATGAACAAAGTCATTCAGTCAATTTTTTGTGTGCGGCTCAATACGAAACCTATTTAAGGCCTACAATAGGCCCTCCAAAAGCAATTGGCCAGTTCTCTCTCCGTCTCTCTTTCTCTTGAGAGCTGTCTGTGCCACATCAAGTATATAGCATATATATATGTACTGACATGTATATAAGGAAGCATGTGTATTTAACATGTACTCTTACCAGTCTCCGCATGATCCTTGGCACGGGCAACAGACGCGTAAACCCAAATTAAATACCCATGTGAAGGCTCCTCAACTTCCCCTTGCCGCTTAACAGTGAGTTATGTGCTGTGTGCTGCGTGGCTGTTGCACAGCCTGCCTCAGTTTGCCAAAATTTGTGTATATTTACACGTATAGAGGGATTTGTGGCTTGCCAGTTTGACTACCCGCCTGACTGCCAGCCTGCACGAAAATTAGATTTTCAGCCAACAGGTTTCCCCATTATTTGCAAAAAAAAAGAAAAGAAAATCTTGAATTCGACGCATTTCGCTTTTGCATAATACATAAATATTTTCTATTTGCGCTACATTCGAAGAGGGGCGCATGGAGTGGAGTACTACTGAGTCCCACGTCTCGTGTCTCAAGTGTGGCCAATAGGCGCAGTATAAATAAGCAGACCGTATTCCCTCGACACCTTCCCTCTGTCTCTCTCGCTCTCTATTCTCTCCTCTTAGGCTGCCACTCACGCACTTGCCATTCTGACATCATTCATACGAATGTTGGTGTGTCCCAGATATATATATATATATATATATATATATATATATATACATATATATTCAGGTAGGTGCCAGAGTGAGGCCGATGGCTGCACACGCTACCGACTCTTATTTTTATTATTTATGTTACTCATTCGCCTCGTATCCTGCTTGTTGATTGCTTTGCGTACACGTGTAGTTTGTGGCACTCTCCCCCAGTATCCAGTATATATATATATATATATATATATATATATATGTATGTATTTACCAATTCGTTGTCGAGCCCACAACAGCGTGCGTCCTTGCACATGACTCGAGTGCCTTTTGTTTGCCTCAACGTCTCTCGTACTCATCCTCGTTGCCATCGTCCTCGTCATCGCCTCGACGCGCTAATATTATGAATGGAAACCTGTGCATTGTAGCCAAGATTGCCCGTTGGCCCGTTGCCCGGTAGGTAGTTAATAGCTGGTAGTTGCTTTACCTCTGCGCAAGCTTTCTTTACGATCCAGCTTACCACTGGCACAGGAGCGTCTGCAGCCTGAAAGAGACTAGACTCAGAATATGTTTTCCAATTGAAAGTATTTGCAATGCCGATACGATCACATTTTGTTTGTAGCATCGATAATTATACGCATATCATTTCTTTCTGTGTCAAAATAGACAGAAAACAAAAAAATAATAATAATGAAACCACTAGGTAAGTGTGACAATAAAATACACACAAATGCAGTACATTCATATACTCGTATGTATGGATGCTGTTCATATTTAGATCACTACATAAGGCAAGAAGTGAAAAATTGTTTATGGTGCTGGGTAAACTGCTTTTCATGTGCATGTGTTTTACTCTTGTCCCTATGTCTACTTTTCTCAAACTGTCGCAAGTATATTGTGAGAATCATGAATAGAAACCAACATCGAATGGCACAGCTCAACAACAGCAACAATCAAATGGATCAGTTAAAGGACGAGTCGGACTGTTGTTCCATTTGCCTGATGCCCAAGACCAATGAGGTGTTTATTCGTTGCAAGCACACGTTCTGCTTCAATTGCATGGATGCCTATTGCAGCAATGTGCACAGCAATCGCCGCTGTCCGTTGTGCCGCACTTGTTTCTTCTATTTTGAGCGCAAGAACGGTGTGCCTCTGATTGTTATACCCGATGAGGAAAGTGAAGGATCGTCATTGGAGAGCGATGATGACGATAATTACGATGAAGATGATGACGTGGATTGGTAGATGATCTAATGAGTTTCGTTCGTATTTAGTTGGTTTTCTTCTTTTTGTTTTATTGTTAATAAATTATAGAATTTGCTAGTTAGCAAGGCGAAAACCGCAGGCCGCTCCTGACTCGCTAAGGTGTCAATGTGTGTGTGAGTGTGTGTGTGTGATTCTATTAGATGAATTGTAGGTAAGCCTCTGGCGAAATTACACCAGGCAGAAGCATCCATGTGGCGATGAAGCCTGATTGCTACTTAAACCTTTCTATTTACTTCATATTAAGCAATATTTTACCTACCCACACACACAACGACACTTTTGCTGTGAATGACAGTCAATCCCCTAGCAACAGTGGGTTAGAGACTTGTGACTAAGTTGTGCTTACCTTGTGCATTTCCATTTGGTTAAGTCTGCTCCTTTTTTTTCGATATTTTTTGGTTGACTTCGCGAGAATGCTTAGCAAAAAAAAAAGATAGCTAAAAGAATGAAGCAAAATTGAGGTCAATTTTTGTTGTCATATTGAAAGCTGGCAGAGTCCCCCAAGCGACGTGTTCAGCATTCTTCTTGTTTAATATTAAAATAAATATTTATTTATTTATTATTTACTGCGACCCTCGCAGTTGTTGACCAACAACAAATGGTAGCAACAACAACCTGGTCATTTTGAATGCTCACGGCACAGAGCGGGAAAGGGATGGGTAAGGGGAAGGGGGTATGGTACGGGTGCTGTAATCTATCTGGTATATTGCTCCCAGGCTGTGGCTGTCGTTGGAGCATTGAGAGCGGCTTCCAGGCATTTTCAATATTTAAATAGTTGCCATCAAAATGATTACTAAAAGGCCAAAAATATAGGAGAGAAGAGCGGGGTAAGATTGGGGGTCATACATTCCAAATGAGTTATTTTTACTAAAGGCTTTTTTGGTAAACAAACCTGCTCGTCTCTTGTTTCTTGCTTAGCCAAAGGCATTTTGTAATTTTCTTAGTTTATGTGCGTGTCAAATTATAATTTTCAATTCTTTTCGAATGCTTTTGTGGCATGGAGAAATATTCAATGAGCAAATCTTTGTCTTTGTTATATACTGAATGGGAATAATGTTTAATGAATCTGAGCAAATAAGATAAGATATCGAATTTTGTCAACTGATTGCAATAAGCTACACATTTATAATGATATAGAATTCTCATAGAGACATACGTATTATTGATCGATGTAAAATTAAAATGTATTTTCATATTGAACAACTGGTTTTAGGGTGCTTAGTAGCACCATAGTCTAGCTTTGTCGACTTGAGCATTCTAAATTGATTTTTTTTCTGCTTATAACAAGATTTCAGCTTATTTTTGTAATGTGCTGATTTTGTTCAGTGAGGCAAAAAGTTTTTAATTGAAAATTTGTAGCAATTAAGCAAATCGGATCGAAACATTTTCTAGATTATAATCTTGCCAAGCTCTGAGAAGCCAAAACAAATGGCAGCAACCACAGCAGCATTTAATAAATAGTGCAAAAGTAAGCAAATATAAAAGCAACGAAAATAGCAATTTAATGGAAATTCTTTGATTCATATCATTTACATTTGCATTTGCAATTGAATATTTTGCTTTTTCTCTGCAATTGTTATGCATAACTGAAAACTAATTCGTGAATATTTTCTATTTGCAGTGGCGCACGGCAGTGGCAAAAGCCGAATGCAAATCAAATCGAATTGAAACAACACCAAAAGAACCGCACGGACATACAGAGACAGACAGACATACAGAGAGAGGAAGAGATAGAGAGAGAGAGAGTGAGAGAGGGAGAGAGAGGGGAGTGGAGTGGAGTGGAGTGGAGCAATGCATGGAAATTCAATACGATGAACACAACACAAACATCAATTGCAACAATTTTGGCGAGCATATCGAAAAATCAGCTCGACGCAATGGAAAACTAAAATACCAAAAAGAACCAAAAAGAAAAGCATACACAAAACGCATTCAGAGATACGGTTTCGGTTTAGTTAGATAAGTCAGTCGAAATCATTGACTGAGAGCAGGCAAAAAACTTCTCCTACTCTATTCCACCTGCAAAATAGCACATAAAAAAGCCGCAACGCGCAATTGCCACACGATGTGCAGCAGCAACAATAAAAATAACAGTAACAGGAACGGGAACGGGAACGGGAACAGGAACAGGAACAAGGAGCTACTGCTGTGGATTGCCTTGGCTGGCGTTGTCCTCACACTGAATATGCCAGGCAACCTTGCTGAACAACACCCGGCGACAGCTGATGAAGGTGAGTGTTAAGATTTCATATACATACATACATACATGTAGGCAGAGTTCACAGGATTGTACACACTAATAAAGTCTGTGTGGAGGCATAAATAAAACACTCGCAGCCATTGACGGAATTGCGGCGTCAAAACCTCAATTGGAAAATAAATAGCGTTACCACAAAACAACACAAGTCGAAATGTTTGATGGAAGCGGAAATGTGTAAAAAGTGCGCAGGGTTGCAGTCAGCACCAAACCGAAACCGAAACAGACACAGCAACCCAAACCCAAACCCAAAACCGTAACCAAAAAAATACTACAATATAAAACGAAGTGAAAAGAAAAGCAATTTAGACATTAACACTTTTTGTGCGGAATGGAAAATCGAGGGGTTGCCAGTATATACTCTATGTACATACATTCACATAGATATCAGTCAATTTCAAATGTATATTTTATTGTATTTTCTAAAATATGCGTTAAATTATAAGGTAAATGGGAATAACATTTTGACAGGATTTTATTTTGATGTTGTCGCATAAGGCATCGTAACCCTGTAAATTTAAAAATGTGTGTGTGCTCTTTAATATCGACAGGGAAATACCCTGTAGCCGAGTATTTTCAAATATCACATCGAGCACATGAATCAGCCATAACTTTATCAAATGTGATCCGATTTAAAAAATCGAGGTCTTCTTAGTCATGGATTGATTTCTAGAACAAAACTACATTTAAAGTAGAAAACGCGAATTTGACTTTCCACGCCGATAACTTTTTTAAAGGTGAAAACTAGTTATTTTTAATAATGATTCCAACTCTTAATTTAAACTGCATTCCTTAGTTTGATTCCTCAGTTCGATCAAAAACTACACAAAATAATTCCCCTTTCAGGGTCGTGACTCTTTAACGTACAAACATTTTATCCCATTAAATTTCAATGTATTTCACGCACATTAAATGAAATTCGAGTGAATGTCAATGGGCTCCTCAGGGTTGCTATTAGTTTTCCTTATGCTCGTGAGTTGTTCGATTGCACTCTATGATTATACTATTTTGTATGCCTGACTCCGTGTGTGTGTGCGTGTGTTGACTTATGTGTAGTTTGAAATGGAGGCGTAACCTTTCGGGTCAAACATCTGGCATCGAAACACAGTCACAAAATTCACATTCACCGTTAATTACTATGGACTGTAAAATGGGAAACGTACTTTTCGGCGTTTGGTAATGTTGTGTTTGGATAGCGCAAAAGCGATTTGTTGATGATGTTGCAACTCAGCAACAGAATGTCATCCAAAATGTGACTCAGATTGAATTGCGGTGGATGCCGTGGGGTGAGTTTGCGTTTGGTGTTGGGGTTGTTTGGGCTCTAAAAATGTTCATACAAATCGCCTATCGAATCGTGCCATGTGTAATTGGATTTATGCTGCTGGTGACAAACTGTGACACTCACCCCCCAGCTTCCCATCCTTTGAAACCCCTCAGCCTCAACGCTTGCATCATTGACAACAGTTGTCGTTGTTTTCGATGCCATCGCCAGCTGATCATCATTATTATCATAGTCATCATCAGCGCTATCTTCATCATCATCAGCGTCAGCCAAATGTGATTTAAATTCGATTATTCTCAATTATTTTGTAACATGCATTTCATTTCAATTTCATTGTAAGAATACCCCTCCGGACTCGCTTCGATGCTCATTCACTAAACTCGAGCCATCACCCCTCGGTATTTGTGACTTTTCATGATTCGTATACCCTTGCATAGGGTATGATAATAGTGTCGTTAAGTTTGAAGAGTTAGAGGCGTTGAAGGAGAACTCTCTGACTTCATAAATGACATATATTTTATTGATCAGTAAGCATTGTTGTTTAGTAAGATATCCAAAATAAACTTAGGTAACATACGTATTATTGTGTTCCTCACATCAAGAATACATATATTCGAGATCAGACTACCATATTATATAGCAGACATGAGAACAATGTGCAGAAAGATTAATCCATTTCCATTTTCCTATTTATCCAAATCAAACTCATCATTTCTACCACCTAAAATGTGAACAAAAATCTATGGACTATGATATAGCTTTCATGGGAACAATCGGTTGGTTTCTAGATAAGCATTTCTTCAGGTTGTTCAGAGCCAGCAAGGGAATCTGAAATTCGGCATGCCTTGGTTTTTTTTTTTTACCAGGGCTCTCATTTGTTGCTTGTTTCGTTTTATTGGTTCACTTGAGTGGATTTCGATGCCTGAGCCTCTCTCTTCTCGGACCGTTGCATTTGTTTGATTGAAATTGATTTGGTCTCACTGGGGATTTAACTTGACTCTCGTATTGTTTTTTGTTCCCTTGTTGTCGAGAACCATAACCATATTGTAGTATTATTTTTCAAGTGCTCAAGTTGACTTCGCAGCGGCTTAAGTGTTAAACTTATACTTTTCCTTCAGTTTTTTCCCTCTTTTTCGTAATGAGTGTTTTTTTCTTCTTCTTTTTGTGTGTTTCAGGGCCCGCTTTCATAAAGATTAAGTTTTGAGACTTATGAAGTACTCACATTTGATGTGTGGGAAGTGAGTTTCATATTTCCAAGCATGAAGTTGTCTTTATCTAAATTATAAGTGCATCCTCAGTTTGCACTCCAATTATGCATATACATAGTGCTCCCCAAATCCATTTATAGCTAAAGCCTCAGCCATCAGAATGTCCAACAAGCCGCAATGTTCAAACTGTTTTTCGACTATATTATATGCTCGAATACAAAGCGCTATCCTTCCTTTTTATTATTTTGGTAAGGTTCGGTGTTGTTGGCTATCTAATCAAATATTCAACCTTTTTTATTTGGCTGTAATGATTTTATGGCAGCGATAAGCAAATATCTGCCATTCCCCGACAAATTACTTGTTAACAAGTGCATTTTAATGCGCCAAAAAAAGCAGTAGCCACAACAACAAGGTTTTTAGAAGTGCCCCGATTTGCTTTTTGGCCAATTTGTGGCATGTGTTTAGGTGGCCACTCCAGCTCGACGTGTGTGAGTAGCCGCAATTGGAATGAATGTGGCCAATAAAAATAAAAAGCCGGGCCTACAACTGTATTTGCCACAAAACTCTCCAACCCCCAACCCCCACCCCTTTTGTGTGGGAAATTGACATGGCTCTTTGTGCTTTGCTCTTAGTAGTTGTATTTGTACACCGCTGTGATTCAGCTGTGATTGTTGCCTTTTGTTGGCGTTTTGCTTTGTAATGTAATTTTATCATGCAACGAACTATTTTGCAGTAGGTGTCCGACAATTACATAGTTCGGAGCGTTGAAAGCGAAAGCTGGGCAATTTTCAGGTATTAGCAATTTCTGAAAATTTTAATTAAAACAGGATTAAGCGAGTGGAGTGAGGCTGAATGCTGTAGTCGAGAGTGCTCGACTTGGAGATACCCTGAGCACAGATATTAAATTAAATAATTTTTTTTTTATGTGTAAAAATATACAATTTTTCCCATTTTCAATAGGCATATAAGCGGACATCTAAAAATATAGACAAAACCAAAAAAAATCTTTTAAAAAAATGTTTACAAATAAACAATAAAACCTGAGCATCAAAAAATAGCAAACAAATGTCAAGAATTTATAGAGCACACGCAAAGTGGCAGTTAAAAATAAATAAATACCATTAGGGAGGGCATCGAAAATTGGGGCACAATGAAAAGTAACCTGGCAACACCACTCGTATTGACAACAACCCGCGCTTTGTAATGAGCATTGTTAACGAAATCGAATTTCACGAATTTTATTTCTGCGATTTAATTGTTGGTTTCCATTTGATTATTGGCGCTGACTTTAATTTCAATTGCGACAATCCAAATGTTATTTTTGTCAACTTTACAGCCACCAACATAAGGGAAGAGTGGGAAAACAAGTAAATAAATATTGCTAGGATTTTTGAATAAATAATAAAACGAGAGAAGAAAAACCAAAACGTGCGGAGAGCGCAGATGTTTCGACACTGAAATAATCCATTAATTCAATAAATGCGTTGCGAGAATATCGCTCTTTTTTCCATGCTGTCCAGAGAGGTCTTCGGATTGTGTTTTCCTTTTGGCAGCCAACTTTGAAAGATAAATATTTGTTCAACAATTTGTAAATATGCCAAATTGTTTTTGTTTTTTTTTTTTTGTGGGTGTAACCAGCAACTGAGAAGCGAAACCTGATGCTGATGAAATCAGAATTCGGCGCTAAGCGCGAAGGCAAATACGACGCAGCAGCCGCGTCCTTTGCTCATTTTAATCCTTGATTTGTTGTACCAATAAAATATTGGAAATATAAAAGAAAAAACCAGAAAAAAGAACAACCATAAAACATATATAGGAAATTCCGACCGTTTCTGTCAGAAGCTAGGTAAACAACATTTGAGAACATGGTACTTGAAAAATTACCCACCCGCAACAAACATCCTGCTGGGAATATTTGAATGTGAATGTGAATGGATTGGTGTGCCTTTGACGTTCTCAGCGGTATGAATGGAACTGCGGAAAAGCCAGAAATATTTTTCCAAAACAAATACACACACCAACACACACACATACACACATACACACTCTCGCCTGTGGCCAGGGAGACAAGCGAAACGGACGAGTTCGACTCAAAAATCAATGGGCTCAATTTTAAAGCGTTCGGATTTCATGTTTCGCAAACCATGCCATGATTTGATGATTCTCTCTGTGGCACTGAGTCTGTGTGTGTGTGTGTTGATGCGGTCAAGGCTTTGACGGTGCCGCTGCAGTCGCCTGTTGGCCATATGCCTGCGGCATTTGAATTGGGTATGTATGAAGATTGCGCATTGGCATTGGAATCAGAATCGGGTTCCCTTTTCGATTTGCAAATTGTAAATTGGCACTCGATGATTTTCGATTTTTAAAACTTAGTGATGGTCGCTTTGGTAAGCGGTTCTTGTGCGCTGTGCGAGGGTAGCTCGTAAAGTTAAAGCTGAAAGTGAAAGCTTAAAGAGTATGTATAATCATAATCAATAATTGTATATAAAAATTGTTCAAACTAAAGTTAAAAGCAAACTATGATTCAAATTTCATTGCTTTTATGAATCGGTAGCAGTCGAGCTTAGAATTTGTAACATTATAAAACATGTTGCATAATTGAAATGTAATATGCATTTAAAATTCAGACTATCATCAAAAATGCATTGCTTGTGAAAATGGTTACAGTTTTGAGGTAGGTATTTTGGTTGATTAAAGTCTAGCAAGGGTTATTCTCGTTACTTGTCGGGAACAGGCCACATTTAAAAAGACTCTTACCCCAAATAGCTTGCGGGCAATTTCTTGAGCTAGCCACACACCCATACATGATTAGTTAGATGTTTGACTTGGGGGTGCTTTTAAGGATTCTCCGCATGTGCTTCTTCTTCTTGACACACTCACAGCTTACATACATACATATGCAGTGATTTTCGACAAATTTGGCATTCGTTTTTAATGTACTTGACCCGCCTTTCAGCTGATAGCTGAGCAAAGATGCAGAAGAAGAAGAAGAAGAAGAAGAAAAAGAAGACAGCTGCCTGCCGCAATAAACTGGAAAAGTGCAGCTTGGTCCTATAGCTCCCGACGGCATGTGGCCATGACTGTGATTGTATGCGTATTAGTCTGTGGTTCTTTGTGTGTGTGTTTGTGTGTCACTGGCATGCTCTATTTATGCGCTGATATACGGAATTATGCTGAAAGCACGTTCCCACACACACCGAGACACATAAAGGGCCTGCCGAGCTAGGAGAAGTATAAGAGCTCGAGCTCTTATCCTTGCTGCAGTTGCCGCGTGGAAAATCTCAGCGGGAGCCCCTAAGAAAAGTGCTTCCTGCATAAGCGATTTTCTCTACCTATGTGAATGTGTGTGTGTGTGTGAGTGTGTGTGTGGGTGTATTTTAGTATCTGTGTGTGCGTGTGTGTGTTGTTTCCTTTGATGTTTGTTGTTCTTCTTGCCAGTTGTTCTTCTTCGGCACTGCCTCGTACTATTTATTTTCACTTGAAATGCTTTTACTACGCTCTAACTCCTCTACACCACTCTCGCTCTCTCTCTCTCTTACACTCCCTCTCTCTCTGTCTCTGTCTCTTCCTCGATGCATACGTGGTATGAAAAGCAAATTGTCTGATTTGCTTGCTTAAAGAAATCGATATTAGATTCCATTCCACCCAAAAAAAATAAAAATAAATAATTTCGCCTCTGGGACTCTCATGTTTAAGTGATTTTATAATAATTCCATTGTTATTGAGTTCATATACCTACATAGCATGTGTATATTTGTGTATGTGTACTTGTTCTTAATTAGGTCTTTTAATAATTCTTTGCATATGTAAATCAATTTGAAAGGGTTTAGGTTGATTAATTGGGTTAATATATTTATTATTATCACTCGTTTTTTGGTGTCAAAGCTGCACACTTTATTATTGATGTGTTAATTTTTGTCTGCTGCACTTTGAGTGTGTTCAATGGTTATCGTTACACTTGACCTGACTATAATTCCATTTATGTACCTAATGGCTAACAATTGGTTTCAGAGACGACACCTTTCAGTTAGTTGCAGTGATGGCAAAGTTTATGGCTGTGCTGTTGGCCAGTTAGACATCTGCTGCAAATGAGCGTGGTGATTTGGTTAAAATGCCATCATTGATGACAATCAATCGAAGACTATTTTATAGCATCTACTCTACGATTCTCAATCACAATCTGGCAGTCGCCTACCTTGACAAATGGGGAAGAAGCACAAGTTGCTTGCCGGCATTTGATCGATGGTTAGGCGTTTCCACAAATCACCTTTGCTAAGGATGACAATGACACGGCCAAATATCGCCTGATTGTCTTCCAAAATTAACTCTCAGCGGAGCCGAGGCAGACAGCACAAAATAAAAGGATACTGCGGCGTAATGGAGATTTATCAGTCGCATTATCTATTCATCAATCTTGTCACATAGAAAAGCAACCAACCTACTGCGTTTGATATATAAAAATTAAACAGGGCCAAATTTTTGACACTCTATATTTCCTGTGCGCCATAGCTCCTCTCTCCCTCAATTAAGATGATATAAAATATATGTACAAATCAACTCGCAACATAAAAGTGACAGAGCTTGGCAATAAAGCATATCTGCTCCATCTAAAATTTAAATATCAGCTTGTGTGCAGCCAAAAAGGCGAATTTAATTTTCATGCATATTTAAAAAAAAAAACGACAGTGTCGGAAAATTTATGACTTCATCAAGTGTTTTGTGTTCGTCGTTTCCGATGAATATTCATGAGCACTTAATGCATATATATTTCTACATATTTTTTTTTTTTTTTTTGAGGCCAGAACTAAAAACTGTAAAACTGACAAGTATCTTAAAAGGCGGCATTTGTTAATTAAGTTTGCAGCGTTGACCTATGTATATATCTCTATTCGTCACTTTACTATATCAAATTTGCATATTTGGTAGCTGTTTTCCCCACTTTGAGATATATGTGTGTCTATATATATACATATACATATATATATATATATATATATACATATATATATATATGTATATTTAAATGGTGTGTCGCTTAGATTATGTTTATAAGTCGGCATAATCTACTTTTATAGTTTGTTTAGTCAATTTTGTGTAACTTTTTGACATTTCTCGCTCCAAATTAAACGCAAACAAAGCAAGAGATGCACACGAAATATTTTATGGGCTCCTTTTTCACTCCTCGCCCCAATTTTAGTTTCTACTCCCAAGTGCAGCGTTAAAAAAAAGCATCCCGCCAGACGAAAACAAAGCCAAAACGTGGGGCGGAAGTGGCCGCTATGCCAAAAAAAAAAATTGAAAAAACTCGCCAATGAAAACAAGAACATAAAAGCAAAACGAAATGCAACGAGAACGAAATAATAATAAGAGAACAAAACTGAAAAAAGTGAATACGAAAATGGAAAATTGCTGTGCCAGTTTGCAAGTGTTGGTAGAGAGAGGGGTGGTGGGAGAGGGAGGCAGGGTGCGTTGGGATTTAACGAGAAAAGTGAAATGAAAAACCCCAACATAAATATGCACATGAATTTAGTTTCAATTCCACATAAATCGCTGGGGCTTAAAAATGCCATGGAGTTCCTAAAAATACGCAACAAATACATATGAGAACATCAAGCTTGTGAGTTAAGATAATTGCTCGATTGAGAGACGTTTCTACTGACAGACAGATAGACGGATGGTTATGCCGGAATGTGGCACGTGTATTGATTATATTGATGATACCTGATTCAGCAAGAAATTTGATTGAAGTGTAATTGTTTGTTTGCTCGAAAATCTAACTGATTGAATATTGATGATAACTGATTCAGATTTGAAATGGATTGCTTGACCGAACTAAATTTGAACTGACTGAAGTTTAAGCTATGCTTTATTGTATGTTCAATAATATTATGATTGATATAGATTGGGATAGACAGATGTAAGGGTTTAAGGATTGCACGAGTATTGATTATATTGATGATAACAGATTGAATAAGAAATGCGATTGATTGAGGGATGGAAAGTTGAAGTTTCAGTAATAAAAGAGATAGACAAAGAGAAAAGTCCTTGGATTGCAATTACGAGTATATTGATTATATTAATTGAGAGTTCGAACTTATTGAGATTTCTAATTTAACTGATTGTATGCTTAATTATCATATAACAGATATACATTTAAATGTATATTGAATATATATAGTTATAAATTCTAAAAGATCTTCTGCATTTGTTCAGGTAATATTGAATCAAAAAGTGTCACTCAATCTGATTGATAATAACCCATGAATGAATATAGCTCAAACAAAATCTAGGTCTCGTCACGAACAATCCACATGTGGAATACAAACAACAGCTGATCTCATCTCTGTCTCACATATACGAGTATATTCTATTTGCGTATTTTTATGTACACACTAAGAAACAAAAAATAAAAAAGGTATCTCTTCTCCGCGATTGTATTTTTCATTCATTCCTCCAGCTGTGATTAATTTTTGCCATTCCAATTTTATGCCCCAGCCGACGAGGCTCTTGGGTTCACCCTGGCATTTTTATTGCGTATGTTTGTCTGTATATATTTTTGGTATTCCCGCTGACAACTGCTGCGCTCCAGTCGTACGCCCATTCATGGCTCCTAAGTGGCCCTATGCGTTTTTGTTGTAGTTGTATTATTTTTTTTTTTCTGTAGTTTCTGTTGCTGTTTTGTGTGCGACATTATTAATGATCTACAAATTCCCCAGACATTTCAGTTTCATTTGAAGTTGACACACAAAACGTATGACAATGGACAAAGGCAGAGGGGGAGGGAAAACTGAAACCAAACGTTGAAAACTGTCCAAACACACACACTGCATCCTCTCCTCCCTAACTTCCTCCCTCCTTCCCGGAGGCTTCCTCGGCTTCCCGGCTTCGCGACTTCCCTCTCTCTGCTTTCCATTCCAACGAATTTGTCTCAGCGATAGTGAAATGAAATGATTTTGAGTAATTTATTTGATAGTAGCGCTGAAGTATTTATTATTTTGAAAAGCGCTGAACAATGCCGTGATTAATTTGACAAACCCCATAGTTCTAGTGCGAGTTCCAGTTCCTCGCCCCTCCACACCCTTTGCGTTGAGCAAGTGGCGCACTAATCCCTACCAAAAATTCCTTGCGGCGACGCCTGCCACCAGAATCATCTCTCTTCGGGTGCCTTTTTTTTTGGGGGGATTCTTTGGATATGGTTTTGGCGCAACATATTTGATTTTATGTTTAGTAGCCGTGTTATTTATTCGAATCGGTCTCGCTTAGAGCCCCCACCAAAACATATTGCTGCGGCAAAGTGGCCTTTGAAGGCGGAACCATTGCCACGCCACTCCATCTCCATCTCCATTTCACCCTCTTCGTACTCCCTACTCCCCTTTTGCGCTGCGGGCTATAATTCAGAATCAATCGTTATGGTTTTGGCAGCTTGCAAATTTTTCTTTATTATATCATATTAATTTTATGAGCGTTGTTTTCGCCGCGCTCTTTGCAAAAGGCCGGCCCCCTCCCTCTCTTTCTCTCTCTCTGTCTCTCTCGGCCGCCCCTCGCAGCTGCTTTACGGCATTTAAAAGATATTTTTCATATCAATGAAGCTTTATTTGGGCAGGCCCAACGAGCCGCCAGGACGAGCAGGCTCGCCAGGATTCAGAGCCCTGCAAAAAAAAAAGAGAAAAAACGTTTGCTAAATTTGCTAAAGTCATGCAAACATTTTTTACATGTATCGATTTTTTGGAGGCTCACTTTTACCGCTCTTGTGATTGTTGTTGCTGTTCTCCTTGTGAGCTCGTTTTTTTTTTTGCTCATTGGTAAATTTTCTTTGCGTGTCTAGAGCTGGGGTGAGGTGGGGTGAAGTGTTGTGTTGGCTGGTTATACATATTCAGGACTTGTTTCAGCACATTTGTTATGACAGGCTCAAATTGGGTGCTATCAAAATTATATATTATTTTACATAATATCGTCTTTCTGGCTCAAAGTGTGCCCGCCACGCCTTCGTCATCCGTGCTTGCCAACGTGTTTCAACGTGGCTGGCAGAGCTAATTTGATGCGGCATGAATTTCATGTTGCTTTACAATTAGTCCATAAGCAGCAAGTAACGCCTAGACAGCACCCAGAAAA